>OZ010608.1:28528091-28608091 GCA_963932145.1 Acanthosepion lycidas | reverse complement strand
TTATTATTAAGGTCTTAGTATATTTGTGATATACTAATGCCTTTAATGAGGAACTGGATATTTTATCTTTCATTCAAGCACCTCCATTATATATATTCTCTTTCTCCAAATACTCCCATTAGATAGAATTTACACACCTGAGGCACGTCGGTTTACACGTTGATGTTCACCTGTAAAACAAAAACGAATTATATATTTGACCAGGTGCAAAAATAAATTGGAATATTTCATTGATTAAATTAATAAATAAAACAGATATAATAGATACATGAGAAAAGGTTGAGACTGAATTCCGAACAGAGATGGGTAGATATGAACAGATTAAATTAGGTAAAACATATGACATCTACTTGACCAATGAAAACAATCACCATAGAATTCAAAACACTAGACACATCTTCGCGCTGCCCCAATTCCCCCAAAATTTCCGATGAAGCTAAATATATCCTCAAATATGCCGAATTTATAAAGCTTTTCTTATTTCAATTGATGCTACTACTTTTTCTGTGTCGTATCCATTCACGGAGTTAGTCCATGGCTCTCCACAACGTCTTGTCCCCTTGCAGTTCTCAGTTATGTTTGTCTTTTTGCTAATTTTCCTAATCCCCTGTTCTACTAAAATATTAACACAAACTTGTCCTTCTTCTATGTGCTGTATCTCTCGGGAGTGGGCGGTTATGGCTCTCCACAATCTCCTGTTCTTTGTAACATTTAGTAAAATATGTTTTTTGCTATCTCTCCTAATACCTCTTCTCCCAGCCATGAACACAGACTCGTTCTTCTTCTATCTGCTGTTTCCCTTCAGGGAGTGAGCGATCATGGCTCTCCACAATTTCTGTCCTTTGTAACTCTTAGTAATTCTTTTTGTCTCTTCTAATACCTGTTCTACCAAACCATTAACACAGGCTCGTCCTCCTTCTGTAATGCTGTATCTCTCGGGAGTGGGCGGTTATGGCTCTCCACAATCTCCTATTCTTTGTAACACTTAGTGAAATATCTTTTTGCTATCTCTCCTAATACCTCTTCTCCCAGCCACGAACACAGACTCGTTCTTCTTCTATCTGCTATTTCCCTTCAGGAAGAGAGCGATCATGACTCTCCACAATTTCCTGTTCTTTGTAACTCTTAGTAATTCTTCTTGTTCTGTTCTAATACCTGTTCTACCAAACCATTAATACAGGCTCGTTCTTCTTCTATCTGCTGTTTCCCTTCAGGGAGTGAGCGATCATGGCTCTCCCCAATTTCTCTTCAGGATTATGGCTCACCACACCTTTCTATCCTTTGTAACTCTTAGTAATGTCTGCCTTTTTAGAACCTCTCCCACTCCTTGTGACCTATTGCCTCCCACTGTCCCTTTCGCCTTCCTGCGAGGGTTAACTTCCCCACGCCCGCCTTTCTCGTCATGTATCCGAGACATTCAACTGGTTCTACGTGTAAGTGACCTTTTTTTTCCATTTTACTGGAAACGTTTTCGTTGCTAACACGTTCCATTCATGGTATTCACAGGATTCTCCTGTAGAAGCACATTTCTGTTGTCCTTTTCACGTGTGAAGAAATTGTCTTTGTTTTACTACCCCCTCCAATACAAAGCACGATGTACTCAAGGTAGAGCTTTAAAAACGATAATAATGAACGAGGCGTGGGATATGATTGAAACAGTAGGTGTTAGGAAGTGAATATTATGAATATAAGAAGGATAGATAACGATTGACCCTTGACATGAAGAGGTCAAGATTATAATGTAGAGGATTACTATTAAAATGGTTATGATGATTGATTATTGTGATATGATTATAAGAGAAGATGCTACGTTGTAAAGGGTATGAGAATAAGGAGCATAGCTAACGATTGGCCCTTGACTTGAAGGTTTGGTTTGGTTTGGTTTACAGCGTATCATCATCAATGGGTTATGTAGAAGTCAAATTACTTACCTGCTAACATGGCTACCTTCTTGCATCTTCTTGTAGATTTATTGTGAAAATTACACAATTATGGCACAAGGCCGAAATGGGGAAGGGGTGGAGGCTGGTCTTCACTAGCTATCTTATACCTGGCTAATCAGATTCACGGCCCATTCACTCATTACAATTTCCGCATTCACCACAAAAACTACGATGTAAAGATTACAGGAAGTAAAGATTAAAAGATAACGATTGACTCTTGACATCAAGAAGTCAAGATTATAATGTAGCGGGCTACAGTTAAAATGGTTATGATGATTGATTATTGTGATATGATTATCAGAGAAGATGCTACGGTGTAAAGATTAAGGGTGTAAAGATTAAAGGATAGATAATGATTGACCTTTGATTTGAAGGTTTGGTTTGGTTTGGTTTGGTTTGGTTTATAGTATATCAACATCAATGAGTTGTTTAATGCTAACAAAATTTTTTATTGCTGGTAATATTTTTTCAGAAAGTATTTTTAGCAATATTCTTTCAGAAAGGTATTTCTGGTAATAATGTCTTGCTGGTAATCATTTTTTCTTCAAAACTTTATTGCCGGTAATCATTTTTTACAAAAATTTATTGCTGTTATTAAAACCTATTTTTACACATTTTGACTCCAGTTTTGGGGGTTAACTATTTGCCTATAACTGGGCCCTAACATGCCTGGATCAGGGTGGACCTAGCTAACACCAGCGATTAAGAGGTGGTTCCACGCTTCTCAAAACTTCCTGATCAGACGTTTTGCTATTCGATGTAGTTTGTCGTCTTACCCAGGATGATTGACTTGAATGGATTAAGTTTGTACTGTAGAGGGTTACTGTTAAAATTATTATGAAGATTAAGCTGTGAGATATGATTGAGAGATTAGGTATGAGGAAGATTAAGGAGAACAGAAAACAATTAATCCTTGACTTCAAGGGGTTAAGATTGTAATATTTAGTAAGTAACCACATGGGAGAACTCCCTACAATCTTAAGATTTAGTCGTGCTATATGACTGAAAGAAGAGGCGTTAAGAAGATTATGGAAATAAGGAGGATAGATAAAGATTGATCCTTGACTTGAAGAAGTTAAGATTTTACGGTTTAGGGAAGTACCAACATGGGTGATCCCCCACTTTGTATATGCTTCCCTACAATTTTAACCATTTCAAAGATCAATCGTTATCTATCCTTCTCTTCCGTCCTGAATATGACGGTAAACTACATCCGTGTCCTGGGTAAGACGATAAACTACGTCCAACAGCAAGGCCTCTGATCAAAAGGTTTCGAGGAGCGTGGAACAACCTCTTAATTGCTGATGTTCCAAGGTTCGCCCTAATCCGGGGTGGTAGCACCTGTTAGGTTCCCAGCTATGGGCTAATAGTTGACCCACCAACCTGATTCAAAACACAATGATAGTGTAAACATAGGTTTTAATACCAGAAATATTTTGTAAAAAAATTATTACCAGCAATACATTTTTGAAGAAAAAATATTACCAGAAATACATATTTGAAAAAAGAAAAATTACCAGCAATAAAAATTTTGACGGGATTAAATAACCCATTGTGGTTGATATGCCATAAAACAAACTAAACCAAACCAAATCTTCTCGATCAATAAGTATATTTAATTTGACCCACACAGGTTATCCACTGCTATGACCTTATGTCAGGCTTTACAATGCACATTTAATAGCTACATGCTTCATTTGAAAATCATATACTCACCACGAATCCGGAGAGGAAGTTCAGGTAATGAAAACTCCATTCCTTCCATGGGCATAAATGTGTCTTTAAAAGAAAAAAAGGGGAATAAATATTTCGGTAATTGTTTGTAACAAGATACTTATTACTCTGGGTGTGCGGGGGCACCTCGAGGTGGTGTAATGATTATGAAGCTTGTCTCGCTTGAACAATTACGACTGAATAGTGAGTTCAATCCTCACTGGGTGCCCCCTACTTTCGGCCTTGTGCCACATCCAAGCTACGCTTGGAAAATCACTACTCTGAGTGTGCGGGTAGTGTAATGGTTAACGAGCGAAAAATGGAAATCGGTGAGCCATAAGTTCGATTTCCAGCCGAGTTCGTTGTATTCAGTTTTTCAAATATACACTTGGGAAATATATGAATCCATTTTTCCCACCACCCCAAACTATAGGTTAAATAACAGACCTAACTGGACTCTCTTACTTTGATGTGACAACTTGTCTAAAAGAATGAACCCTCTGTATTCAAAATCAACCTGTATAAGGATGGTCTCTGTCAGGTTATCTTGCCCAAGACACTCTACTGCTGCTATGGCTGCAGTAAATTTCATGCTCCAGCGACCTAAGGAATTACGACACTACTTTTTTCTTTTATGTGCTCTGTCCATTCAGCAAGTAGGCGATCATGGCTCTCCACATCCTCTTGTCCCTTATAGCGGTTAAAAAGTTTTGTCGTTTTGTTATTTCTCCTAAACCGTGTTCTACCACCCATCAAGAATGTTGCACGCTGCTTTCCTCTGTCTCTCTTTCTTTCAATCTGTCCAAATTTTTCAAGCTCTCCTCTCTCATTACGTGCCCTAGAAATTTCAACCGTGTCTTCCTGATGTTAATAAGAAAATATTTAACTTTCTAAAACAAGTTTGTAAGAGAGACAAATAATGTTCAATGAAACTTGCAGTCTACGAAAATTCTTCACAAGACCTGAATCAGCGACTGAATTGCTAAATGAACTTCGATATCTTCCTAAATGACAAAAGGGCTAATACCTCCAAAACCAAACAAGTAGCATTACATTATCACCGAGCAGCCCCTGAATATTTTTCACCCATGCGGAACGGCGGTACTCGAGACCATTTCCCCTCAAGACCATTTCTAAAGATACTGAAAAAATGGCCTGTTCCTCGTAACACTCCAAAAAGTACATGATTCCTGCTTTACAAGAGACAAATGAAGTACTGCTGTCATATCTCGACTGAAAGTTCTGTAGTTCCTAGCGCTTTCGTCTGTAGTTTTAGCCATTATCAAGGATGACTTAATTTTTTGCAGTTTGATTTTTCAGTGCGCGTTATGTGTATGTTTCAAAAACAACATTGTATCGCTTCCGCACCCGCCCTCTTCGCCAGATTTAGCTCATGCGGACTTCATCTTATCTCCAACCTGAAATGTCGCTCAAAGGTCTCGTTGTTTTAACAACGATGCTGAGATCCAGAACGAATCGCAGAAGCTCCTCATCTCATGGAAAACGATGTCAGGGCCTATTCCAAAGAAGCAGTATTGCTGCACAAGGTGACTATTTCAAAGATGGTGTTAAATTTAGGTATATATATATATATATATATATATATATATATATATATATATATATATATATATTAAACGTAACTAGTCCAGGAATTTTTTGACACCACCTCATATATATATATATATATATATATATATATATATATATATATAAACGTAACTAGTCTAGGAATTTTTTGATACCACCTCGTATATATATATATATATATATATATATATATATTAAGACATTTTATGTTTATACGTTCTTTTTATAGATACAAATATTTAAGTAAATGCTCTGTTTATAAAAAACAGTATTTATCGACCTGAATATCCGAGAAATTTTTCCCAAAAAACATTCAGGCCGGTAAATGTTGTTTAATACTGTTTATTATAAACAGAGCATTTACTTAAATATTTGTATCTATAAAAAGAACGTATAAACATAAAAATGTCTTAAAATAATTGTCGGATTTTGTCCATTTCATAATATATATATATATATATATATATATATATATATATATATATATATACATACACGTTTCATTAAATAATATAGACAAGTGTTGTCTATTTATTTTATGTAAATGTTTTTCGTAACTTCTGATAAGTTTAATAACATTATCGTTGAACGAAGAAAAAATCACAATTCAACGATAATTTTATTAAACTTATCAGAAGTTACGAAAAAAATTACATAAAATAAATAGACAACACTTGTCTATATTATTTAATGAAACGTGTATGAATGAAAAGATGCTGCCTAAATACACACAATATATATATATATATATATATATATATATATACGTATATACATATATATATATATATATACGTATATATATATATATATATATATATATATATATATACGTATATATATATATATATATATATATATACGTATATATATATATATATATATACGTATATGTATATATATATATATATATATATATATATATATATATATATATATATATATATATATATATATATATGCATACAGATTGGAGTCAAATATGAATTAGAATAATTGTAATGATAGAATAAAGAACACATAGGAAGCGTTTATAAATTTTACACATTTCGCTTTTTTAAAAGCCTCATCAGAAAATGAACTATGGAAAAGAAAAATTCTAATATTTCTATTTTTTGTGTTGTTTGTCTTTCATTGGTTAAGCAGACTTCATGTGTATCTGTCTTATCAAGCACCGTTTGTGGGTATAATTCATGCTTGTATTTGTATCATTCGTATGTGTATTCGTTTCTGTGCGTTAAGTAAGCATTCGCCTGTTTCGTAGTTATCCGTGTGTTGATTTGGCAGAGTTTTATGTAAAAGCGAAAGATTTTAAGTTACACCGGTTTTGGTTGTATAAGTGATAATTCATTAAAAGTTATTGAGAGCTACAAAGAACAGAAAATTATCGACAGTTATGATCACCAATGTCCTGAAGGAGCACCGTACGTAGAAGAATTTGCATAGAAAGAATGTTTAAATTTATATATTTTCTCTTATCTCTTTTGTCCGAATGATTAACATGAGAAGGAGGATACCTACCATTATATTTGTACTCCTGGGCAAAACCGCTGTCTCTTTTTTCATCATCCTGCAACTGCAAAGAAAACAGTGGCGCATTATGTCGATATCGTCATATTTTTTTCTTATATGCCATCGTTATATTCATCTCCATCATATATGCGATATTAATTTTCTAAATAGGCATTTGATTCGTTCCTACTTTTAACTAAATCTTAATAATCCAAGTTTAAAGACATCAGTAATGATCGTTCTGTGAAGAGGATCTTCCTAGCTGAATTCCTAGGCTGATGTATTATCATTACAGAAACTCATCGCTTAACGACTTTAACAATCCTGGACATACGATCCGATATTAATATCTCATAAAATAAAAATGAAAAATAACATGCCTAAATTTTCAGTATTTCTTTCAGTAACTTTGTGATGTGGGGGCCAAAGTCGGGACCACAGAAGGAAAACAAGGAACACGGATTAGATGTAAGAAAGATATATTAACAACAGGTTACAGAGATAGTGTAAGCGGAGCTTACTATATGTTAGTGTCCAATACTGGTAGTCGTAGGCGCCTCTCACTGTCTTTCTCTGTCTTTATATTTATCAATCCACCCACGAGGATCGAATGTGGCACAAGGCCGTTTTAATGTGGATATCCCCGAGCCCGTAGGCTCAGCCAAAAATATGGGCTTTCTGAACCCGCCTAGACGGGTTCAAGCCCTGTCAACCTCCCCGGACGAAACCTTGCCCTTCGGCAAAGCCTCGTCCGGGTTCCCCTCTGCTAATGCAGAGAGTTCGACAGTCGCCGAGAGTCTGTCTCTCGGTCTCTCTGTATTTATCAATCCACCCACGAGGATCGAATGTGGCACAAGGCCGGTTTAATGTGGGTATCTCCGAGTCCGTAGGCTCGGCCAAAAATATGGCCTTTCTGAACCCGCCTAGACGGGTTCAGGCCCTGTCAACCTCCCCGAACGAAACCTTGCCCTTCGGCAAAGCCTCGTCCGGGTTCCCCTCTGCTAATGCAGAGAGTTCGACAGTCGCCGAGAGTCTGTCTCTCGGTCTCTCTGACTAGAGTGTTGTGTCGCATACTTAATATAGACCTGGAAGAGTCTATTGTGTAGGTAGTTCCGGTCTCACAATACTCTGATAAAAGTTTTTTATACATTTTTTATGTTTTTTACATATTTTTAGTATGTCTGAAATAGGGGTCAGATATAACTTTTACTCAATACCTCTATTTATCTAGCTATTAAGAACAACATCGGTGGTATCTTGTTTGGAGACTTTAAATTCAATATCATCTAGCGATATGAAGATCGACAGTGAGTACTTGGCCGAAACATTATATCTATAACATATCTTATAATCCAAATGAGAAAAAAAAAAGATCGAATAAATCGAATGTCAAAGTATATAGACCTTTCCTCAACTCTAAAATAATAAATAAAAATAATTATAAATTCCTGAAGATAGCTAAAGATCACTTGACCGAAGCTTCGTGTCTATTATAATTAAAAAATAGAAAGTTTGACTAAATCGAATAATTGAAAGTATAGTGACAATTCCTCATCTCTAAAACCAAAACAATGATTCTCCTACAAGCGGTCAGACACCGTCGTGGCACCCCACCCGCCAAAAAAAAAAGATTTCAAGGTTTCCTTACAATGTCTTTTAGGAGCGGTGGTGTAGTGTATATAGACTTTGTTTAATCGACATAAATATATAGACTTGGGCATTTCGATGTGGTGTAATGGTTAACAAGCTTGTCTTGTTTGATCAATTACGACTGAGTAGTGAGTTCGATCCTTACTGGGTGATCCATACTTTCAGCCGTGTGCCACATCCAAGCTACGCTTAAAAAATCCCCATAATTATATGAACTTTGGTTGCTATCATTTCGTGGTTTTGGATTCAATTGATGGATCAGATAATTAAATAAAATACACCTGTTCAGCAATAATTAACAACTATCAGTGTCTAATCAACACACATATGGTATTCCATATCAGCCAAAATAATAGACACCTGAAGAAGGCCAAATGATACTTGACCGAAACGTTGTGTTTATAACAATATGAGAACTATGCTTCGAATAAGTCCAGGTATATTGATAATTTCTCATATCGAAAATTAAGCAAAATTATTTAGATGGTTTTCATATGAAAAGATCATATTGTAATTCCCTTTATATTTTAATAAATCAATAAGAAAATGGCGTGTGGTACGCTCTGTTATTACCGCAGATAAATAATGGAAGGAAAGACAGAAGAAAAAAGATACTGTTTGGTTTTAGCGAGAAACAAAAACATGCATAATAAGAAAGAAAGAAAGAAAGAAAGAAAGAGAAAATAGAGTAAGCAATAACGCTCTCGTACATTTAACGTCTGCTTCAGTGAAATGGAAATCTTGTCAATTTTGAATCTTTGCATGTTACCCTCTTACTTCTATAAATAATAACCCGCAATTATATGTATGATTGTTATTGCAATATTTTGTTAAAGTTCTCAAGACCAAATATGTAACTTTGCAATTAGGTGGTTTTTACGGATATTTTATGGTCGTGAAACTCGTAAGTAGCTTTTGCTATCATTAAATAATATGATATATCGAAAATTTCAAATAAAAATGCTTGATATTTTCACAGATACTGATAGTTCTTAATATTTTGTGTCTCCGCCGTCCCACCCCAAAAAAATGGGTGACGCTGAAATATTCTTGCATTTTTTCATGAAGAAATCATTATATTGTTGTATTTTTTTATAAAATATCTCAACCTTACCGATTTGTTGTACATCTGATGGATTTGTTTGGCAAATGTTTTCAATGTATCGTCAGATGCTTTATGAAATGGATTAAAATTAAATCCTATTTCAAATACAGCTGAAAAAGAATAGGATGATTATATTAGAAAAAATTCCTTTTTTTTTCTATTACACAAAAATCTCGGTTGAATCAAAAACTAAAGTCAAGTACCCGTGTCCAGTAATTTCACCGTCATTAATTCGCCATAAGAAAAGCTCACCACGGGGAAAATTCACCGCAAAAAAAATTTCACCGTGAGAAATATTCACCCCGAAGAAAGTCATCACAAGAAAAGCTCACCGCGAGGACAGCTCACTGTGATAAAAGGTCACCATGAGGAAAGTTCACCGCGGGGAAAGTTCACCGCGGGGAAAGTTCACCGCGGGGAAAGTTCACCGCGGGGAAAGTTCACCGTGAAGAAACTTCAACGTGAGAAAAATTCACTGCGAGGAAAGTTTTCTGTGGGAATAGTTCACCGTGTGGAAAGTTCATCACAATGAAAGCTCACCGTGAGGAAAGTTCACCGTGAGAAAAGTTCATCGTGAGAAAAGTTCATCGTGAGAAAAGTTCACCGCGGGGAAAGTTCACCGTAAAGAATCTTCACCGTGAGAAAAGTTCACCGCGGAAAAAGTCCACCGTAAACGGATAAACACTAAACAGCATTAAATGGATTCTAATTCTATTGATCAACGTATCTAAAATAATTTTAAAATATAAGAAAAGAAAAATAATAACTGAAATTAGTTTTTAATTTCATTAATTTAATAATTAAAACTACTCGTCATCGATTCACGACAGTAAAGTTCATCGCCATCAATTCACCGCGAGGAAGGTTTACCATGAAGAAAGTTTGCCGTGAGAAAAGTTTAACGTCACCGTATGAATTTATTAGATTTTATAATTAATAATTGTAAATTAATATATGAATATAGTATATGTCTAATGAATTTATACGATGAAGTTTCCGCGTGGTACAACTTACTCACGGTGAACTTTCCGTGCGGTGAATTTTCACCGCGGTGATTTGATGGCGTAGACCTTTCCTGTGATGAATTGATGTCAGTGAACTTACCTGTAAATGTCAGCACCAAACTCAGGAAGAGTTTAAGATGATCCTGCAATGTATTCTAAACCACAGCCCAAATCAATTCTTTTCCCGGAAATCCTCCTCATCCAAAAACGATGTTTTTAATTTCCAATAAACAATCGTCCTAAGCTTAGGCTTGTCTAAATTCACACGAACCTGGACAGGCCTAGGATTCGTGTAATCTATCGAATAAAAACTTGGATACCTTAAGCTCTACATCGAAATTCTTGACTAACACCAAGTTGACTTAGTTAAAATGCACCACCGCATCATGTCTTCCCCTATTACTCAAAACCCACACTACTTTCTGGGGGTGCTCATTTCTAAACCTATCGACGAAATCATACATCTCGATAAAATTACGAATTGGTTTCATGTCTGTGTTTTTAAACCCCCTTTCTATAATGAGCTTAAGGACGGCGTTCTAAGCACCCGCTCAGACTATCAACAGAGTCGTCGTCAAAAATGCTTAGACCCGCCGAAAACGTCAGTCTGTTACGTATGGTCATTGAGCGAAGTGCCTTATCGTTTATAGAGGACACAAATTCAGCCCACCAGATCTACGAAAAGAAATGTAAACTTCGACATCAAAGAACAGCTCACTGGCCAAGAAATGCCTCTCGCATGGCCATCAGAACAAGATTGATCTCTTGAACACAACAGAGATCTCCACACGAGATGCTGAAGATATATACGCCTATGAGTCTTGCTATTCGAGACTCCAATTCTCAGGTGTTCAAACTCGCCAACAAGAAAACGGTTGGTTAATTGAATTAAATATAATCAGTGAAAGGACACCAGCTGCCTGTGCTATCGGCCTTTGGCACAACTCATATAGAGCCATCGAGCGAAAAGCCTCCGACGTTAGAGCGACTTTGTCCTTCAATGTACTATTGGCTCCAACCACCGTTGTATTTTAGTCATCTCGGGACAGCTGATGACGAGATGAGCAGTCTCGCCGTACACCCCACATGTTGCTTTCCTACCGGTCACAATGAGCAGAAGTTGCCGCCCCTCTACATCCAGGTCGTTGGGATCGTCAGTGAAGATTAACCGATCGTTGAATCTACGCATAGGATCAGAGAAAACACCAACTTGTGTTCAAATTGCATTCGATATACACCTAAGTGTTCCCTTGACACATAGGTGGGACATCGTATACTGCTATGCACTTTTCCTTGTTATATACTCTCTTCGGATAAAATTAGCTTTGATAATCAAATCCTTGTTTGTCATGTGGCTACAGGATTCTTCTCTAGGTAACAATACACACCAAATAAATAGCTAGCCCCTTTTGAGTATTAACCACCAAGTCAGCTAGCGATTTAATGACAGTATTTTTATCGTTTGGCATATCGTTCTTGTCTATTATAAATACCGACACAATCTCCTGATATAGTCTGCAAACTTTACCTCCTAAGAAAAACCTGTGGGTCATTTGTATTATAACACGTTTTATATTTATTTTATTTTATTTTTGTATTAATTTTCTAGATGTAGATCGGAAAACGAGTATTATCTTTATATTTTATCCTAGTTTAAGGACGTTTTATCACTGTAAAATCATTTTTTAATCTTTCCTCTGTAAAATTGATATACACTTTCTGAGTTTTATCGAAGTTTACTCTCGATTATATATAATGTTTTCACTAGGCATTTGCTATTAAGAGGACAATTCCCACAATCTCTTGGTTAGTCTATTCATGGTATTTTTTTTAGGTTTCACGTCTTCCCGCCAGATGTGTGAGTGTGTGGTGCAGGTGTTCGTGTGTGGTGCAGGTGTTCGTGTGTTATATTACAAATCGTAGAAATTGACTCACTTGTCAAACGTTTGTCGATAGATTTTTCATTGCTTTCCATAAAATTAATGGATACGCCAAGTGCACTTTCCATATTGTCAATCAAATTTTGCAAAAGTGCTTTCACTGTAACGATAGAAACTCTTGTTGTAGAAATCGGATATGAGCTATCTTTCTTGTATACGCTGATGCTCTTTTGACCGGAAGAGATTTCTGAAATTTTTTAGAAAGAAAAATGATGTAAGACGCCGAATAAGATAAAAACATCGGTTAAAGCAATTGTAAGCTACGTGGGAATAAAAACCGGATGGGAGTTTAGCAAATTGTCCGAGAAATATAAATATAGTCATCACTAGGTAGGCAAGAACATAGAAACGGAACTGCGCAAGCGGCTATATTTTGACAGTATAAACTCAATTAAAACAGACCACCCAATCTAAGGGAGATTACCGGATCTTCTATTACCACAAAAGGTAAAACACGCCAGATAATTACAGAAACCCCGTACCCATCAGTGGTTACTTAACGCAAGGTTAAAGTCTGTAAACGAAAGTTTTATTCTTGCTGTATAGGACCAATGCTTGCTAACCAGAAATTACCAAACAATATTGAAAAATTGTGTTGACCCCAAATGCAGATTCTGTGAAAAATAACCAGAAACAATTGACCATATTGTAATAAATTGAACAGCATTGATACCCACTGAATATAAAACTGGGAATGACAAAGTGTGTCAATATCTGCATTAGAAAATCTGCAACTTTTACGGAAAGGAAACTGCAAGAAATTGATATGAACAGAGCCGGTAACAGAGATAAGGACCTGTAACAATATTATGGGACTTTACAATACACACAGACAGAACAATCAAAGCTAATCACCCAGACATCGTAATCAAATACTGAAAAAACTGAATGCGCTTTCTTATTGACATGGCAGACCCTGCAAACTGTAAGGTATCTTTAAAAATCTTCAAAAGCAACTATCAAAATATAAGGGCATTGAAATGAAAATCTCAAAAATGGGGCACATAAGGCCATCGATGATTCCAATAGGATCCCTCGGTTTGATTGGAAAAGGTTCCCATAGCCTCGTTGAATAAATCCCTGCTAGCCTAAGTCTTAAATTAATAACAAAAAAATGTACTCACAAGTAGTTTATATTATACGAAGGGCTTTAATAATAATATTAGGTTGGTGCAAAAATAATATCGTTTTTTGACGTTAAAAACTACGTCAAAAAACGATATTATTTTTGCACCAACCTAATTATAATAATAATAATATCTATGTAATTTTTTTTTTTTTTTTTGTCAGTGGAAAGTGTCATAATGCCATTCCTAAGAAAGAAATGTGTAAACGCCAGAAATCAAAGAAAATAAAAATAATAATAATAATGCGCTCTGTCTTTAAAACCTTTGGACCCTCTCTGACTCAGTAAATAAGTAAATAATTACTTACTGGGCAAGTCGCATGCATAAATACGATCAGAACATTTTCTTGTTCGAAGTCTTTCGCCAGCAAATTTGACAGTGATCTCACTATTTGGATCTTTACTGAAGATAATATAAACTTCTTCTTGTCCCTAAAAAAAAAAGATAACATATTTTTCAATTCAAATATTCCACGAAAAAAATATTTAAAAAAAAATTCAAATAAACATTTTTTGAGAAAAAAAATTATCATTTAACCCCAAGCAAGGTAATAAAGCTACTAACGCGCAAAAAGTTACTACTTTTTAATTTTTTACAATGTATTTGACGGGGGGGGGGGGGTCAGAGTAAGAGGCTCAGTTTATGGAGATATGTGGCGAATGTAATGGTTGACCTAGACTTCAATATATTAAGATGGTAGTGATCGCGAGAGCATCCATTTGGGAGCCAGTTCTACACAGCAGGAAGAAGCTGCTCGAGTGGAACTTACATCTCACCAATGGAATACGAAGGGAAGGAGGATGGTTCTCTACAATGTCCGTAGCATGGCGGCTCAGAGATAAATAACACTGATCAACACAATTTTTGGTGCCAAAAAACAAAACTTTTTAGCTAATTTTATGGTGTTGATTCAGAAAATGGCCATAGTTTTTCATGGCTAGCAACCATTTTTGCTTTACTGAAATTGCTCATTTTTGCAAAACAGTTCAATTTACCATCTTCGATGATCGCAAAATGTAGTTAATAAAGGTCGTAGAAACCTATCAGTTTTCAGGTAGGCCAAGCAATTTATATCAGCCACCTGAAATAAAATAATTTTTTATAAGAAAATAGTGTTTTTGAGTTAAAGATTTTAAAATAGAAGTAACGAAGTTTTCCAATTTATCGCCAAAATTCAAATTAATTGATAAACGTTATCAGTAATACACTTTAGTAAACCTGATAATTAAGGTGACATCAAAAAAATGAAACCCTAAAATCTGTTTGGTATTCATAAATTTATCCCATCACTACGGAAGGAAACCAAGTACATTGAGAGCATTTTGTTTTCACAGTTGGAAAGAAACTCCAACTAAAAGACATCCCAATTGAATGCACCTATTCCATTGTACATGATACTGCTGGAATATCAAAAGGAACTTGACATTGAAACATGACAGACAATTAAGAAAGATAAAAATTTTTTACCAAAGTTGTTATATTCACGAAGGTTTTATTTCTGCTGTTAGTTTATTAAATGATTTGATGAAAATATGTTTGTCTTATATTCAATCGTGTTATTTTTAAAAAGTTAGTGTTTGATTATTATTGCAAAAATAGTATTTCCCAATAAGCAGACAATATATGTTGGTTTAAATACGCATTGAGAGGTTTCTACGATTTTATTTTGAGAAATATTGCCATCGCTCAATATCACATATACAGAAGAAAAATGAAAAAAATGCTTTTTTTTTCTCCCAAAAATGAGGCATTTTTGTACAGCAAAAACGATAGCTAACTAAGAAAAAGATTCAGCGCCCTAAAATTAGATGTTTGGTGTCTCGAGAGCATTTCAAATTTTTTTTGTTGCTGACCTGTGTAAACATAATTGAGGAAAAAAAACAATAAAAGAACAATATTTATGGAGAAAGAGGACGACGATTTATGTTACGTCTACATTGTTGAAGGTTTTAATTGATAGGAGAGCTGGTATCCGAAAGAGAGATCCACAAGAGAGAAGTGCGAAAGAAGAAACTACCGGTTTAGAATTTATGGTAATATCTTGCAATTTCAACCGTAAAATGATGAAACCTAGCTGCGCTTAAATTAGTACAATCGAGGTTTCAAACAATGAAGAGTATAAGAGCAATTAACATGAAGATATTAATAATAAAAAAAATAGCACATATACATTTTATATTATTAGTATCTACTTGGATTATGTACCCACAGCATTTTACCTATATATATATATATATATATATATATATATATATATATATATGGTATAAATAAAATGACAATTGGAAAAAAGATCTTAGATTTTGCCGACGCGTTTCGTCTTCCGACTTTTTCAAGGCAAAAATGAAATCGAAATGTTCTTGTTGTTATAGTTACATTAAAAAAATCCAAATTTAAAAAGATAGACGCTTCTGTCTAAGCCTTTTTTTCTGGTTAATGTAAATTACCTTTATAGTAAGAGATTTTTTTTTTCCATGTCAACAATATAGTTAAATTCCCAGATCAATTCTGTGGACAAGACAGATTGGTATAAATAAAATGACAATTGTCATTTTATTTATACCAATCTGTCTTGTCCACAGAATTGATCTGGGAATTTAACTATATATATATATATATATATATATATATATATATATATATATATATATATATATTAGGTTGGTGCAAAAATAATGACGTAATAATGTCGGTTTTTGACGTTAAAAAATACGTCAAAAAACGACATTATTACGTCATTATTTTTGCACCAACCTAATAAGATAAAATATTGTTTTAAGCACTGCTATATTTATGGGTTAAAGTGTTCAATATCAGAGATAAAGCGTATGTAAATATAAATATGAACACTGAAGTCAAAGCCCAGAGGCGACAGTCATGCCAAACACAATCGTCAGGCCATTACAAGCAATTATTATTATTTTGAACTTTTAATGGATTTTCACACTCCAGTCAAATTTGATCATCAAAAATATAAATGCAGTCAATCGTTGTCTTTTGTCTTCTTGACTCCGCTGCGTTTTTTTTTTTTTTTTTTAATTTCACACTCAGTAACCTCCTTGCGTCGTAGTGGCTTTATTATTTCCCCTGGGTGAAATGATTAAAAAAAATAACATACAAAGATACGCAGTAAAAAACGATTTATATAATACCAGGGTTAATCAATGAATAGTACATATCATTTAATGCCAAAAATATAAAAGAAGCGGATTAATTAATGTTATATTAAACAAATTAATGCTTTAACATGAAACGATATTGAGCATAAAGAGATTGATAGAATATCTCCAGTAATCAATGAATTGTAGATACCATTTAATGTCTAAAAATATAGAGAGAATTGTATATAATTATATAAAGTATTCACAATTAAATAAAATAAGATAAAATTTATCTTTTATATAAGATATATTATTATATATTATATTGTGTATAATATATAATTATATAAAATGTTCATAATTAAATAAAATAAGATAAAAATTATTTTTTATATAAGATATATTATTATATATTATATTGTGTATATTATATAATTATACAAAGTATTCATAATTAAATAAAATAAGATAAAATTTATCTTTTATATAAGATATATTATTATATATTATATTGTGTATAATATATAATTATATAAAATGTTCATAATTAAATAAAATAAGATAAAAATTATTTTTTATATAAGATATATTATTATATATTATATTGTGTATATTATATAATTATACAAAGTATTCATAATTAAATAAAATAAGATAAAATTTATCTTTTATATAAGATATATTATTATATATTATATTGTGTATAATATATAATTATATAAAATGTTCATAATTAAATAAAATAAGATAAAAATTATTTTTTATATAAGATATATTATTATATATTATATTGTGTATATTATATAATTATACAAAGTATTCATAATTAAATAAAATAAGATAAAATTTATCTTTTATATAAGATATATTATTATATATTATATTGTGTATAATATATAATTATATAAAATGTTCATAATTAAATAAAATAAGATAAAAATTATTTTTTATATAAGATATATTATTATATATTATATTGTGTATATTATATAATTATACAAAGTATTCATAATTAAATAAAATAAGATAAAATTTATCTTTTATATAAGATATATTATTATATATTATATTGTGTATAATATATAATTATATAAAATGTTCATAATTAAATAAAATAAGATAAAAATTATTTTTTATATAAGATATATTATTATATATTATATTGTGTATATTATATAATTATACAAAGTATTCATAATTAAATAAAATAAGATAAAATTTATCTTTTATATAAGATATATTATTATATATTATATTGTGTATAATATATAATTATATAAAATGTTCATAATTAAATAAAATAAGATAAAAATTATTTTTTATATAAGATATATTATTATATATTATATTGTGTATATTATATAATTATACAAAGTATTCATAATTAAATAAAATAAGATAAAATTTATCTTTTATATAAGATATATTATTATATATTATATTGTGTATAATATATAATTATATAAAATGTTCATAATTAAATAAAATAAGATAAAAATTATTTTTTATATAAGATATATTATTATATATTATATTGTGTATATTATATAATTATACAAAGTATTCATAATTAAATAAAATAAGATAAAATTTATCTTTTATATAAGATATATTATTATATATTATATTGTGTATAATATATAATTATATAAAATGTTCATAATTAAATAAAATAAGATAAAAATTATTTTTTATATAAGATATATTATTATATATTATATTGTGTATATTATATAATTATACAAAGTATTCATAATTAAATAAAATAAGATAAAATTTATCTTTTATATAAGATATATTATTATATATTATATTGTGTATAATATATAATTATATAAAATGTTCATAATTAAATAAAATAAGATAAAAATTATTTTTTATATAAGATATATTATTATATATTATATTGTGTATATTATATAATTATACAAAGTATTCATAATTAAATAAAATAAGATAAAAATTATCTTTTATATAAGATATATTATTATATATTATATTGTGTATATTATATAATTATATAAAGTATTCACAATTAGATAAAAATAAGATAAAGAATACACAATTAAAATAGAGTCCAATGTTAATTGGCCTCTATTTTAATTGTGAATTCTTTATCTTTGCTTTATTGAATCTCAAGACATTGTTTCATGACCTTTTTTACGTTGCATCCCACTATTAAAACTTTCTAACTATTGCCGTCTTTATTAATAATAATAATAATTGTTTATTATTATTATTATTATTATTATTATTATTATTATTATTATTATTATTATTATTATTACATGTACATTATTTATATATTTCCGGTGTATTTATTTACATATGTCCCCTCCTATCTTATTGGGGGAGAGAGGTAAATCGACTTAAGTTGATAAATTTATGAGTGATTGCTTTTCTTTGCCATTTTCACAATCTATACAAATAAAATATTTATCCGCATTTATTCAAAATTACTTTCACGTGCAAAATGAACCTTTTAATTAATCAGTTCCTTTACACCGCTGTTTCTTAGATTGTGAGGTAGTCAGATATCTTTGTTTATAAAGTGATCATCTTGTTTCAACTAGCTCTAGAAATAGGCTTTGTGGTCGTCGTCTTTGTCGTTCTGTGACTAACATTTTTCTTACGATAGATATTTCTATTTCAATGTTATATTAAACATATAAGTGTTTTAATATGAAACGATTTTGAGCATAAAGAGATTTATATAATATCAGGAGTAATCAATGAATCGTAGATACCATTTAATGCTTAAAAAATATAAAGGGAGGTGATTAATTAATGTTAAACACATAAATGTTTTAATATGAAACTATATTGAACATAAAGAGATTTATATAATACTAGCAGCATGACCCCTGCGTTGCCCGTCCTTCATTCAAAAATCGTACGACTCATACAGCAATCGCTATCACTTGACTTAAAATATTTTTGCCCTTCCTTGCCTTTAAAGGAGTGCCCTTTACCGTGCTGATGTTGCTACATGCCTTACTTCTTTCCTATCTCACACTGCGAATTTTTTTCTAAACTCTATACTAAACATTAAATCTGTTACGAAAAAAGAATTAAACAAAATGAACACAAAACGATCAGCTTTAAAAAAGGACACGTAACTGGAAAAACTGAATGAAAAAAGAATGTTAACAACAAATACTTTTTTCACACCCAACCCAATTCTGCGGAATCAGAATCAACGTTGAGTTTAAGCAAGCGAATGAACCAATTAAAGTAAAGTGCCATGCAGATTTAAATTTTTCCCAAATGTGACGAATGCAGCTATAGATTTTTTTTTTTTTTTTTGCATGCTAGCATGCTAGTTAACATTTGTGTCAGTCAGCTGTTGGCTCTCACGCTGGCCAATAGAATCTTCCTACCTATTCGTGGCAGCCAGCTATAGGCTCTCTCTCTCTCTCTGGCTAGTAGAGAATTACCGCAAACTACATGAAAAGTGCCGTAGAAGCTTGAAAAAATCGATTATTTCAACTATCGATGGGAGTTGGGAAATGCAAAGTTGGTCTTGGGTTTCCCGCTAACTTGGAGCATGTGCATGTAAATTTTGGTCCGTCGAAAATTGCGGCGGTGCATTCGTTACACACACACACAGATCCTGCCTTTTATAGATAGAGATCAGGATTAATCAATGAATCTTAGATACCATTTAATGCTTAAGAAATATAAAGAGGGAGGATTAATTAAACGTTTGATTGGTTTCTATTTTAGTTGTAAATTCTTTACATCCGCTTTATTGAATCTGAAATCATTTTTTCAAGACTTTTGTTTCATTGCATCTTACTTTCTAAAACTTTCTAACACTTGATGCTCTTCTTGTTGAGTACTCTAGTATATAATAATATACTTAATTAAAATAACGAACTAACTCTATGTCTTGGCTGACTTCATGGCGAGAATGTGATGTGGGTTAATACTTACCGGGAAAATCGTCGATGGTATAATATTCACATCAGGAACGACATGGTCATAGATGGCATCATTGACAGCAGTTTCGTACAACTGAACGATTGTGCTTAGTAAGTCCCGCTGGCTTTCGATATCATCTTCTAATTTTTGTTTGACGGCCCAATTGATCATGTCAAGACGACTGGAATCAACATTGCACTCCAGGAGTAAAGATGTCTCAGACGAATAATTCAGAATTGAGTGTTCAATGTCGTAAATATGACATTCCATTTTAGGTGTCAGAAAAAGGATATGGACAGGATGGCATGATGTTAAATCTTCAGAAAGGTTAGAATAAAGAACTGAAGTGCATGGAATCGAATATTCAGGTCCTGTGAGTATTTCTATCCAGTAATTTATCCAGGCCTCTCCGTCTAAATCGTAAATAAACAGGATACCTAAATACGGAAAAAAAAAGAACAAACGAATTATCATATGCTGTTGTTCAAAATGTCCAACTCATTTTCTACTTACCCTTAGTTTCTCCCAATCCAGATATTTTTTAAACGTGCAACGATTCCGACTACGAAAACCGGAAGGGTTACCCGGCGAGGGTAAAGTCTATTGGAACGTTCGATGTTTATTGCATGGCCCATAAAAAATTTAACATTAAAAGAATAAAATGGTTCAAAATGTCATGAATTCAAATAGCCTGACATAAAAGAAATCCGCAATGCATTTTCATAATAATATCCCTTTCCAATGTATTTTCATAATAAAATCCCTTTCCAATGCATTTTCATAATAAAATCCCTTTCCAATGCATTTTCATAATAAAATCCCTTTCCAATGTATTTTCATAATATCCCTTTCCAATGTATTTTCATGATAAAATCCCTTTCCAATGTATTTTCATAATAAAATCACTTTCCAATGCATTTTCATAATAAAATCCCTTTCCAATGCATTTTCATAATAAAATCCCTTTCCAATGTATTTTCATAATATCCCTTTCCAATGCATTTTCATAATAAAATCCCTTTCCAATGTATTTTCATAATATCCCTTTCCAATGTATTTTCATGATAAAATCCCTTTCCAATGTATTTTCATAATAAAATCCCTTTCCAATGCATTTTCATAATAAAATCCCTTTCCAATGCATTTTCATAATAAAATCACTTTTCAATGCATTTTCATAGTAAAATCCCTTTCCAATGCATTTTCATAGTAAAATCCCTTTCCAATGCATTTTCATATTAAAATCCCTTTTCAATGCATTTTCATAATAAAATCACTTTCCAATGCATTTTCATAATAAAATCCCTTTCCCATGCATTTTCATAGCAAAATCACCTTCCAATGCATTTTCATATTGAAATCCCTTTCCCATGCATTTTCATAATAAAATCACTTTCCAATGTATTTTCATAATAAAATCCCTTTCCAATGCATTTTCATAACAATATCCCTTTCCAATGCATTTTCATAATAAAATCCCTTTCCAATGTATTTTCATAATAAAATCCCTTTCCAATGCATTTTCATAACAATATCCCTTTCCAATGCATTTTCATAATAAAATCCCTTTCCAATGTATTTTCATAATATCCCTTTCCAATGTATTTTCATGATAAAATCCCTTTCCAATGTATTTTCATAATAAAATCCCTTTCCAATGCATTTTCATAGTAAAATCACTTTCCAATGCATTTTCATAATAAAATCCCTTTCCAATGCATTTTCATAATAAAATCACTTTTCAATGCATTTTCATAATAAAATCCCTTTCCAATGCATTTTCATAATAAAATCCCTTTCCAATTCATTTTCATAATAAAATCCCTTTCCAATGCATTTTCATAATAAAATCCCTTTCCAATGTATTTTCATAATAAATTCCCTTTCCAATGCATTTTCATATTGAAATCCCTTTCCAATGCATTTTCATAATAAAATCCCTTTCCAATGCATTTTCATAATAAAATCCCTTTCCAATGTATTTTCATAATAAATTCCCTTTCCAATGCATTTTCATATTGAAATCCCTTTCCAATGCATTTTCATAATAAAATCCCTTTCCAATGCATTTTCATAATAAAATCCCTTTCCAATGCATTTTCATAATAAAACCCCTTTCCAATTCATTTTCATAATAAAATCCCTTTCCAATGCATTTTCATAATAAATTCCCTTTCCGATAATAAAGTTTTTCATAATAAAATCCCATTGCAATGCATTTTCATAGTAAAATCCCTTTCCAATGCATTTTCATAATAAAATCTCTACCAAACCAACAAGGAACTCTTCTTAAATGTAAATTTATAAACATGCTTTGTATTATTTTTCACAAATGTACATACGAAAAAGTAAACCTACATAGAAACGCTTTCATGTGCTTCTTTTTATATTGGTTGGTTGGTTTTGTTTTGCAGCATATCAAGAACTCTATGGGTTATTTAATGCCGAAATCTAAATATTTTGTACGGAATCTTAATTTTTTTAGGGAGAGTTAATAATAGTTTTACTGATACAAGTCTTACTAATTAACCCATAGCTGGAGGGAGAATGGGTGGATTCATGCCTTTCCTAAGCGTAAGTAAATATAACGGACCCGACTAGAATTGGAACTCGGTTCTCCGAGCCATTATAGTACCCGCATATCCAAGCTTACAGCACTTGGTATTCCCAAGAGGTCACCCATCTAGGTACTGAGCAACGTCGACGTTGCTTATCTTTCTATTCGGGTTGTCAAAGCCATAAGAATATCGCTGCTGTTGTTAAATATACAATATTGCTTGTCATTCCTTTCTGATCTCCCACGAAAAATATTATACCTGATATGTCCTGTTCACATTAGCTTGTCATTAATAATCAGCAACTCTTTTAAGAAAAACATAAACTGGGGTAAAAAGGTTTCAGTGAAGTAATTTTCTCATTTAACAATTTACCTGTTTAACGACATGCGGATTTACGACCAGCTTTAAAATCTTATGAATTAAAAAAAAAAATTAAAAATCAAACTAATCGATAAGTTCTATTCTAATAATTTATTTTTCTCGCAATTGTTGCCTGGTGAACTGCATTCTGGATTCATGCTTCTCTACCAACTACAGTCTTGAAAAAAATTTAAATGTAACACCAATCATCATTGTTACATTCTTCTCTCTCGGCCGGTGAGTCCAGAGATAAAAGAAATTCAACACAGGGAATTTTACTTAACTACGTCAACGTATACATTTCTACCTATCCAGTGGGGTTGTTCTCCCCAAATGGGAAGCCGTTCCAGACACGAAGGGAAACACGTCTACATTTGACGGTTTAGACTCGACTCGTTGAAAAACATTTCTTTATCTCTATCATTCCCACGCTCGTTCAGCCAATCAAAATCGACTTCCTTATTTTGTCTTATCTCTGATTCCTAAGCTCAAACAGAGAAAGTCAGAGCAGGGATACACTTCCCCATAAAATAATAGTCTGCTAAACAATTAAACATCATTATCTATCTTCCTGAACCCTGTTCTTTTATTGTCCTTTCTCCTCATTATAGACGTCTCATTCTCTTTCACTCACAGTAACACCTTGCGTCTTAGAGGCAATATCGCGTTGCTTGAAGTGAAATTTAAAAACAAATGTGTTTCTTCAATAGACTTCCTTATTGCATTTATTCTTAAATATTAAATATTCGTTCTTATTTCCTGTTCGACCTAAGCGAAAAGTAAATTTATTTCCGTATAAATAACTGCGTTTTTCTTTATCAGGATGTTATTTCTCACGTTCCATCGTCAGAAAAACCATTTACAGTGAACTCAAAATTAACAATTGCAGTGACGTTACATACAGTTACTCATCACTTAACTACTTAGCTGTTAAAAAACACACACTAGCAATAAAATTTCCCACAAAACAATGATTTGGGCGGGGGTGTTTAAATCTAGCTAGTCGGTACGTTTGTGCGAAAATTTGAAATTTTCTCTTTCTTCCAAATTTTCTTTTTCTTTCAAATTTTCTCTTTCTTTTAATTATTCTTTTCCCTCATTTTTTTTCTTCCAAATTTTCTTTTTCTTCAAATTATCTCCTTCTTTAAATTTTCTCTTTCGTTGAAATTTACACTTTCTTCCAAATTTTCTCTTTCTTCCAAATTTTCTGTTTCTTTCAAATATTCTTTTTCTTCAAGATTTTCTTTTTTTCAAATTTTCTCTTTCTTCCAAATGTTTTCTTTCTTTCAAATATTCTTTCTCTGCCAAATTTTTCTCTTCCTTCCAAATTTTCATTTTCTTCCAATATTTTTTCTTCAAAAATTTTTTTTCAAATTTTCTCCTTCTTCCAAACATTCACTTTCTTCCAAATTTTCTCTTTCTTCCAAATTTTAATTTTCTTCAAAATTTTTTTTTCTTCCAAATTATTTTTTCAAATTTTCTCTTTCTTCCAAACATTCACTTTCTTCCAAATTTTCTTTTTCTTCCAAATTTTGTCTTTCTTTCAAATTTTCTTTTTCTTCCAAATTTTCTTTTTCTTCCAAATTTTCTCTTTCTTCCAAATTTTCTCTTTCTTCCAAATTTTCTCTTTCTTCCAATTTTTCTCTTTCTTCCAAATTTTCACTTTCTTCCAAATTTTCTCTTTCTTCCAAATTAGTTTTCAAATTTTCTCTTTCTTTCAAATTTTCTTTTTCTTCCAAATTTTCTTTCTTCCAAATTTTCTTTTTCTTCCAAATTATTTTTTCAAATTTTCTCTTTCTTCCAAATTTTCTCTTTCTTTCAATTTTTGTCTTTCTTCCAAATTTTCTTTTTCTTCCAAATTATTTTTTCAAATTTTCTCTTTCTTCCAAATTTTCTCTTTCTTTCAATTTTTGTCTTTCTTCCAAATTTTCTTTTTCTTCCAAATTTTCTCTTTCTTCCAAATATTCACTTTCTTCTAAATTTTCTCTTTCTTTCAAATTTTCATTTTCTTCAAAATTTTTTTTTCTTCCAAATTATTTTTTCAAATTTTCACTTTCTTCCAAATTTTCTCTTTCTTCCAAATTTTGTCTTTCTTTCAAATTTTCTTTTTCTTCCAAATTTTGTCTTTCTTTCAAATTTTCTTTTTCTTCCAAATTTTCTTTTTCTTCCAAATTTTCTTTTTCTTCCAAATTTTCTTTTTCTTCCAAATTTTCACTTTCTTCCAAATTTTCTCTTTCTTCCAATTTTTCTCTTTCTTTCAAATTTTCTTTTTCTTTCAAATTTTCTTTTTCTTCCAAATTTTCTTTTTCTTCCAAATTTTCTTTCTTCCAAATTTTCTTTTTCTTCCAAATTATTTTTTCAAATTTTCTCTTTCTTCCAAATTTTCTCTTTCTTTCAATTTTTGTCTTTCTTCCAAATTTTCTTTTTCTTCCAAATTTTCTCTTTCTTCCAAATTTTCATTTTCTTCCAAATTTTCTCTTTCTTCCAAATTTTCATTTCCTTCCAAATTTTTTTTTCTTCCAAATTATTTTTTCAAATTTTCACTTTCTTCCAAATTTTCTCTTTCTTCCAAATTTTGTCTTTCTTTCAAATTTTCTTTTTCTTCCAAATTTTCTTTTTCTTCCAAATTTTCTTTTTCTTTCAAATTTTCTTTTTCTTCCAAATTTTCTTTTTCTTCCAAATTTTCTTTCTTCCAAATTTTCTTTTTCTTCCAAATTATTTTTTCAAATTTTCTCTTTCTTCCAAATTTTCTCTTTCTTTCAATTTTTGTCTTTCTTCCAAATTTTCTTTTTCTTCCAAATTTTCTCTTTCTTCCAAATTTTCATTTTCTTCAAATTTTTTTTTTCTTCCAAATTATTTTTTCAAATTTTCTCTTTCTTCCAAATATTCACTTTCTTCCAAATTTTCTCTTTCTTTTAAATTTCCTCTTTCTTTCAATTATTCGTTTTCTTCCAAATTTTCTTTTTCTTCAAATTTTCTCTTTCTTCAAATTTTCTCTTTCGTTCAAATTTACACTTTCTTCCAAATTTTCTTTTTCTTACAAATTTCCGTTTTCTTCAAATGTTCTCTTTCTTCAAATTTTCTTTTTCTTACAAAAATTTCTTTCCTTCGAAAGGAATCAAAATAAATTTAATACATAAATAAAGTAAAACATGTAAAAATAAATAAATTTCATTGTACTGTATTTTTAATCATTCCACCCCAAGCAAGGCAATAAAGCCACTAAGGCTCCAGGAATAAAACGAAGTACCATTAATGAGAGATAACAATAA
The DNA here is from genome assembly GCA_963932145.1 of Acanthosepion lycidas. Classification (NCBI taxonomy): domain Eukaryota; kingdom Metazoa; phylum Mollusca; class Cephalopoda; order Sepiida; family Sepiidae; genus Acanthosepion; species Acanthosepion lycidas. The sequence continues at coordinate 28,581,292 of OZ010608.1, read as the reverse complement.
AAGAAGAAGGAGTAAAAAGACAGTAGATATCGATTGACATTGCATTTAAATTTTTGAAAGTCGAAGTTGATTGAAGTAAGGAGCCGAAATGGATTTCCATAGGCAAGAAGGGCAAGAGAAGAAACTGTTAGCATAGAACTTACGGTTACATCTAGCAATTTCAGCTATAAAATATGAGATCTTCCTGCCAATTTAGTACAGCGTGTAGGTACCATAGTTGATAGGAACATTTATTATGTTACAAGACAAAAATGTGGCACAAGGCCAAAACAGGGAATATGAGAAGGCTGATCTTCAAAATGTTTTATCTTAAACTTAGTTAGCCACTGACCCAAACATACCACAGTATTTCTTACATCAAAACAACACATTCTTACTTACCATTCTTACTACAGCAGCCATAATACCTCGAGGTCTCCATATAGTCCTAACTAGTCTTCATATGTACTATAAAGGAAAGTTCCTGAGAACAATTACCATTAAATTATTTATAGGAAAGGCACAGGGTAGCTTGATTACGGTAGTGTGAAAGTGTCTGAAGGCGAGATGCCGGGCCAGAACCAATAACATTACAGATTCTTCTTTGGATTTTATTACGAATTTCTAAATATATAACAAGTACACCAGACCAGATTTGGGCAGCAATATTCAAAGCTAGTGCAAGTGGTAGACTTATAAATATGTAAGATAGATTCTGGAGACTAGTCTAGCACAACACAGTGAACAAACTTTCCTAGCAGTAGACCTAGAAATGAATTTCAGCTGCATGTCAACAGAGAACGTTTACCTGCGAAGGCGAAATGAAGTTACTGTTACACCTCTCCCCCTTTCAACTGTAAACTAATGAATCCTTGTTGCCAATCTAGTACTGCACTTTAATTCATAAATTCCACGTGTCGTTGCAGAATTCTCAACAGAGAAATTACTATTATAATTATTTATAGAAAAGGTACAATGAACCAACTTTCCTAGCAGCAGTAATTGATTCCATATATAATTCTTCCTCTTTGGGTCAGCGGAAAACATTAGTCCGAGAAGGCGCGATGAATCACTCTTCTGAAGGTGAGCATCAGCCATGCTGATGGGAGGTAAAAAGAGTTTTCACAGATGATTAAAATAGATTAGTTTAACTTCGGAGGCGTTAAAATTAACAAGCCATTCCTTGGCCCTGTTAACAACAGAAAGTATATCATTTTGTTATATCAGCAGCTAATTTGAGCTCCTTGAACTGCAGTAAGTTATTATTTAGACAGGAATAAATGGTTGTGCCATCAACATAGTTACCGAGTTGAGAAATGATAATTGCTTTTCGAATCTGTTTCTTAAGTTTACTGCTCCGTACACTGCTGTACTGTATAAACATTTAGAAAATAAATTAGAAATGCTACAAATCGTGCAAAGATGAAATAATGCTATCTGAAGCTAGTTGACACAATCCCATTTACACGCGTAGCATGGCTAAAAAGTACAGTCTTCTCACTTAGCGACCATCTCGTTTAGCGATCAGGTCGTTAAGTGAGATGTGTCTGTAACAGGAAATAGTTCCTTAGAAATAAAGAGCGCTGGATTGCTATGTAATATCAGTTCTGTATGGCAGTGGATTCTGGAGAATTTCCTCATAGATGAAGATGAAGATATGGAACGCAATGAATTAATTCTATTAAAAAAAAAAACAGATTTTAGATTTTTTAAAATAATTATGAGATTTTATAGTTGGTCGTAAATAATTGAATCTGTCTCTATTTCTGAGATGAGGTATTATGTACAGTATTTACATTATGCGGACTATTGTCCTCATCTTTGTCGCCATATTTGGCACAACGTTTCGGCCGTTGTACTCTCCGGCCTTCTTCAGGTGGTTGGAATTTCGAACTGAAACCTTTATTTCGATCCCTGGGGTAGAATGTTCTAGTTCCACGTGCCATGTTTGATGGATGTCAGTTATCAGTTATCTCCTGCTAATTTTCCCTCTGAAAGTTCTCCACTGCCTTAACCGGGTATTGAACTCACACTCTTTGGGTCTGTCACTGGATCTAACCAACGCCTTTATCCTTGAGGACACATGGCACAGTGGGTTCATACAGGGTTCAGTTCGACATTGCAACCACCTGAAAAAGGCCGGAGCCTACAACGGCCGAAACGTTGTGACAAAATATTATAAGTTTTATTATTAATCTGGTTATCTATATCATTTTCTTGCTGTTTTTTATCTCACAAATGTTTCTGTCTATATTTCTGAGATGAGGTACTATGTACATTATTTACATTAGTGGGACTGAACGTACAACGACCGAAACGTTGTAATAAATATGGTGACAAAGATGAGGACAATAGTCCGAATAATGTATATAATGTACATAATACCTCATCTCAGAAATATAGACAGATAGTGAAAGGCCGAAACGTTGTAATAAATTTGGCGACAAAGATTAGAACAATAGTCCGAATAATGTAAATAATGTACATAATACCTCATCTCAGAAATATAGACAGATACTGAAAGGCCGAAACGTTTTAATAAATATGGTGACAAAGATGAGGACAATAGTCTGAATAATGTAAATAATGTACAAAATACTTCATCTCAGAAATATAGACAATGAAAGGCCGAAACGTTGTAATAAATATGGCGACAAAGATGAGGACAATAGTCCGCATAATGTAAATACTGTAAATAACTGAGTTGTTAAATAGGCATGCTTATATGTTTATAAGTTTGAAATTGCATAGAAATAACGAAAGATGCCTTCTGAGACTAAACAATATCAGTGGACATAATCGCACTGGCGAATATAATCGTGAAAATTCACGGTAGACAGTCCTGAAATAGCGATCAGTTCACTTCTCACTTAACGAAAAATCCGACTGCTGTTAAGCGAGGAGTGACTTTATTTGTAAACGCAGGATAAATTATGATGACTTACTTTGAAATTACAATGAACAAGAACAGGAATAAATGTTAATTACTCTTCTCAAAATTACAAAAATCATTCTACCTTCTGATGTTTTTTTAAATATCATGTCCCTTCAGGGCGTAGGCGATCATGACTCTCCACGATTTCTGTTATTTATTATTTATGGATTACCATCCCTTCTTGGTTCTCTGTAGCCTTCTCCACAGTCTAGTTTCTAAATTTTTCCATCTCTTAGATTGGTTACCACTATACTGTTATTTAACCCCTATGTGTGGGGAGAAATGATGGATTCACGCTTTAGGATTTTTGTGCGAAAACGATCCCGAATAGTACGAGCTTTGAACTCGTGTGAAAAGTGGGCGTATAAGGTGTGTCAATAACGGCAAACTACCAGTTTAGATTTTAGGCTTCTCTGTTATAGAAATTTTTCTTTAATTTCCATCCTAGCGTTTGGTAGCTAAAGTTCGCGTAAAGATAGGCAGACATCTGGGCAGGAATTAAAATTGTATAAAACTGGATAAGATTTATTTTATTACCTTAAAAAATCTCATTTCAAGGTAATATCAACATCAATAAACATTCATTTCTCATTGTTTGCCTTCATGGTATTTTAATAAACGGTGTGAATTTCGAATAAATTGTAGGCGAGTGTCATTCTTTTATATTATCGACTAGCAGGAGAGCCCGGCATTGCCCGGGGATGTAATAGTAAGAGATAGATCAAGTATCGACCATCATAAAGACTGAAAAATAAAATTGACAAAGATTATTGTTTAAGGTTGACGGACACGCATGTCTTAATTAGTTTTTTTTTGCTTTTTTTTACGAACTGGTCAAACCCAAACTCAAACAAAAACATTATTTTCAATCGTTATGAGTCTACCGATTGAACAGAATTTTATTATAAACAATTGTTTTGTAAATGGAATTTTTAAAGCATTCTGAATGTAAAAATAAAGAGAAAATGTGCAAGACAATAAGAAACACTACCTGCACCCACAAAAAGTGAAATTTTGTTGAAATCGGTTGAAAAATGTAGGAAATCCGATCCCATATATAAACGAACACACACACACACAAACAAACAACCTGGGTTTTATAATAAGTATAACTCGATATGAGTTGTCCCCATTCCATTCTCGCGACAGCGATTCCTCATAATCGTGTTTTTAAATTGATTTCGTGCAAAAACAATTGTGTTTTTCCAATTTTTGGCGCTGTCAGAACCACCGCAAGGTAATTTTACGTAGTCCTGTGAAGTTTTGTTGAAATCGGTTGAAAAATGTAGGAAATCCGATCCAATATATAAACGAACAGACACACACACAACCTGGGTTTTATAATAAGTATGATTTATACCGTACATTTCAAGTAAATTACGACTACGTGGGACAAAATAAAAATTCGAGAAAAGTTTGATGTGGTTGGTCTGTTTATACAGTATATATATATATATATATATATATATATATATATATATATATATATATATATACAGTAAAATTTACGAAGGCAGGAGGTCTTCAGTCTTATATACGGCACTTCTATCCCTGATGTATTTAGTCTTTTCCAAAGGATATTTGAATGCCTCAATTGTCCTTGGTGCACACTGGTTCTTCAATTAACCCGTTTAAACTGTTTACAATTCTCTTTGAAATGTAGCAATAATGAGTATACAATGGTGGGCGAAAAAGTTCATGATATTGAAGGAGTGTTGATAGTGCTGTGAAATCTTGCATGTCTTAAATGAAACTCTTCTTATTAATAACAGCATTGTTTCTTTCCAGGTAAACAGGTGTCTGACTGTTCATTCTGCTGTTCAAAAAGGAGTCATTAACATCATCACTGCGAAACTGTTTCCCAGTCAAGTGTTTTCACACGTTGAGGAACAGGAGAAGAGGGAAGGTGATCAGTTCAAAACCACAGTCATGCACAGAAACCATTAAAACAAAGGACTTTTGTGCTGAAACATTGTACTGATTAAACAAGACCACTTTCATCAGTTTCCCTGAGCGTTTGGTCTTGATAGGCGTTTGGTAACTGCCTCAGAAAGTTGGGATAGTATTCTATATATGACAGTGTTGTCCTTTTGAAGATAGCCAATGAAGACAATGCCTTTCGCATCCCAAAGAACTGAGGCCATCACCTTCCCTGCAGATGAAACGACCTTGGCTTTCTTTGTGGCCAATGAGGAGGGATGTTTCTACCCCATGGATGATTATCTCTTTGTCTCTGGCCCAAAGTGATAAACACAACACTCATCCTAGGTTTGGAAACATTTAACTGGATCTGCTTCAAATAATGTCAGCTTTTCTCGTGACGTGATCAGACTGGTGAGCTTTTGGTTAGATATCAGTATACATCGAACCCACCGAGCAGAAACCTGTGATTTCAAATTGTCTCGTACGACACAGTGAAGCTCCTAGGAATATATACTTGACAAACACGGTCGTTAAAATAAGTAAAGGTTTATTGTAAAAACCAGTACTATAAGAAATAAGGTAATAGTTATGCGCACGATCCTCACAAGTCAATCCAGTAGTGAGTGCTGCTATTGCAAGGTCGGTAGTTCTTGCGTAAGTCTTCGTACTCAACAGATCCCAGCAAGACGCTATCTAGCAACTGAACCACGTAGTCACATGTGGCACAAAGCCTAATTTAGTGTGTAGATCCCGAGCCCGTAAACTAGGCCAAAAAAATCCCCGTAGACCCCGCATAAACGGGATCGGGTCTGTCTACCTCCCCGGACGAGTCTCTGCCCTTCGGCATAGTCTCATCCGGGTTCCTCTCAGCCCGAAGACAGATAGTCCGACCGATCAGATATCAGAAAGAAATTTTGAGAAGTTTTATTGAAATTCTATTTGTGCAAAATCACCCGCACTCCCAAATTTCAAAGTAACAAAAATGAATTGCTGTTAAAATGAAGAAAAAAAAATCTTATGGAATCAGTCATAAATAAAAGACTTTGCTCCCTACGATTTCTGGCTTTTCTTAAAGTTAAAGAAAGGCTTCAGAATTCAAATTGTTGACTAGATTATGGTAAAAGTTTTGATGGAGTTGGTGCGGTTACTGAATGAGTTTTTGAAAATTTGAAAAGCGGTTCGGATACGTGTGATTTTTCATAGTGGGATTACTTTGAAACAGAAATAAAGCGAGGAAACGAAACCTTAAAAAAAAACATTGTCCATCATTCATTCAGTCGGAATCTGAAGAATTGAGACAAACAACGAGAAACCCGAGGCGACACGAAAAAAAAACACAGTGTTACGGCATAGAATGAAGAAAGAATATGTTTGCTTGTTTCATAATAATACAGAGACATAAAGCTTATCTATTAGGCATCTCCACGAAATCGCGAAGAAAAAGCGCATAGTCAGATGAAAAAGACGTCAAACTTGACGAAAACAAAATTTTATCGCAAAAATGTTTATGTTACTATTAAGAGTAAAGAACAAAGTAATTTTTAATTATTTTTAAAAAAATTTCTGTCTTTATTACAACATTCTAACTTTCGATTGAAAAACTTGTTTCTCGTCATCACCGGAAGTCCCGTAAAAATAATATAGCGAATTTTTTGTCCATTTTTTTTCTTATGAGACACATTAATTTTGAAAATCTTGCAAAAATAGAAATAATTGTCAGATTTTAATGAAACTTTCAGAAACTATTCAGGAATGATGGAAATTATTATAAATATGTTTGTTTTTTTTTAAAGTCATTATAAAAATATTTTTTTATATATATATATTACACCCCCATAAATAAATTAATAAAAAACTCTAAAAGTTTATGGGCGAAGCACGCAGGTCATTATATTAGTTAAAAACACAAGGCTTTGAGGAAAGTAAATCATGTTTTACTTTTTTAAAAATCCGACCTCGTAAACCTAAAATCAGCTCTGAATTGTAACATACAAAACACAATAAAACAAAGATACTATTTAATTTTAAATGCTTTTAGTTGCTTTTATCTGTTTTTATCAATATGCATATTGTCTGAAGGCAAAAAACTTTTTCGATGAAAAATGAATTTTTAAATGAATTAATTGTTATTTAATAAATTATTTTATTATTTTTACATAAATTTACTAAAAGTTGTTAAATATTCTAAAATTAGCGGTACTGACGAATCCTGTATATAATGTTTTTTTTAGGTACCTGTATCTGTCCAGATTATAAATAGCACAAGGTTTTTACAGTCAGCGAACCAGCAGTGAGAATAATCTTACTGTTCTTTACCCTATGTGGGAAAAAAAAGGTTAAATCAAATGTACGGAGGCCCGAAAGAAAATGATACAATAAAAACATCACGTGACTTGATTTGTACGGCACTGTTAACGGCCTTTACATTTATATAAAATTACTTTAAAAAAATTATAATTATTCCCATCATTCCTGAAAGCTTCATTAAAATCTGACAATTATTTCTGTTTTTGCAAGATTTTCAAATTAATGTGTGTGATAAGAAAAAAATGAATAAAAAATTTGCCATGTTATTTACTAGAGTTCCGGTGATGACGAGAAACAAGATTTTTCAATCAAAAGTTAAAACGTTCTAATAAAGACAGAACTAGTTTAAAAAATACTGAAAAATTACTTTGTTCTTTCCCCTTAATAGTAACATAAACATTTTAGTAATAAAATTTTGCTTTCGTCAAGTTTAAGGGCTTTTTTTCATGCTATGCCTACTTAAAACTAACGAGGTAAATAAGTTGTTAACATAAAGATAAATTGTCACTTATGACCTTCCGTACTATAATTTTCCTCACGTAATATGTCAGTGCGTGATGAAAAACAGGCACATGTCATTTGTCAATCAACACCGCAGTTCAGACCGGCATTCTCCCATTTGAAAAAACATGTTTTCATCACAGAAAATAAGCAATCTTTGTTTCAAAATATATTAAATAAACTTTATAATTTATAATTTTTTTAAAATTATTTAAAAAAAAATCATAATTGATTTTTTAAATAAATTTTAAACGGCAACATTCACTAATGTAAACAAAAGTTAAAAAAACGGGAGATTATCGATTTTCTGTCAAATTTTCCAATTAAAAAAAATTGAAGAATATTTAACGAAAATTTTTGGACGTGCTAGAAATTATTAAAAAATCTAAAAAAAATATTCAAAAAATACTTTGATCATTCCTCTTGATAATAACATTAACATTTAGATATACATTCGTACTTCCATACTTTGTCCTGAACCAATGTAAGCCTAAATATTTAGGTTGGTGCAAAAATAATGTCGTTTTGTGACGTTCAAACATATGTGAGAAAATGACATTATTTTTGAACCAACCTAATAAATAATCAGATACTGACTATTTTTTCGAAATATCCACCCAGTAAAATGTTTAAGAGTCACTAAAGGTAGAGCATTAGTGAATGAGGGTGTGCGATATGAACATAAGAGGAACGATTAGGAGGTGAGGGTTATAAGGATGTGGAGAACAGATAACGACTGATCCTAGAAATTAACATTTTTTTTAATCTATCATTCCCAAGCAAGGAGATAATGCCACTAAGACGAAAGGAGTAACTTGGAATGAGAAGAATGAGAAGAATTTCTAAAGAACAGGAAAACCACTCCTAAACAGGTAAAAAGGGATAAAACACTTTCCAATGGTTTTCATAATAAAATCACTTTCCAATGCATTTTCATAATAAAATCTCTTCCCAATGCATTTTCATAATAAAATCACTTTCCAATGCATTTTCATAATAAAATCTCTTCCCAATGCATTTTCATAATAAAATCACTTTCCAATGCATTTTCATAATAAAATCTCTTCCCAATGCATTTTCATAATAAAATCACTTTCCAATGCATTTTCATAATAAAATCCCTTTCCAATGCATTTTCATAATAAAATCACTTTCCAATGCATTTTCATAATAAAATCTCTTTCCAATGCATTTTCATAATAAAATCACTTTCCAATGCATTTTCATAATAAAATCTCTTCCCAATGCATTTTCATAATAAAATCCCTTTCCAATGCATTTTCATAATAAAATCTCTTTCCAATGTATTTTCATAATAAAATCACTTTTCCAATGCATTTTCATAATAAAATACCTTTCCAATGCATTTTCATAATAAAATCACTTTACAATGCATTTTCATAATAAAATCACTTTCCAATGCATTTTCATAGTAAAATCCCCTTCCAATGCATTTTCATATTAAAATCCCTTTCCAATGTATTTTCATAATAAAATCACTTTCCAATGCATTTTCATAGTAAAATCCCTTTCCAATGTATTTTCATAATAAAATCACTCTCCGTGTAACTCGACATGGGCTGGGGATTAACAAGGCTAGTCCGATTGACCATTATTTTCGAATAGTAAGTCTGATCCTCACTGGGTGCCCTATACAAAATTCGACATTAAATAAGTCATATAAATATTGATATGTCCTTAAGGCTTAAATCCATCAACCAACAAACAATCGGTATAGGGTAATGTTTAATGAGGCTTTTCCAGTTCATCATTACCAGCTAGTAATGAGTTCGATCCTCACTGAGTGGATATGTTCTAAAGTAAACTTCGCTTTACGCGTAAGAAATAATTATTCTGCTGCATTATACAATAAACAACAAAAAACAACACAGCTACCCAACATCTTTGCATATAAGACCCGGGGTATATTTGGAAGTAATAATAATAACAATAATAATAATATGCGCATTGGAAGATATGCAAAAAGCACAAAATCGAAACCACTGAGAGATGGTATGAGCCCCAGCCAGACACAGTTACCCAAAATAACGATGTAACTATCCTCTGGGACATGCCAATTCAAACTGACAAGGAAATAAAAGCCAACAGAACTGATATAATTATTTTATAAAAGACAAGAAATTCAGGAAGTCTATGTTTATTGACATAACAGTACCATCTGAGAGAAACAGCTCCATGAGAATTATTGAGAAATCGTCCAAATACAAGGACCAGGAGATCGAGACTAACAGGATGTGAAGAATAAAGACTAAAATTGTACCAATAGTAATAGGAGCACCGGTCCTCGTGAGAAAATCTATGGACAATTTTAATAACAATGTCCCAGGTATCATCAATATACAAGTTGCCCAGAAGATCGCCCTACTAGGAACATCCCGTATACTAAAGTGATATCAATTAAATGACAATTCTTGTATAGGGCCTAAGGACCATAGTTTGGACCCTGCTCTACAGGATACAAAACAGGAAAGATAACATACACAAATAATAATAATAATAATAATAATAATAATAATAATAATAATAATAATAATAATGGCAGTCCCTGCTGACTGCAATGTATCTCTGAAGATATTCAAAAAGCTGTCAAAATACAAGGACCTTGAAATAGAAATCTCGAAAATGTGGCATATGGGAACATCAACAATCCCTGTTGTAGTTGGAGCCCTAGGACTGGTTGGAAAAGATTACAGTAGACTAATTGCAGGGATTCCTGGAAGCCCATGCCTCAAGGAGATACAAAAAATTGTTCTGACAAGTACAGCCCACACTTTACGAAGGGCTTTATGTAATTTCTTTTTTTTTTTTTTGTCAGTGAAAAGTGTCATGATGTCATTTCTAACCTTAGGTCCCTGGGTGGGACCCGGAAAGAAATGTGTAAACGCCAGAAAGCAAAGAAAATAAAAATAATAATAATAATAATTAATATTATAAGGTTTAATTAATATGGTTGTTTAAGAGTTCAGTTGGGTTCGTTAATATTCATTTACGTGCAAATTCTGTTCCCCAACCCTATTATGGGTAGTGATTGTATCTGAAAATTCATTACTGTTCTTAAAAAAATAATGCAGTATTCACTCGGAAAAAATATTCTTACAAACCAAAATTTTCTTTAAAAAAAACGTTGATAAACGGTAAAAAATCACTAAGGGTTACCTCTCATAAAGACTAGCCGCAAATGTCTACTCTATATTCAGTGAACACTCACCCCAAAATTTAGGAAGCATTTAATGTATTTATAAAATAAAATAAATAAATACCTTTTGACTCCGAACCGCGATCAGCCATCATCATATACACCAGCAAAAATGTCTGTCTTAACTGGTTTGAGAAAATAGTTTAAAATGCACGCTTGGTTGTACAGGAATGTTGAAAGAGGTAAAAAAAATAATATACAGAAAAAACTTGTTTATGTATCCAGCTTATACTTTTTTTTTATATTCAACAATCAACAACTGATATATTAAAGAACAAGTTTTTTCATGTTATGTATTTTCTGCTTTTCGGATTTTACGTATCTGTGTGTATGTCTGTGTGTATGTCTGTGTGTATGTCTGTGTTCTGATTGGCTCATAAAGACTGGGTTTTTTATGAATCATAAACTTTAAAGATTAATACAATTCATTGAAAGTTTGTTTTGTTTTGTTTTTTTCTTTTTGTTTTTTTTTTTGTTGTTTTTTTGTTTTGTTTTTGTGTTTTTTTACCAGCGTTACAATATTGGTAATCGAAGATTACGTGTTCTGGGGATTTTTTTTTTAAATTTTTTTAGCATTCACAATTATTTCTATCTTTATGTGTGTTATCGAACTGACTTTACTTTGTTCGCACACACACATATACACACACATATGTATATATGTAAGGATAGATAGATAGATAGATAGATAGATAGATAGATAGATAGATATGAACAGAATGAGATAGATATGAACAGAATGAGATAGATAGATAGATAGATAGATATGAACAGAATGAGATAGATAGATAGATAGATAGATATGAACAGAATGAGATAGATATGAACAGAATGAGATAGATAGATAGATAGATAGATAGATAGATAGATAGATAGATAGATAGATAGATAGATATGAACAGAATGAGATAGATATGAACAGAATGAGATAGATATGAACAGAATGAGATAGATAGATAGATAGATAGATAGATAGATAGATAGATAGATAGATAGATAGATATGAACAGAATGAGATAGATAGATAGATAGATAGATAGATAGATAGATAGATATAGATAGATAGATATGAACAGAATGAGATAGATATGAACAGAATGAGATAGATAGATAGATAGATAGATAGATAGATAGATAGATAGATATGAACAGAATGAGATAGATATGAACAAAATGAGATAGATAGATAGATAGATAGATAGATAGATAGTGAGTGAGAGATGAACAGAATGAGATAGAGACACAGAGAGAGAAATAGATGATGATGATGATGATGATGATGATGATGATGATGATGATGATGATGATGATGATGAAAGGCAACCACTTACACGGAAAACCTACGAAGTTCTCACCAGAAGAATACAAGCGACGACTTGATTGGAATGGTAAGAGAATCAATTGAGACGACGTATGCCGTAAAGTTGGCTTCACTATCAAAGAGAAATGGTATGAACATCAAGATATTATTGTATTTCCTGATCACAGATAAGGCATTTATGGAAGGATTGTATTTCCCGAAACCTATTGTTATTGAAAAGAACCGTAGAAACTATCAAATTATTTCCTTCAAAAACTTCAATAAGTCGTAGGAAACGGGAACATCTCGTTAGAAACAAAGAAAAAGTGTCGAAACGCTATGTAATCTCTGTAATATGGCATGGTATACTGGAAGGACACGTGGCACCACAGTGGATAAAGGCGTTGGTCAGATCCAGTGAGAGGACCCAAAGAGTGTGAGTTCAATACCCGGTTAAGGCAATGGAGAACTTTCAGAGGGAAATTAACAGGAGATAACATAACTGACACCCATTAGACATGGCACGTGGAACTAGGACAGTCTACCCGAGTGAGCGAAATAAAGGGTTCAGTTCGATATTCCAACCACCTGAAGAAGGCCGGAGCGTACAACGTTGTAATAAATATGGCGACAAAGATGAGAACAATAGCCCGAATGATGTACATAATACCTCATCTCAGAAATATAGACAGGAAGAGAAGGCTTGAATTGAACGAGATGCGATACTACAGAAGGATGCTGAGAAGGAATACAATATTACAATGTACATTAACCGATTTAAAGCTATATATATATATATATATATATATATATATATATATATATATATATATATATGCGTGTGTGTGTGTGTGTGAAAATATATAGAAAATAGGAAAGAACTCATTAGGTAAATAATAAGTTCTTTAGTATTTTTGTCATTATTTAAAAAAGATAGTGCTCGATACAAAATTAGAGCATGATATATATATATATATATAATATATATATATATAATATATATATATATATATATATAATATATATATATATATATATATAATATATATATATATATATATTATATATATATATATAATATATATATATATATATATAATATATATATATATATATATATATATATATATATCATGCTCATATTCTCAGTAGCGTCGCTTGGTGGGTGGCGCGGTCCGCCCCTGGTGGCAGTATTGGTCAGCGGTGAGTTTTCCGGAAAGAAAAAACAATAGCATAATTTCAATAATTTTTGAAAAAAAAGAAAAAAAAAAAAAAGAGAAGAAAACAGCGATAAGGAAGAAGACAGGGTTCAGATGAAGTCAAATTGTCTTTGATATAGCTGGGTCAAAGGTAGCCAGTCAGCAATAAAAATAATTGTCTCCAAAACGCGCTGTCAGCTGGTGGGGTTACAAGACTGTGAACAAAAGGTTTTAAAAAAATTTGAACATTTTAATGGGCTTGACGTGGGGTTTGATCAAATGAATTTAGTAAATCCACAGTTTTTTCACACCTATATGAGAACTCCAGACTTTGGCATCAGTTCTTTGATTTTGATTTTTGATGTCTGTGAACTGTGAGTGAAAAGAAAAAACAAATAAGTAAACCATTTTTTTTATCTTATCATAAGGCGTAGATTTAATACCGATTTTTAATTTTATCAGATTTTTAATTTTTAGTCTACTACTTTGCTAATAATAACTTCAACTACGTAAGGCAAAATAATTTGAAAAGACATTGAATTTTTTACATTAATAAAATAAAAAAGTACCGTAGTGTTGTTAACGTGGCATTTAATTTATGACCCCTAACTTGTTAGAATTGAAATATTTTCTTTTTAAAAAAAGATAAATTATGAATTAAAAGTAAAACGGGTTTTTTTGTTTTTCTTTTTAAATAAAAAAGGGTATATAAACAAAAAGCAAGTTGTCTTTTATTGTAAAAAAGTTTTCCCGATTTAGCAAAAAAGAAATAACGTTTTCGTTTTGTTTTTTAATATATATTTCCAATTTTATTTTTTAAAAAATAAATAAATAAACACAATTGTACTTTTATTTCATAATTTATCAGTGAGGGGTTATAAATACCACGTTCGGTTAACAGACACATGAAAAAACAAAAAAAAACAAACAAACCTGGCATCATACGCGCATTAAATTCTAAGAAATGGATAAATATTAAAAATTGATGCGTGTACGAATCATTTCGTCGTTGACTATATATATATATATATATATATTCAACGACGAAATGATTCGTACACCCATCAATTTTTAATTAGAAATTATAGACCAAAATACGAAAACTCTTGGGAATAGAGAACTTCAAAAAGATAAGTAAAATATTAAGAAACAGGAAAATGTCGGTAGAAAAATAGTGCATCTTTTTATGCTATATCGATGCACTTCCTCGATCAGTGCATGTTAGAGAATACAGTGCAACCCGGATATAAGAGACCCTGATATAAGAGAAGCCCGGATATAAGAGAGATTTTATCTGGTCCCAAATTAGAGCCTGTGTTAATGTATGTAAATTAAACCAAACCCGGATATAAGAGAAACCCGGATATAAGAGACTTCTTCTCCGGTCCCGACAACTATCTTATATCCGGGTTACACTGTAGCAATAAAATAACGCAGACGCTGCAAGTACATCTTATTTAATAAAATAAAATAAATAGTAGTCATAATCAAATAATTAAACAATTAGATGACTTCTCTGCAATGTTAGCAGTCCTGTCTTGGCATCTCTGCTTTACTCACTTTCCCACTGATATAACATACCTTCCCTGTGAATTTTTCTATTAACACTTTCAAAGCAATTGTTCTGGTGAGCTTTCTTCTTTGGCCTCTTTGGGTTTCGTTGGGGGAGGTTGACGGAATTGACCCGCCTCGGTGGGGACGATGGTTATTTATTTTTGGCTGGGCCTACGGGCTCGGAGATACCCACATTAAAAAGGCCTTGTGCCACATTCAATCCTCGTGGGTGGATTGATAAATACCATCTATAAAAAGAATACCCGCCAGGCCCGGTGGCTAGGATCAAAGTGTAGTATCTGTGCTTTGTGAGCTGCCGGGTCGGGTGTCTGTCGAACTCTCTGCTTGCAGGGAGGAACCCTGACGAAGCTCCGCCGAAGGGTAGGGTTTCGTTGGGGGAGGTTGACAGAACTGCTCCCCCCTCGGGGGGTTTGGATGGTTATTTATTTTTGGCTGAGCCTACGGGCTCGGAGATACTCACATTAAAAAGGCCTTGTGCCACATTCGATCCCCGTGGGTGGATTGATAAATACCATCTATAAAAAGAATACCCGCCCGGCCCGGTGGCTAGGATCAAAGTGTAGTATCTGTGCTTTGTGAGATGCCGGGTCGGGTGTCTGTCGAACTCTCTGCTTGCGGGGAGGAACTCTGACGAAGCTCAGCCGAAGGGTAGGGTTTCGTTCGGGGAGGTTGACGGAACTGCCCCCCCCCCTCGGGGGGTTTGGATGGTTATTTATTTTTGGCTGAGCCTACGGGCTCGGAGATACCCACATTAAAAAGGCCTTGTGCCACATTCAATCTTCGTGGGTGGATTGATAAATACCATCTATAAAAAGAATGTATAAACATAAAAATGCCTTAATATATATATATATATATATATATATATATATATATATATATATATATATACACACACACACACACGTAGTCTGTGTCTCAGGGAAAATTGACTTCGAGTCAGCAGCATACGGTCACCATGACTAGGTTTTTACAATTACGAACGGTTTTTTTTTTAAAAATCACTTCAGTAGTTATTTATACGTAAAGGTATATCCGACTGGTTGTCTGAATTTCCTATAATTATATATAGTTGACCTAATTTGTTCGTTAAGTGAAATCTCAGTTTGTTCGTATCACTCTTATCTAGAGATCTTACCAATCTAAGCCTGTTCATATAATCGTAGCCCTTCACTACTCAATCCATGAGACTAAAGGCTGACATTTATGTTTTCCTGACCTTGACCTTTTCTTCATTGTGTTGACACGCACCCTTCAATTTAACTTCATTTAACCCTAATATCTTTTTAGTTCTTTCAATGTTACGAACCTAGTCGTAATACATTTTGTGACCATTTCTAATACTTTTTATATCTCGTAGCACATTTCAATTTATAATTCTTGAGATTTTTAGTCCTCTGCAGGACCATTTAATGTTTATACTCCCTTTCCATATAACTCAGCGACTTCTCGCCAAACACCAGATAGAGAGAGGACGGGGCAGGATCTAGCCCGATTCTTTGAGCATCTGCTCAAGATGAAGATTAGAACTGATAGAAAACGATTGCATTCGACAGTCTTCAGCGAAGTTGGGTGAAAGAGGCGAGCTTGGTTCGTTTGAACGGGGCTAGCCTTGATTTTCTCTTTTAGGTCATGCCTACGTCATATCGGGGTGGTTTCCTGAGGAGCACTCCCCCTGGTTAGGTTAGACAAGCTTTTGCGTACCTAGTTAATGTGCTTCCCGGACTGTTCCTGGCCACTTTTTTGGTTATGATCCAGTTTGAGATTCCCAACCTCCCCAGTTTGTTTTTGACCCACCTTTTTATCTCGTCTGGGTCAACGTTATATTCTCCCATGCCCGTACGATTTTTCTTATCCGTTTCCCACACCCTTAGCGAGAGAGCTTCTTGATTTTGTCCCACGGGCAGAATACAGCGGCCTCTTTGTTTTTGAGGGTTGGACGGGCCTTACCAACATCAGTTATGTTTAATTTGACTTATGTTTATATTTTTATTTTATTATTGGGTTCATCTCCCTCCCCTCTCATCCTTCATCCCGAGATTTTTATATGTATATAATTATCATTAAATTTTTGATGGCATGGGGCACGTTTTGTAGGTCCCCCCCCTTGTGAGGATGTGGTATTATGGTGTATGGAGGATTGACTAGTGATGGATGAGTTCTTGTGGTGAATGGGCAAATTGTAATGAGTGAATGGGACGTGAATCTGATTAGCTAGGTATAGGATAGTCAGTAAAGACCAGCCTCAACCCCTGCCCTTTTCAGGCCTTGTGCTACAATTGTATTTTTCGATACAATAAATATATAGAGAGAGGAAGAGAAACGCAGGTCCCTGGCCAGTGTGGCTAGGGAGCTTGGACGTCTTATGTATTGAGTTACATTCTCTTCTTTTTTTTTTTTCTTTTTGTCTGCTAACTGAACAATAATTGGGCTTTTCTATATATTCTTACTTCCAACACTCTCACCCTTTACTACTTCCGGCATTCTTACCTTTGCTTCTTCCGGCTACCTCGAACCCCTACTTCCGGCACACCTGGACTTTCATTATCTCCGGCTACACCATGTTACCTACTTCTGACATCACTATCTCGACGTAACTCACTCGCTTGATCAGTGTTAATGAATTTGCTTACAACCGCCCCAGAACTTTCAGCTACACATGCTTCCTGATTTCCTGTCAACTCACTTGGTTTAAAAATTTGCTGGCTGCATATCGTCCAGACTCAAACAACCTACTTACACTTCGGTTAAAATACTACGGAACTTTCGCCATTGGATTTGACCAGCATCTCCAGCACTGGACATTAGACTTGACCAGAAACTACGCAACGCCAGCACCTAAACCTGTTCATGGATGCCTGTCTATCTAAGTCTGTTTATGGCTGTCTTTCTAAGCCTATTCATATCTTTCTGTCTAAGCCTGTTCATATCTATCTATTTTTGTGGGGTTCAAATGTTGATGTTAAACGAACCCCACAAACATTAAGATTGTAAAAGTGACACAGACCTAGGCAAGGATAAAGAGAACAAGGAATTTTGTGCTGGTAGTTAGCTGTTGCTCTTAGATGCGTCGACAGTTAATGGTGACCAATGCAACTTGAGCAGTGCCGAACGTTGATAAAACCGCTTGGAAGGACGATAGGCAATCAACGAAGGTCGATAGACATTCGGCGTGTTGAAACCTGAATCGCCGAGTGGATTGGTAGAAGACGGGGTCGGCGAGGTTCAGTTGGTCACTGGTGATCGTTGCTGGTCGCATGATAATCGCTGGTGGACGCTGCTGACTGGCTGACTGGCGGTATCGAAAGTGGTCGTTGGTTCGGATACAACCCAATCATCTTCATCTACCCACCCCGACACTGCCGTTTGTGAGTGTGTGTGTCGTTAACTATTTATCTGTCTCAGTCTGTTTCTATCTACCTCTAGATTCGATTCTATGGTACATGACCAAAGGACAGATCTCCCGACCTGAACTTCTAGAACCAATGCCTGGCAGTACGTTCACTCACAGCTTTATCCCCAAAGGCTCGACGTATTTGGCGACTTGTTGCGACTACGGACAAGCCCACCTTAAAACCATAAAATCGACAACCCTGAACGAGCTGCTTCGACACTACCATGTTTCCTCGCCGCCGGTTGAGCTGTAACTGATGCGTGTGTGTAACGCATTTACACTGGTCAAGAGCAATGCAATCACCCCCACCACTTTCTCGGTACGTGATCCACTCATTTGCGTATCAGTGTTCAATTCTTTCCACGCGACGTAAAAAAACAGCAATAGCATTTCTGGCTGGCAGTATTGAATCTCTAGATTGTTGACAAAATCCACAGAAGAAGTTGCCGTATTATCTTTCTTGAACCTTTCGAGAGAATCCCTAAGCTTTCTTTTAAGGAAGTTAGTTCACTCTATCATGCCAGACAAATTTTCTTACCAGAATCTATTTTACACCTTTATAAGTTTACCATTCATATGCTCATTGAACATTACTGCCACATCTGGTTTGGTTCTTCTACTATGCATCTAGAGATTCCTGACAAAATTCAAAGGAAAGTACAATGCTATCGGTCCTGACCTGGCATCTCTGCTTTCAAACACTTTCACACCATCATTACATAGCTTCCCTGTGCCTTTTCTATAAATAATTTCATGGCAATTGTTCTGATGAGCTTAACTCTTTGTACCTAGACTTCATGAATTTAAGCGCAGTACTAGATTGTCAGTTAGGTCTCATCATTTTACTATTGAAAATTCTCGATGTGAGCTTAAGTTTTATTCTAATAGTTTTCTTCACTCTGCATTTATCACCTGTGGAATTCTTCTGATTTTTTGCTTTTTTGCCAAGTATGATCTTCAAAATTTTAAATGTGATGTCAATTATCATTTATATTTTGAATCCTGTTCTTTTGTCGTCCTTTATAATCAATAATATTTTTCTTTCATTTCTTTCACTCTCTGTAATCCCTTGCATCTTTGTGGCTTTATCACCTTGCTTGGGGGGGAAATGATAAAATTAAAAAAAAAAAAAACAAGGATTCAACCACTTTAAATTCAGAACCCAAAAAAATGATGAGCGAGGAAAAAAATAGGATTTTCTGATAGCACAAACCTGACAAAATCATATTTTGTTTATCACAAAACTTAGTGAGCACTGAATAGGCGCACAGTCAATTGTTTTTTCACAATTCGTCCCAAGTAGCTATTCCTTGTAACTTACATTCCATTTAACTCATATCTATCTGGTATCACCGCTTCAATCCATTTCTTACTGCTGTAACATGTCTTCCCTGTGCCTTTTCTATATATCCATCCATCCAGGTCGACCGGAATCATCGAGCTAATGCGAACGATCTTTTCTTTATGTGCTAAGCCAAGGATACATAGTCTTAAATTCAGAGTCACTTTCTCCTAGACCAGGTTTCGCCCAAGGCTAAAGAACAGTCATAGCTAGGGAAGAAGAAGAAGAAGAAGACTCATATCTTTCCCAAGAGTATTGTAATGAATCCAACAGGAATTCAAACTCGGATCTCCGATTCCTCAATCCGAGCAGCTATTCATAATTTCATCGTGCCTCCCCCTTTTTTTTTTCTATACATACTTTCATGGCAATTGTTCTGATGACCTTTCCACTTCGTTACTTCCACTTCACTACTAGATTGGCAGCTAGGTCTCATCATTTCACTGTTGAATTGCCTAGATGTAACCGTAAGTGTTGTGCTAACAGTTTCTTCTCTAGCACTTAATTCTCGCCCATAGAACTCACTTCCTGCTTCTTGGTTTCTTGTCAAATTTAAATCTAACGTTCAGCCGTCATCTGTCTTTTTTAATCTTGTTCTTTTTATTGTGCTTTCGCGTCAATTTTCTCTGTTCTCTTCACTTTCAATTTTGCGTCTTAGTCGTTTTATCGCCTTAGAAGCCGACCGCAATCAGGATCATAGAGCCCTTGTAAATTTGGGCAATTCCACGTGGTACAATGGTTAGCGAGCTTGTCTAGCTCGATCAATTACGACTGAATAGTGAGTTTGGTCGTCATACTTTGTACCACATCTAGACTACGCTTGGAAAATCAACATTGAGTCATTGTAAACTTCATGATTCTTTCCATAGCTGAATAGAATGTGCTTCGGTATCTGTCTATATTTCTGAGATGAGGTATTATGTACATTATTTACATTATTCGGACTATTGTCTTCATCTTTGACAGGTATTTAGTATTGTTGAAGTTATCGCTAACATTTTTGATCGAGATTTACAAACTCTGTTCCGTTCAATTTCGCAAATTTCGATCAAATTTGAATAAGCTGATTTGTTTGGAAAAAGACTTTGACCAAAACCCTATTTTGCAGTTTTTATGCACCCTAATAAAATCAACTGGAACTTTGTACCTCCTTATCTGTTTGCACTTCTCCCCTAAATTCAGTCTCGATTGGTCAATATATGGCTATTTTAGATATGACGGTCGAACTAACGGAAGCCACAAAATACACAGAAATAATCTTTGTAATTTATTTAACCAGACATAACCTAAAATTAATTCTATTGTTGCATTTTATTTTCAATCATCATCAGAATTAATCTGTTGACGCATTTTGCGCCACTGTAGTCGCCACTCACCTCCATCATTTTTTTTTCTTTTTAATCTCAGAATTCCTTGGAGAATTGAGCTCCAATTTCGCATTTATTCATATAGATTCCATAATGTAGGTTTTATTTAATTAGTTATTGTTTCTCTAACTCTACAAATGTTGAATGTATAACTAATTCCATTCCCCCATCTTTACACTATATTAATTTTATCTTATAAACTGTCACCTGTTCTTTCTCCTATGAAATGCAAATAATCGTTTGTACGGAAAATAAGGATCTACGTAATTCAAATCGTCTTTAAATTAAGCGGCAACAGAAGAATTATCGTTGAACTTTTAAAAGATAAGCTTAAACATTAATTCAATACTTAAATGAAGGGATCAATTCTGAGTTCTTCTTTAGTTTATTGATGACTATTGTATCTACTCCTCCCTAGCTATTGTGATGATGGCCACACCAAGATTCCTCCAAAGGAACTAGCTTAAATGCCGACCGATAGGACGGCTTTTTAATTTATTTATAATATAACGTGCACTGAAATTTTGGATACAAAAGGAAAATAAGAGTTAATGCCCTTGAACCACAAAAGCAACGATAATGGCTAGTATAATATATTAATATATATTTTTAACCTCGTATAATCTGGTAACCCTGAATCTGAGCTCAACGAAAATCGTTCCCTGTGCCTAATTTTTGTAGGGCCTTTGAATGTTATGAATAATTGAAATTGGACCAGTGGAAACGGAGGAGTTGCCAGGACGCACGAAAATTTTATAATTATGAACAAAAATTGTTTAATTTTTTGCCAACAGTCCCAATGCTAAGCTAACCCTAACCATAAAACTAATGTTGACCATAAAATTAAATTATATATATATACACTTGTCAATGGTCAAGTTTGAAGAAAGTGAAAATGAAATAATTTACATTATTTACATTGTTCGGACTGTTGTCCTCATCTTTATTGTCATGTTCACGAACACATGGTCGAGTGGATAAAAGCGTTGGTTGGATCCAGTGAATTGACCTAAAGACTTGTGAGTTCAATACCTGGCTACGGCAGTGGTGAGCAAAAACTTGAAGAGTTGAGTTAAAGAAATATAACTAAGACGTCTGGAGAGGCATAGCACGTGGAACAAGAACAATCTACCGCAGTGGACGAAATAAAAGACTCAGTTCCAAATGCCAATCACCTGAAGAATGCCGAAATGTACAACAGCCGAAACGTCGTGAACATGGCAATAAAGATGAGGACAACAGCCCGAACAATATAAATAATGTAATTACTTACAATATCTCATCTCAGAAATATAGACATAGTAATGGAATTTTTGTCTTTTTATAGACTTTAAAACGGCAGCAACTACAGGCATTTTACGAAGCCAAGTGATGTAAAATACAAGTATTTAGTACCGTCGTCTTAAATAATGTTCTCCTCGAGCCTGGAACCAGATACTCCTTTTGATAAAGAAACAATGCTACCATTACGCAAACACATATCAAATAGAAACCCAATTCAGTTCTTTTCCTATTTGTCACGCTTGAGACTCGGCAACAGATGGAAACGAATATTTAAGAACTAATACAATGCCGAATACAAATTTTAACATAATTATATTCGCAACAATTAATAAGAAATTTTCTTTTTAAATTGACTTGTTTAATCCAAGGGAGAAAACTCTAGGCTATGTTTATGGAAGTTATCTCCCTTGTATCAGTTATTGATGGGGTTTTTTTTTCCCTTTTTTAATCTATTTTTAAGTTTACAACCGTTATTTAAATTGCATAATCAGCGAAAGAAAATTACCAAATTCGAAACGTGAAAAGAATTTTGCTTTTAAATTAGAATTTTGATTTTAACTAGCATCCACACTTCTTGACAACTTTTATGACGAGAACACAATACCATTTTTGCGACAAAAAAGAAACAGACACGGAGCATCAGGTTACATATTTATCATCTTCTAATCAGCGTTTAAATAATGCTTACTAACTCATATATTTGGAAATGTGAGCCCTAAAACTTTGACAGTTTTATTCTGAAAAATGCACTTCTAATAATGTAAAGACCCTCTTTCGATTCATTTATAATTATGCTCTAAACTTAGCGTGTACGTTTTAACGTTCATAGTGAGTAGGTTTCTAGCTGCACGTTAATTTTTATTTTTATCACTAGAACGTTTTTTTTTTTTTTGTTTTTTTGGTAGTCGGTTTTTCGATAAATCCTAACTTCACGAACTTGCTTGTAATTGTTTACCACGTCCCTGTGGTCGCCCTTATAAACTTGCATTTAATTTATTGTGGCTATATTTCCATTAATGTGTATAATATTCTTGCTTTTTAATTGATTATACTTCATTGTTATTCAAAAATCTTAGCCAAACCCCTTCAACTACAGCCTGACAGTAATGCCAAGAAAGCGAAATCCTTCACTTGGACGTGTGCTACTACTACAGCCAAATGCATGAAAGCACGAAGAGGAAACGCTTCGCAACAAGAAACTCAAATTAGACTGACACAAAATGCTTTTCGTACAGCTAATGCAAGGACAGCAGAAACTAATGAGCAACGGATAAGACGAGGAAGGAACGCTACCAGAACTTTCTGCTACTCGAGCTGTCGAAACTGAGGGGCAAAGAATAATTCTTGAGTCTTTGTGAACGTTGGTTTTCTCAGCCTTGGTATGGCTACTAGGAGAAGTCTTTGTTGAATTTCTTCTCGTTCCAATGCATGTCATTCATTCAATGAAGTTTGAGCAAAAGCTGTCAACAAAGCATTTCTCCTCAACAATTTTCGAAGATCGATTGCGATTAATGTACTCTTCATTTGCTGACAAATATTTTTTTGTATCTTCTGTGCTTCTGTAAAAAACAACTTTCTCCTGTCATAAATGTTTTCACACTTCATGTCATTATAATTTTTCGCCATATAGATAAGAGGCACTAAAGAAAAATCTTCTCTATTTTAACTTTACAGATTGGATGTGGTTTATGATCTTTTTTTTATTAAAAAAACGCCGGGTAATGCTGCTAGTCCTTAATAAATTTGTCACGCTTATGTCTTTATGGTACGTCAAAGTAGACTTATTAAATATACACTCCCTCCTAGTGTGGCAATTGTGAACGATGTAGTTTCGTAAACAATTAGTGCACGAGCCTTTTCGGTGCTCACTGTTTAATAGCTTTATGCCAGACTAAGCTAAGTTAATATGTATTTGAAAGCTGTATACATTTGGTTAGCAAATTAGCTCAGCAGAATATTCATACTACGTACTAAGTTGGTTGATCCATTCTAGTGGCCTTGTGCCAGATGAAAGTAAGCTTCATCAATGTTTGCAGATGTTTATTCGGAAGAAAGAGTAAACAATAAAGTAGAAAGAAGAAATCAAAAAAAAATTTCTTATCAATAAAAATAGGAAATACTTATGAGCGCGCGCACACGCACACGCACAAAAACACAGACACACACACACACACACACACACACACACACACATATATATATATATATATATATATATATATATATATATATATATAACAGAGGGTGCGAGATGGTGCTAATCGATATGTATTCGAATTGAGGAATCGGAGAGCCGAGTTCGAATTCATTACATTATTTATATTATATTATTTATGTTTTGAATCTATCTCTATCCTCAGCTATGTGTAAATAGAAGAACAGACAGTGTCATATAGCCTTGGGAGAACAATGAATTCAAAACCAGCCAGGTGAGGCTTGGTCTCTGACAGGCTATCTTGCCCAGTGCACCATGTAATGCCTCTACGAAAATATAGGTCTCCCGGTTAATATATATATATATATATATATATATATATATATATATATATATATATATATATATATATGGTTAATATAAATATAAATAAATATATATATATATATATATATATATATATATATATATATATATATATATATATATATATATATATGGTTAATATATATATATATATATATATTTAAGTTACGAAGAACTTGGTAAACGGTATGGGTAATTCCAAGGAGGATGAAATCCTGAGAGCTCAATGTGAACACAGTGCTAATATTTAATGAAAAACAGACCACTTTAAGGTACCATTACAATAATTTATTTCACCAAAATCCTTTTAAAGGACTCCGGATCATCAGGTAACACTTCCAACAACGAAATGAAAGGCCTTTCATTTCGTTGTTGGAAGTGTTACCTGATGATCCGGAGTCCTTTAAAAGGATTTTGGTGAAATAAATTATTGTCTGTTTTTCATTAAATATATATATATATATATATATATATATATATATATATATATTAAATTATTAAAATAATTGTCGGAATTTGTCCATTTCATAATGTGTGACGCCATTTGTTTAAATTTGGATACGCCATGAGCATATTTTAGAGGAGGGGTTTGCAGGTCCATAATGCAAAATAAAAGAAGCCAACCGTAAATATAAAGCGTAATAACAAGACAAATATACAGTGGTCACCCACTTTGCGCGCACAAAATTTTTCAAGGAAATCCCAATTATATGAGGCAATTCCTTTGTATGCTACGCTCATTCCCTAAATTCGAATGAAAAATCTTTTCAAGCAAGTTTTAAAGGATGGGTTTTACTGTCCATAATGCTAAATTAAAGAAGGCAAATGTAAATATTAAGCGCAAACAGAAGACAAATATACAGTGGTCTTCCCACAAAATTTTGCAAGGAAATCCCAATTATATGATTCAATTTTTTTGCATGCTACGCTCACTCCATGAATTCGAATGAAAAATATTTTTAACCATGTTTTAGAGGAGGGATTTACCTTTCCAAATTGCTAAATTTAAGAAGTTAAATGTAAATATAAAGCGCAATCAGAAGACAAATATTTATTGGTCTCCCACTAAATTTTGCAAGGAAATCCCAATTCTATCTGTCAATTTCTTTACATGCTACGCTCATAAATTCGAATGAAAAATATTTTTAAGCATGATTTTTAGGAGGGATGTCCATAATGCTAAATTAAAGAAGGTAACGGTATATATAAAGCGCAAACAGAAGAGAAATATACAGTGATCACCCACTTTGCACCAAAATAATATATCAAGTAAATCCAAATTATCAGGTCATCACATAAGTTCTGTCCGAATTTTGAATAAAGAAAACAAGTGACCAAATGTTACATTTAATTTCAGATTCAATCAACAATGTATTTTCCCTGATTATCTATGACTTCCTTCCATCTATTAACAAGCTTACTAATTTCATTACTGTAAAATTCTTTTGACTTTGATTCGAAGAACTCAAAAATGTCAGTTTTAACCTCTTCCTGTGTTGCAAAAGCAGTTTCTTCCAAATGATTCTGTAAGCTACGAAACAAATGGCAGTCTGAAGGAGCAAGATCGGGAGAATAAGGTGGATGAGGAATTTTCTCCCAACCAAGTTCTTCGATCTTTTTTGACGTGATTCTTGCTGTGTGGGGTCGCGCATTGTCCTGATGAAACATGACCCCTTTTCGATTCACTAGACCAGGTCTTTTATCCTCAAAGCTTGGTTCAAACGCTCTAATTGCTGATTTTTGAGCATTAATTGTTGCATTAGGTGGTAAGAATTCAAAGTGGATTATTCCTTGGCGATCCCACCAGATTAAAAGAAGAACCTTTTGCCCATGAAGTTCCCTTCTCAGCTGTGACTTGGGTCCTTCCCCTTTACCAAGCCACTGTCTACGACGCTTAACATTTCGATAAAAGATCCATTTTTCGTCGCCAGTCACAAGTCTATCCAAAAAAGGTGAAACAAGTTGGCGAGAATGGAGAGAAGAGCAGATGTCAACTCGGGATTTAAGGTTGTTTTCATACAATTCATGAGGCACCCATTTTCCAAGTTTAGGAACTTTTCCAAGTTGTTGAAGATGACGATGAACAGTTGGATGGTTTGAACTGAGAACCACTGCCAATTCCTCAACTGATAAAGCAGAATTTTCTTCAAGGGCTGCTTCAAGAAGCTTTTCATCAAACTCAACTGGACGTCCGGTTCGATCTTCATCTTCAAGGGTGAAATCTCCACCTCTGAATTTTGCAAACCATCTTCTGCAAGTTCTTTCATTCACACATTCCTCTCCATAAACTGAGTGAATGTTTCTAGCCGCTTCGGCTGCTGGAGTTTCCTTTCTTGAACTCATAAAGCATTATGTGCCTCAAATGATTCTTTGGTACTTCCATGTTAGCAGGGTTTTAATCAAACGAAATTAAATTTTATTGTTCTCTGAAATAAAATTTGATCAGTTTAAATGCATCTAAACATAAAAATAATGTTCAGCTTCATTAGACATTATAAAATACTCTTTAAATTTCGTTCATTTTAACAAAAAGTTAAAATTCGGACAGAACTTATGGGATGACCTGATATCTGTGTCAATTCCTTTGCATGCTACTCTCACGCCATAAATTCGAATGAAAAATATCTTTAGCATGTTTTAGATGAGGGATTTGCCTGTGCATAATGCTAAATTAAAGCAGATGAATGTAAATCTAAAGCGCAATCTGAAGACAAATATGCAGTGGTCACCCACTTTGCGCCCACTAAATTTTTCAAGGAAATCCCAATTATTTGAGTCAATTCCTTTTTATATTACGCTCACTCTATAAATTCGAATGAAAAATATTTTAGGTATCTTTTAGAGGAGGGATTTGCCCGTCCATAATGCTAAATTAAAGAAGGTAAATGTAAAAATAAAGCACAATCAGAAGGCAAGTATGTAGTCGCCACTCACTTTGCGCCCACAAAATTTTGCAAGGAAAATCCCAATTATATAAGTCAATTCCTTTGCATGCTACGATCCCTCCATAAATTCGAATGAAAAATGTTTTTAAGCAGGTTTTGGAGGAGGGATTTGCATGTCCATAATGTTAAATTAGACAAGGTAAATGTAAATATAAAGCGGAAACAGAGGAGAAATATACAGGTGATCACACACTTTGCGACTAGAAATCTTCTCAAATAAATACCAATTATATGAGTTGACTCCCTTGCATGCTACGCTCACTCCATAAATTCTAATGAAAAATGTTTTCAAGCAGGTCTTATAAGGGGGATATGACTATCCTTAATGCTAAATTAAAGAAGGTAAATCTAAATATAAATTGCCAACAGAAGAGAATATATAATGATCACCCACTGTGCGCCAACATAATTTTTCAAAGAAATCCCAATTATATGACTCGACTACTTTGCATGCTACGCTCAAACCATGAATTTGAATGAAAAATTTTTTCAGCAGGTTTTAGATGTGTGATTTGCCTGTCCATAATACTAAATTAAAGTAGTTAAATGGAAATATAAAGCGAAAATTAAAAAGAAATGTTCAGTAATCCCCCACTTTCAGCCCACAAAATTTTTCAAAGAAATCCCAATTATATGACTCGACTCGGTTGCATGCTTCGCTCACTGCATAAATTTGAATTAAAATATTTTTAAGCATGTTTTACAAAAATGATTTGCTGTCCGTAATGCTAGATTAAAGAAGGTAAATATAAATGAAAAGAGAAAACAGAATAGAAATATAGAGTGATCACCCATTTTGCGCCCTAAACTTTTTTCCAGAACATCCCAATTATATGAGTCGACTTCTTTGCATGCTTCACCCACTCAATGAATTCGTATGAAAAATATTTTTTTAAGTATGTTTTAGAGGTAGGATTTGTTTGTCCATAATGCTAAATTAAAGAAGGTAAATATAAATCAGCGCAAACAGAAGAGAAATATTGTGTGATCACTCACTTTGCGCCCACAAAATATTTCAATGAAATCCAAATTATATGAGTCGAATCGTTTGCATGCTACGCTCACTCCATGAATTTGAATCAAATATATTTTTATGCATGTTTTATAGGAGAGATTTGCCTGTCGGCAATGACAAATTAAAGAAGGTAAATCTATATATATAAAACTGACTGTGTGTGTTTCTGTCTATTTGTCTGTGTGTGTGTGTTGGTGGGTGTGTTCCCGAACTACTCGAGAACCATAAGGCATATTTCCACCAAATTTGGAACATGGGTTTTACTCGATAGTGGGTGTGTCTGGTCAAAAAAATTAGTCGTTTTTCAAAAATCAATAACCGATAATCGATAAATATAATGTTTATTTGGTAATTTCCATTAGTTTGTGTTATGATGTTGATTTGGGGTTAGTAGAGACAAACGCCAAATAACACGTAACAATAAAAAGGGTTTTAATAGGTTGGTAAAAAGGTACAGAAATCGCCTGAGTAGTCAATAACTAGCTCAGCTAAGAACTTCTCTGTCTCTCGGTCTCTATATTTATCAATCCACCCACAAGGATCGAATGTGGCACAAGGCCGTTTTAATGTGGGTATCCCCGAGCCCGTAGGCTCGGTAAAAAATATGGCCTTTCTGAACCCGCCTAGACGGGTTCAGGCCCTGTCAACCTCCCCGGACGAAACCTTGCCCTTCGGCAAAGCCTCGTCCGGGTTCCCCTCTGCTAATGCAGAGAGTTCGACAGTTGCCGAGAGTCTGTCGCTCGGACTCTCTCATGTCAACTGACATGCTACTATTTAAAGTCTTTGTTCCCAGACGCAGATAAGTTCATCTTCAAGAGGGGTGATAGGTTTCCGACACAACAGTTTGGTTGTTTTCATCTTTCAGACTTGAAGTCTAAACCCTATGACCCTATAAACCCCTTGATGCCTCAATTGCTTTTCAAATATATTTTCTTGCAGTATTCCCCAATTTCAACGAAAATTTCAGTACGTATTGAGATTATATCGAGTAACTGAAGTAACTTGGAATTTACTGAAAATCAACACTGGAACCCCCACGAGCTAGTGAACCAGCAGAGAAATCCGAAATTTTCAATTAAGTCTACAGCCTTGGCCATAAGGTTGATTAAATAGAAAACTTTAAAAAGATATGCTTTATTATTTCAATTACTATTAGTCTTAAACCTGTCCTTTGGCTTGAAATTTGGAACACCTATGGTGAACCAAAGGGACCCCAAATTTTCAAACCGGTTCAAAAACGATTATCATATTTTTAAAACTACATAAGGGGCCCCCAATATGACTCATGAACGCCTTGCTGCTCCATTAGTCTTTCAATTGTAGTGGTTAGCAGTATTCCGATGAAAATTTGCAATATATTTTGTTTAGATCAATCAACTCAAAATCAAAACTGACACCCCATGTGTCATAAATACATTATGAAAAATATCAGTTTTTCCCATGGATTTTCCGTTTTGGTACTGAAATAGTTTAGTTTGCATTAACTTGACAGCAAAAATTATAATCAATTATTATCAGTAATTAAAATCCGTAAGAAAAAAAGAATAAGTGCTAACGAAAGTGTGAACCGATGAGAGAAGTGCACGTAGGTATAAGGCGCGTGTGCGAGATCGGTCGGGATGTGTAGTGTGTCCAATTGATTTTGCTCCACGTGCAATGATCGATCGAGTTATGTAGTGCGTACTATCGATTTTGCTTCGTGTGTCAAAAACAACTAAAAGCAAATAAAAGCATTTGAAATTAAATAATATATTTGTTTTATTGAGTTTTGTATGTTACAATTCAGAGCTGGTAGTGCGGATCCAATTAAAAAAATCAACAACATGATTTGCATTCCTCAAAGCCTTGTGCTTTTAACTATTGTCATCACTAAACCCGATGCGATCGAATTTCTAACATTTTCATAAAGTTAGTTATGGTGGGAGGGTAATGAATATAAAAATATATTTCTGCCATGACTTTAATTAAAAAATACTTATTTATAGTAATTTCGATCATCTGTGAATAGTTTCTGAAAGTTTCATTAACCTCCAACAATTATTTTTATTTTTGCACGATTTTCCAAATTAATGCTATTTTTTAGCGATTTTGTGAAGTTACCTATTAGGTACCACCACGAAATCGCTAAAAAAAAGTGCATAGTCTGATGAAAAAGACGCCAAACTTTATGAAAACAAAAGTAAACGTCTAAATGCTTATGTTATTATGAACAGGAAAGACCAAAGTTTTTTTTTAATTATTTTTAAAAAATTTTCCTTCTTTTTAGAACATTCTAAATTTTGATTAAAAAAACCTTGTTTCTCTTTGTACCAACCGGAACTAGTAAATAACAGACAATTTTTAGCACTTTTTTTTTTTTTTTTTTTTTGTATTACACACATTAATTTGGAAAATCTTGCAAAAATAAAAATAACTTCGGATGTTAATGAAACTTTCAGAAACTATTCCCTTATCATCGAAATTATTATAAATATGTTTTTTTTATTAAAGTCATGGCAGAATTTTTTTTTATATTTATTAACACTCCCATAACTAATTTTATGAAAAACTCTAGAAATTCGATCGCATCAATTTTAGTGATTACAATAGTTAAAAGCACAAGGCTTTGAAGAATGGAAATCATTTTTATTTTTTTATTTATTTTTTTTTTTGTTGTTTTTTTAATTGGATCCGCAGTACCTGAAAATCAGCTCTGAATTGTAACATACAAAACTCAGTAAAACAAAGATATTATTTAATTTCAAATGCTTTTATTTGCTTTTAGTTGTTTTTATGAATATAGACAATATTTTCTGAAAACAAAAAATTTTTCTAATGAAAATTGAATTTTTAATACAATTATTTGTTATTTCTTTAATTATAATAGATTTTTACATTAAGTTGTTAAAATATTATAAAATTAGTTAAAAGCCGCATCGGGTTTTCTAAGTGAACTTATGAGATAGCTCATTTTTTAGCGCTTTGTAAATTGTATCATTTTGACTAATCAGAAGATCCATAGTAATGAAATGTAATTTTTTGTTTATAATCGGGCGGTAATTATAAAGTACGGAAGACCAACCAGAATACAATTAAGTTGCGTTATTTGAGTTCAGCATTGTTCTCCGCCTTTACTTTTGCGAAAACGTATGGAAAAGTTAATTTGATTTTTCAATTTCAACTGAGAAGGGTACCTACAAGTATCAGTATCATCTTATGAAATTTATATGATCTTATTTTTATATTAATCTCAGTTATGACATTTTTCCATAAATAAAATATCAAAATTAATAATAAAATGAATGGAAATACAAATAACACAGTAAAATGTAATAAATGTACATAAAATTATAGTATTTTATGTACACTTCTGATAAAATTTCATAAGAAAGCTACCTATAAATTAATTAGATACCTTTCTTATGAAATTTAATCTCACTCTTAACAGTTTTATTTTTTTCATTTCTTTATAATATACTTCCCATAAAGCATCGTAAACGTAAAGGCGAAAGCTAAGTACAAAAAAAAAAAAAAATTAAAAAATTAGAGCGCTGAAAGTTTTCCTCAAAAATAACGAGGTAAATAATTTGTTCAATTAAATTTAAATAATTTCACTTCCTTCCATCCGTAGAAAGAATTATCCTCCCGTAAGTTATCTAAACGTCATGAAAATGTCTTTCGTCACCTGTCGCGAAAGGTTATGACCTGCTTTGTTTTATTTTCAAATTACATTTTTTTCGGCGGAGAAGCTAAGTTAAGCTTGGTTCAAAATATTTTAAATAAACATTATAATTTCTGATTTTCTTAAAATAAGTTTTGAAAAAATAATAATTGATTTCTAAAAGAATTTCAAAGTGAGATTTTCATCTTTTTTATAAAATGGGAAAAAATGATTGAAAATGATAGATTATCTGTCATTTTTTTTTTTTTTTTTTGACCAAAAAAACAAGATTTTTAACGAAAATTTCGGACGTACTAGGAACAATTAAAAAAAAGTTTAAAAAAATACCCCCAAAATACTTTGATCTTTCCTCTTTAATATGAACATTAGACGATAAAATTTTGTTTTCGTCAGGTTTGGAGTCTTTTTCATCATGCTATGCTCTTTTTGCTTACATTTCGTGGAGGTACCTATATAATATCCATCAAATGAATTAACACACTGAACATATGAAGGCAGGAAAAAGTTAACTGGACAGCTAACAAATGCATTTTATAACAATAGAATAGATATATGAGTTCAGATTTAATGTCTATATGCTATAGATATGTGACTCATTGCAGTATCAACAAGGTGTGCTCTGTGGGTTGAGCAGACATCTCTAATAGGGAATGAGTAGCCGTCCTGACCGACAGGTATGCTCGAAATCGAACCGTAGCCGGTCATTTTTATTTTTCATGACCGTCAAGGGAGATAACCTGATTCAGATTTATTTTGGTTATTTTCCTTAAAGTATTCTTTTTTTTTTTTAATTGACATTTTTATCGATTTTTCGTTTAATTACGCATAGTACTTTTAGTTAGTTGAGATCACCCCAAGCACTGGCAATAAATCTCAGCATTAAAGTCACTAAGTGTGGAAAAGTTAGAAAACAGAAACATTACTAAGGAATTAGAACAATAGAAGAGTAATCAGGAAGGCAGTAGATAACGTTTGACATTGCATTTAAATTTTTGAAGATCAAAGTTGGTTGGAAATCATGGATCAGGAAGAGAGTTCCACAAACGAGAAGTGCGAGAAAAGAAACTGTTATCATAAAACGTACGGTTACATCTAACCTTTGAATTGTTGAGACCTTGTTGCCAGTCTGGTAGTACGTTTAAATTTTAAAAGGTCTAGGCACCATAGTGAAAAGCGATATTTATTTCTGCTATGTACAGAAAACGTGGCACAAGGCCAAAATGGGGAATGGGGGAGAAAGGACGGTATTCTTCTGTCTTAAAGTTAAACTTAGCTAGCCACAAACACTGGCCCAAACATACAACAATATTCCTAACACCAAAACAACACATTCTTACTTACCTTTCTTTTTACATGCGCCATAATACCTCATTGTCTCCATGAAAAGCCTAACTAGTCGCCATATGTACAATTTATTGTCTGTGGGTGGGAGGATGGAAATAAAACAACAATTTTAAAACTAGCCCCAATGAGTATCTACAATATCAAACAAAAACTATTTACAAGAAACTAAACAAAATTGTTGGGGATTAGTGAATGTATTTGGTTAAATCAGAAGGAATTTTTAGGTGGCGTGTTCGTTAACATTCATCCACAACAAATAATAAATTAATATTTAGAACAGGTCATGCAAAGCAGAGTTAAAAACAAAGACAAGTAAAATACACAACAATACGGTAATTTATATACAACTTAAATATATACAAATGAGTTATGAATTGGCGATTTGTTGTATATTGATGTAATAAGACATGTAGTTTGTTGTTGAGGATGTTTGAATGCTTAAATCAGTGTTTTGAAGATCTGTTGTAAGAATTAAACAGTTTGCTGTTCAACGTACAAAAGTGTTCGATTTTACAGTTCAAATGTTAGTATATGTAAACGAGTGTTATGTAAAATATTCTTAAGTTATACGAAATTGCGTACCTTGAACTGTTAATTGTTAAAAGTTTTGTTTGTTACTGTTACTAATATGTAGTGAATATATATTTCACTTTCTCAAGTAAAGTAAATGAATTTTTGAGAAGTTTGTTTAAAAGAGAGATTGAGTATGCCAAAAGGTTGTTGAGTCAGAGGTTGATTCGCGCGGGAAAGTCAAAGTTTAAACTGGCGTGGAATTGGTTGGCATTTCTCTGAGTGTGGAATTCTGACGATATTCAGTACCCCCCCCCGCCCCACGAGGGTATCATGTGGCACAAGGCCTTTTTAACGTAGGTATTCCGAGCCCGTAGGCTCGGCCAAAAAATAGCCCATTGAACCCGCATAAACGGGTTCAGGGCCGGTCTACCTCCCCGAAGGAGACTCCGACCTTCGGCGTAGCCTCCTTCGGGTTCCTCCCGTCCGTAGGAAGAGAGTACAACCGATCAGCCGGTCAGAAAGTGAGCGACTGACTTCAATGCGGAATTCTGACTGGTAAGTTGGTTTGAATTTCTTTCTTTTATAGGTTCTGGAAAGGAAAAATAGGCTCAAACACATTTGAGCGCCAAAGGCATTTTTCACGTGCG
Organism: Acanthosepion lycidas; assembly: GCA_963932145.1. Taxonomy (NCBI): domain Eukaryota; kingdom Metazoa; phylum Mollusca; class Cephalopoda; order Sepiida; family Sepiidae; genus Acanthosepion; species Acanthosepion lycidas. The sequence goes on along the minus strand of OZ010608.1, from coordinate 28,546,323 downwards.
TACTTAGTTTTTTAAGGCTGTTAGCCAATGAGAAATTGAGTATGTCAGAACTAGTATTTTGATTGGATAATAGGTGTGTGGGTGTAAGAATGGATTGTTCTGCAAAGGGGTGAAAAGGTAACGTGGATTATTCCGCAAAATAATGTCAGTAATAAAAAAAAAAACCCATAATCTTTAAATGTGGCAGAAGCATCAGTTAACTGGACGAAATCAATGCGGGACTATAATAATATAAGACATTCATTCATCCCAAAAACTCATTCAGACACAACAACAAATTCAAAAACACGCAAGCGAAACGAAAAACGCCCCGCATCTACCAGAGATCTGACATCACTGACCACCTAACGAGGGAGGGGATGAGGAATTAAACTTAAAGAAAAATAGGGACAGAAATAAAAGGGGCCAATGAGTATACATACCCTAGCTAACTTAACTAGAAAAAAGTAACTAAAGATTCAAAGCAACCCTAAACTAGCCTAATTTCGGGAGGGGTTGCCTAAATTCAAACCCAGGAAGAACAATATCTTGATGCCGGTTAGGCATCAAGATATTACTCTAAATCAGCCCCTTTTAATCGACACAAACGCGCAAGATTTAAGATTACCAAATTCTGATGAAGTGAGCCGCCGCTTTTTTGTCCTAATCTTGACTTTAAGCTGGTGCTTAAAGAACAAGATCACTTGGTAAGACGTGAACTTGTCGCCTCCATAGATTCCCTTCTGATGTGTCGTCCAAATTACGACTCTCATAACACCATAGTGAAAAGCTCATCCGAACAATTACCATGAAATATTTATAGATAAGCCACAGGGAAGAAACTTTACGGCAGTGAGAAAATGACTGATGCCATGATACTAGGCCAGGACCAATAATATTGCTGATTATTGTTGTTTATCAAGAGTCTCTAAATATATAGCCGAGCACCGGACCATATATTGCAGCAACATTCTAAGCATGGACGAATGGTGGACTTAAATCTTCTTTCATTTATCATCTCTTTTCAGAGGGTAGCCAGTCATGACTCTCCATGACTTTCTTTTCTTATTACTCTAAATAACTTTTGACTTTATACCATACCTCTTTGCCTTTGTTCTACAGTCCATTCAAACACATTCGCAACGTCAAGGTATCAAGGCGTCCTGGGTATGACGATAAACTACATCCGGTAGCAAGGCCTCTGATCAAGAGGTTTTAAGGAGCTTACGATCATATCTTAACTGCTGGTGTTCCCAGGTTGACTCTGACCCAGAGCGGTACCATTTGTTAGGGTCCCATCTATGGGGAAATAGTTAACCTCCAAACTGGTGTCAAAAACACTATGAAAGTGTAAAAATAGGTTTTAATGCCAGCAATACATTTTTGAAAAAATTATTACCAGCAATAAAACTCTTGTCGGCATTAAATAACTCATTGATGTTGATATGACGTAAAACGAAATAAAAAAAAAATCAACCAATCAATCGATTAATCAAGGTATCACAGAGGAAAGTGATATTTATTCTGTTATCTACAGAAATGTGGCACAAGGCCGAAAAGGGGATTGGGGAAAGGACGGTCTTCTTCTGTCTTAACTATAACTTAGCTAGCCGCAAATACTGACCCAATCGTACGAAACAATATTCCTTACACCAAAACAAACCATTCACACGTACCTTTCTTACTACAACCACCATAATACCTCTTTGTCTCTATGAAAATACTAACTAGTGCCCATATTTACAATGCGTTGTCTGTGGGGGGGGATAAAACAACAATTCTAAAAACTAGCCCCAATGAGTATCACAGAGGAAAGTTCATCAGAATTATTGCCGTGAAAATATTTATAGAAAACACACAGGGAAAGTACATTACATGCTGATGCGATTTTTCCTTCTTTTACATGGACCTGAGTGGTCATGGCTCTCCACAACATTCTGTATTTTTTTTTTTTTTTTTACCTGAAGTAACTTTTGTCTCTGTACCATCCTCCTTGTCTTTGATCTGCCATTTATTATCGACAACTGTTCAAGTAGATTTTCCCTTACTTCTTTTGGCTTCGGCATGTCCTGCGTGTATTAAATTCTCTAGTCCCTCTTTTCTCATTGTTCTCTTCTAGAAATTTCAGCTTTTTGTTTATTATTAGGTTAGTGCAAAAATAATGTCGTTTTTTGACGTTAAAAAATACGTCAAAAAACGACATTATTTTTGCACCAACCTCCTAGTATCAGTCTTTTTGTAGTTCTTATATTTCCTAAAATCTTTCTCAATGTTTACATTTTCTGCTCATAGCATTTTCTGCATTCGTTGGTACAACTACATCTTTGTCGACCTCTATATCTGAAATGAGGTATTAAGATTACTTGCATTATTTACATTATTCGGACTGATATCCTCATCTTCATTGCCATATTCACAACGTCTCGGCTGTTGTACGCTTCAGCCTTATTCAAGATCTGTCTATATCTCTGAGATGAGGTATTATGATTACTTGCATTATTTACATTATACGGAGTGATATCATCATCTTCATTTCCATATGCACAACGTTTCGGCCGTTGTACGCTCCGGCCTTTTTCAAGGTCTGTCTATATCTCGGTGACGAGGTATTATGATTACTTGCATTATTTACATTATTCGCACTGGTATCCACAACTTCATTGCCATATTTACAATGTTTCGGCCTCTATATCTCTATGACGGGGTATTATGAATACTTGCATTATTTACATTATTCGAACTGGTATCCTCATCTTCATTGCTATATTCACAACGGTTCGGCCGCTGTACGCTCCGGCCTTCTTCAGGTAATTGGAATTTCGACTCGAACCCTTTATTTCATCAACCGGGGTAGGTTGTTCTATTTCCACGTCCCATGCCTCTTCCAGATGTCTTCTGTTATGTCCCTTTAACTCAGGATACATGGCCCAGTGGATAAAGACGTTGGTTCGATCCAGTGACCAGACCCAAAGAGTTGTGAGTTTAATACCAGGCCACAGCTTTGGTGAACCAAAACTTGGAGAGTGGAATTAACTGATCAGACTATATTAGATATTATATGGCAGTTCATCACATTTTTTTTTCTTTCGTTCTAACGACATTTTCTCATATCTTAATACTTTGCTTTGTTTCTGGAAGACATATTTTAGTATATCTTATACGCCTTCGGATTTCTGTGTAAGACATTTTCTCGGCCAAGAAAGTTGCATTTCTGCACCGGCTTCATTTTGACAAATCCAATTTCCCAACCGAAGTAAGTCAACCTGCCTAATCTCACCTTAAGATTATCAATGAGGATGAACGAAAAGGCAGGTGGACAGTAAATGATAACATTCATTTTAAGATTACGTACTAATACAATTAAATGTGGATCAACAATTATTGCAGATAAAATCATTTGAAAGAAGCCTCATCTGTCCACACATTGCTATCTAAAATTATTGAATTTTCTTTCATTTCGTTCAGCATGATTTCACAGAATTGCAGCCGCCAGTCTGGATCATCCTCCAATAAGGAATGAATTAGCCGTGAACGATAATTTTCAATCCAATAGATTTCAGAATTCACATAATAGAGGTCTTGAGAAATGTCCAATTCTGCTGAGGTACTTCTGGTGGACATTTTGGAACGGTGAAAATGCTTCAGTATCAAATTGCTTATGGTCCTCTGTGCAAACTGTTTTGGATCGACAAATTTTGAGGTCATTAAGAATTGAACCAGTGGTATCAAATTTATGATAAATGCGGTAAATGGTTTGTGCCTTTGGGGCTTGAGTACCAAATGTTTCAACCTATTTTGTTCTAAAGGTTTCAGCATCTTGAGACTTCCAATTCTCTTTTAACAGCCATTTTCTTGCATCAGTTATTAAATTATTTGTCATCATGGCTTTTCTGAACTTTCTGAAAATAAAAAAAGATTAAATTTAAATAAATTTAGTTATAAAACTTAATAGAACACAAACACTGTTCAACCTACTGTCCACCTACTTTCATTCACCCTGTGTATATATTTACTTATACCCTTGGGAAAGGCATGAATCCTCTTCTCCCTCCAGCTATGGGTAAATAGCAGGACAGACCGGATTCTATAGCCTTGGATGTAAACTGGTCTACCACAGAAAGAAATAGCAACCTACTGCAGGAAAGTAAATCTGCGTTGTCAGTCATATATCGAAAGATACATGATTGCCTAAGTGTGTATCATGCAGGGCAAATAACTGACTGATAGTTTTCACATTGCAAGTACTTTATTTGTGTTCAGGGGATCTCCCCTTTTTACACAAATGGACTCACCCAGTGTATACATATACTCGGCTACGTGAAGACCCGAGAGAGCAATACTCGAGGAGTCGAGTCGAGTCGAGTCCAGAGTAAAGGGTTGTAGGTAACCGGAAGAAGAATGAGAGTGAGGTAACAGCTTTGGAGGAGTCACCGTGAGCGAGCACGTAGACTCAGTAAGCAGTCATACAGCGATACTTCAATACCAAAGACTATCAATATTTTGCTACTAACCCGTATTCCTGGAACTACTAACCTGCTTTACCAGTTTGTATTATTACGTTAATACATTATTTTCATATATTCATTCCTGGCGTTTGTTATTTATTGGTACCGGATTTCATCCCGGAATCCACAACAATTTGATAAATCCCAGCATCTGAAGTTGTATATTTTATTTTTTTATTTTTATTTTTTAAAATTATATCTTTGTCTTGGAGGCGGTGGTAAAGACTCTAGTATTGGAGTTTTCAATAAGTTTTCAATCCAACAGATTTCAGAATTCATATAATAGGGGTCTTGGGAAATGTTCAATTCTGCTGCGGCACTTCTGGTGGACATTTTGGAACGGTGAAAAATGCTTCGGTAACATTTTTTTAATCCATTTTGTTCTAACGTTATCAGCATCTTGAGACTTCCAATTCTCTTTTTACAGCCATTTTCTTGTATCAGTATTTATTTATTTGCCATTATGGCTTCTCTGAACTATCTGTAAAGAAAAAAAAGATTAAATTTAAATTAATTCGGTTATAAAATTTAATATAACACACAAAAAAAAAACTTTAATGCAATACATTATTTAGTAGTGATACAAGGGAGATAACTTATATAAAGGCATTTACAGAGTTTTCTCCCATACATTAAACCAGCTAATTTTTTTTTAATTTATTACTTGCTTCATTTATTGTTCATTTTTTTTTTTTTTTTTTTTTTACAATAAAGTTCACTCTGTACAAGGCCCAGGGGACACTTGAGGTAGAGGGTTAAGTTAAGGGATATTTATACGGATAGGAAGGGGAGATAACAATTATCTTTAGAGTTGAACAGGTTAAGATTTTAGTGATCGGGGAAACATCTACTTGGCCGTCTGTTCTCCACAGAACAATGGTTTGCAAGAAACAACCCCCCCTCTCATCTTTCCCTCTGTTTTTGTTGTTGTTCTATGTGTTATATGTAATAGGAGTAGGTAGGCTTTCCTACCGCTCGGTCAACACTCCTCCCCCTTCTCTTGGACATGAGTAGAGGCTTACGCCTTGTTTCTTGTTTAGAAAGGGGTTCCCGGTACTCTCTCTCTCTCTCTCTCTCTCTCTCTCTCTCTCTCTCTCTCTCTCTCTCTCTCTCTCTCTCTCTCTGTATCTCCTGTTGCCTTTATCTATCCACTACCCTTCTCCTCATCCTTTCTTCTGTCACTCCTATCTGATCTTGCTTCAAATTTTTCTGTAACCCCTTGCGTCCTAGTGGCTTACTCGCCTTGCTTGGGGTGAAACGCTTAAAAAAAAAAAAAAAAAAAAAAAAAGCTGTTCGAGAGGAACTTACTTGTCGCAGATGGTATACGGAATGTAGGTGGTTTGCTACAATATATCATTGGGGGTGAGGGCCCTAACCGTGAAGGTTACGCCTGGCAGAACCCAGGAATGTAGTTCGTCCGAGCACTTTCCATGGAAGTAGAGATAGAACAGTAAGAGACTCGACACGTCTTGCCTGTGAAAGAGAAGGTCGGAAGGTGAAAAATAATTCGGAGTATAATTAAGTTGTTAAAACATCTAATTTAAATTCTTAACGTAAATATCGAATAATACGAGGCATATTCAATAATAAAATAATAATATGAAAAATCAATTTTAACAAGAAAAAAACCCACTGAATCCATGTGGCAAACTCCGATTTCTTGTGAATTCCAGAACTGGATTGGCAGTTAGGTCGCCTTCATTTTACAGATGAAATTGTGAAATGTAACCGTAATTTCTATGCAAATAGCTTCATTTCACGCACTCATCGCTTGTGGAACTCTCTTTCTGCCTCTTGATTTCTAGTGAATTTTGATATTTAAGAAGGTAAGAATGTCAATCGTTATCTTCGATCTTTTCAATTACTGTTTTTTGTTGTTTATTCTCCTTAATAGTGTTATTTTTGGTAGGGTTCGGGGAGACAATCTTAAACTTTTAATGTTCAGGTTTAGAGTAACGGCCATATAACATTGAAACATCGGTTCTCGTACGATTACCGAAGTTAAGCAATTGCTCACCTACTTTTCGTTCCCCCCGTATATATATATATATATATATATATATATATATATATATATATATATATAATAACCACCTAAAAAAGGCAATTGTAAGGGTTTTGTTTGAAACAAGTATTTATAGGCAAAAGTAAAAATGTTAGTTCTTCAAAATCTTTTAAATTTAAGAGACACTCATGAATATTCATCGGGTTAACTAAAAAGTCTACGTTAATTATGGCGGATGATAAATGCTTGTTGCAAATAAAATCCGTAACGTAGTCGTGGGTAAACGAGCTGTGAAGGAATCACGACGGGTATAGATCTCGCACTACGGTATGCTTTCATATTATACGGACAAGGTGTATATCTTTCTGGGTGTGTTAGCAAACATTAGAAAAGCAGTTCGACCGGCATTGAATTACGCAAAATTTAGGTCCATATTTTACCATATTCGAATCCTATTGAAATCAATGACATTAACTGCTGATTTTCAAAGCATGCAGGCGTCCAATGGAATAATGTAGTATATATAACTCCCCTTCATTTAGCTTTGTGCCAGACTGTTATAAACACAGTCATTGTATTAGGTTGGTGCAAAAATAATGTCGTTTTCTCACTAAGTAACATGTGAGAAAACGACATTATTTTTGCACCAACCTAGTATAATTTACCCGACAATCACACAGCACACCCTGTATATATGATTTATTGTGCCTTCTGACCTTGATGAGCGAGATTACGCAAAACTGAAGTCGATCAAGAGAAGAGTTGGATTAAATATTTAATAATTAGTACTCTAGTTATTTATTGAGCACCGTTAGACTTAAAATATGTTAAATTCTAGTAATTGTTGATTTGTATTATCATTATCACACGCACAAACACACGCACCCACACAAACTGTAAGTGTTTTTACGTTGCAAGTACTTTGTTTGATAAATCCTAACATCTAAAGTTGTGTTGGATTTATTTTTTTTAAAAATTATATCTCAATCTTGGAGGTGGTGGTAAAGACTCTAGTACTGGAGTTTTCAATAAGTTTTCAACCCAATAGATTTCTGACTTCTCATAATAGAGGTCTTGGGAAATGCTCAATTCTGCTGAGGCACTTCTGGTGGACATTTTGGAACGGTGAAAATGCTTCAGTAACATTTATTAATTAGTACTCTAGTTATTTATTGAACACCATTAGCCTTAAAATATGTTAAATTCTTGTAATAGTTGATTTGTATTATCATTATTAGACGCACACACGCACACACACACACACACACACACACACATATATATATATATATATATATATATATATATATATATATACTAAACTTCTCTCCATTAATCATCTGAGAGAGTCATCTCGGGCTTCCATTAGTATGGCTGATGCCAACCACCAGGAAAGTGATTCGTTGCGCCTTCTTGGGCTAATGTTCTCGGATGAAATTAAGTAGAAAGACTATATTGAATCCATTGCTAGGTTAGCTGCTAAAAAAGTTCGTTCACTGTGTAGTATGAGACAATTTTTCTCTCCAGAATCTATTTTACATATCCATAAGTCTACCATTCATCTATGCTTAGAATATTGCTGTCACATATGGTCTGATAACTTGCTATTTACCTTGAAATCCTTGATAAAATCCAAAGAATCAGCAATATTATTGGTCCTGTTCTGGTGGCTCGGCCTCATTCAATTACCCACTGCCGTAAGGTTGCCTCCCTTTGCCTTTTTTTTTTAAATAAATACTTTCATGGTAATTGTTCAGAGGAAGTCTTTGCTATGGAACCTAGACATTTAAGCAATACGAGACTGGCATAAAGATCTCATTAATTTACAGTTATATTTAAATATAAAAGTTTAAAAATAGTAATATACATATACTTGATATGGAAAATAATTTTACTTACTATAAGTAACTCAAATACATTTCCTCCTATTATAAAATAATATAGTCTATTAAAACTAACAATGAAAATTTTTTAAAGTTGTAATTAAAATTGTAGTTAAATAAAATGAATTCTAACCTAAACTTCTTTTACTTAGTACTACACGCACTTAAATGAATCCAATAAAACACCTATAGTAAAATAAAATTAATATGATATGCCAGAAGATAAGCTTTTGAATGACCCATGTCCTTTGTACTTACATGAGAAACAATATATTACTAGGTTTATATAAAAAATATAAGTTTACTAAATCAGTGAAATTAAGTAACTATTTTTCCCGTTATTGTCATAAATTTTACTTAAATAATATTTAAATAATAATAAAAAATTGTAACCTAATATCCATACTTATACTTGATGTAAAAATAATTCTACATACTATAAGGGATTCTAACACATTTAATTGTTCTTAAAAAATATAGTACAATAAAAATTAAAAATTAAAATATTTCAAATCGTGGTTAAATAAAACGTATTCTAACCTAAACACACCCAAAAATCTTTAAATTTACAAATAGAAAAAAATGCCGTAAGAGTTTTTTTGCCGTTAACAATAAATTTATTTTAAAAATCCAGACGACATGCATTCAACGGATGTCAGATTTCATTGAAAAATACATCCCTACCCCTTACCAAAACGTAACGAATAACGGATACAATAATATAGACATAATGAACACCCAGACACCCCTTGTCCAGTTGAAGTAGATTTATCGGTAACCTTGGAAACGTGAATTATGATTTTACCTGTCTTTAAAACCCAGTAATTTTAAAAGTTACTCCAAAATTCGCTTGAAGATGAAATGGAACTAATGTCATTAATTTAATTACAAAATTAAATACATAGCTTTTAGCTTCCATTTTTGAAACATGGTTAGAACTGTGTAGCGAAAAAAAACATATTTTAAATAAATCAATTTATAATATATATATATATATATATAATTGACATACATCTCTTCTGACATACTAAAGCATATATATATATATATATATATATATATATATATATATATATATATATGCGTTAGTATGTCATAAGAGACTTCTAACAAGCAAACATACATAAAAAATGTCGCATTTTCCTCATTGTCTATGGTTTTGAGATCGCCAGTTTAAACTTAATACAGACAGCTTTTTCTTATGTCAAAATTATCCCCCAAAAGTGACAGAAATGTCAAAAATATTTTCATTCCATCTGTAGTACGTGTTTTTGTAATTGTTGTTGTTTTTTATTTTACTTAACGCCCTTTAGGCTATATGTAATTTTCTTTCAGAATTCTGATAAAGTTGGGACAGACAGATCAATTTTCAGTGTGACTTTTATTTTAATTATCAATAATAATAATAATAATAATAAACGCCATATTTATGCAGTTCAACTCCCACAGACTTCCCCTTAAATAATTCAGCCATCCAAGCTTTTTTTATCTCACCTTTCTGATTCGAATATCCCCGACAGTAAACGCAAGAAGTGTTATGTAGGAATAGTGAATTCTCTCCCGCATTCGTATCTTATATGGACGGGGCATTAATCGATTCGGTCACGAGATAAGAATCTATAGTCACATTGCCACCTCTTTATTCAAAAACTTCACACCGCCATATGTACAATTGTCTTTGATTCTCAAGACTATTTTCATTATGCATTTTTGACGATTTTTTATGCATCAATTAGAACAAATTTAGAATAGGAGATATTCATTGGAGAAATTTAACCTAAAATCAGGTAGTTTCATTCATTGTTGTCAATTGCGACAAAACCAAAACATTAACCTAAAAACTCAAGTCATGTTCTTAAATTGCCTCGTCAGATTGTGGCTTTTATGAGTCATTCAGAAATATCTAAACTGTCAGCTGTATTGGCTTTCTTAGATCAATGATTAAAATGGCTTCAAACGAATGATGCCTGTAGGTTTTAAAAGATGATAGTCCTTCATCAGATCTTGTTGGTTCCTATCCAAAAATGGGAATGATTGCTGCTTTTTTACAACAATTGTGGCACAAGGTCGAAAGGGAAGTGAGTATAGGCTGTTCTACACTATCTTAAACCTAACTAATCAGATTCACGGCCTATTCATCCATTACAATTTACTCATTCACCACAAGAACTCATCCATCACCATTCAAGCCAATATATACCACATATTCATAGAGAACTTACAAAACCACCCGTAACCTAAAAATTTTAATATACTAACTGACTCCTTTTTTCCATTTTCTTATAAAATATCTAAAAATTTAAATACATGAAATGATGGACAGGGGATGAACTCAGAAAACGAAATTAAAATATAAAAGATTCAACTAAAAATAAAATATGTTAGTAGGGCTCATGCATCCCACAGAAATAAGAGCAGCCGCTGTATTCTGTCAATAAGCAGAATAAAAAAGAGAGGAAAGGTGAAAATAAATAGAGGGGGAAAATCAAAGATTGACCCAGTTAAGACAAAAAAAAAAGGAATGTGTATTTATATCTGTTTATAATACAGCAATTGTGGCACAAGGCCGAAGGGGAACTGGGGTATGGTCAACAGTAACTATCCTAGACCCAGCTAATCAGATTCACGGCCTATTCATTCATTATAATTTATTCATTCACCACTCATCCATCGCCATTCAAACCTACATATTCACAGGGAACCTACAACCAAAAATGAGAATTATTACAAAATCCTTTCAGCTCCACAATTTATAGACAGAACTACACAAATGCATGAGGGGATTTCCCCCAAGTCAATAAGATAGTCCACTTGTCATTGTGACTGGTGTGTAGCGCGTTCTGTCCAGAAAACGTCAGCAAGATACAAGCAAACGTTCAAAGTTTTAACTTCGGACAACAAAACAAAATAAAACCATAGGTTCCGGTATAAATCCTATTTTATTTTTAAAGCATCCATATTCTTTAAGAGTAAGAAAGAACATTACTTTGTTCTAATGCCACTTCGCCACCGATTTTTTTTCTCTAAATGCCACCGTCTTTTTCTTATTTGCTCCCAGGATCTTTCTACTACCCACTTTGAGGATCCAAGCTATAGATAATAATAATCAGCGTGTTTTTTGAGATTTTTAATAGACATACAAGTCTGACTTTATATCGTCGTAATATTCAAAAATTAGAACGCTTTCACCAGCAAAATTTGATATGATTTGATTTGTTTTACGGTATATCAACCTCAAAGGGTTATTTAATGCCGACACGATTTATATTGCTGGTAATATTTTTTTCAAAAATGTACTACTGCTAATATTTTTTCCCAAAACATATATTGCTGGTAATAATTTTTCTTCAAAACTTTATTGCTGGTAAGAAATTCAAAAAAAATGTATTTCTGGTATTAAAACATATTTTTACATTTTCATAGTGTTTTGACCCCAGTTTGGGGGCTAACTATTTACCCATAGGTGGGACCTCAACAGGTGTTAACACTCTGGATCAGGGTGGACCTGGGAACATAAGCAATTAAGAGGTGATTCAAAGCTCCTCAAAACCTTGTGATCAGAGGAATTGTTAGTTTATCGTCATACCCAGGACGGTCACCAGCAAAAGGTTTGTTCATTCTTGAACATCAACTGCAATTACGAACACCAAAGTCGTGGAAAGAGTCAAAGTATCTAATCGCCCATCATGAAACACCGTCTTCGGTGGCCAGGACATGTAGAAATATTGGAAGAGTGAAGATTTTTACGTCAAGTTTTATTCAATGAGCTCGCTTCCGGAAAAAGGCCACAGTGTTGCCGTCTTCGAGGACCAACTCAAAACAACACATAAAAACCATTGGACTTTAGCCTAAATCGTTTGTAACGCATGATCAAGCTCGTAACAACTGACGATGTTCCATTACCATCGTAAACAAAAAATTTCGAAGCCACCAGAAAATGAAGAATCCAAACGACAAGAGAGAAAGACTGGACAAAATTAACATCGTCCTCCATCAATGTTACTATGCAGTCAATGTCATCAGCTCTTCCATGCAAGAATTGGTCTATCTTCGTCATCAACGCCCCATCATCATAAAGGAGGCAATCATAAAAGAAGAAATTAATTTATTGGATACGAGATGAAGCCGACGACTAATCTTCGTTTTCTATGACCAATCGCCGAGATGCACTAGATCTGTACCCCTTCATTTTGAAGCTAATTTTAAATGGGTCGCATCTTACACGAGATATAAAATTAGGGTACGTACTGCTGGCCCTGGCTATATATCCATTTAATGTAGAGAAATTAGCTTCAAAATTAGGTCTTTAAAGATCGCATGATACGCGAGCATACACAGTATATATTTCTTTTCAGACATGTTTTGCAATCTATTTTTTAATTTCCAGCTTTTTGTAATTATTTTCTGTTGATTAAATCTATTTTACTTTTTGAAAGCCATTGGACTTTAGCATGAATCTTTTGAAACATATGTACAAGACCGTGCCAAATGCCGATTACCATCGGAACCAAAAACTTCAAAGCCACAAGAATAGAAAATGAAGAATCCAAACGACAAGAGAGAAAGACTGGACAAAATTAACATCGTCCTCCATCAATGTTACTATGCAGTCAATGTCATCGTCGCTTCCATGCAAGAATTGGTCTATCTTCGTCATCAACGCCCCATCATCATAAAGGAGGCAATCATAAAAGAAGAAATTAATTTCTTGGATACGAGATAAAGCCGACGACTAATCTTCGTTTTCTATGACCAATCGTCGAGATGCTCTAGATCTGTACCCCTTCAGCCTTTGGGCGATCATGGCTCTCCACAACTTCCAATTATTTGTAGCTCATAGTAACGTTTGTCTTTTCACTCTAACTCTCACGTACCGTTCTGCCATTTATTTATACAAGTTCATTACGTAGGTTGCTACTTGTTTCCCTCTAACCGTCTTACAATCAATATGTCCTGTGTCAAATTCTTCATGGCCCAAATCCTTTGAAACACTATGCACAAGAGCGTAGCACCTGGGGATGCCCCATCATCATCAGAACCAAAAATTTCGAAGCCACAAGAATAGAAAATGAAGAATCCAAACGACAAGAGAGAAAGACTGGACAAAATTAACATCGTCCTCCATCAATGTTACTATGGAGTCAATGTCATCAGCTCTTCCATGCAAGAATTGGTCTATCTTCGTCATCAACGCCCCATCATCATAAAGGAGGCAATCATAAAAGAAGAAATTAATTTCTTGGATACGAGATGAAGCCGACGACTAGTCTTCGTTTTCTATGACCAATCGTCGAGATTCACTAGATCTGTACCCCTTCAGCCCGTGGGCGATCATGGCTCTCCACAACTTCCAATTATTTGTAGCTCATAGTAACGTTTGTCTTTTCACTCTAACTCTCACGTACCGTTCTGCCAACTATTTATACAAGTTCATTACGTAGGTTGCTACTTGTTTCCCTCTGACCATCTTACAATCAATATATCCTGTGTCAAATTCTCCATGACCTCTTTCCTCCTGACATGTCCTACAAATTTCAATTGTCTCTTTCTGATATTGAATATAAGTGTTCTTTGTATTCCCATTTTCTTTAAAACTCTTTCGTTACTCATATGTTCCGTCCGTGATATTCTCAGTATCCTTCTGTAGAACCATATTTCTTTTGCTTCCAGTTTCTTTTTCCACTGTGAGGAGATTGTCAAGCATTCATTGCCAGAGAGGATGGCAGATATTACGTAACACGTTAACACACATTTCTCTGTTTCTAACTAAATGTTCTTATTTCTTAATACTTTACTTATCTTTTGGAAGGCGTCTTTGCCAAAAGGAGATGTGTAGCGTACGAAGGTTAGCTGGACACAAAAACCCATCAATGGTGATAGTGGAAGCACAAATCGAGATGAATGTGAAATCTGTGCTTTTTACAAGACAATCAGCCAAAAAATGAACTGATTAGACAAGACTGGAATTTGAACTCGCTTCGCTGATTTTAAGTTTTAAAACTGTTTTTTTTTTTTTTTTTTTTTTTTTTTTTATATAGTTCTACCTTAATTCTGACCTCCTACAAGGATTAAGTCAACTTAAAATTACGATACGGATTAAGATTTCGATTATTCTGTTAATGCTATTATTTCTGCTTTTTAGATTTAGTCGATTATAACTTCCATTATTAACATTTCATTGAAAAACATACTTATAACTGTACTATAATTTAATCATTTTGATATACGATAATAATGCATTACCTTCCCCATTTCCTCGGTTCCATAATCAAGTATGGTTATAGGGTCGTTGGGAACCTGAGCATCTGGCTAGTTCCCTCCACATATCTGGGTTGAAAGCCGGATACGTTCCCATTCATGTGTAGCGTGACAAGTAGCCGATAACCTCCAACTTTAAGACATGCGGTTGTTAAGTCTACCGGATGAAACCTCCGTCCTGACTGTTAGCTTCAATCTAGAAAATCCGTCACACACGGGTGCGGTGTCATCACTTCCCCGGCTGCATACATAGCTATGGAGCCCAGTCTGCCCCATTTGTGCTAGTTGGGTGTTGACCTTTGACTGTTATTTTTTTTTAATTATTTCACTCCAAGCAAGGTAATGAAAACACTATGACGCAAGGGGTTTATGAGTGTTAGAGAATATGGGAAAAAAAAAATAAGAAGACAGAAGATAACGATTGACATTGCATTTAAACTTTCGAAGATCAAAGTTAACTGGGAAGCAAGAAGCTGGAAGAGAGTTCCGAGAAGTGCTAATATAAGAAACTGTTAGCATAGAAATGTTTAATCCTGCTGTATGACAAGACAGTCTGCTGACCGTAAAAGCCTGGTGGCTCCAATTTGAAGGTTCGCAATGGACATGGACACTTGGCTGTTTATTCCAAATAATTACAGGGAAATGTTATTAATACTCCCTACAATCATTCTCTTACAGTTTATGTGCGTAACACCTTGTAACCACCTCGAGTAAGAAAATGTATTTTTCCGTTGTCACAGTCGAGATACAAAGAAGTTCATTTTCTAATAATCAACTTATATTTAACAATTTTGCATTGTGAAATACATGTTCAAAAAAGAACTATATACATTACAATCCCTGACATCAGACTAAGAAGGCTTTCCAGATATGAGGAATTGGCTACAAAGTCTGGATATAAAGGGTTATATTTAGATTAAAAATAAAAGACTAAAATCAGGTTTAACATTTATTTTCAATGTTTTATAGTAAACAAAATAAGCTAATGGTGAGTGAAATATAACGGAATTGATTTTAAGGAAAAAGAAATAAATTATGTAATGTTAATGCAAATTCATTAAATTAAGTCTGCCACGTATGCTAATGCAAAACAAATAATGTAACGAGGATTTTTTTAATCGCTATTGCATGATGATTCTTTCTCTTCTAATGTCATTCTAAACTTTTTCCGCATTTCGTTTTGCTTTTGTTCTTGAATTTTTTTAAACGGAAGACATTTTTTTTTAACTCTGCGTGCCTTATTGCAATCGACATAGCTGAATGATGGCTTTCTTTCCATAAAACTGACAACCTTTTCAATAGCTTTTTCAATTTCAGTCAAGGTTTCATCACAATCATGCATCTCGTCACTATCTTATTGCAAATGTGTCTCGTTGCCATCCTTTCCTCTTATTCCCATCATCTTTTTCACCAATACAAGCCATTAGGGTGAAATAAGTATAAGCAATTAGTCAATGTAAATTTCCTGAAAAACAAAAATTTCAAATCAGTTACATATCACCCAAATAGTAAAAATATACACATCAAAATTGAGTTCGGATATGAGGGATTCCGGATATAACGGATTCTACTGCATATGGGTATTTTCGAAGCGTAGATTGAATGTGGGACAAAGCCGAAGATACGGAAAACCTAACAAGGATCGAACTCGCTATTTAGTCGTAACTGATCTAGCGAGACAAGTTTGCTAAACATCCCAGCAAGTCGAAGTGGCTATATTTGCGTTGTTTTACTTTTTTAATTTATCGCTTGTTTAGCGTAGAATATCACTTGAACGAGGAAGTATTAAAGAAAATAGGAAGCACAGAGAAATTGACGCATACAATCAGAAAGAGACTAGGACACCTAATGAGGACAGAGTGTCTGGAGAATCTAACACGCGCAAGACATAGCGGAAGCTGGGGAAACAATGAGAGGCTCACTTGACGAGTTTGTGTGAATTGTCGGCAGAAGGACAAAGAAGGCGTTCTAAAGTGTCAAGTCTTGAATATATCATCCAAAGACGGAAACATGTAGAGAGTAATAATCACCCATCTCCTGAACGAACACGGGACGTAGAAGAGTAAGATCCCTTGAACAAAGGGATGGGTGTAGTTGGTAGGAACAAGGAATCTTCTTTAACCGAGTATAGGAACAAGAAGGAGACATATTTGTAATCGGAAAAAGACGGCTGAAATTTCTTGGACACACAATGAGGACGGAGTGCCTGGAGAATATAATACTCATAAGATGTAGTTAAGAGAAGCGGGGGAAACAACGAGAGACCTGCTGAACGAGCTTGTGTGAAATGACGACAGGAGGAGAAACAGGGGTTTCAAAATGTTGATTATATCCTCCAAAGACAGAAACACGGCACGCAAAAGAGTAAGATCCCTTGAACAAATTGAAAGGTTTGAGAGTTTAATAAAAAGGAGTGAATAAAGAGAGGGGGTGGATTCTTCGTGTCTGAGGACGTCTTAGATTGTTGAATGGAGCTTTGAAGAAGGAATGGTTTTATCGAGAATAAGAATGACAAGGAAACATATTTGTAAAATGAGGACGGGGTGCCTGGAGAATCTATCACTCACAAGACATAATTAAGATAGGAGAAGAAGGGAAAACCACGAGAAATCTGCTTAACAATTTTGCGCCGATGGATGAGAAAGCAAGAACAAAAGGGGTTGTAAAAAATCAAAAGATGCTTCTAGCAACCAGTCGCTTCTTGGACCGAGATCAAAGCGTGGTATATGTTCACATCCTTTTAGATGGGGGAAAGCGCTTAGTCCCGTAGCAGTACATTCCTTATTGCACTAAGAGAGGTTGGGTTGGTACTTTTATTTTATCGCTTGCTTTCGCGAAGAGTATCTCTTGAACGAGGAAGTATTAAAGAAAATAGAAAGTACAAGGAAACTGACATATACAACCAGAAAGAGTTTAATGAGGACAGAGTGCTTGTAGAATTTAACACGCGCAAGACATAATTAAGCTAAGCAAATGCAGGAGAAACAAAGACAGGCCCACTTGACGAGTTTGTGTGAATTGACTGCAGAAGGACAAAGAAGGGTTTTTAAAGTGTCAAGAACAACAAGGAAACATATTTGGAAAATGAGGACGAAGTGCCTGGAGAATCTGTCACTCACAAGACATAGTTAAGATAGGAGAAGAGGGAGAAACAACGAGAAATCTGCTTAACGAGTTTGTACGGATAGTTGAGAAAGCAAGGACAAAGGGTGTTGTAAAAAGTCAAACGATGCTTCTAGCAACCAGTCGCTTCTTGGACCAGGATCAAAGCGTGGTATCTGTTCTCATCCTTTTAGATGGGGGAAGACGCTTAGTCCCGTAGCAGTACATTCCTTATTGCACTAAGAGAGGTTAGGTTGCTATAACATCGACGCTAGCGTGACAATAGTTGTGAGAGCTGAGAAATTTTGTCCCTTTGCGAATATGCACGCGTATGGGCTCCCCACATAAAAAAAAGACATTGTGTTCCATCTTAACTTAGTGAGGAGAGGTCAGGAAAATAAAATCTCTTATCAGCATTTAAGCCGAGATCAAAGCGTGGTAACTGTTCTCCAATAATCTGCCACACCTTGAAGAAACACAGCACAAAAGGAGGAAAATCC
>OZ010608.1:28493091-28520591 GCA_963932145.1 Acanthosepion lycidas | reverse complement strand
GATATGGTTGAAATAATAGACAAAGATCATCACTGGAAAATACGAAAACTTAAGGAATCAGCACATATGCTAGGCCACAAAAATCTCCTGAGCCGACCAAGCATAGAAATGAATACAATTTGGGAACCAGTAATAATAGATAAAGTACAACATTTGCATGCTGGTGGCACTCCCACCTTCTTGGGGTGATTTGCCTTAATATATATATATATATATATATATATATATATATATATATATATGCTCCTGAAAATTTTATTTCAGTTGAGCTCTCTGGGGAGGAAGTGTGGGTTTGTATAAAGTGACTATTGTGGCTAATAATGCAAGACGCTTCGGTAAATCGAATCGAGTTCTCTCAGTCACTGTGTGTTTATCTAAAAAATAAATACGCTTAAATTCACCTTTATCCATTGCGTGCTCCAACGGCTTAGTGGTAGAATCCCTGACTGACGGAATTTCAATCCTAGCTAGAGGCAACCGGATATCTAGCCACACAGATGAGCTGTGATATAGCGAAACAGTCTCTCTGTGGATGACTATATATAAATTTATAAATATAGTTTATATATATAATACGTAGTTTACGTTTGGCCTCCTAGTATTGGAATTTCATTTAAATATTTTGTCTTATAACATTTGATATAATAATAACAATATAGT
This sequence comes from Acanthosepion lycidas, assembly GCA_963932145.1. Lineage (NCBI taxonomy): Eukaryota > Metazoa > Mollusca > Cephalopoda > Sepiida > Sepiidae > Acanthosepion > Acanthosepion lycidas. The sequence goes on along the minus strand of OZ010608.1, from coordinate 28,519,931 downwards.
AGTGAAAGGCTGGCTAAATTTCATCTGTGAGACAAAAGTTGCTGAGTGGAGAATAATTCATCGCCCACAAGGCCGCATAAGCGATTTCGAATTCTGTCAAGGATAGACCGTGTGGCTTGGGCAGCACCAGCCCAAATAATTTTTTCTTTCTTTCTTTTAATCATTTAAACCTAAGCAAGGCGATAAAGCTACTAAGACGCAAGGGACTACTGGGAGTGAAAGAAAACATTTCAGAAGGAATCAGAAATCACATTCTAAACAGAAAACAAGGGATAAACCTCTACTCCTTTTCCAAGATTTTGAACCCGGTGATAGGCGAACCTATCTTCTATTAACAGTTATGTTTCGATATTATTGATTGATTGATTCGTTTTCTTACGGCTTATCGACACTTTGCAGGTTATTTAAAGCCAGAAAATACGTTTTTTTAGATTGTAAGAATTTGTTGGGGGGGTAATAATGATTAGTGATACCAATCTTACTAATTAACCCATAGTTGGGGGAGAAGAGGTGGGTTCATATCTTTCCCAAGGCTATTTGCGCTTTACTGACGATAGTTGGAACTCGGCTCTCCGATTAACAATTCATTATCATGAATAGCATTACACCACCCATGCGCCGAACCTTACAGCACCTACTATTCCCATGCGGTAACCCATCTAAGTACTGAACAGGCTCGACGTTACTTAACTTGGATGAACGCACGGGAACCGGTATTTTAACGGGATATTATTTCTGTATTAAGAATAGAATTTCTTGAATATTCTAGAAGGGCAAGACATGTTCCTGATATTTTATATGAACAGTGAAGTTTCAGAATTCTTTAAATTTTCCCATCATTTTAGTCAGTACGGGTAATAATATTTTGTTTTATAATTGTAGAAGAAAATTCCGATATGAAAGTGAATGCTGGACAATCTTTTCAAAGATGAAGATGAGACGCGAAGCGACATAGAAGTGGTTCTAATAAGGAATACAAAGATTACCATGGACGAAATATAAGAGCAATGAAGAACTTTTAAGGAAAACAGAGATATAATTACAATAGGAAAGAGACAGCGACAAATTTTGGAACGAATGAGAAATAGGATACAGATCCGTTTTGAAACTGTTGTACTGTACTCCATGTAAAAGTTGGAGATTCACAGGATAAAAAAGTATACAAATGTATATAGTTTACGTTTGGCATCCTAGTATTGGAATTTCATTTAAACATTTTGTCTTATAGTTTATGCCAGAAGTTTTAACAGATCGTATTCATTTTGTAGCCTTTTTGTAATCATTTACAATTTTTTCCTAATCAAATGCAGTAAAAAAATGTATATTTTGCTTGTGGTGATTTATAATTAAATTTTGTTTTGAAATATATTTTCCATTCGATGTATGTAATATGTAATATGTAATACAAAAGATATCAACTTTATTTTGATTTATTATTGAAATAGGGAAATTTTGAAGCCAGTTTGTAGGCCAAAACCTGAGGAAAATAAGTATTTCTGTACATTTTTCAGACGATGTTTAAAAATAAATGCTCAAAAATTACTGGAAGATATGAATCTAATTTTTGGTGGCAGTAATTTTCACATTAAACCACAGCTTTCACACCGAGTTCAATACTGATTTTCTGAAGTAAGTGAAAAATGTGCAGTGAATACTTTCCTCAATGGTTACCCTATACAAAAGAACTTATAAACTAAAATATATTCAAAGCAGAATTTTAATTATGAATCCCTACAAGCACAATATGCATTTTTTTTTTTTACTGTATTTGAAAAGTAAAAACTGTAAAAAAAAAATTCTCAAAGATAACAAAAAACTATTCAATGGATAAGATTTGTTAGGTCATTTGTTAGATCATAATTGATAAAAAGAACAAAAAAAGAAAGATAAAAGTGTATATAACACCATAATATTGCTGAGAACAAATTATAAAACAAAATGTTTTAAATTTGCATTGTTTATTGAAAATCACACTAAAACTACAGTACTGTATAACATATCATTATATAGATAAATTGTCCAGCAAAATTTCCATTTGAAGTAAATTAAAGTCTTATTTGATGGCTCAATGATTTAGTAATAATGTGCTTGTACCTTGTATTCGGTTGGTGCAAAAATAATGTCGTTTTCTCACATAGCAACATATGTGAGAAAACGACATTATTTTTGCGCCAACCTAATATCTTGTCTATATACAATTTATAAACCTTCAGTAAATAAAAAAAAAATTATGACGCTGTGCTATAAGGCTTTCACTGATCACCGGAAAAAATTGCAACATTGCAATTTTTAACCTAAAATTAATCTTTAAACTTACTTCCTTAAAAAACGGTATTGATTTGGGAAAATATTTTGTTATTATTTATCATTTTAAAGCCAAACTTTCAAATTGAGTGTAATACAACGGTTTTAAAATCGACCTGCCCTATTGCACATTAGTAATGGACACACAGACTAGCCTCGCCAACCAATGTTGTTTAAATTATTCCGTTTTTAGAATTAATATCAATAAAGAAAATATCGTAATTTTAATATTTTTCGCCAAATACTTGCTGATCTTGACAGCGTACAAAAAGTCTGTGTTTTAGAATGAAAACTTAAACGATCCTAATGCCATCTAAGAACAAATGACCAGCATAATCAATTAAGTGAGTAAAGCAGTTTCCAGCGCCCCTCAAAGAAGAGCTTTTTTCTAAATAGACACAAAAACACACAGAAAACATAATATATATTCTGCATTTGTAATTAGGAAAATGTTCAATGATCCTTTCCTTTCGTAAATATCATTATCATCATCAATTCTATAACCGGATGTGGTCGTAGGGCCGCTGCGTAGCTAAACACAGGATCAGTTCCCTTCACATATCTGGTTTAAATTAATCGTGTTTGTATAGAATGAATTTATATCTGCCGTGTTAAAATTCAGTCGTAATTGAGAAAATGTACAACGTTCATAATAAGCATTGCCGTAGTCTAGTATTTCACATTATTACAAATTTGTCTTATGCCGCCTAAAATATTATAGAATATTCTAAATAAGTCAAAATAATTTGTTTATTAGATTTTCTTAAAACTGTACATAATTATTTAAAGATATGAAAAATAGTAAGGTTGCTGAATTCATTTATTATTATTATTATTATTATTATTATTATTATTATTATTGTATTCGTGACGTCAAAAATGACAGCAATTGTTAGAACGTTTTAACAGAGAGATGCAATGAAACAAATGTTTTGAAACAATGTCTTGAGATTCAATAAAGCAGGGATAAAGAATTCACAACTAAAATAGAAGCCAATCAAACGTTTAATTAATTCGTTCCCTTTATATTTTTTAGATGTTCAATGCTATCTACGATTCACTGATTAATCCTGGTATTATATAAATCTCTTTATGCTCAATATCTTTTCAAGTTAAACATTTTATGTGTTTAATATAACAGGGACATGGAAATATCTCTCGGAAGAAAAAGACAAAGCCTGTTCCAAGATCAAGTTGAAGAAAGACGATCAAGGGTATCTGAGTGCCTCACATGAAAGGCTTAAATAAATAAAACTACAATCTAAAAAACGTAAAAGATTTAATTATGATACATTAATAATTAATAATAATTATTAATTAAGCGGTTCATTTTGCGCGGGAAATTATTTTTCTAAGTGCAGATAAATATTTTATTTTATAGATTATTAAAATGACTAAGGGAAGTAATGCCTCAAATTTACTAAGTTGATTTGCCTCCCTTCCCACTACAGATGGGACAGGAGACATATAAACAAGTGCACATTGATAATTATTAATAGTTTGATGATTATCATTAATAATAACAATAATAAAACAAGAGAAAATTATTCAAAAAGTTATCTCATGGTCAACTCTATCCAGCTATGTGCAAAGTCAGTCAGTTAAGTGACATACGTGATACACATTAAGGCGATCATGTCACTTTCCAGATATGCGCAGAGTCCGAATAAAAATCTTTTTGATGTAAAAACAACTTTACAGATATGCTCTTTATACACTAATGGATGTTTTCCAGATCTATATTTATTATTTTTTTTGCTCGTTGGGTTTTTCGCACAAACAGTAAAAGGAGCTGGGGCAGGCTGAAAACAACCTACTTGACGTGTTTGTGTGAATGGATGGCGGGATTGGGAGGGATGGCACATGGACAGACGCTGCTAAGAGTTATAATGGATATAGGAGAAGTATAAGAAGTATTTAGTAACATGGACGGAATACGTGATGAAAGAGGAAATTGTACAGATAATGAAAACAAAACTTAAAATCAGAAAGCGAAATTTCTAGAACATATAATGAAGAAAGAAGGCGTGGAGAATTTGACACTCACAAGATAGTGTTGTGACGGACAATATTTCCCTACAAGTTTGGACTTGGTCGTCAGACGAAAGACAAAAATAATCCTACATCAAGAGGAGTCCTGTATTTACATTATGCGGACCATTGTCCTCATCTTTGTCGCCATATTTGTCACAACGTTTCGGCCGTTGTACGCTCCGGCCTTCTTCAGGTGGTTGGAATTTCGAACTGAACCCTTTATTTCGATCCCTGGGGTCCATGTTTGATGGATGTCAGTTATCTTCTGCTAATTTTCCCTCTGAAAGTTCTCCACTGCCTTAACCGGGAATTGAACTCACGCTCTTTGGGTTTGTCACTGGATCTAACCAACGCCTTTATCCAATGCGCCATGTGTCCTAAAGTATGGGTATGAATTTTTGGGTATTATAAACCTAATGTTTTCAGCAACCATTTTTACCAGTGCTCATATTGCAATTTTGCTGTTATCATTGCATGTTTTTTTACCAGAGCTCATATTGCAACTTTGTTATCATTGCTTTTCTATGGCACTCCTTATTACTGGTTCCCATATTGTATTTATTTCTATGCTTGGTCGGCTCAGGAGATTTTTGTGGCCTGATTATGTGCTGATTACTTATGTTTACGAATTTTCCAATGATGTTCCCTATCTATGATCTCAACATGATCCCACAGGGGGCGGTGATCTCCCTTCTCTCTCTATATGTGGTCAGCCATGCCTGATTTTCTACTTCCCCTCGGGTTACAGCTTTCTGGTGTTCTTGAAGCCTTACCTTCAGGGGGCGGCCTGTCTCTCCTTTATATTCCTTTCCGCAGCTGCACGGGATAGCGTACACACAGTCTTTAGTCATGTTCTCCTGTATGGGGGGTCTCACTCGAGAGAGATATCTGCGTAGTGTTGACAAGCTCTTGAAGGTTGTCCTGATGTTATATGGACCGCAGATCCTTTGTATTTTCTCTGATAACCCCTTCACATAAGGCAGGCAGACTGTTTTCTGAGTGTTGTTGTCCTCCTCCTCCTCCTCCTCTTGTACCCGCCTATCCCAGTTTTGGGGGGCTGCTGCCATGTACCCAGGGTAGTTGTTACGTTGTAGGGTACTACTTATACTGAACAATTCTTTATCTAACATCTCTGGGTCGCCACTTATGACATTTTTGCTCGGTGTTGTAAGCAACGGACGACCCCTTTCTTTACGCTGTATGGATGGTGGGAGTTGAAATTGAGGTACTGTCCGGTGAATGTTGGTTTACGGTATACGGATGTCTTGAACCCATGCTCTGTTCGAGATATTAGTACATCCAGGAATGGGAGTGTGTTGTTACTCTCTTTCTCCATTGTGAACTTTATCGAAGGTCTTATTGAGTTCACATGGTCCAGTAGAACCTGGACATCTTCCTGGTGTGGCCAGAGTATGAAGGTGTCATCTACGTACCTTAACCATATAGTAGGCTTTAGCGATATAGATTCTAATGTCATTTCTTCAAAGTATTCCATGTATATATATCGTATAATTTAATATTACCAGGAAATGTTACAGGTACGTGACACATTAAGAAAACAAAATGCCAGTCCGCCATTATTAGATAGTTTGAGAAGCACTGAGGTCGATGTTTTATCCAACGGTTGTACTGGATTCTCTCTCGGACAAGGGCGTCTCCCGCTTTCTCTGCGACCCGACGAGCTCTCCTTGAATTGATGGGAAGTCTTGGTGCCAAGCCTGAAGGGATGAGTTGTATGTCTCTGCATCGGTGTAGGAATGTCAGATGGTTCGATACTCGTGCCAGTTTCTGGTAGGATTTCTCAATTTTTCTCCATATTTTTGGTATATCGGGTCCGTACCGATCCTTCAGAGTCTGTCTATATTTCTGAGATGAGGTATTATGTACAGTATTTATATTATGCGGACCATTGTCCTCATCTTTGTCGCCATATTTGTCACAACGTTTCGGTCGTAGTACGCTCCGGCCTTCTTCAGGTGGTTGGAATTTCGAACTGAACGCTTTATTTCGATCCCTGGTGTAGACTGTTCTAGTTCCACGTGCCATGTTTGATGGATGTCAGTTATCAGTTATCACCTGCTAATTTTCCCTCTGAAAACATCGACTACAAGCTCATGTCTCCCAGATGCTCGAGGATTTCTTCAACAGAATTACTAATGAAGAAGACCAGAGAAGGATCCAAAATGACCTGGATAAATCCTTCAGACATGAATTTGATGTAGTCAAGGCTCGCCAAGTGCAAAAATTAAATAGATTGAAAGATCAGAAGGTGACGCACAAGGTCCATCACCCACCAGTGAAAGCAGTAGTCAACATCAGCCAATATCAGCTGAGTGCCTCTGAGGAGTCAGTATTGAATAAGGGTCTCAACTTCGCCACAACCATCAGGCGGGTGCTATACTTGGACATCATTGCCAGAGTCGAGGAGGTGGCCTTGAACTTCCCTTCTCAGGCTCAGGCGGATGAACTAAGATGGAAGGTAAGACAGGCCCTGGAGAGAGCCAAGCTGCCCAGGTCTAACATAACAAAACTGGAGAGGCTGGCGATTGGATCCCTACAGAGGAACGAAGACATCATCATCCTACCGGCTGACAAAGGTAATGCGACTGTAGTGATGGACAAATCAGAGTATACAAGAAAACTGGAAGACCTCATTAGCAGTGGTAGCTACAGCAAAGGGAAAAAGGATCCTACTATGAAAACGGAACGCAAACTGTCACAAATCCTAATCAAGAACAAGGATCACTTCGCACCCAAGATGTATAGGCAGTTATCGCAGTGTTACACCAAGCTATCTCACATATACGGTCTCCCTAAGATTCACAAAGACGGTATTCCACTCAGGCCGATTGTTAGTTGCCAAGGCTCTGTGTGCCACCCTCTGAGTTGCTTCCTTGTAGATATAATTGACCCATTGATCGGAAAGTCTCCTTCATATGTCCGAAACTCCGCCCACTTCGTGGAAATAATCAAAGATGCTCCCATCCTATCCAACCAGATGGTGAGCTTGGACGTGGTGAGTTTGTTCACCAAGGTACCCACGGAGGAGGCACTCTCAGTAGTCAGAGACAAATTGACCTCTGATTCTTCCCTAGAAGAACGGACCAGTATTCCAATAGATAATCTGATGGAGATGTTGACAAACAAGAACACTTCGGAATGGGATCACACATATATCGACAGGATGAGGGCTTAGCAATGGGCTCGCCATTATCTCCAGCAATGACGAATATATACATGGAATACTTTGAAGAAATGGCATTAGAATCTATATCGCTAAAGCCTACTATATGGTTAAGGTACGTAGATGACACCTTCATACTCTGGCCACACCAGGAAGATGTCCAGGTTCTACTGGACCATGTGAACTCAATAAGACCTTCGATAATGTCCACAATGGAGAAAGAGAGTAACAACACACTCCCATTCCTGGATGTATTAATATCTCGAACAGAGCATGGGTTCAAGACATCCGTATACCGTAAACCAACATTCACCGGACAGTACCTCAATTTCAACTCCCACCATCCATACAGCGTAAAGAAAGGGGTCGTCCGTTGCTTACAACACCGAGCAAAAATGTCATAAGTGGCGACCCAGAGATGTTAGATAAAGAATTGTTCAGTATAAGTAGTACCCTACAACGTAACAACTACCCTGGGTACATGGCAGCAGCCCCCCAAAACTGGGATAGGCGGGTACAAGAGGAGGAGGAGGAGGAGGAGGAGGACAACAACACTCAGAAAACAGTCTGCCTGCCTTATGTGAAGGGGTTATCAGAGAAAATACAAAGGATCTGTGGTCCATATAACATCAGGACAACCTTCAAGAGCTTGACAACACTACGCAGATATCTCTCTCGAGTGAGACCCCCCATACAGGAGAACATGACTAAAGACTGTGTGTACGCTATCCCGTGCAGCTGCGGAAAGGAATATAAAGGAGAGACAGGCCGCCCCCTGAAGGTAAGGCTTCAAGAACACCAGAAAGCTGTAACGCGAGGGGAAGTAGAAAATCAGGCATGGCTGACCACATATAGAGAGAGAAGGGAGATCACCGCCCCCTGTGGGATCATGTTGAGATCATAGATAGGGAACACCATTGGAAAATTCGTAAACATAAGTAATCAGCACATATGCTATGCCACAAAAATCTCCTGAGCCGACCAAGCATAGAAATAAATACAGTATGGGAACCAGTAATAAGGAGTGCCAGAGAAAAGCAATGATAACAATATGAACTCTGGTAAAAAAACATGCAATGATAACAGCAAAATCTGGTAAAAATGGTTGCTGAAAACATTAGGTTTATAATACCCAGAATTTCATACCCAGATGTCCTCAAGGGCACATGGCACAGTGGATAAAGTCGTTGGTTAGATCCAGTGACCAACCCGAAGAGTTTGAGTTCAATACCCGGTTAAGGCAGTGGAGAACTTTCAGAGGGAAAATTAGCAGGAGGTAACTGGTAACTGACCTCCATCAAACAAGGCACGTGGAACTAGAACAGTCTACCCCAGGGATCGAAATAAAGGGTTCAGTTCGAAATTCCAACCACCTGAAATAGGCCGGAGCGTACAACGGCCGAAACGTTGTGACAAAGATGAGGACAATGGTCCGCGTAATGTAAATACTGTACATAATACCTCATCTCAGAAATATAGACAGTTTCAAGAGGTGTCATTCACGACTAAACATTCTCTTCCCTAGTTTCTATTCTGCATTATGTTTCCTAGTACCAAAAGATAATAAACTTTTTGTTAAACCAATTCCGGTTTTCTACTATAGTTTTCCATAACTCGGTTACAACATTAAGACATGTGTGTCAATAATAAATGTCAATAATAAATTTTATCCATAAAGCTTTTTATTCAAAAAGCAATCAAAAGCTTTTCTAATTAAATAATGTCTTAGTTTTATTGCGGAACCGACTTCCAAGAATATGCTGACTGGACCACTACAATATTAATCTGTTGAAGTCTACAGTTTACCATCATCTCCATATATCCCTATATAAAAAAAAGGCGTCGTACTCTATACCGCTCTACATTGAGTGCTTCCTGGGCTTTATCATTGTAAAAAAAATAAAATAAAAAATAAAAAAATAAAGCAAGAATGTCAAAAATAAAAAATAGTAAAAGTTATGCTTTTAGTTTGATTGTATATGATGGTGTCGTCTCTCATGAAGTGCTATACCGGAAATAACAGTTGGCAAGTGTTTATTTATAGCAACCGACTTAGGCGACAGAAGTCTCCTATAGTCGTACGGGGAAGAATTCTATGGGGATTATTGTCGCTTCCAGTGTGATAAAGATTAAAGAAAAATTGTGCTCCCCAACAAGGATTGAACATTGGAAAAAAAGATACAGCTTCAATTACTATCAGGAGGCACACATTTTGTTGCGAGGGAGAATATTTCCCTACAAGTTTGGACTTGGTCGTCAGACGAAAGACATAAAAATACTCCTACATCAAGAGGAGTAGCAGAAGCAGTAGCCTTTGCTGAAAACATTCATTCACGGCTAAACATTCTCTTCCCTAGTTTCTATTCCACATTATATGTTCCCCTGTACAAAAAGGTAATAAATTTGTTGTTAAACCAATTCCGGTTTTCTACTGTTGTTTTTGATAACTCATTTACAACAAATATGTTGAACGCAAAAGATGTTTCCTAGACTATTCAAAAGCATTTGATAAAGTACAACCCAAAGAACTATTTCAACTACCAGGAAAACTTCATTTATTTCAGATTAAAAAAAAACATTAAAACGATCGGAACATTTACTGGGAACAAAGGCACCTCGACGTGGTGTAATGGTTAGCAAGTTTGTGTCGCTAGATCATTTACGACCGAGTAGGGAATTCGATACTCACTGGGTGCCTCATACTCTCGGCCCTGTGCCACATCTAAGCTACGCTTGGAAAAGCACCATTTACTAGGAATAAACTGTTTATTTACAGATAAAATAAATAAATCAAGCAAGTAAGCAAAAATAAAAATACACACTTAGGCATTCATAAATGTTTCATTTCATGACTGACTAGACAGAAGATATTCCCGCAGTAGGTTGCCGTTTCTTTCTGTGATAAGCTGGTTGCTAATCGAGGCTACATAACCCAGTCTGTTCTGCTATTCAACAGAAGAGATGGATTCATGCCTTTCCCAAGAGTATTTCCGCGTAAGTGAATGTAACGAACCCGACTGGAAATCGAACTTGACTATCAAGATTAGGAAATTCAATTCATTCCTAATGACAAAAAGAAGTTTAGAAAATAGATATCTTGCTGAAAATGTTTACAGACATTATAGATAAGTTCTATGTGAACTTTTCTCTGTTTGTAGGACAAGTGTTCGGTTAGTAAAATGAACATTAGCAATTTCTGCACACGTTTAATATATTCCATATTTAGAATTAGTGAAAATTGTCCGACTTCCTCAAAGATGAAGAAGATACTCGAGGCGAAAGGATGTTCTCCTACAGAAGGATGCTAAGGATATCATGGACCGAGCATGTGAGCAAAGATGAGGTCTTGGAGAGGTTGCAAACAAGGAGGAGGCTTATATTTAACATCAGGAAGAAGCAGCTGAAGTTCCTGGGACTCATAATGAGGAAAGAGGGCCTGGAGAATCTGATACTCACGTGTCGAATAGAGGAAAATAGAGACAAGGGAAAACAACGCAAGACATGCCTAGAGGCTTTAAGGAAGTGGATGACACAACGTGATTTGGGGGAGGTGGCAGAGGGAAGGAACTTTTGGAGAGCTGTAAGGTATAGAGGGAGGTGGAGAGCAATGATTGCCTACGTCCTGAATGGATACGGTACATAAAAAGAAAGACCAACAATACATTTTTATAGTAAAATAGGGCCTGGAGATTCTGATACTTACAGTTCAAATAGAGGAAAAGAGAGAAAAGGGAAAACAACGCGTGACATACCTGGTTGACATACCTGGATGACAGAACGTATTCTGGGAGAGGAAGCAGAGGGAAGGAACTTGTTGAGAGCTGCAAGGTATAGAGGGAGGTGGTGAGCTATGATCGCCTACGTCCTGAATGGATATGGCACATAAAAAGAAAGAAAATTGTCCAGAATCATTTCCTATAATTCTTTGTTCGTCTTCCTTTAGCTTAATAGTAGATGTGGGGAACCGTGACAATTTTTTTTTTTTACATTACGGCTCACCTGTACAAGCCCCGAGGGCCACTCGAAGTAGAAGGTTACATTAAGACGCAGTTTATGCGGATAGGAGAGGAAGATAACGGTTAACCCTAGCCTAGGTTAAGATTGCAGTATTCGGGGAAATATTCACTTGGGAGTTGGTTCCACAGATCAGTAGTTCGCGAGAAGAAGCTGAGCGAATGGAACTTACTTTTCACCAGTGGAAGATAGAGGATGGTTTCCTACAGTGTAAGTGTCATGGCGGGTCCTAGCCGTGAAAGTTAGAACTGGTGGAACCTCGGAATGTAGTTCATCCGAGCACTTTCCATGCAAGTTGCGACAGAGCAGTGAGAAGCTTGCCACTTCCTGCCTGTGAGAGAGAGGTTGGGGGGTGGAAAATAATTAATCACCCACAAGTGTTCGGAGACGATTGGTGAGAGATATAATCTTCGCAACGGTCTTGTGAAAAGCATTAAACCGAATATCTACAGAGTTTGAATAAAAAAAAAAAAACATTTCTATCGTCGCGAAGAAAAAAAAAAAGCTTTACAGCAATGCAGTGCTTCTCAAACTATCTTATATGGCAGACCGGCATTTTTTTCTGTCAATGTGTCACATACCTGGAATATTCCGTGGTAATATTAATTTATACCGGAAATGATATATATATAATGAATTCTATTTATTTTGCCAAATAAAATTCAATATCAAAACATATAAAAAGTAATAAAAAAAATAAGCAGTTTATTAACACAAAAACAAAAATTATATAACCTTAATCTTTACAAATGATTCCTGAGCTGGTGGTTCGCGTACCGGCACGGGTCCGCGGACCACCACTTTGAGTACCATTGCCTTAGAGTGTTATTTCATATATCTAGAAATGCCCTCTCTCTCTCTCTGATATTGAAGACCTTGCTGCTATAAATGTAGCACATTTTAAACATTTATGTATACAAACATAGATAGATAGATAGATAGATATAAAGGTAGATAGATACATAGATACCGACTAAACGAAAATAAATAAATAGATAGATAGATAGATAGATAGATAGATAGATAGATAGATATGGACAGCCTGAGATAGATAGATAGATAGATAGATAGATAGATAGATAGATAGATAGATTGATTGATTGATTGATTGATTTGATTGATTTTGAAATACGGTATTGGAATAATATATTCCTCTACCTCAGTGCTTCTCAAACTATCTAATAATGGCGGACTGGTATTTTGTTTTCTTAATGTGTCACATTCCTGGAATATTTCGTGGTAATATTAGACTATACGATATATATATATATATATATATATATATATATATATATATATATATAATGAATATAATAAAAGTTGACTGTTTTTTTATCTTCTAATTTTTTTTTTTTTTTTTGCAAATAAAGAATTCAATATCAAAATATACAAAAAGTAATAAAAAATAAGCAGTTTATTAACACAAAAACAAAAATTATATAACCTTAATCTTTACAAATGATTCTTTAATATAGCCTGCACACTGGCCGCGTACCGGTAGCTGATGGTCCGCGTACCGGCACCGATACGCGGACCACCACTTTGAGAAGCACTACACTAATAGATGTTTTCGCGTTCTATATTTATTATTCTTTTTGCTCGTTGGATTTCTTGCACCAAAGTTAAAAGCAGCAGGGGAAGGCTGCGGGTCAACTATCTGCGGGCCAACCTACTTTCTGTTTGTGTGAATGGATGGCAGGTGTGGGAGGAATGTCACAGGGACAGACGGTGCAAAAAGCTACAAAGAGTGGGAGTGGCACATAGGAGAAGATCAAGAAATATTTGGTAACGCCAGCTAGAGATAAACTGACAACAATCTACCTCCCCAGTACTCCAATATCTACATTAGTGTTCTAACTGGCTTTAGCAGCTCTGTCATCTTCATAATAACCGAAAATATATGCGAGTAAATACATATGCGAGAAAGTGGCTTCAATAAGGTTAGAAAATGAATTCCTCAAGTACACATAAATAAAAAGGTGCGTAAGACAAGGATTTATTCAACTTCTATTACGGTGCTATCCCAAATGTTCTGGAGGTGCCACAATTATGTAAGATTGTTTCATTAAGACGGATTATATATATAAGGGTGTTTCGTTAAGACGGATTATATATAAGCATGTTTCATTAAGACAGATAAAAGTCAGCAGTAAATAAATCCGTTATTGGTGGACATTTATTTATTTCTCTATTGGATCATGTTATTTAATCCTGGCAATTATGTGGGAAAAATAATATTGTCCAAATATCCGTCAAATCTGAAAGAAAAAGAAAAAAACCATTAAACGCTTAAAATTAATTCACATTTAAAATCGGTCCAAGTTATTGGAACACCCTTTATTATCGGTAGAAGCAATCTTAACAGCATCAGATATGCAGATGACACTGTAAACTATTATAACTTCTAGATTATTCTAACATCTACACTAAAGTTTTCCTGGCTGTTCAAATAGATCTTCGGTAACAGTATTTTTCTCACAACAACGCTGATGTTACAAAACTAAACCATTTACCTAAAAACTAAAGTCAGGTTCTGAAATAGTCTCAACAGATCGACATTCCCATATGGATGTCATACATTGCGTCAAACCCGTTCAGAAATATCTAAACTGTCAGCTGTATACAACCGCTTTCTCACATCAATAGTTAAAAGTGGCCTTTTTCCATCCCTTTCTTGACCAGACCGAAACAACCTATGACCACTAGTATTGATGTGGTAATCATTATTCCCAGTATTCTCTTTTTTTGTTTCTGATACAGTAAAAGGAATTATCGTAACAAAGTACCGGCGAATTAAATCTGGAGGCCTTAGCTAGGACCATCCTTCTTCGAAACTCTGGCGCTACATAATCACAAAGAAAGAGCTTTGCCAAATAACAGGAGACAGATCACTTGCAGGCTTTCAATAGCAGCAAGTAAAATGTAGCTCAAAGAGAAAATAATGGTCTAATTAAAATGCTAACGTTTCACATTACTTCAGAAAAAATGCAGCCGCCGTCAATGGTCGAAAGATCGATTCCAGCTACTGGACATAGGAATTTTTTTTTTTTTTTTTTTGAAAAATTGTTTTAAGAGAAAGATTTTACACATTTCAGCTGACAGTAGCACCAGCTGCTCGATTAGTGAATGTTCAATGTTTCCTTATAAGGAAACGGATAATATTACCATTACCATTTTTATGTGCCGTGTCCTTTCAGGACGTAGGCGATCATGGCTCACCACCAGTTATATCCCTTTCAGCTCTCAGCAAGTTCCTTCCCTCTGCCACTACCCCAGACTACGTTCTGTCACACCCTTGCTTAAGGCATCTAGGTATGTCATGCGTTGTTTTCCCTTGTCTATCTTTTCCTCTATTCGAACTGTGAGTATCAGATTCTCCAGGTCTTCCTTCCTCATGATGTGTCCCAGAAACTTCAGCTGCCTCTTTTTGATGTTAAGTATGAGCCTTCTCTTTGTTTGGAACCTCTCTAAAACGTCATCGTTGCTCACACGCTCGGTCCTTGATATCCTTAGCATCCTTCTGTAGGACCACATCTCCATCGCCTCGAGTCTCTTCTTCATCTTCGAGGAAATCGTCCAATATTCGCTGCCGTAAAGAAGGACAGATACCACGTAACAGCTCAGTTTCTTCTACAGGCACAAAACAGCACTAATTTATGCACTCACTTATTCTTTGATCGCTTCGTATAACATCCATGTTTCTTTGCGGTCATAATATTCTAATTCCAGAGTAGTGTTTTACCATTACGCGTATTTCATTTAAGTTAGATTTCTTTCTTCAGTAGCTTCTAGCTGGTTAATGATAGAAGTACGTCGAAGTATATTTAAGTATGATGGATCAGCTGGTCAGCTGGTCAATTGGTATTGACGAACGTCGCTGGTAGTTCTTTACGATAATTCCTTTTTACACTGCTACTATTACTACTACAAATAATAATAATAAAGCACACAAAATGCAAAAATCTTGAAATGAAAATCTCAAAACATTGGCATGTGAACCATTTCAGAGAGACACACACATTTAAGAGAGCGACACACGTTTCCGAAGATGCAAATATGTGCAGTGCCACGTGTGCATTGAATACTTCTGCCATATCTGGTTTGGTGCTCCTGTTACTCATCTCGAGATTCTTGACAAAATCCAAAGAAGGATCTGTTATGTAATCGATCCTGACCAGGTATCTCGACTTCAGTCCCTTTCTCATCGACATAACGTGGCTTCCTTCTGTCTTTTCTACAAATATTTTTCTGACAACTGCTCTGATGAGCTTTTTTCCCTTGGTGCCCAGCCGGCATGAATTTAAACGTGCTACTAGATTGGCATCTAGGTTCCACCTGTTCACTGTTAAAATAGCTAAATGCAACCTCCACTTCTATTACAACATTTTCTTTTCTCGCACTACCCGCCTGTGGAACTCCCTTCCGTTCACTTGCTTCTCTGATAACAACAATCTTGAAAAATTTAAATGCAACGTCAATCGCCATCTTCTATCTTCTTTAATCCCGTTTATCTTTCGTACTTGCCTCAATCATCCCTATACGCAGTCTTTTCTCTCTTTCACTCCCTGTAACCCTTTGCCTACTCGTGACATTTCCGCCTTGATTGGGATAAAAAGATTTAAAAAAAAAAAAAAAAGATGTGATAAGTACCTATGAGCATGATTTTTTTTTTTTTTTGCAATTCACATATTTTAGGACTATCAGGAATTCGATCCAACATATTTGCTTTCTCCTTCAGATACTATTTCCAAAATCCCCAATAACAAAAGCGCATGTTGTTTTCTTGAGATGCTTCATTCTAATGATCTGTATTTTGAAGTCCTTGTATTTACTTAGTTTGTGAAACGTTTCCAAAGATATCTCTTAGTCAGCTGGAGCTGCAACATCTATCACAAGACAGGTGTTTCCAATATAGTTGGTTACAATTTGTTTGAAATTCCTTATCAATCTGCACACTGAAATTCTAGTGGATGGTAAACTCGTCATTTGGTGCAACCTTCGGTGGCTCATATTCATACCACCCACAACACCACCAGTAATAATAATAATAATAATAATAATAATAATAATAATGTGATAGGGACATTGGGTATGATTAAAGAAGGGTACCGAAATCACGTGAGCAAAAACGCTGGACGTATCAGCCCCTCCGAGATGCAAAAGTTGACTTTTTGTGGAACTTCACATTAGGTCAGGTCGATTTTGCAATCGTGGCATTGCACTCAATTTGAAAGTTAGGGTTTCACATGATAAATAATGACACAAAATATTTTTTCCCAAATCTTTACCGTTTTTTGAGGAAATGAGTTTAAAGATTAAGTTTATGTTCAAAATCGTAGCGTTGGAATTTCATTCCAGTCCTCAGTGAAAGCTTTATAACACAAACTTATAAAATGTATGATTTACTGAAGCTTTACAAATTGTATATGGACAAGATACATGACACAGGTAAATAATTACTAAATCATTTTGCCATCAAATAAGTCTTTAATTTACTTCAAATGAAAATTTTACTGAACAATTTATCTCTATTATGATGTGATATGTTATACAGTGTTGTAGTTTTAGTGTGATTTTCAATAAACAATGCAAATTTCAAACATTTTGGCTTATAATTTGTTCTCAGCAGTATTATGGTGTTATATACACATTTATCTTTCTTTTTTTGTTTTTATCAATTATGATCTAACAAATGATTTTAAAAATCCTTATTCATTGAGTAGCCATTTTTGTTATTTTTGACAATTTATTTTTACAGTTTTTACTTATCGAATACAGTAAAAATAAATGCATATTTTGCTTGTGGTGATTCATAATTAAAATTCTGGTTTGAATATATTTTAGCTTATATATATAATATATACATAATGTTTATATATATAATATATAGTTTAGATTGGACAACGAAGTATTTGAATTTAATTCCGGTAATCAATGAGAGATTATAGCATGGCTTTATAATATTTATAATTTACTGAAGCTTTACAAATTGTATATGGAAAAGAAGCATGTACAATTTTTAGTACAATTTTCAATAAACCATACAAATTTAAAACTTTTTGACTTACAATTTGTGTACAGCAGTATTATGGTGTTAGATACACTTTTATCTATTTTTGTTTTCATTAATTAGGATCTAAAAATTATCTTAAAATTTTTCTTAATGGATTAGCCTTTTTTTTATTCTTTTATAAATTTTTTTATACAGTTGTTACTTATTGAATACAATAAAAAAAATGCATATTTTGTTTGTGATGATTCATAATTAGAATTCTAGATTTAATATATTTTCCATTAAATGTGTCTAAAATATATCAATTTTATTTGGATTTATTCTTGAAATAGTAAAATAGTCAGTTTTTAAGCAAAAACCTGCGGAAATTAAATGCTCAAAATTCAGTATCTGTCTATATTTCTGAGATGAGGTATTATGTACATTATTTACATTATTCGGACTATTGCCCTCATCTTTGTCGACATATTTATTACAACGTTTCGGCCTTTCAGTATCTGTCTATATTTCTGAAATGAGGTATTATGTACACTATTTACATTATTCGGACTATTGTCCTCATCTTTGTCGCCATATTTATTAGAACATTTCGGCCGTTGTACGCTCCGGCCTTCTTCAGGTGGTTAGAATGTCGAACTGAACCCTTTATTTCGCTCAAGGACACAGTGAATAAAGGCGTTAGTTAGATCCAGTGACAGGACCCAAAGAGTGTGAGTTCAATACCCGGTTAAGGCAGTGCAGAACTTTCAGAGGGAAATTAACAGGCGATAACTGATAACTTACGTCCATTAAACATGGCACGTGGAACTTGAACAGTCTACCCCAGTGAGCGAAATAAAGGGTTCAGTTCGACATTCCAACCACCTGAAGAAGGCCGGAACGTACAACGGTCGAAACGTTGTAATAAATATGGCGACAAAGATGAGGACAATAGTCCGAATAATGTAAATAATGCTCAAAATTCAGTAAAAAGGTATGAATTTAGTTTTTAGTGTCAGTACATCAAACCCCAGAATTTAGATTGAGTAGAATGTTGATTTTCTAAAAAGGAGAAAACTCAACCGGACCTATTTCACAAATCCTCCGCAAAACAATCTCCATAGAAACAAAACGTCCCAAATATATACCTAGCATAGATAATCCTCCTACAGTGACCTTTCTACTCATAGATCCCGGAGGGGGCTTGGTAATTACGCACTTCATATTACTCTCTGCATGATGATACCACACAACAACAACAACAACAGCAACAGCTACTACTACTACTACTAGTTTTAACCGGTGACAATTTCACGTTCTCTCAATGCGTCTATCGGGACCTTTTCCAATCAATCCGAGGGCTTCAAACTGGGATTATTCATGTACTCATATGCTACCTTTTTGAGATTTCCACTTCAAGATCCTTGTATTTTGATAGTTTTTTGAATTTACTGATGAATCTTAATTCTTAAGTTAATGATTGAATAAGCTCGTGGCGAGTTCTTCGACAATAAAATATCCGTACATATTCCCCTATCAGTCAGTTATGTGCCATGCGTGATACACGCTTAGGCGATCATGTATCTTTCGATACGCAGCAGATTGTCCCGCAGTAGGTTGCCATTTCTTTCTATGGTAGACCAGTTTCCACCCAAGGCTATAGAACCCAGTCCTGCTATATTACCTATTACTGAGGGGAAAAGAGCATTCATGTACGTAAATAAAGAAATATGACGGATTCGACTGGAATTCGAACTCGGCTCTCCGATTCTTCAATCCGAGCCGTTATTCATTACTCAACCCTCAATCCCCTATAACATCGTTAAATATTTTAGATTAACAACTTTAACAAAATATTGCAATAACAATAAATGCTAGTCGTTATTTTAAGAAGTACTATTACTTCCTTACTTGCTTGTAACGGCATTCACCCAGGGTGGGTTGAGTCACCCAGGGTGGGTTGAGTCGGCTCCAATATTGGAGCTTCATGGGAATTTAGAATTCACAAGCGGTCCCTAAACCGGCATGTATAGGCTTCAGATCAGTGCCCAGGAAACCGACAGCCCGACAACAGCACATGAGATTTGATTATAGTGGTGAAGGTTTCGTGCAGGACCATCCACACTTTTTGAAGGGCCGATTACAGAGACCTGGTGCACTACGTGCTACAAGGTCCCCAAACGACCCTCCGCAGGTTTTGAATTCAGAGTTTTCCTTCTCCTAGACCAGTTACCATCCAAGGCCAGTCTGACCTTCTATTTACCCATAGCTGGAGGGAGAAGAAGAGGATTCACACCTTTCCCAAGGGTGTTAGCACGTAAGTGAATGTAATGGATTCGACTGGAATTCGAACTCGGCTCTTCGATTCCTCAATTCAAGCCGATATCCATTACTCCACCCTGCCTCCTATTTTAAGAAGTGGGTACGAATGAAAAGTTTTTGAAAGTGACAACTTTTTTCCATTTCAATGGAACAGCCGTTAAATACTTCTATTTTCCCTTCTTTATTTCATTTCCTCACTGAAACCAAGTAGCGTTTTTCTCCTCTTTCCACGCGATCAAAACCTACTAGTTCATTATTTCTGAAATATTGGCGGATGATGTAAAACACTTCTATCTTCCCTTATTTCTTTCTTTCATTCTATCACTGAAACCGGGTACTGTCTTTTTTCCCCGCGATCAAAATGCAATAGTACCTTATTTGTGAGGTATTGGCAGGGCGTAACGGTAGGGCAAATTAACGAAGTGAGGGACAAGCAGATTTATAATCGGATAATAATAATAATAAACAATTTATAAACGACAGAAGCCCCCCCCCTCTCTCTCTCTCTCTCTCTCTCTCTACATATATATATATATATATATATATATATATAGATAGATAGATAGATAGATAGATAGATAGATAGATAGATAGATAGATATTGAAATAGAATCTGGGGTATCATGAAGACCACAACAATACCAGTGAGTGCCGGTTCTCTCGGTTTAATCAAGAAAAGGATGAAAAAATACGCCAACAAAATCATTGTAAATATTAATATAAAAGAAGTCCAGAAGATCGCTCTCTCCGACATTGCTCACATACTAAAGAGGTTTCTATCCGTCAAATAAATCCATCGCACCCTCATTGTAGCCCCAAGTCCAATAATAATAATAATAATTTAGAGAAGAGCCCGATTTAAGAAAAGAAACGAAAAGAAAAAACACAGTATTTGACAATGAATGTCTTATTCAAGTTATATTTAAATATTTTTTAAAAATATAACTTATAACTTGTTTAACATTGGAAATATTGGAACAATTACGTCAATAAAAATAATAATAATAATAATAATAATAATAATAATAATAATGATAATAATAAAATTAGAATCTCAAAAATGTAGCATATCGGAACATCAACAATTCCTGTTGTAGTTGAAGTCTTCGGATTGTTTGGAAAAGATTCCAATAGATTCACTGAAGGGATTCCTGGAAAGTAATACCTTAAAGATATACAAAAAATTGTTCTCACATATACAGTCCACACCTTATGAAAGTTTATATCTATGTAAAATATGTGTGTGCTTGTGTGTTTTTAATTGGTCAGTAGCAAATGTCATGATGCCATTTCTAACCTTAGGTCTCTGCGCGGGACCCGGAAAGAAATGTGTATACACCAGAATTCAAAGGAAATAATAATAATAATAATAATAATAATAATAATAATAATAATAATAATAATAATAATAATGACTAGGCATGGTAGAGTGAGCAATATCTGCACTGGAAAATATGCAACTTTTACGGAAACGAAAACTGCAAGAAACTGGTATGAACATCAACCCAGTTACAGAGATAGGACCTCTAACAATTTTATGGGACTTTACAATATGCACAGACAGAAAAATCAAAGCTAATCGCCCAGACATCGTGACCAAAGGACAAAAACTGAATGTTTTTTCTTATTGCCAAAGTAGTCCCTGCATATTGTTATGTATCTTTGAAGATCTTAAAGAAACTATCAAAATATAAGGCTCTTGAGGTGGAAATCTCCAAAAGGTTGCATATGAGTACATCAATAATTCCAGTTGAATTTGAAACCCTCGGATTGTTTCGAAAAGGTCCCGATAGACTCACTGAATAGATGCAGGGTAACCTATGCTTTAAAGAAATACAAAAAATTGTACTCACAAGTACAGCTTACAATTTACGAAGAGATTTATCTATGTGAAATGAGTGTGATCTTATGTTTGTTTTTTATGCAATAAATGATCAGTGGAAGATATCAAGAAACCATTTGTGACCTTATGTTTCTGGTTGGGGGCCGGAAGGAAATGTGTATACAGCAGAAACCCAAGGAAATAATAATAATAATAATAATAATAATAATAATAATAATAATCTGCAACTTTTATGAGAAGAAAAATGCAAGAATTTGGTATGAACACCACCCAGAACAGGTTACAGACATCGGACATGTCACAATTTTATGAGATTCTACAGAACAATCAAAGCTCGTCGCCCAGACATCAATCATAATCAAAGACCAAAATCAGAATGTGCTTTCTTATTGATATGGCAGTTCCTGCAGACTAGAATATCTTTTTGAAGATCTTTGAAAATAACTATCATAATACAGTGATCTTGAAAGGGGAAATCTAAAAAACAAATGTGGTACATCTAGTTGTGGCTAAGGACGACTCGACGTCTTTTTTTAAATATTTTACGTTGTTTATTCATAGATTCAGGTAGATAGGTAACACTTGGAACAACTTCTGCAATTCCTGACACCTGACACTAACAGTACAGCTTTCACCCCTCAACCAGCGAGAAATCTTTCTCCTACCAACACTCTGTCCATCTCTAGAACACGTTGCGCGGCTGGTAGCTGTAACGGATGACATTGCAACTACCCATGGAACAGTTTGTACAGTTTGTTGTCAGTTAATCCTAAAAAGTTTTCAGTCATTTATTTGCTATTTACTTTTCTTTTTGGTCACATGGGTGTACGTCTTTAAAATTCTGAGGTTTGGACTTGTTGCGAGACAAACGAAAGAAATTTTGATTTCAAAAATTGATAAAAAAAAAATTGATTTAAAATTTATGATTTCTAAGGGTGAATAATTAACTTTGCATTATTTTGGGTGAATTAACAGAAAAGATTCCATATTCATTTATTGAATGACTAGCAGGAGAGCCCGGCGTTGCCCGGGGATGAATAGATCAAGTATCGACCATCATAAAGACTGAAAAATAAAATTGACAAAGATTATTGTTTAAGGTTGACGGAGATGCATGTCTTAATTAGTTTTTTTTTTTTTTTTTTTTTTTTAGTTTTTTTTTACGAATTGGTCAAACCCAAACTGAAACAAAAATATTGTTTTCAATCGTTATGAGTCTACCGATTGAATAGAATTTTATTATAAACAATTGTCTTGTAAATGGAATTTTTAAAGCATTGTGAATGTAAAAATAAAGAAAAAAAGTGTGCAAGACATTAAGAAACACTACCCGCCAAAAAAAAAGTGAGCTTTTGTTGAAATCGGTTGAAAAATCTAGGAAATCCGATCCCATATATAAACGAACACACACACACACACACAAACAAACAACCTGGGTTTTATAAGTATAACTTGATATGAGTTGTCCCCCTTTCATTCTGGCGACTTAATCGTGTTTTCAAATTGATTTCGTGCAAAAACAATTGTGGTTTTTCCAATTTTTTGGCGCTGTCAGAACTACCGCAAGGTAATTTTACGTAGTCCTGTGAAGTTTTGTTGAAATCGGTTGAAAAATGTAGGAAATACGATCCAATATATAAACGTACACACACACACACACACGCACACACACAATCTGCGTTTTATAATAAGTAAGATTTCAAGTTATGAAAGATTTCGAACGACATTATTTTTTTATTATTAGTCGCGATGCGGACTTGTATTTGGTATGAACTGAATGATCGGCTTTAATTTCAAGATAAAAAAACATCTCTACTTGCTTGTAATTTTTTGTTGACATGAGATATAGTCTACAGGCATGAATACTGTTATCATTTTTAATTTCAAAAATCCAGTATGTGTTCACCGACTTTTCGCTTTTTTATGACATAAGGCATTATGTTCTAAACTGGATTTTATGTCCGGTTTGAATTTGAACGTCCAAAAAATGCTTACGGTCTTTATGACTTCCGGTTTTGATCGCCATGAGAAACCTGGATTGTGCGATCGGTTTGAATTTGAACGCCAAAATGTGTTTGCGGCCTTTCTGACTTCCGGTTTTGATCGCCATGAGAAACCTGGATTGCATGATCAGTTTAAATTTCCAAATCCCAGAGAATATTATCTTTGCTTTAATTCGTGACAGCTCTTGTTTTGTGTAACTAAAATATGACGACAGGACTAAATACTTTGATCTGCGTAAGTTAATTTTTATTTCATTTAACTGTTTTCCCAAACCAGCAAGTATTTAATAAAACTTATATTCTTTAACTATTACAGCTAAAATTGTTTGACACTCTGTTAAATATTTCTGATTATTCTGGGACCATTTCAAAAAGTTTTCTTTTCATTATTTTCCATCTGCATTTATCCATTAGGTAATCGTTCTTTCATTAGGAACTAATCAATAAATTCATCAGTGTTAAGAGAGAAATATTCAATGTTTCCTCAAATCCTGGCCTCGTTTCCTTCTGATTCGCTCCTTTCAAATAATTTTTACGTTCTGTCTTTCAAAATTTGTTTCTTTTCTTCTTTTCCTTTTCGTTTTGTTTTTCTTTTCTTTTTTCTTCATCTTCCGCTCACCACCCTCCTCTAAGTTTATAAATGAACATATGAAACCTCCATCAACATTAGTTGTCGTCTGCTGACCGGAATTTTAATTTCAAATGGTTTGGTTTGTTTTATATTATTTTTTTTTACGGCATATCAACACCTCATTGGATTATTTGATGCCGACAAGATTTTTAGAATACATTCGTATGAATAGAATATGTATTCTTTGGTTTATTTTGGTTTACGGCATATCAACCTCAATGGGTTATTTAATGCCGACAAGATTTTTAGGATACATTCGTATTAATAGAATATGTATTCTTTGGCTTATTTTAGTTTGGTTTATTTTTTTATGGCATATCAACCACAATGGTTTATTTAATGACGATAAGGTTTTGGGATTAGTTCTTATGAATAGAATATGTATTCTTTGCTTTATTTTGGTTTGGTTTATTTTGTTTTATGCCATATCAACCTCAATGGGTTATTTAATGGCGACAAGATTTTTATTGCTGGTAATATTTTGTTTTGTAAAATCTGTTTCTGGTATTTTTTTTTCGAAAATGTATTGCTGGTAAAAAATTAAAAAATTAAATAAAATATATCCTTTCTGCTTTTCCCATTGTACAGGACGCCACCGACAAACATGTTAAGTCTCTTCTTCCCCGTCTAACGTTCTTTGATTCATTTCACACACACACACAATTAATTGATAGTTGTGATTTTTTGTAAACACGCATGAACGCGCTCTGTTATGATGATATTCACTAACCGCCCCACGCGGTCGGATGTAGCACAAGGCCGAGTTTGTTGTGGGGTATACGAGCCTGTAGGCTCGGTCAAAAATTCCTCGTAGATCCTGTAAAAACGGGGTCGGGTAGCTGTCTACTACCCCAGATGAGACTCTGCCTTTTGACACAGCCTCGTCTGGGTTCCTCTCTACATAGAGCTCGACAAGCACACCTCCGAAGTAATCCGCGGTCTGTTATGATTAATTTAAAAATTAACTGTTAAGATTATGGTGTTTTTTTTTTTGTTTTTTTGATCTCAGAGGGGTACATTTAATTTACATAATTATAATTTTTTAATATAATGAGAATTTTAAAAACATTGCTATTATAGACATTTTAAAACATTGTTGCTCCCTGAGATTAAAACATAAACAACATCAAAGCTTTTGAGGCGGGTGATTGTTGTAACAGGAAACTCTGATCTGCGGATCGTTATTATTGAATTGATAATATTATTATATTTAAACTCTGTCGACTTTTATATTGAGCCCTCGGTTTATTTTATATTTTAAACTTTTAGAATATTTAAACTTTAGTTGTTTTTTATTACGATAGAAATTACTTTGTTTACTTTATGATATATATATATATATATATATATATATATATATATATATATATAGATAGATAGATAGATAGATAGATAGATAGATAGATATATAGATATAGATATAGATACACCTAGTGAGCCAGACAAACTTACCTAGGTTTGTCTGGCTCACTAGGTGTATCTAGGTCTGCTCTACGGTTGTATTGAGCTCTTTTGTTAGTTGTTTACTCGTATCGGGGTTTTTTCTTTGGGCTTCAGACCTGCATCTGTGCGATTTTTTTTTGTCCGCAGTAGTTCATGTTTGTAGATTTTTCTTTTTTTAAAACCTTTTTTTTCCCACGAGATTGATTTGATTATTGGCAAATCAAAAATTCGAGGGTTTTTCGAAACGAGATTTATATATATATATATATATATATATATATATATATATATATATATATATATATATATATATAATCTGTATATTTAGGCAGCAATTTTTCATTGATGCATGTTTCATTAAATAATATAGACAAGTTTTGTCTATTCATTTTAAGTAAGTTCCTTTCATATTGTCTGATAAGCTTAATCACATTATCATTGAAAGACGAAAGGAAATCAACATATTGATACATTTTTAAATCCAATCTAACCTTTCGGCTTACATAAGCGAATATCAAAGATGCCAATTACTTTTCAATATATCAACCAATATACGGACGAAACAATAATGATAGTTGCGGTTTTTGTTGCATAAAAAATTCAAAGCAACCACTAACTCGTGTATACGAGACGCGGAAGCGAAAATAGCGTCGCAGCTCGTCACGTGCAACAAAAACAGACTATCATTATGGTTTCGTCCTTGTCTTGGTTGATATATTGAAAAGTATTTGTCATCTTTGATAATGGCTTATGTAAGCCGAAAGCTTAGATTGGATTTAAACATGTATCAATATAGTGATTTCCTTTCGTCTTTCAATGATAATGTTATTAAGCTTATCAGACAATATGAAAGGAACTTACTTAAAATAAATAGACAAAACTTGTCTATATTATTTAATGAAACATGCATCAATATATATATATACATATATATACATACATACATATATA
This sequence comes from Acanthosepion lycidas, assembly GCA_963932145.1. Classification (NCBI taxonomy): domain Eukaryota; kingdom Metazoa; phylum Mollusca; class Cephalopoda; order Sepiida; family Sepiidae; genus Acanthosepion; species Acanthosepion lycidas. The sequence goes on along the minus strand of OZ010608.1, from coordinate 28,493,210 downwards.
TATGTATATGTATATATATATATATATATATATATATATATATATATATATATATATATATGTATGTATTTATTAGGTTGGTGCAAAAATAATGACGTAATAATGTCGTTTTTTGACGT
>OZ010608.1:28450591-28490591 GCA_963932145.1 Acanthosepion lycidas | reverse complement strand
TCTTATATCAGGGTTACACTATATATATATATATATATATATATATATATATATATAAACGGCAGTTCAAAAGTTTGAGACCACCGGTGGTAATTTTTTAAATATAATGTGCCGTGTCTCTTCAGGGCGGAGGCGATCATGGTCCACCACATCTTCCTCTACGTTGTAGTTCTTAATAAATTCTGTTTTTGTTATTTCTTCCAAACCTTGTTCTACCTTCCTTTTACTCAAGCTCATCAAATATATTACGCGCTGCTTTCCTCTGTCCCTCGATATGTCCCGTGAGTATCCGTTTTTCCCAGCCCTCCTTCCACATTACGCACCCCAGAAACTTTAACTTCGTCTTCCTGATGTTAAGTATAAGTTTACTTTTTGTTTTAATTTTCTACAAAAACTCGTCTTTGCTCACATGTTTGGTCTATGGTATCCTCAGCATCCTTCTGTAGAACCGCACTTGTGTTGCTTCAGTGCTGGATATTTTCTTCATAGATGAAGAGGAGACTTCAGGCAACAGAAACGTTGTTTGATAGAAGAAAGCTGAGAATACGATATTAGTAACAAGAAAGTTTTATTGAAATTGAAAACAATTAAACGACACTTATACTTAGTAGCAAAAAGAAACAGTTTGATATTTTTGGCATATATAATGAAGAAAGGAGGCTTGGAGAATTTGACACTTACATGAGAAGGTGAGGAGGGGAAGTGAAAACAAGAACATCTAAGGAGCTAAAGATGTTCTACCATCAATTTACATGAGTAAATGGAAGGTAAGACAGGATTAAGAGGGATATTAAAGGGACATTGTTTCGAGCTACAAAGTTTAGGAAGTTGTGGAGAGTCATAATCCCCCACCTCCTGAAAGAGTACGGCATATTAAAAAAACGTTCATATAAGAGATATTTAGATAGATAGATAGATAGATAAAGAGTTGACTCGAATTTGAAGGGAAAGGGATATATATAATCTTTTTCTTTTTTTAAGTGCCCAGTCCCTTCAGAACGTAGGCGATCATGGCTCTCCACTTCCTCCCTATCCCTTCTAACTCTCAATAAGTTTAGTCCCTCTGCCACCTCCTTCAAACCACGTTCTGTCATCCACTTGCTTAAGCCCGCCAGGTATGCCATGCTTTGCCTTCATTTGTCTCTCTTTCCCTCTATTCGACCTGTGAGTATCAGATTCTCCAGGCCCTTCTTTCTCATTACGTGTCCCAGAAACTTCAGCTACCTCTTCCTTTTGTCAAGTATAAACCTTCTCCTTGTTTTCGTCCTCTCCAAGACCTCATCGTTGTTCACACGCTCGGTCCATAACCTGTGAGTATCAGATTCTCCAGGACCCTACTTTCTCATTACGTGTCCCAGAAACTTCAGCTACTTATTCCTTTCGTTAAGTATAAGCCTTCTCCTTGTTTGCGTCCTCTCCAAGACCTCATCGTTGTTCACACGCTCGGTCCATGATCTATCTCCAGTGGCTCCTGTGTCTTATACAAGTGGAACCTTACTGAAAAAAAAAAAAAAAAGATTATGAACAGAAATTCTTCCATTGAATTACCAGAAAATCCAAGCATACAGGCTGTTTTAAATATGTTTTACCTTATCTATAGCCGTCCTCGGTATGACAATAACCTACATCTCTGTCTTGGGTAAGACGATAAACTACGTCCAACAGCAAGGCCTCTGATCAGGAGGTTTTGAGGAGCGTGGAAACACCTCTTAATTGCTGGTGTTCCCAGTTCTACCCTGACCCGGGGTGGTAGCACCTGTTGGGGGGGTTCCAGCTATGGGTAATTAGTTAGCCCTCAAACTGGATTCACAACACTATGAAAGTGTAAAATAGGTTTTAATACCAGTAATAAATTTTTGAAGGAAAAATTATTACCAGCATTACACTATTACCAGGAATACATTTTTGAAAAAAGTATTACCAGCAATACATTTTTGAAAAAAGTATTACCAGCGATACATTTTTGAAAAAAGTATTACCAGCGATACATTTTTGAAAAAAGTATTACCAGCAATACATTTTTGAAAAAAGTATTACCAGCAATACATTTTTGAAAAAAGTATTACCAGCGATACATTTTTGAAAAAAGTATTACCAGCAATACATTTTTGAAAAAAGTATTACCAGCAATACATTTTTGAAAAAAGTATTACCAGCAATACATTTTTGAAAAAAGTATTACCAGCGATACATTTTTGAAAAAAGTATTACCAGCGATACATTTTTGAAAAAAGTATTACCAGCAATACATTTTTGAAAAAAGTATTACCAGCAATACATTTTTGAAGGAAAAAAGTATTACCAGCGATACATTTTTGAAAAAAAAATATTACTATTAGGTTGGTGCAAAAATAATATCGTTTTTTGACGTATTTTTTAACGTCAAAAAACGATATTATTTTTGCACCAACTTCATAGCAATAAAAATCTTGTCGGCATTGAGATTGATATACCATAAAACAAAACATACCTATAAACGTTTGATGCTACATTCATTTCCTATAGCTTTTAATGACTCAATTTACAGGTAGCCATATCTATGTATATATTTATCTAATTATCTATATCTCAATTCCCCTCTCTCTCTCTCTCTCTCTCTCTCTCTCTCTCTATATATATATATATATATATATATATATATATATATATATATATATATATATATGAAGGAATATAATCTTAAGATGTGCTATATTTATAGGATAAAATGCTCAATATCATAGATAGAATGTGTGTAAATATAAAAGTGAACATAGAAATCAACACTTAGAGGAGACAGTCTGTTTCATGCTAGATGCAATTGTCAGGCCAACTGTTGACTTCTATGTTCACTTTCATATATATATATATATATATATATATATAATTTCAAGCAAGGCAATAAAGTCACTATGATAAAGTAATAAAAGCGGGTTACTGAGGTTGAAATAAACTAAGAAATTATTACTGATGAAAGAAGACAATGAAAAACAGGAATCAAGGAGACATAGAAGATAATGACTGAACTATTCATTATTCTTTTTTATGATCGTAGTTAACAATCGAAGCAAGAAGCCAGAAGAGAGTTCCACAAGCAAAAAGGGCAAGAGAAGAAACAGTCAGCATAGAATTTTCAGTTACATGAAACATTTTCAATAGTAAAAAGATGAGATTTAGATGCCAATCTAATACTGCGCTTAATTTCGTAAAGTCAACGTACCAAAGTGGAAAGCTCATCAGAACAATTATCATGAAACTATTCATAGAAACAGCACACGTTACAGCGATGGAAAAGTGTTTGAAGTACAGATGCCAGACCAGGGCCGATAATATTGCAGCATCTTATGATTTTGTCAAGAGTCTCTAAATGTACAGCAGAAGAGCCAAACCAGATATGTGACAGCAATATAGAATGCATGGTACTTAATAACGGTGCAGGACAGATTCTATCGAGAAAAAGTTGTCTAGAGCGACAACGTGGGCCAAATTACTTAGCAGTAGATTCAATATAATCGTTCCATTTACTCACTTCTTATCCTTCTTTGTTTCCTTGTTGTTTTCTCTGTCAGCAGTAACTGAATAATGACTGAGTCACTCCTGTGAGCCCTCACAAGGACAAAAGGTGAAAGTGTAAAAAAAAAACAGTTTCGTTCTATTGGCCACAAAATGAACAATTACCGTAACGCATAGGTATTCTGATTTTCAGTAAGTTATAATGCTATGCGATCATGCATCTTAGACGATCATGTATCTTTTTGATACATGACTGGGTATAGAACCCGGTCTGTCCTGTTACTTAGACGATAAGACGAGGATTCATATTGACCTTGGGAAAGTGAAGATTTCACTGATTTGAAGATTTGCCTGGAATTCGAACTCGGCTCTTCGATTTCTCAATCCGAGCCGCTATCCATTACTCCACCGTGTCTCCTTGTGCAAAATCGCCCCAAACACGGTAATAACTTCCGACCAACTATAGAAATGTATTGGTCCTCAATCTTATGCACACACACACGCACACACACACACACACATCTGTTCATTCTATTACTTAATATATATATATATATATATATATATATATATATATATATATATATATATATATATATATATATATATATATATATATATATATATATATATATGACGTCAGGCATTATGAACTGAACAAATTCCGACAATTATTTTAAGACATTTGTATGTTTATGTATCCTTTTTATAGATAAATAATTTACCGGTCTGAATATTTTTTGTGAAAATTTCTCGGACATTCAGGCCGATAAATGTTATTTAATACTGTTTATTATAAACAGAGCATTTACTTAAATATTTGTATCTATAAAAAGAATGTATAAACATAAAAATGTCTTAATATATATATATATATATATATATATATATATATATATATATATGTGTGTGTGTGTGTGTGTGTGTGTGTGTGTGTGTGTGTGTGTGTGTGCGTGTGCAAATATGTAGAAAAGTTTGAAAGAACACGTTAGACAAATAATCCGGGGTTCTTTAGTATTCTTGTTTTTATTTAAAAAAAAAAACAGTGCTCCATACGGAAATAGAGCTTAAATTATAATTATTTTTAAAAAAAATAAGATTCTTTCACTACATAAGAGTTCTCTTGTTTCAAAAACAAGAGCCAGAAAACCTCAGTTTAATTATAAAATAAAATTCTCTAGACAGTTAAAGACGTATTATGGTGCCAAGAGCTATCTGTCGCTGTGACTGACCAGATGATGTGCGTACATGAATACCATATTTTGCTTTGAAATGGAAACCCCGGCCCTCTTTCTTTCTTTTGAACTCTTTCCGAAGGTGACTGATATCATAATACAAACTAACTCGTATGCCCCTATCAAAATGGTCATTTCCATAGTAATTAATTTTGCGAATAAACATGCTTATAAAGACGCGTAAATTTCAAGATTGGTTATTCCTAAATTTTCCTAAAGTTTAATTAAAGACAGCTGACAAGGTACTGTGGTTAATCTTTTTATTTAATTTTTCTTGGGTTCACACAAGTGTTTCTTTTTTTCTGGGCACAAACTGTGTAAAAACTGTCCAAAAACTACCAAAATCCATCCGAAAGCACACTAGTAGAAAATGCAGATATAATAACCGCATACACATGTAAAATGTGATTAAAAATAATGGAAACCCTAATAATAAAAAAGGAAAGGCAAACACTGAGTAACATTAAATATGAACACGGCCACAATGTTCTGAGCGTGCTTACAAAATAACAGATCCCTATAACTTCATAAACATACATTAAAAAAACACACACACACAGTCGTCTTTACCGAAACGTGTATCTCAGAGAGATTGCTGCCCAAATACAATACATATATATATATATATATATATATATATATAAAGGGTTTTTGTTTATTCATATGATATACTTTTATTACTTAAACGTTATTTAACCAAAGTGCCATACTGCGACTATAATGGCATCATCTCCAGTCAAACTAATGCCGTTATTATGTCAATTCCGCTCGACCCGTGCTTCTCCAATTACTATATGTCCTATACAGAAAATATGATATTTAAACAGGTCAGTAAACCTAATATATATATATATATATATATATATATATATATATATATATATATATATATATATATATATATATATATATAATTAAATTGAGGTTTTTTGGCTCTTTCCCTGATGAATCGCTTTGGTGAAACCTGGGTAGGTTTGTCTGGCTCACTAGGTTTATCTACGTCTGCTCTACGGTTGTATTGAGTTCTTTTGTTAGTTGTTTACTTGTGTCGTGGTTCTTTCTTTGGGCTATGAACCTGTATCTGTGCGATTTTTTCCGACAGACTTTCATGTTTCTAGGTCTTTCTTTTTTTAAAACCTTTTTTCCCTCGGGGTTGATTTGATTATTGGCAAATCAAAAATTCGAGGGTTTTTCGAAACCCGTATAGTTAGCTATATATATATATATATATATATATATATATATATATATATATATATATATATATATAATCGAAGGTCATTATAGCTAATATATATATATATATAAATATAAAAGTGAACATAGAAGTCAACACTTAGAGGCGACAGTCTGTTTCATGCTATATGCAATCGTGGCTTGACGATTGCATATAGCATGAAACAGACTGTCGCCTCTAAGTGTTGACTTCTATGTTCACTTTTATATTTACACACGCTCTATCTCTGATATTGACCACTTTATTCCATAAATATAGCACACCTTAAGACTATATTTCTTTATATATATATATATATATATATATATATATATATATATATATATATATATGATCGAGTGTCTACCAATAATATATATTAAAGTCAGTCCATATCTATATATCAGCACACATCTATCTACCTATCTATTTATCTATCTATTAGAATCTGTCCATATCTATCTATCTATTTATATATATATATATATATATATATATATATATATATATATATATATATATATATATATATATATATTAGATCTGCCCATATCTAGGTATCTATCTCGCTGTCTTTGTATCAGATTCTGTACATATCTATCTAGCTATCTATCAGTTTGTCCACATCTATCTATGTCTGTTCCTATCTATCTATCTATCTATCTACCTATCTCTCTCTCTCTCTCTCTCTCTCTCTCTCTGTCTATATATATATATATATATATATATATATATATATATATATATTTGAGTCTGCCCACATCTTTCTATCTAGCTATTAGAGTTTCTCCACATCTATCTATCTATCTATCTATCTATCTATCTATCTATCTATCTATCTATCTATCTATCTATCTATTTATCTATCTATCTATCTAGTTCCCTACACGTTTTATCGTCAAACGAATACGGCATCTTAACCTAACAAAGAATGAAGGAAAAGAGAGAATGCTGTTGGTGTTTTGAAATACATTCTCGAAAATTCTCCGAACGAACTGTTATGAATATTTAATCGCAGCCTCCGATCCGTGCACTTAAAAGTGGGGGGAGAAGAGATGAAAAGAAAGGAAAATGGACGAATGAATGAAGAAAGGGATTAATAATGATCGTTTTTGCTTTACTTCCGTACTGCTGCTGCTGCTGCTGCTGCTGTTGTTGCTGCTGCTGCTGCTGTTGTTGCTGCTGCTGTTGTTGTTGCTGCTGTTGCTGCTGTTGCTGCTGTTGCTGCTGGTGTTGTTTTTTTATGATGATGATGACAAGGAAAACTCCGAGAATGAAAATAACCTGTGTCTCCTGACATTCGATGCGGGGAGACATTTGTACATGGAAGCCACCCTATTCACTAATTATCGAAGCTTAGATCGAGTGGGAGTGCTGTTACTCTTCATCGCACTCCTCGCTAAATATCATAAACCTCTTTCTCCTAGTTTTTCTTCTACCCCCTTTTGTCTGTCAATCTCTCTATCTCTCAACGTCGTCTTCCCCCCTCTCTCTCTCTTTCTCTTTCTCTCACTCGAACTTAATATACAGTCTTGCTGAACAAAACTCATACAAGCACAATCATAGATAGATAGATAGACAGATAGATAGATAGACTGAGATAGGTTGAGATAAATATGAACATGCTCACATAGATAAATAGAAAAGAAGTGAGAAAGGGATATAGAGAGATAATTATGGACAGATAGATAGATAGATAGATAGATAGATAGATAGGAACAGCCTGAGATAGATATGAACAGACTGAGATAGATAGATAGATAGATAGATAGATAGATAGATAGATAGATAGATAGATAGATAGGAACAGCCTGAGATAGATATGAACAGACTGAGATAGATAGATAGATAGATAGATAGGAACAGCCTGAGATAGATATGAACAGACTGAGATAGATAGATAGATAGATAGATAGGAACAGCCTGAGATAGATATGAACAGACTGAGATAGATAGATAGATAGATAGATAGATAGATAGCTAGATAGATAGATAGATAGATAGATAGATAGATAGATAGATAGATAGATAGATAGATAGTAATTGACGTACCTATAAGACCTACCGATAAAAAAAGTTACGAAGAAAAACTAATTAATAGAAGTAAATTCGTAAATTGTACAAGACTGAAAAACAGCGACAGGGAATAGGGGAGAGAGAGAAAGTGATATTTAGCTACCCCACCCACACCGAGGGTTACATGTGGCACAAGGCCGGGTTTAAAGTGGGATCTCCGAGCCCATAGAGAGAGAAAGTGAAGAAGAAAGAGAGAGGAGAATCATTTAAAAATACATACACACACATAGAAATACAGTGAGATAATACATAAGGATTACACTAATATATATATATATATATATATATATATATATATATATATATATATATATATATATATATATATATATATATAAATATAAATATAAAAGTGGGCAGTGAAAAGTTCTCATGATGAATGAAAAGGTTTGCAAAAATTTTGTTTGGTCAGATTTGGTTTAGTAATACAACGAGTCGGTAACGAGTAGACAACTCATCCGATATCTATCTATCTATCTGAACATGTTCATATTTATCTCAACCTATTCGTATTTATCTCAGTCTATCTATCTATCTATCTATCTATCTATATATATATAATTATCTCTCTATATCCCTTTCTCACTTCTTTTCTATCTATCTATCTATAATTATATCTCTATATCCCTTTCTCACTTATTTTCTATCTATCTATCTATAATTATCTCTCTATATCCCTTTCTCACTTCTTTTCTATCTATCTATCTATCTATCTATCTATCTATCTATCTATGTCATTCACTTCATTTTTAACTCTCTATCTCTCCCTCTCTCCTATCTATCTATCTATCTATCTATCTATCTATCTATCTATCTGTTTATAATTATCTCTCTATATCCCTTCAGCACTTCTTTTCTATCTATCTATCTATCTATCTATCTATCTATCTATCTATCTATCTATCTATCTATCTATCTATCCACTGGGCTAGTTCTCATTTATCCTTTTCTCAATCGGTCAATTGGCTAGTTTTCATTTCTTTCTTTCTTTCTTTCTTTCTTTCTTTCTTTCTTTCTTTCTTTCTTTCTTTCACACTCTCCTTTTCTTTCTTTCTTTTTTTTCATTTCTTTCACACTCTCCTTTTCTTTCTTTCTCTCTTTCTTTCTTTCTTACTTTCTTTACAATTTTCATTCTTTTTTTGGTTTGTTCGCTCATCATAATCCAGATTCTCCTCCGCATCTAAAATATAAGTTTCTATTACTTTTTCCTCATTCACTAATCTTTCTTTCAGTTTATCTCAACTTCCATTCTTTTTATTTTAATTTATTTTTCGTTTATCTTTTTTTTTTTTCAATCATTTGTGTTTGGCTTTTTATTAATTATTCTCTCTCTTTCTCTCTCCCTCTGCTTCTCTCTCCCTCTCTCACTGCCTCTCTCTATCTGTTTTTTCGTTTACTCGTCTTTCTTTTCTGGATCCCTCCCTCCTTTCCCCCACTTTCTTTCTATCTATCTATATTTATTTAGTTTCTAATTTCTTTATTTCCTTTTCTCGTTCTAAGTAATTTTCTTTCTTGCTTTCTTTAATTTGCTTGTGTCTTGTTATTCTTTTCTCATTATATCAATAAATTTCTTTCTTCTTTTTATCTCTTTCTCTCTCTGTGTATGTGTGTGTGTGTGTATATATATATATATATATATATATATATATATATATATATATATATATATATATGCGTGCGTATGTGCAATGTATTTATTTTCATCCGTTATTTTTATTACTACAAACGTTATTTTTCGTGGATACACAGGTTTGAAATAAACTAGTTTTTTCTTTCTTTTTTTTTTTTTTTTTGTTTGCTTTTGCTATTTTTAACAGCCTGTATTACATCTATCTGGCTTTGTACTCGGGAAAACGCAACAAAGAAAATTTGCTCTCTGGCAAGTTTCGAACCTACATCCTCCTTTGTAGAAGAAACCGCCGTTTGATGCGGCCTGCTAAAAACAGTGTGCGTGTATTATCCACTAAAAATTACGTTTGATGTAATACCTACACCACACACACCTACACACACACACACAAATATATATATATATATATATATATATATATATATATATATATATATATATATATATATATATATATATATATATATATATATTAAAGACATTTTTTTTATGTTTAACGTTCTTTTTATAGATACAAGTATTTAAGTAAATGGTCTGTTTATAATAAACAGTATTAAATAACATTTACCGGCCTGAATGTCCGAGAAATTTTCATAGAAAATATTCATGGAAGATTGAAGTTTATAAGCAGTAAATTCGACCTTGTCTACCGAACGATCCTTGGTGGCCGATCGGTTAGGCACGCCAGCGTAAATGACGGTTCCGTATAGGATGCAGGTTCGAATATTTACTATGAAAATTTATCGGACATTCAGGCCGGTAAATGTTATTTAATACTGTTTATTATAAACAGAGCATTTACTTAAATACCTGTATCTATAAAAAAAACGTTAAACATAAAAAAAAAAGTCTTTAATAAATAAATTGTCGGACTTTGTCCATTTCGTAATATATATATTAGGTTGGTGCAAAAATAATGACGTAATAACGTCGTTTTTGATGTTAAAAAATACGTCAAAAAACGACATTATTACGTCATTATTTTTGCACCAACCTAATATTTTATATATATATATATATATATATATATATATATATATATATATATATATATATATATATATATATATATATATATATATATATATATATATATATATATATATATATTGGTGATTAAATAATGTCTTGTCTTTTGATTTTCTCGGTTTACATGTCTTCATTCCTGTTTTGCGTTCAGTCTTTGAGGAATTTTCAAGGTCAGTCTACAGCAATTTTTTTTCTTTTCTTCTGTTTTTTTCTTCTGTTTTTTCCTTCTTTTTCTCTCATTTCAAACGTGTTAGGCTTTATTATCTTATGTTTTAATCTCTCTTCCTCACACACATTTTCTTTCACACTCCTTTCTACGTGTCTATCTATCTGTCTATCTATATCCCTTCGTCTCTTCATTTCTATCTATCTATCTATCTATCTATCTCAGGCTGTCCATATCTATCTATCTATCTCAGGCTGTCCATATCTATCTATCTATCTATCTATCTATCTATCTATCTATCTATCTATCTCAGGCTGTCCATATCTATCTATCTATCTATCTATCTATCTATCTCAGGCTGTCCATATCTATCTATCTATCTATCTATCTATCTATCTATCTCAGTCTGTCCACATCTATCTATCTATCTATCTATCTATCTATCTATCTATCTCAGGCTGTCCATATCTATCTATCTATCTATCTATCTATCTATCTATCTCAGTCTGTCCATATCTATCTATCTATCTATCTATCTATCTATCTATCTCAGTCTGTTCATATCTATCTATCTATCTATCTCAGTCTGTTCATATCTATCTATCTATCCATCTATCTATCTATCTATCTATCTATCTATCTATCTCAGTCTGTCCATATCTATCTATCTATCTATCTATCCACTAGGCTAGTTCTCATTTACGTTTTTGTAAATCGATCAATTGGCTAGTTTTCATTTCTTTCTTTCTTTCTAATTTTATCTCTTTTTTTCTTTTACCCATTGTACTTTTTTATTTACGTTGTCACTCTCCCCACCAGCTTTTTTTTACATTTTCTTTCACTTTAGATCTCTCCCTTTTAAGATGGCACACGCCGCATACGAATTCTCTCTTTCGCTCCTCACCTCTGCACTTAAGCAACAACCTAAAATACTTATGCCAGCACCTCTCAGCATACATTCACGTGTTCAAAACTATTTCTGAATCGTGTGAAGTGAAGCAGTCGTTGAAAACACTAAAAGAAAGAAAGAAAGAAAGAAAGAAAGAAAGAAAGAAAACGTAAAAGAAAAGTTAAATCGAAAGAAAAAGAGTAACCAAAATAAAAACAAAGAAAGGAAGAAAAGTTAAACAGAAATAAAATAAAGGCTAACCAAAAGAAAGAAAGAAAGAAAGAAAGAAAGAAAGAAAGAAAGAAGTGGATGCAGAAAGAAAAGAAAGAGTCAACTAGATGAAGAAGAAAAAGTAAATATATTCATGAGTTGACAGGTTTTTTTCTTTAATTTTTTTTTCTTTATTTGGACGTGAAAAAAAGAGTACAGAAACCGCCAGAGAATATGAAAACCTCTCATTCCCTTCATCTCTCTCTCTCTCTCCCTCTCTCTCTCTCGCACACAAACACAAAGACACACAGATACACATACTCGCACACAGATACATATCAGTCTGTGTGGTGAAAGTGATGAAAGTGCATATATATATATATATATATATATATATATATAGTTGGATTGATGTGAGTTTGTGATCCTGAGTTTCACGCCTATTGCGATCGTCAGACAAACTGATTAATTAATTATATTAATATATATATATGTGTGCGTGTGTGTGTGTGTGTGTGAGAGAGAGTGATAAAAATATAGTTTTAAGTAATGCTATATTTATGGGTAAAAGTGGTCAGTATCAGAGATCGAACGTATGTAAATATCAAAGTTGACAGTCACTGCATAATGTTGATTTATATATATATATATATATATATATATATATATATATATATATACACATTCTTTTCTTTTTATGTGTCCTTTCCTTTCAGGACGTAGGCGATCATGGCTCTCCACTTCCCCCTATAACTTGTAGCTCTCAATAAGTCCCGTCCCTCTGCCACCTCCCCCAGGCCACGTTCTGTCATCCACTTGCTTAAGCCCGCCAGGTATGACGCCAGGTATGACACGCGTTGCTTTCCCTTGTCTCTCTTTCCCTTTATTCGACACGTGAGTATCAGATTCTCCAGGCTCTTCTTTCTCATTACGTGTCCCAGAAACTTCAGCTGCCTCTTCATGATGTTAAGTATAAGCCTCCTCCTTGTTTGCATCCTCTCCAAGGCCTTATCATTTCCTCACGCACTCAGATCATGATATCCTCAGCATCCATCTGTAGAACCACATCTCCGTCGCCTCGAGCCTCATCTTCATCTTTCAGGAGGCCGTCCAACATTCGCTGCCGTAAAGGAGGACAGATGTCATGTAATAGCTCAGTACTCTTTTCTTTGTTACCAAATAAATCTTCCTGTCTTGCAATACTCTGCCCAGCTTTTGGAATGCATCATTGGCAATCCCAATATGTCTACGGATCTCAGTGTCGTACTTACCGTCCTCTTTCAAATCACTTCCCAGATATTTAAACTTCAGCACCTGATTGATTTTAGTGTCCTCGACCTGCAAACCGTATTTCGGGTTCATCCTTTTATTGATGACCATGCGTTATGTCTTCTTGTAGTTTATGTGTAGGCCCGTCTTCTCGTCTACCTTCAGATAACCTTTGCTACCTTCTTTTCCATGTCTGCTCTAAGTACTGTGTCATCTGAGGATGTAGATGTTTAATTTTCATCTCCATAATCATTATAATGTAGATAAACTGTGATTCAATTTTGACGTTCAACAGGTATATTTTGCCGTTGATTTTTAATAATAGACCCCGTGTCTCGTTTTTTATTATCGTCCCCAAGGTAGCTAACCTGTACGGTTTTGTTAAATAAAAAAGAGTCATTACATGTCTCGATAAAAAAGAATATCCAGTAGCCGAGGAAGTCAAGAAAGGAGTCTACCTATTCTGATTCTACACTAAATTTTCATTTGAAAAAAAAAAATTCTGAAATCATATCAAGATGCATCATTTTGCTGAATTATTAGAACTCTTATCATAAGAAAATTTCGTTAGAAGCAAAGACAAGACGTCTGAACTGCAATCTAATTTCAATCCTCCTATCGCCCTGGGTATGACGATAAACTACATCCAGCAGTAAGGCCTCTGATCGGGATGTTTTGAGGAACGTGAAAGCACCTATTAATTATCGTTGTTCCCAAATCAACCCTGACCCCGGGGTGGTAGTATACCTGTTTGGATCCCAGCTGTGGGCAAATAGTTAACCCCTAAACTGGGGTCAACACAGTATGTAAGTATAAAAATAGATTCATATATTAAAAATACGACCAATACATTTTCGACAAAGAAAATAATACCAACAATACAGCTTAGAGAAAAAATATATTTACTAGTAATACATTCGACACTCGACAAAAACCTCTTTACAAATATACATCAATGAAACCTGATCTACAAACAGCTTTCGTATCAAGAATACATATTCTATTCATACAAATCTATTCTAAAAATCTTATCGGCATTAAATAACCCATTGAGGTTGATATGCCGCAAAACAAAATAAACCAAACCAAAATAAACCAAAGAATACATATTCTATTCATACAAATCTATTCTAAAAATCTTGTCGCTATTAAATAACCCATTGATGTTGATATGCCGTAAAACAAAATAAACCAAGCCAAAATAAACCAAAAGAATACATATTCTATTCATACAATTCTATTCTAAAAATCTTGTCTGCATTAAATAACCCATTGTGGTTGATATGTGTTGTAGAGTAGCTAGCAGCCTTTCAACACTGTACCAGATGGCCTATTCATAGCCTTAAATAATCTACGATTAAGGACTTCAATAGTTGATTAATAATTTGATACTAAGCTGATTAATATTCGGACTGATCTTACTTCATTTGGCTATACAACATTTGACCCTCCTCTATTCCTTGTGAGTTGTCTTGTTAATTATTTTGTAACTTATTGTTCTGTGTTTTTGTATGTATCCGTTGCTAACGGATACTGGTGCAGAATAAATATATTAAGCGCTCATTCTTCTCTGTGTATCATTCACTTCGACGATACAACAATATGACGTAAAACGAAATAAACCCAAATCCAATCCTTCTGTATGGCAGGAAATCCTAGACAATTTTCTCACAGATGAAGAGGCGACTTGAAGTAAGAGAAATGTAATGCTACAGGCTGTTGCTGAGAATGTCATGATAATGGTAATATTGAGAGTAACCATTTCTGTACAGAAAACATTAACCGAATATTTAGTGTTACTGTCGGTTGAAATGAAATCTTTCTCTTAAAACAGTTTTTCTGAAGTCCTCTATTGTCTCTATTCTATTGGGTTGTCAACTAAGTTCCCACCGTTTTTTTTTTCATTTAAATTTTTTAAAAGGTTTAATAGAAAAAATAACAACTATTTAATCAATAATATATTCTCCTTTGTTGTTTACAACTTCTTCCCAACGTTCAACAAGATTTTCAATACCTCGTTGGTAGAAATCACTCTGTTTCGACTCGACAATTTTTTTTTTTAAGCATTTCACCCCAAGCAAGACGAGAAGCCACTAGGACGCAAAGGGTTACAGAAGATTTGGAGCAAGATCAGATGAGAGTGATAGAAGAAAGGATGAGGAGAAGGATAGTGGATAGATCAAGGCAACTGGAGATGTCGATTGGCATTACATTTGAATAGTTGGAGATTATAGCTCTCATGGAAACTGGAATAGGGAAGGGAGTTCCACAGGCGAGAGGTGCGAGACATGAAGTTATTGGAGTAGAAGAGACGGCTACATTTAGGAGTTTCGACAGTGAAAGGGTGAGAACGAGATGCCAGCCTCGTAGGGCGCTTGAACTCATGAAGTCTGGGAACCAGCGAATGCAGCTCCTCGGAGCAATTGCCACGGAAGTATTTGTAAAAAAAGACAGAGAGAGGCGACGGCGCGTCTGTGAGAGAGTGACTGTAGACGAGATGCCAGAACAGGGCCACTTATATTGCATATCCGCCTCTGGAGCCTATCACGAACCCCGAGGCAAACAGAAGGGGCTCCAGACAATATATGGCAGCAATACGCCATGAAAGGGCGAATTGTTGATTTGTAGATCTGGAGGATCGATTCCGGGGAGAAAAATTTCCTGGCGCGGCACAGGGAGCCAACTTTCCTAGCGGTGGACGAAGCAATTGACTTAATGTATTTGTTCCATCCAACCAAGCTCTTAATTCTGCATCAGTATTAAACGAAACTCCGCGCAGAGCATTTGAAAGAGATCGAAAGAGGTGGAAATCCGTTGATGCCAAATCGGGAGAGTACGTCGGGTGTGGCAGCACTTCCGAGCCATTTCCTCTGCCAATTCCCTTGTCGTTTGACGAGAATTTTCGAGCAAAAGTTGGTTTAATCGCTCTTCATCCAGGTGCGTTGTTGAGGTAAAAAGAATTTCCATTTTTGAACTTGGCATACCAAACACGAGCGGTTCTTTCAACTATGGCATCCTCTCCACACACAGCACAAATGTCGCGAGCAGCTTTTGTGGCCTTAGAACCTTGATTAAAAGTAAAGAGGTGTTGAAAATGCTCATTTTTCTTAACTTGAGATTCCATTTTAATGATATGAAAATAAACAGAAATTAACTCGAAAAAAAAAAAATAGATTGCAAAATGATTCCAAAATAGACTTCTCGAAAAAAATAGATTCCAAAATTTAAAAAAAAACGGCGGGAACTTACTTGCTAACCCATTAATATTGATGGAAATTTCATTCTCGACATAATGTTTCTGGTAGGGTTGAAACTCAAAATCTTGATTATGTGATTATTGATCCTTTCAGTTAAATACGCTATCCATTTTAGCTATTGCTGCTGTTGGAATTCCGTCGTCTGCCCACTGAATAATGTTACCATATCTGGTCTAATGCTCCTGCCGTACATCTCGAGGCTCTTGACAAAATCCAAAGAAGGGTCTGCAATGTAATCACTCCTGACCAGGCATCTCGGCTTCAGTCACTTTCTCACCGACGTGACGTGACTTCCCTCTGTCTTTTCTATAAATATTTTCATGGTAACTGCTCTGATTAGCTTTTTTCCCTGGTGCCCCAACTACATGAATTTAAACGTGCTACTAGATTGGCAATTAGGTCTCACCGTTTTACTGTTGAACTAGCGAGACGCAAACGTCACTTTTACTCTGAGTTTCTTTTCTCGCACTTCCCACCTGTGGAAATACCTTCCGAATTCTTGCTTCCCTGATAACTAAAATGTTCAAAAATTTAAATGCAGCGTCAATCGCCATCTTCTGTTTTCTTGAAGCCTGTTTTTTTTTTCTTTTTTTCGTTCTTTCCTCAATCCTCACTATTCTTAGTCTTTCTCATTCTTTTTCACTTTCAATCCCTGTAACGACTAGCATTCTAGTGGCATTACCGTCTTGTTGGGACGTGCAGGGAACGATTAAAAATGTGGTGTAGTTATTTTTATTTCGTAAAGCTCTTTGTTTATGATTCTGCACTGCCCGTCTATAGGATTTGATGAAGGATTGTTTTATTTCAGACCCGACTTGAAGCCATTTTAACTATCGATCTGGGAAAACCGTTGCACATATAATTTAGTTCAGAATTTTCTACACGAGTCGGACGCCGCGCATGATATCAGTAAAATAATCTAGATCTGACGAAGATATCTACAAAATATATGAAAGAGAAAGTTCTAAGAGAAAAAAATAGAAATGAAAAGAACACTTACAATGAGAAATTTTAATTTCTAGGAAACAAGGAAAGGAGACATGGAGAATTTGACACCCACTGGATATACTGGAGGCAAGAGAAGAAGGGGGAAAACAGCGAGTAACCTATCTAATGAGCTTGTATAAATGGATGGCAGAACAAGGATAATAAAAAAAGACAAACAGAAAGTTCTAAAGAAAATGGGAATGGAAAGAGGGCTTGGAGAATTTGACACACACGGGACATTAAAGGCAAGAGGGGAAACAGCGAGTAATCTACCTAAGAGCTGGGAATGAGTTGAATGAGAAAAAGAATTGATTGAGTGATTTGTTTTTTACGACTCGTCACCTCTTTACAGGTTATTTAAAGCCAGAAAATATTTTTTAGATTGTAAGAATATTTTAGTGATAATAAGGATTTACTGATACAATTTCTTCTAATTAGCCCGTAGCTGGCGGTAGAAGAAATAGGTTCATGCCTTTCCCAATGATAAATATATATTATTTATATAATATAACAAACCCGACTGGAATTGAAACACGGATCCCCAATTTCTAGTTTTGAGCCGTTATCCATTACACCACACTTAAGTTCAAGCTTATAGCATTTAGTATTCCCAAACGGTCACCCATCTAGGTACTGACCAGGCTCAGTGTTGCTTAACTTTGTTGACCGGACGAGTACCGGCGTTTCAACGTGATATAGCCGTAAGCCGATGGTAAAGGGAGATGCAAAGGAAGCGGTGGAGAGATATGATCGCCCACGTCCTGAAGGAACACTGAACGTAAAAGAAAAAATGTTTCGTTATCATGTGTGTTTAGAAATTGTGTATTTTTGCAGCATTTTCACCTTTTCGACTGAAGCCCTTAGTCAGTTTGAATTCTAACAAATTTGAAATCATGAATTAAAAAATGCAAGTATGAGGCGGTATTGAAATGTTGATGACCTGACTCATTTCATAAAAGAAACTAACATCTTAACAGTTCCTCGTATATATAAAACTAGCAGACTTAGCCCGCTCGCTATCGCTTCGCAAAGTAAGATATATTAACTACTTGGAATCTTTAAAACAAAAACTTTAAATGAACATTTCATTCATAAGTTGGCATGTTATAATTAAGGAAAGTTTTACAAATAGATGCCAACTTGTTGAGGGGCAAGTAAAATGCAAATTTCAAACACTTTTCTGCACTATATAAGACGATATTCCTAAACAGAACTATTTTTGATATGGAAATCAAAACAAAGAACAGTAACGAAGGACAGTTAATTAATGAAATAAACTTTTTAAAAAAATCATTATGCAAGGTAGTTGAACCTGAAGAGTGATATTGCCTAGAAGTAGATAATATATAATACAGATATGGAGCTTTTAGCCTTTAAATTATTATAAAGTAAAGCTGGGGCTTTTTAATCTCAGAATTCCTTGGAGAATTGAGCTCCAATTTCGCGTTTATTCATATAGATTCCATAATGTAGGTTTTATTTAATTAGCTATTATGTTTCTCTAACTCTTCAAATGTTGAATGTATAACTGATTCTAATTTTTATTTTCCCATCTTTACACTATATTAATTTTATGTTATAAATTGTCCTCTTTCTGTCCCCCAAGAAATAAAAATAATCGTTTGTACGGAAAATAACGACCTACGTCCATCAAATCGTCTTTAAATTAAGTGTCAGCAGAAGAATTATCGTTGAACTTTTAAAAGGTAAGCTTAAATATTAATTCAATACTTAAATGAAGAGATCAATTTTGAATTCGTCTGTAGTTTATTGATGCCTATCGCATCTACTCCTCCCTAGCTATTTTGATGATGACCAAACCAAGAGACCTCCACAAGAGTTAGCTTAAATGCCGCTCGATAGGGCGACTTTTAAGCTAGTTTATAATAAAACGTGCACTGAAATTTTGGATACAAAAGTAAAATAAGAGTTACTTCCCTTGAAACATGAAAGCAACGACAATGGCTAGTATAATATATTAATAAATATTTTTAATCTCGCATAATCTGACAACACTGAATCTGAACTCAACGAAATCGTTCTCTGCGCCTAACTTTATTAGGGCTTTTGAATGAGCTATGAATCATTGAAATTGGACCAGTGGGGAGCGGAGGCGTTGCTTGGACACACACACGCACAAACACACACATATACACTGTACTTTATATATAAGATTAATGAATTTCTCCTAGATAAGTGTCATCATTTTTATCATTTCATCCCAAGCAAGACGATAATGCCACTAGAACGTAGAGGAGTACAGGAAGTGAAACAGAATGAGAAGACTTTAATCAGGAAAAAGGACAATAAAAGAACAGATTTAAGAGAGAATATTTTAATTGGTTTTGCAAATCGAAAGAGAGTTCCACAGGCGGGAAGAGCGAGATAAGAAACGATTACCTTCAATCAGTGGTTAATTGGGGTATGAAATGGCTTGTAAATTTGAATGCATCCAAAACCAAATCTGCTCTCATCTAATCACCATAGAGATAATTCCCAGGCAGCTATTAGCATGGTTGATGCTAGTCTCCAGGAAAGTGTTTCACTGCTCTTTCTTGGACTCACGCTTTCGAATGACTTTAAACTACACTGAATCAATAGCTGCATCTTCTGCAAGGAAAGTTGACTTAGTTGAAGAGCTTTCTTTTCTGGACAAAGGGTGTGTAAGAACTGTCCAAATGTTTTATATTTCCGAGCGCTTTCGGCTATACCTTTAGCCATTATCAAGGATGATTCCATTTTTCAGCTTAATTGAGTGTGTGCATTCTGTGTATGAAAAACATCCCTACCACACACTAAGACATACACAGGACGCACACACTCAATTAAGCTGAAAAATCAAATCATCTTTGAAAATGGCTAAAGGTACAGCCGAAAGCGCTCGGAAATATAAAACATTTGAACAGTTCTTACACACCCTTTGTCCAGAAAAGAAAGCTCATGTTCGAACACAAGAAAAATGAAATAAAAAGTTTAACCGTAGTATCTTGTCTGTCGTTTTTAATGAAACATGCATGCATATATATATATATATATATATATATATATATATATATATATATATATATATAAATATAAAAGTGAACATAGAAGTCAACACTTAGAGGCGACAGTCTGTTTCATGCTATATGCAATCGTCAAGCCATATATATATGTGTGTGTGTGTGTGTGTGTGTGTGTGTGTGATGGGTAGATGGAGCTCTCCAGTCCAGGAAGGCATTCCATCTAGGGGAAGGAAAACCCCGATTTTAAACGTCCGCTGCCTTCTGGTCACATCCAAACAATGGAAAATGGCTACGGAAGTATATCCAGGCAGAAAACCCGAAGTGGAGCCCCGAAGGTGGTTGGCTGTCAACACTGACAAATTTCCGACAACTCCTGCGGTACCATATGCAGTCCTTTGAATCTTGTAGGTAGGTCCAAGAGTAGGGGGCCATGTGTTCTGGACAGCACACCGCTTCCATATAACATCATGGAGAGGTCGCTCCATTTTCACCATCAAAGGACGTAATTTTGACCAAACACGGCACTACCGCTATCTTGCGAGATAAACTGATGCCTTTTCTTTTTTTTTTCTTTTTATGTGCCGTGTCCTTTCTGGACGTAGGCGATCATGGCTCCCAACCTCACTCTATCCCTTGCAAGTTCCGTCCGTCAGAACAGGTTCTGTCATCCACTTTCTTAAGCCCGCTAGGTATGTCACTCATTGTTTCCCCTTATCTTGCTTTCCCTCTATTCGACCTGTGAGTATCAGATTCTCTAGGCCCTCGTTTCTCATCACATGAAAACTTCAACTGCCTCAACCTGATGTTAAGTATAAGCCTCCTCCTTATTTGCATCCTCTCCAAGGCCTCATCATTTCCTCACGCGCTCAGATCATGATAATATCAGCATCCTTCTGTAGAACCACATCTCCGTCGTCTCGAGCTTCTTCTTCATCTTTGAGGAGACCGTCCAGAAGGACTAATGTCATATAACAGCTCAGTACTATTTTCTTTGTTACCTACGGAATTCTCCTGTCTCGTAATACTCTGACTAGCTTTTAGAATACGCCCTTGGCCAATCAATATGTCTATGGATCTCAGTGTCGCACTTACCGTCCTCTGCCAAATCGCTTCCCAGGTATTTAAACTTCCGCACCTGATGGATTTTAATGTCACCGACCTGCAAATCGCATTTCGGGTTCATCTTTTTACTAATGACCATGTATTCTGTCTTCTTGTATTTTATGCTTAGTCCCTTCTTCTCGCTTTCCTTGGCTACCGTCTTTAGAAGAATTTGTAATTTCTTTTCCATGTACATTTGCATAAATTCAGTGACTCCTAAGAGAGTATGCTACAAAGTAACGCCGGAGAAAGAGCTCAATGTCATGTTTAATTGCAGAGCATTGGTATAATTTTCTTAATAACTTTCCGGTGTACAGTGACCGACCACTACTACTAGTTTCATACTTTTCGACACAATCATCAAGTAGCTGGCAACTGCTTTTGTGAAATGGATATTTTATACTCTCACGGGTAACTGAAGATACTAAAACCAGAGTAGCTGATTAGTATGAAGTAATTAGACTATTACGGGATTTTTAATGTATTTTCATTGTATTTCTATTTATCTCGTAAGTATTGAGGTCTACAAGTGCTAAGTGTTTTTAAATAGAATCCCATAAATATTTTTAATTTTATTGTGTTGTTATGGTGAGAATAGAAATTTATGAGATCATTTTTATTAAATTTACGATACACGTTTAGTTTTCACATTTAGTTTTAAGTCATTATCTGTATGACTTAACATAATAACTAGGAAACTTGTGTTGTTTCGTTCTTTTTCATAAGTCAATTATATCGTACTTGGAAGTATATTTAGTTTATATAAAAGGTTAGGTAAGGTTTTGTGAAGATATATTAATAAAGTTTTATCAATATATCGAAAATATGTTGATTTTTTGGTAAAATACTATGGAAAGGACCAGATTTAAAAAAAAGCTGAAAGAAAAAGAGGGGAACCTATTTTTTATAAATTTTTTATTTTTTTATAATTATATATTGCTTAATATACAGATGTATGTGTGTATGCCTCTGTGTGTGTGTGTTACTTATGTGTCCTGAAGAGTTCCCGGCCTGACTAAGAAGGGATCTTCCTCATCAACCCCACAAAATTATGATACACACACACACACACACACACATATATATATATATATATATATATATATATATATATATATATATATATATATGATTAAAGGTATTAAAATGCGTATATTAAATGTGATATAGAAGATACTCCCACTGCTATAGTCCTTCCTACAACGCATACCTTCCGATATTTTCATGTAATGGGAATTAGCGGTTTTAGGTCAAAAATTATTATTTTGTTTTATATTAACTTCCTTATTGTTTTCAAGTATTCATATTATTTTCACTTGTAGTCCTTATTAAGTATCTTGGTAGTATTATGTTTCTATTTTGATCAAAATTATTTATATTATTTTGTTTTTCTATATTTATAAATTTGATGAGCTTTACGACGAGCATTAAATATGAAATTATTAGTATATCGGGAGAGTTTAAGAGAATTGTTAATGTATTTCTCTTCCTCTTCTAAATAATGATGGCTACAAATTGTAAGTTCTCTTAAACAAAAAGATAATTATTTCGGATTTTACGAGATCATTTTTATTAAATTTACTATAAATATTTAGTTCTAGGTTCATTATCAGTACGGTTTAACATGAGGAAAGTTAATGCATTGTTTGTTTCTCTTTCGTAAGTAAATTCTATCGTCCATTCAGCTTTGTTTAGTTTATTTCCAAAGTCAAATAATTTTGTTTTTCAGGGATATATTAATAAAACATAATCAATATATCAGAAATATGTTTGTTATTTACCGCAATCTCTCGAAAATAATACTTTTTTTTAATGTAAATTACAGGTGATAGTAGTGGTGCGTATTATAAATAGGTTTAAACAAAAATGTTTTTTCGCAATTGAGTTATAATAATAAATACGTAATTGTTCTTCTAAAATAGGAAAGATATTATCCCAATTTTCATTTTAAATCCAACAATAATAATTGTAACATTTTTCGTCAACAAATTTGTGTTTATCAGTAAGCACATTTTTTATTTAACGTAAAAATAAAAAAAAATCTATCAAAAGGCCAATTTCGAAGAAAAGAGGATATCAAGTTATCAATGTATTGAAATTTTAATTTTCATCATCATCATCATCATCATCATCATCATCATCATCATCATCACCACTTTCTATTATAGAATCAATATCTAAATTGTCATGAAACAAATTATCATTCACAATATTATCATCGTCCTGTTCAAAATTATCTTCGACCTCTTCATTCTCTTGTCAAAGGATGTCATCTTCAGAGCCATTCCATGGCTGTCGTGAGACAGCACTTCTTGAAAAACCTCTCTTTATAACATCCTCATTGACGGAATCCCAAGATTCCTGAATCCGTTTTACAATAAGTTCCAACTCTGTTTTTTTTTCCTATTGCCACCACAAGCAAAACTGGGAATACCAGAAAACATCCAGTCATTACATTTTTTACGCATCTCTTGTTTAAATGAACGTTTGCAGAAAACATCCATTACTTGAAGTTGGTCAATCTTTCCAGCTGGTATGATAACAAGATCAGTTCTCTTCTTCTGAAGTATATTCTTCATGCCAAATAACAAAACGTTGAAAATTCAAAAGCTTATCTTCGTAGTCATCAGGCAAACGCTGGACTATAGATGTGCTTCTAATAGATATATCAAACCTCTTCATAAAAAGAAAACACCAGTTTGCTGAAGATTTAAATGTGTTTCTAGGATACATGGTTTTCATAAGTTCTTTTGCCTTCATCCTTATTTCCACAGTACTTATGGAAAATCCACTTGATCGTCTTTCTTTCACAAATTCAACTAAACTTTGTTCCATATTTGGATAATGAGCTTTTCTTTCTGCAACATATTGCTTTGGCACTTGATTTACTCTTTTTTAGTTCATTTTTATTCTTTTTCCACAGTTAATCTCATTCAACTCATATTCTCTAGCTGCAGCTCTGTTTCGTATTTTTTTTTTAATTTTTTTTTTTTGCTTATTCTATTACTTTTTGTTTATAATTTGCACTCGCACGTTTTGATGACATTTTGGCGGTAAAATAAAATGTTATATTTATCGGGAAAACCGCGATGGTAATTTTCAACATTATTTTAGTCGCTTACTTTCGATTTTATTCTTAATCTCAAGGTCGACAAAATGTCTTCGTAATTATTATAATTTTTTTGTTTTTGTTGCATATTATACATAGGGATAGATATATTTCTTACAGTATTTACATTATGCAGACTATTGTCCTCATCTTTGTCGCCATATTTATCACAACGTTTCGGCCGTTGTACGCTCCGGCCTTCTTCAGGTGGTTAGAATTTCGAACTGAACCCTTTATTTCGATCTCTGGGGTAGACTGTTCTAGTTCCACGTGCCATGTTTGATGGATGTGAGATATCAGTTATCTCCTGCTAATTTTCCCTATGAAAGTTCTCCACTGCCTTAACCGGGTATTGAACTCACACTATTTGGGTCTGTCACTGGATCTAACCAACGTCTTTATCCACTGTGCCATGTGCTCTTGAGGAATTGAGGAATTGATGAATTTCTGGGTATTATAAACCTAATGTTTTCAGCAACCATTTTTGCCAGTGCTCATATTGTAATTTTGCTGTTATCATTACATGTTTTTACCAGAGTTCATATTGCAACTTTGTTATCATTGCTTTTCTCTGGCACTCCTTATTACTGGTTCCCATATTGTATTTATTTCTATGCTTGGTAATAATAACAAAGTTGCAATATGAGCTCTGGTAAAAACATGGAATGATAACAGCAAAATTGCAATATGAGCACTGGTAAAAATGGTTGCTGAAAACATTAGGTTTATAATACCCAGAATTTCAACAATTTATCAAGGGCACATGGCACAGTGGATAAAGGCGTTGGTTAAATCCAGTGACAGACCCAAAGAGTGTGAGTTCAATACCCGATTAAGGCAGTGGAGATTTACTCTTTTTTGTGGAGAACTTCCAAAGGGAAAATTAGAAGGAGATAACTGATAACTGACATCCATCAAACATGGCATGTGGAACTAGAACAGTCTACCCCAGAGATCGAAATAAAGGGTACAGTTCGAAATTCCAACCACCTGAAGAAGGCCGGGGCGTACAACGGCCGAAACGTTGTGATAAATATGGCGACAAAGATGAGGACAATAGTCCACATAATGTAAATACTGTACATAATATATCATCTCAGAATATATTTCTTAATTTGGATCATTTGTTTGGGTGCGTATTATTTTCGAGAAATTTAGTAAAAATTACTTTGGAAAGAACCAGATTCCAGAAACTCTAAGAACAGACAAGCTAAAACTGCGTTAAGAGGTTGATCCCATCAGTAATCTGAATTTTTGTTTATGAAAAGGGAAAATAACATTGGTCTGTGACGAGTCGGCAAATCTTATGATTTTATCTATCGGTAGGGTGAGGTGTATTTTGAACTGTAGTATATTTTGTTTTAAATTGAATCATTTGCTAACAGGAACGTTGGTATAAAGGGATCAGATATCTAAACTATCCATGCGTTTATCTGTAATGTTTATTCCCCTGGGTTTATCGACTAGATTGCCTGAATTTTTAATATGTAATGGGCTACTTGTTCCAAGGAGTGATGATAACATTTTTGTTATGGCTTTCGTTTGTCTGCCAATTCCTGATACGCAGGGTTGCATTGGAATATTTGCTTTCAACTGCTCAACTTTGTACAGATTGCATGAATTTAAGCGTGTTACAAGGTTGGCATCTCAGTCCCACCCTTTCATTGTCGAAACGGTTAAATGTAGCCGTCTCTTCTACTCCAATAGATTCATGTATCGTACTTCGCGTCTGTAGAACTCCGTTCTTCTTACTTGCTTCCATGACAGTTATAGTCATCAAATATTCAAATGTAATGACAATCGACATCTTTTGATGCCTTGATCTAATTCCTCGTCCTATATATATAAAGAGAAAATAAACGGATTAAGAATCCACAGTTCTTAGCATTTGCTTTTTTAAAAAAAGAAGTGCTCAATACATCAGTACAATACAATACAATGTGCCATGCGTGATACACGCTAAGGCAATCATGTATCTTTCGATACATGACTGACGTAACAGATTTTTTTTCCCGCAGAAGTTTGCCAGTTGCTATCCAAGTCAATAGCTGGGGGAAAGGATTCATACCTTTCCCAAGGGTATTAGTACGAAAATGAATGTAATGGATCCGACTGGAATTCGAACCGGGCTCTTCTATTTCTCAATCCGAGCCGCTATCCATTACTTCACTGTGCCTCACAACGTAGAGTAAACTATTATTATAATATTTTACATCGTTACACAAAATCTTTCATGTTTCGGAACTATAATGTTCTTTCATCGCCCGATGTAAAATGTTATAATAAATATATTATAATATATATATATATATATATATATATATATATATATATATATATATATATATATATATATATAGACACATACACACACACACAGATAGATAGATAGATAGATAGATAGATAGATAGACAGATAGATAAAAGTGAACATTGAAGTCAACATTCAGAGGCGACAGTCTGTTTCATGCTGACGATTTCAGACCTTCAGCTTTCATACTGACGGCCTGACGATTGCGTCTAGCATGAAACAGCCTATCGCCTCTGAGTGTTGATTTCAAGGTTCACTTTTATATTTATATTTACATAAGCTCTATCTCTGATATTGAACACTTTATCCCATAAATATAGCACACCATAACAGTATATTTCGTTATATATATATATATATATATATATATATATATATATATATATATATATATATATATATATATATGTATGTATGTATGTATGTATATATATATATCAAAAGAGACAAGAGGAAAAACTATTCTTAGCCTATACGTTTCGTCCTCTGAGTGACTTTATCAAGGTAATATATGATTAATTACGCTGCACGTTTTTATAAAAAAAGGCGATGATGTCATTGGTCTATCAAGGGTTTTTCAAAACGTCCATGAATGTTCATCAGGTGGTTGAGAGGTCACTTAAAACATGCAAAGGACACAAAGTGCCATAATTCAAAGTCTAGCAAAAAGTAAAGTCAGCGAGTAATATTCAAGAATTTTTTTGTTTTTCTTTTGTTGAATGAATATAGTTAAGATTGTTCTGGTATTTGATGGACGTATGTCCTGTTCGCCTTCAAAGGCACGCAGTAATGTATTTAATCGTTTTCTTTTGATTTCTCTACATATTTGTGGTTGTGTACTTTGGCTTGGGAAAGTAATTCTTTCAGGAAAGATAAATTTCTGACTATTATTACTTTCCCAAGCCAAAGTACACAACCACAAAAATGTTAATAAATAAATAAAAAAAAAGACGATTAAATCTATCACTGCATGCCTTTGAAGATGTACAGGACATACGTCCACCCAATACCATAACAATCTAAACTATATTCATTCAACAAAAGAAAAAAAAATTCTTGAATATTACCAGACTTTGTATTATGACACTTTGTGTCCTCCATATGTTTTGACTGACCTTTCAACCTCTTCATGAACGTTCTCAAATTTGAAAATCTTGATTAAACAATGATATCCTTGCCTTTATATATAAACACGTGCAGCAAAATAAATAAACTTGATAAAGTCCGTCAGAGGACAAAACGCGTCGGCTAAAAATAATTTTTCCTGTTTTATTCATTTTGTCTCCTCTACAGATAGATTCTATCAAAAAATATCTACACACTCACATATACACACATACATACATACATACACAAACACATACACACACACACATATATATATATATATATATATATATATATATATATATATATGTGTGTGTGTGTGTGTGTGTGTGTGTATGTATGTATTTATGTATGTATGATAGGATAGGATAAAGAACAAATACGAAACGTTTATCGATCAAACATGTTTCACTTTTATTCATCAGAGAATGAGATATGGAAGAGAAAAAATTAAAAATAAATTTTACATATTTCTCCATATTTCATTCTCTGATGTAGTTAAAAGTTTTCTTTTTCTTCTTTATCTTATCATTCTGTCTGATACCGAGACATATTTATTTGTATTTGATCCCAATTCATACATTACATTACATATATATATATATATATATATATATATATATATATATATATATATATATATAAAATAGCTGGTCACTCACATTCGAGGACACCCGTCTACTAGGGCGGCTAGTCAATCCCTATTGCAGACGCTCGCTCAGGCATATTTTTTTACTGTAACTATGCTGAGCAGACCCTACAGTTTTTGGGAGGGTGCGTGTAATCTAGCGTGATCAACAATTTGAACAAGGCCAGCACACTCGGCCACAATGTCTTGCTATCCAATTTCACTTACAAGACTCGTGTCAACCGGTGGTATGGTTTTCAGGCACTTTTCCAAAGACGCCGTACGCTGGAATCGACCTCAATCCAGTCCGATGACATCAGGAAGTCACCTTCCATTCAAATCCTTTTCATGGTGCGATTCGAATGTTCTATCCAATCGGCCACAATATATATATATATATATATATATATATATATATATATATATATATATATATATATATATATATATATATATATATATATATATATATATATATATAGTGGCTTAGATTGAGGAATCGGAGAGCCGAGTTCGAATTCCAGTCGAATCCAGTTACATTCACTTACGTGCTAATACCCTTGAGAATGGTGTGAATTCTCTTCTTCAGCACAGACTGGGTGCCAACTTGTGTAGGAATTCAAAGCCTGCGGAGGGTCGTTTGGGGACCTTGTGGCACGTAGTGCACCAGGTCTCTGTATTCGGCCCTTCAAAAAGTGTGGATGGTTCAGCACGCAACCTTCACCAGTATAATCAAATCTCATGTGCTGTTGTCGACCCGTCGATTTCATAGCAACTGATCTGCTTGACCCTCATACGTCGAATTCGACGGGAGTGTCGAATATATATATATATATATATATATATATATATATATATATATATATATATATATATATATTACTTCAAACGTTATTTTTAGTGGATACACGTATTTTAGTAGACGCTCCGTTTATTTACTTACCTGAATGATCATGAAATCTTATTAAAGAAAAATTTGCGCTCTCCGGCAACAAATGTTTTTTTTTTATATATAATCGTTTCACCACAAACAAGATAATAAATCCACTAAGATGTAAGGGGTTAATCAATATTGTAGAAAGTGAGAAAAAGAAAACATTATTAAAGAGAGGGAGCAATAAAACGACAGGAATTAAGTAGACAGAAAATAACATTTGACCTTTCATTCAAATGTTTGAAGATCAAAATTGACTGGCAAACAAGAAGCCGGAAGAGCGTTCCACAAGCGAGAAGTGCGCGAGAGGAAACCGTTAGCATAGAACTTACTGTTACATTTTGCTATTTCAACTGTAAGATGATAAAAACGTGCCGTCGATCTAGTAGTAAGCTTAAACTCATAAAGTCTACATACCAAAGACGAAAGCTCATTAGTACAAATACCATGAAAGCATTTATCGAAAAGGGACACGGAAGCTACGTTACGATAATAAAAATCCTATATATCCTTGATAAAGTCCCTCAGGGGACAAAACGCGTCGGGTAAGAATAATTTTTCCCATTTTTAATAATATTGTCTCCTCTACAGAGCAACTCTATTTGAGAATATTTACACACACACACACGCACACGTATGTTAGATATTTTATATGTTATGTGATATGTCTAACATTTGATAAACATTTCATATTTAACCTACCATATATATATATATATATATATATATATATATATATATATATAAATATATATATATATATATATATATATATATATATATATATATATATATATATATATATATATGATAGGATAAAGAATAAATACGAAATGTTTATTTTCTTATTCTTATTTGTTCTTTATCCTATCATATATATATATATATATATATATATATATATATATTACAGCAAACGTTATTTTTAGTGCATACACGTATTTGAGTAGACGCTCCGTTTATTTTAGATATCATTTATTTCGTTTATCGGCCTCAAAATGCATAGAAGAGCAACAGACCAGATGCAATATTAAGTGCCTGGACAAATGGTAGACATAGAAAAAATGTAAGACATATTCTGACGAGAAAAATTGCCTAGTGATTGTGTAGCACGATACAGAGGTCCAACTTTCCAAACAGCCGGCATATCAATTGGTTCAATATAAAGTTTCCAATTGATGCCAGCAGAAAATGTCGCAAGGGGTCAATCTAGTAAAGATTAGCATCTTACATATAAGATGAAGAACGATTCTCAGTGTTTCATAAATGAACCACTCTGAGAGAACTGGAAATCCTGACAGGGTTCATCATTGGCGGCCACAATCCTAACAACATACGGTACGCAGATGACACAGTGATGATAGCAGACACGGAAAGAAAACTACAAATCCTCCTACAGAAGGTAGTGAAGAGGAGCGAGAAAAGGGGACTAAACATAAACTACAAGAAGACAGCATGCATGGTCATCAGCAAAAACTTGAGCCCAAAATGCAATTTACAGATCGGGGACACTAAAATCAAGCAGGTACAGAAATTTAAATATCTGGGAAGTGTTCTGACAGAGGACAGAAAGTGCGAAACTTTGGATGGCCAGAGACGCATTCCAAAATCTAAGAAGATTATTAGGAGACCGGAATAATTCGTTGGAAACAAAGAAAAGAGTACTGAACTGTTACGGGATATCTGTCCTTCCTGTATGGCAGCTAATGCTGGACAATCTCCTTAAAGATGAAGATACTCTAGCATCAGAATTCTGGTTCTACAGAAGGATGCCAAGGATAACATACGTCGAACATGTAAGCAACGAAAACGGAGGGAATCCAAACAAAGAGGAAATTTATATTTAACATCAGGAAGAGGCAGCTGAAATTTCTGGGATACGTAATGAGGAAGGATGTCTTGGAAAATCTGATACTCACAGGACAGATAGAGGGAAACATGGACAGAGGATAGCAACGCGTGACATACTTAATGAGCTTGAGCAAGTGGATGACAGAACAGCGTCTGGGAGAAATAACAACAAAAAAAAAACTTTTTAAAAGCTACAAGGGACAGGAGTAAATAGAGGGCTATGATCGCCTACGTTTGAAATATTTTGATTTTTACCCTTATTAAGTATTTTCAGTTTCAGTGTGACCTTTTTCAAGAACTAAAACAAATGAATGCCTTTTTCATTACTTTTGAAAAAAGTTCATTGATTTATGATACGGGAAGATAACCCTAATATATATATTGTTACTATATAATGTTTGAACAATAGGATTAATATTTAAATTAATACGCGTCCTGGGTATGACGGTAAACTACATCCGCGTCCTGGGTATGACGGTAAACTGCATCCGCGTCCTGGGTATGACGGTAAACTGCATCCAACAGCAAGGTCTCAGATAATGTTTTCAGAAAAATAATGTTGCCAGCTCTAAGTTTTTGAAACAATAATGTTGCCAGCTCTAAGTTTCTGAAACAATAATGTTGCCAGCTCTAAGTTTTTGAAACAATAATGTTGCCAGCTATACGTTTTTTTGTAAAGGAATAATGTTGCCAGCTATACGTTTTTTTGTAAAGGAATAATGTTGCCAGCTATACGTTTTTTTGTAAAAAAGTAATGTTGCCAGCTATACGTTTTTTTGTAAAGGAATAATGTTGCCAGCTATACGTTTTTTTTTTGAAACAATAATGTTGCCAGCTATAAATTTTTTATTCCATACAAAATAGGCATTTAAAATTCATATAAACTGGATTTGGCATTAAATAACCCACAGTGGTTGATATGCCATAAAACCCAAACAAACAAACAAACAAACAAATTAAATTAATACGACACGCAAATGCACACATGATCAGGTACACACGTGTGCATATACGAATTTCTATCGGAAGGCTACCGGACTGTTTGTGTTATGATTGTGCTGTTAAACCGAAACGCGTGCGTAATTAATAGGCTTCGTGCTGACCTACTAATGTTCAATTACTACTCGAAATTTTGTAATGTTCCGAAACGGTTCTGAGATCTTTACCATGCTAGAAAAATTCAAGCAATGTGCCTACATTAAATCAGCGTGAAGCTCGGAATATCTGCTACAGAAACCATTTAAATAGTTAAACATGCTTCTTTTCAAACATTATTTTGGCCGAATACCCGTTTCGAGTATCGGTTCAAGATGGCGAGCTTTCACGGCAACCGATAAACGGCAAAAGACAAATTTTGAAAACAAAATTAAATTATCCATGAGAGCCGTCCTTAAAAAAAAAAACTATGAATACCGAATGTCTCCTGTAGGGAAATAGCAAATTAATTCCTCTACTACGTCTATTTTATAGCTATAGAATAACATACGAAGTTACAGATAAGCAAAAACAAATTCTAGAAGGTTCCATAAAGTTCTAGAAGGCTCTAGAAATACATAGTACTAATATAATTATCTAGTACTATAGTCCTCTTCTCAAAAAGGTTACTGTTGATACTGAAAGCTTACAATATATATATATATATATATATATATATATATATATATATATATATATATATATAATAGTTAACGTTCTACGGAACACTCAGAACGTTGTCAACCGTTTTGCATTTGAAAGCATAATGAAAAAAATTACGGTAATGACTAACAACGCATAACTTTGTATAAATATTTGTACTAATGAACAACATATAGGTTTGTATTAGTTGCCCACCTGAAGATGATCTTGGAAGAAGATCGAAAGTACTTGGGAAAGAAAAATAAAATAAATTTAAACAGCTATAGCATATTTCTCTCATCCCTTATCATCAATACACAACAGGTTATTCATGAGTATGAACGGATTTTATTAAAAATTAGCCTGTAATTTATTCAATCAGACATGCCTAAAAGGCAATTTGCTGCCTAAATACACAACAACACACAAACACACACACACACACACACACACACACACACACACATATATATATATATATATATATATATATATATATATATATATATATATATATATATATATAACCCTCATAGTTTCTTAGAATGTTTCTTGACAGATCTATTATCACAATGTGGTATATTTAATTAAAAAAAAAGAAAGAAATCTACTTAAACTTATTCTTAGGCAGATCATTTATAGAGATCAAAAAGAATTTTGGTCCAAGGAGTGACCCTGTGCGATCCCTGCGTTGACTGCTAAAGTACCGGAAGACTGGCCATTAAAATCTACCTTCGGGGACCTACCTATTAGGAATGATTTTATGATCGAGAAAACCCTTCTAGAGAGCTTGTGTAATAAACCTTTGTGCCACACCTTATCGAATGCCTTTGAGATATGTCCTCGAGGTGTGTTTGTTGCCGAGAGACTTACTGATTCTGTGAGTGATGGTAGTTAAGTCATCGGCAGTGGATCGAGTCGATACTACCCATACTGCTCGTCGCTGAAGATGTTCTTTTCTTGGTGCTTGACGACCTTATTATTGATTATAGTCTCAAAAAGTTTACTGATGATATATATATATATATATATATATATATATATATATATATATATATATAACTCGCAATGTTCCTTACAATATCTCTTGACAGATCTATTATGACACCGTGGTATATTTAATAAAAAAAGTGATGGAAACAAAGACAATCTAAATGAAATCGACGTAAACTTATTCCGTTGAAGATCAAATGGTCGAAACACGTCACACGAGCACGTTATCCACTTTTTTCATACTTTTGCCCCTGAAAATGTTATTGGTATTATTTTGTATCATTTTTCTAGTAACCCTATATTCCTGTGTCATAATCAAAAGTAATAAAAATGGTATTAACTTGTCTTAATTCTTGAAAAAGTTCAACCCAAACCGAAAATTCGATTTTAACATATACACAATAAGAGTAAAAGAATCAAAATACTTAGGAAGTTTTATTTTTCAATTTACTAACAATGTAAGTTGATAGTACTTATGTATTTTTGACGCATTTAAGAATTTATAGCTATAGCATAACATACAAACTTACAAATAAACAAAATACAAATTCTAGAAGGTTCCATAAATTTCTAGAAGTCTCCAGAAAAACATAGTACTTTTATAATTAAGGCAGCATTTTTTTTTTTTTAATCAGATTTATGGTGAGTTGTTTTGTAAAATCTGACCATTTATCTATTAACAAACTGTTACACGCATTTCAGAGCGATTTTTCCGTTCGATCATCTAAGTTACGCAACGTCGATCCTGGTCTGTACCAAGGTGGATAACCGTTTGGGAATACCAGGTACTGTAAGTTTGGATGTGCGGGTGGTGTAATGGAAAATGCCTCGGAATTGTTAATCAGAGAGCCGAGTTCCAATTCAAGTTGGGTTAATAACATTAGGTTAAACACAGTGTACTCTCTCTATTATGTACACAATCATATATATGTGAATATCAGCTAAATGACACACTTTTACTTATATTAATTCTATCTATCTATCTATCTATCTATCTATCTATCTATCTATCTATCTATCTATATATATATATATATATATATATATATATATATTAGGTTGGTGCAAAAATAATTTCGTTTTCTCACATAGTAACATATGTTAGAAAACGAAATTATTTTTGCACCAACCTAATATATATAATATTAGTGGTAAATATACACATACATATGCAAAATATATAAATACATATACATAAATACATACATACACATACATATATATTTTGTATAAAAAAATTCCAAGAAGATAAAATCCAGGTAGAACTCAATGTCCAGGACAGAGTAAGGATATAATAAAAAGGCTTAAACACTAATATTCCATGGTTATAATTTATTCCATTGGAATCGTAAATACGATCCAATTCATCAGACCTAGAAATTTAAAAAGAAAACAGAAAAAACAACTCCAGAAATAAAAAAAATAAAATTTAGAGACAGTGCAAGTATGAGTGTGTGGGACGAATCTCTCTCTAAATTTTATTTTTTATTTTATTATCAGTGTTTAAGCCTTTTTATTATATATATATATATATATATATATATATATATATATATATATATATATATATATGAATTATTATATATATATATATATATATGAATTATATGAATTATTATATATATATATATATATATATATATATATATATTTATATGAATTAAATAAATAAATACAATCAAGCATACATGCGTGTGATCACGCGTATATATAAATTTACAAATAAATATTTAATTTTATTTTTGGTGTTAACAAAAGAGTGATCAATGTGGTAATACAGAGCTATAGTTCTGTATTGCCACATTGATCACTGTTTTGATCAAGTGCCCTAAAAGTGTACGGAACATGAAACTCCAAGTCGTACTTTCTACGTAAAGTAATATGTATGCATAATATATATATATATATATATATATATATATATATATATATGTGTGTGTGTGTGTGTGTGTGTGTGTGTGTGTGTGTGTGTGTGTGTGTGTGTGTGTGTGCCATAAAGAAAGATAGACCCCGTATGTTTCTTATAATATGTAGATATAATAACCCGGTGAAAGAAATTCTATAGATAAAAAAAGAGAGAAAAAGAAAACATATCTTTAAAACAGATTAACCAATTCTAGGATTAAGCAGGAATTTACGTTTATTCAGAGAATGCCTTTTTCCACAGAATGCTTTCTACAAACCCCTCTACAACTTTAATCGTCGGGCAGACAACTAGCCCAAAACTATCAGATCTCTTCGGCAATATGACACATTCGGATAAAACAAAAAAAATCCCCGGCAATGAAAGTCCCACAAAGAAAAGACACAGGTGATTCCGAGAATTCAAACTTTTAAATCTTTTCCATTATACTTCCATTTGGTCAAAACACCTACTAATATAAAACCAATATTATTAGTTTTATTATCAATATCATTATTTTCATTGTTTTTAAGCTCAATCTCCAGAGAATCTTCTCTCCAGGAAGTACCTCACCTTCGAGAAGGAGGTAAGTTTATTGCCCGGCGCCTGTGGCGTCCCCAAAAGGGGAAAAGCCGAGGGGTTATTTTTCCGCGGTATCGCCGTTAAAGCGACTTTAAACTTCGGCCTTGTGCCACATTCAGTAGCGACATAGGCGCTCTGAAAAAATAAATTCTTTCACCATCCTATTATATATATATATATATATATATTGAACAATAAAAAAAATTAAAATCTTCAGACACACTGGGTTGTAGATTAATATTCTTTCGACCAAAATGGCCATCATCGGGAGGAGAAATATTTCTGCTTGCTGCTAGCAGTGAACTACAGAAATGAATGTCTTGATGGAGAAAATGAACTTTTGTCTGTAGTTTTCATTTGTTTTTTTATTTTTTTATCTTTTTAAAATGAATCTTTTAACATTCCTTGTGTTGGTCAAACAGTCTCTTTTAAGTTGTTATTTGAGATAAGAGCTGGATAGATACATGCTGCTATGAATTCTCTGGTCACTTTGGCAGTTTTATTGGACCTGGTGAGGGGATATGTCTCTGTTTAGTGTTTGTGTGTGTGTCATTTGGTTCTTAGGGAGTGGGTGAGTATGATGTGTGTAAGCGTGTGTATTGCTGTGTGTGTGTGTTATCATTTGGCTCACTAGAGAGTCAGTGAGTATGATGTGTGTAAGTGTGTATATTCGTGTGGGTGAGTGTATAAGTGTGAGGCCTCCACACCTCCGTAAGCATGTCTGTCTTGTGTCGGTATATATATATTTTTTTTTCTCATTTCGTTGTTGGAAGATTTACCTGATGATCCTGAATCCTTAAAAAAGGATTTAGGTGAAATAAATTATCGTAATGGTACATTAAAGTGATTTGTTTTTCATTACATATTAGCTCTGTCCTAACATTGAGCTCTCAGGATTTCATCCTCTTTGGATTTACCAATTCGGTTTACCAAGTTCCTTATAACTTAACTATATATATATATATATATATATATATATATATATATATATATATATATATATATATATATATATATATATATATTGAGTAATTGGGCAGCAATCGCTCTTTTATGCAAGTTTCGTTGAAAAGGACTGACAAGGTCCTGTCGTTAAGTTTTTTATATAATTTCTATTGTGTTCGTATATCTTTTTTCGGGGTACAAATTATATTGAAAAATTATCCGCATGTTTTCCAGGCGCTTTCAGCTATACTTTTAACCAGTATCAAGGATGAGTTTTATTTTACTTTTAATAGAATATATGGATTGTTTTATGTATGTATCTACACTCATAGCAATGTTCTATTTTCCAAACACGGTCAGCACTTTGTGGCCGTTTTCCTAATTGATATTATCGAATATTGGCTTTTTCTTTTTTTATTAATTATATTTCCATTATTTTTAGACTTTTTGTACACGTGGTGACCGTGTTTTGAAAATAAAACATTCCTGTAACTCTAGATACGTACATAAAACAATCCATATATTTAGTTAAAATTAAAATAAAATTAATACTTGATAATGGGCAAAAGTATAGCCGAAAGCGCTTGGAAAACATTTGGACATTTAATATATATATATATATATATATATATATATATATAATGTTCTGAAAAGAAAAAATTAAAGGACATATAGAAATTATATAAAAAAACTTAACCGCAACACTTTGTCAGTCGTTTTCAATTT
Organism: Acanthosepion lycidas; assembly: GCA_963932145.1. NCBI lineage: Eukaryota > Metazoa > Mollusca > Cephalopoda > Sepiida > Sepiidae > Acanthosepion > Acanthosepion lycidas. The sequence goes on along the minus strand of OZ010608.1, from coordinate 28,452,323 downwards.
AACTTGCATATATATATATATATATATATATATATATATATATATATATATATATATATATATATATATATATATATATACGTGTGTGTATATATATATGTATGTATGTATAGATAGATAGATAGATAGAGAGAGAGAGAGAAGCCGTGAGAGACTGAGAGAGAAAAAAGACAGGCGAATAAACAGACAGATGAACGGAGAGACAGACAGACAGATGAAATATATTCTTAGGATTAACCTGAAAAATGTCAAGGGAAGGAGAACTTGTATTTTTTTTTTCTTTCCTTTTCTTTTTCCTTTATTTATTTTTCGCCTCCTTTTTTTTTTTTTTTTTTTTTCTTTCGGCCTTCAAGTTGATCGGGTTTATTAATTAAAAATACACACGCATTCATTCACACACGCGTTTAACATTAACAAACGCGTACACAAAACACATTCGTACACTACACACATTTGCACATGCGTACCAATTAACACAGATGTACTTATTCCCACACGCGTGCACACACGTATACATTCATACTCGTGTAAACATTCGGACACGCAAACAGTCGGCGGAGGCTTTAGCATCACGTTCAACAGATTTTAAGATAAGATTTATTCAAGGGAGACAAGGAAGACTTAGTAAGATTTTCTCAGGGAACAGAATTTAGCGGATAGAATGTTCGAAAAGAAAGAAAAAATGAGTGAATGAATGAATGAATGAATGAATGAATGAGGAAAGTGTGGGAAGATCTCCATAGTTGGTGATGAAGTCAAAGCGGAAGGCGGAGGTTGAGTGGGAGGAGAAGAAAAAGGAGGAGGAGGATGTCACGTCTTCCCTCAGCGTTATTCTCATTCAGACTGTTGTGGAATGGTCTGTAACCGGAATATTCCCAGTAAACTGCTGTGTATGGATAAACCATCGAGAATCGGATACATAATACCTTAAGAAGAAAGACGACTGCGAAAGGAAGAAAAAAACAAGTGCAAGAAAAAAAAAAAAAAGAAAAAGAAAAGGAAAGAGAGGAAGAAAAAAAAAAGCAACGGAAAACAACATTTAAAAAACAAAAACAAAAAAGAAACGTCTACAAAATTTACAAACTGGGGGGGGAAAGAAAGATAGAGAGGAACGATAAAAAAGGCACGGGGAAGGTAAAAAGGTAAGAATATTATTTTTTTAAAAAACAAACATATATATATATATAGAATATAAACACACACACACACATATATATATATATATATATATATATATATATATATATATATATATATATATATATATATATATATATATAAGTATTGATAACTAAATGCAACACAAAAGCCATGCGCTCAATATGCAATACCAACATATTACGATTTATGCATGTATAAAAATTCTAATATATATATTATCCTTCATATATATATATATATATATATGTGTGTGTGTGTGTAATTTTTTCTTTGGAGTAGAAATTCATTAAATGTCTACATTGTCTTTCGACTTAAAATTCTCCGCTAAACAACACCCCCGTTTTAAGTCCTCCACAACAACAGGAAGAAAAAAAAAAACAAAAAAAAACAAAAAACGACACAACGCATTCGACATAGCAGTAAAAACGTTGTCACCGAACAACACACAATGAATCGACGACTTCGTTGTAACGAAAAATCCTAAAAATTCTAACATAATGCCTGATTATTATTATTATTACCTATAACCAAACAAAAATGAACCGATCACAGCCAAAATTACGTATCCACT
>OZ010608.1:28373091-28445591 GCA_963932145.1 Acanthosepion lycidas | reverse complement strand
ATATATATATATATATATATATATATATATATATATATAATACGTAAGACAATCCTTAAAACTCCATTCCGCTTATAATTTATTTCATGAATATATATAAATATTCATCTCTTCAAACCGAAGAGCTTACATTCTGCTCTGTTTGGATTAATGTCCTTCTTGGAATTATCCCTCCCAATTCACCAACTGGTATGTTACATACACACACACACACACACATATATATCTATATATATATATATATATATATATATATATATATACATTTTTTTATTTTTATGTGCAACTAGATTTGTTACTTTAACGTAGTGTTGATTGAATGTGGACAATGTTTTGTACTATATATGAAAATATACCCTCAAATTATGTTTTCCTTTACTGATAGATAGATAGATAGATAGATAGATACTGACGTACCAAAACCTGTGGTATAACTTTGTAAGGTGGCGCCATCTATCTTGACCTCACAAAAATGCTCAAATCTGTATCAACTCAGAGAAATTGATAATTTTGACCGATTCTGTTAAATGACAGACAGATAGATAGATAGATAGATAGATAGATAGATAGATAGATAGATAGATAACTGTAAATGTAAGGTTAGATAGTGTCATCATCCTTGACGTCATAATACTGCATAGTTCTGTATTAATATTATTATGACATCTGGTGAGTCTGTGTGAACACTGGCTAGGCAACGTAAATTATCAGGGTTTAGAACGAGGGGTGATTAATGTGTATCAAACTGATAGGACATTCCGCTTCTGAAAATGTCACTTGACATCCGGCTTCACGTGTGCACCAAGAATACCGGATGAAAGGATTGTTCAGTGCAGTGTCCGACCACGTGTCCTTAATGATCGTGACCACTGACTTCTGGCTACAATTGTCAGCACAAACAGACAGGTGTCACTATCTCCTTTAGTGCATCTACATTAAATGCAGGACGTACTAGACGCACGTCTAAAAGTTTCATTCAACGTTATTTAGCTTCTTTAAGGCCCTGAGAGAAGAATACCTGCAAATGTGATTTTCTTAATGCCCCAGCATCGGACACAGCACTCCGCCAACGTCACTTGGTTTGATGCAGAGCCCGTTCAAGAGTCTCATATGATACGCCCACTACGAATCTATGACACGAACCCGCACTCAACTGCATTTCAATTTTCATAAGGTGGTATTCATATAAAATAAAAATTTTATTGTAAACTAATTATGCACGACAAAAAATCATATGCAATATAGTTGAACAATTAGAAAAATTTAAAAGAAATACAAGTGCCCCAAACAGGCTTATATATATATATATATATATATATATATATATATATATATATATATATATATATATATATATATATAAAGATATAAAGATAATTATATACGCTCTATCTGTGATATTGAGCACTTTATCCCTTAAAACTATATATATATATATATATATATATATATATATATATGTATTAGGTTGGTGCAAAAATAATGACGTAATAATGTCGTTTTTTTACGTATTTTTTAACGTCAAAAAACGACATTATTACGTCATTATTTTTGCACCAACCTAATATTTATGAAGAAATATAGTTTTAAGGCGTGCTATATTGATGGGATAAAGTACTCAATATCGGAGATAGAGCGTATGTAAATATAAATATAAAAGTGAACACTGAAGTCAACACACAGAGGCGACCGACTGTTTCATGCTAGACGCAATCAACAGGCTGTTTCATGGAGACGAAATCGTCAGGCCTGACGATTGCCTCTAGTATGCAACAGCTTGTCGCCTCTGAGTGTTGACTTCAATGTTCACTTATATATATATATATATATATATATATATATATATATATATATATATATATATATATATATATAAGTAGATTAGTTCGCTATATAGTCCAGTTCACACTTCTCCCTTTGTTTAGGGTTTAAGATTGATTTTCCGGTTCCTTGTAAAGTCTACCTGAACTCTACACTCCTAAGGTCGGCACCTAAACTTTGAAATTTTATCTACTATTTATTTTTGTTTCCTCTACAGTAGTAGATAGCTTCGGCTATCATCATCAGGTTCATACTCTTCGCCGATCTTTGAAGTGGAATAGAGGTTTATCTCTTCTTTCCTGTTTAGGATCGAGTTTTCGCTTCATTCTAGAATCTACTTCAACTCCATAACATCTCCGCCTCACTGTGAAATGTAACTTACTAGTTATTTATTTTTCCTCAATAGAAATAGATAGGTTCGCTTATCGTTCGATCCACACTCCGGCCCGGTCTTTTGAACAGGAGTAGAGGTTTATCCCTTGCTTCCGGTTTAGGATTGGATTTCTGATTTCTTATTTTTCATTCTCTTTCAATTATACTAGCTTCTTGCATGTTGGTGGCATTATAACGATTAATATATATATATATATATATATATATATATATATATATATATATATATATATATATATTGTCATCCACAGACAGACTCTTTCGGTATATCACAGCTCATCAGTGTGGCTAGACGTCCGGTTGCCTCTAGCTAGGATCGAAACCCGGTTCTACCACTAAGCCGTTGGCGCACGGCAGAGATGAAGGTGAATTTAAGCGTATTTATTTTTAGATAAACACAGTGACGATCACGATCATTGGTCATGATCATTAAGGACACAGTTCAGAACTCGATTCGATTCACCGAAGAGTCTTGCATTATTAGCCGTAATAGTCACTGTTTACAAACCCACACTTCCTCCCCAGAGATCTCGACCGAAATAAATTTTTCAGGAGCATATATATATCAAATATGTAATGCAGTTCTCTTTATATTTCAATGAATCATTCATACAAAAAGTAGATTAGTAAAGTTAATGATATAAAATGGCGAAATCCCTTCGTCTTAAAAGTGAATTAACCTACAAATCACTTGATAAATGTTATGATCCTTGTTTTTAAACATTATAAGCTGTATATGGTCTTTCTACTGAATGTGCAGTCGAAAGTACTTGCGTATTAAAGAGAGACCTTATACAGCTTCTAATATTTAAAAACAACGATCATAACATTCATCGTGTGATTTGTAGGTTAATGCACCTTTAAAATTTTGTTAGGGAAGGGATTTCACCATTTTACATCATTAACTTTACTAATCTACTTTTTGTATGAATGATTCCTTGTAATATATATATATATATATATATATATATATATAGCTTTTCACTTTAAAAATCATGAGGTCAGTTGAATCCGCTACTTTAGTTTCAACCTTATGGTACCCTCAGGCGACCTTCATCAAAATGACTTCTTAACGCTTTTTTTTATTTTTTTTAAAAACACTAAAGAACAGTACATTATTATTTTCAACAAAAAAAATAAACAAACGTTGGGTGTAATGGAAAGGGAGGAGGAGGATGTAAAGAAGAAGAAGAAGAAGAAGAAGAAAGGCAAGTGTATTGTAAATGTATTCGTGTAGGTTAATTACATTTTAAATTTAAAAGCTCTATATGTTATTTTTACTTTATTTTTTCACACGTGTATTGATCACTTTTTAATATTACTGTTTCCTGGTCTGACTCAACTCTGACCATTAAACTTTTAATTAATTAATTAATATATATATATATATATATATATATATATATATATATATATATATATATATATATATATATATAAAGAGAGAGAGGGGAGGGAATGCAGAAAGGGAGAGAATAGAATTATATCGTTTAAAAGATGGCATATTCATTATGAAACTACTCAATATCGGCGACAGAATGTTTGTATTTATAAACAGCGTAGAGTTAAAAATCAACACTGCATGGTGATTGTCAGTTTCACACCTCAATTTGTTGATGTGACAAGGCTTGCAACTCAGAGTCAAACTGCAATGTTGGTTTTATGAGCAGACTCTATATCTCCACACGCTATATCACCAGTATTAAACTATATACCCTCAAATATGTAACAATGTTTAAACAGCACACACAGACACACTTTTATATATATATAATGAAATGGACTAAGTTCAACAGTTATTTTAATATATTTTTATGTTATTTTTATAGATACAAATACTTAAGTAAATGCTCTGTTTGTAATAATCAGTATTAACTACATTTTCAAGCCTGACTGTACGAGAAATTCCTTAGAAAATATATGTTTGTCCTCCGACAGGAATCGAACCTGCGTCCTACACAGAACCGTCATGTAGCCTGACTTTCTATACCATTTAGCTACAGAGGAAGTGTTTGGTTGGGAAAGTCAAATTACTATTTTTAAACAACTGATTTCCCCTGATTTGTCTCGAACGCTCATATCTCCACGTAGCGTATCTTAACGCAAGCAAATGAGTCTGTAGCTAAATGGTATTGCACGTCAAGCTAAATGACGGTTCCGTGTAGGATACAGGTTCGATTCCTGTCGGAAAAAATATTTTCTATGAAATTTCTAGTATATTCAGGCCGGTAAATGTACCTAATAGTGTTTATTATAAACATAGCATTTACTTAAATATCTATATCCATATATATATATATATATATATATATATATATATATATATAATTAATGAAAATCTTAGTAGCCCTTATGGATAATCCCAGGGAGGATGAAACTCACTTAGAGCGAATAATCTAATTTAAAGAAAAAACAGACCACTTTAAGGTACCTTTAAAAGTGTAACTTTTAATTTCATTTTTTCAACTTGAAAGGGAAGTCTGAAGATCCAGAGAATAATAAATTCTCTGGTGAAATAAATTATTATAATAGTACCTTAAAGTGGTTTGTTTTTCTTTAAATTAAATTATATATATATATATATATATATATATATATATATATATATATATATATATATATATATATATATGAATAAAATGATGTGTTTCGTACTCTGAGGGACTTTATCAAACCAAATGTAAGGATTTATTTTGCTGCACATGTTTATATACAAGTGCAAGAATGTCATTGGTTTATCAAGGTTTTTAAATCTGAGAACATTCATGAATATTAATCAGGTCAGTCAAAACATATGGAGGACACAAAGTGCCATAATTCGAAGTCTGTTAGGGCAAAAGTAAACTAGTAATATATAATATCTTTTTCTTTTTATTTAATAATCGAATATTGTTTTAAATGGGGATCAGATTTTTATGATTTGTGTGTGCCGTACATCTTCAAAAGCATAAGGTAATGGATTCAACCGTTTTATTTTTATTTTTTTTATTTACATATTTGTTGTCGTCTATGTTAGCTTGGCATAGGAATTCTTTCGGGAAAGGTGAGGTTGGAAATAAATCCTAGCTTATATTTACATTTACACGTGCAACAAAAATACATCCTACATTTACCTAGATAAAGTCTCTCAGAGGACGAAACGCGTCGGCTAAGAATAGTTTTTCCTCTTGTCTTTTTCCTTACAGAAACACTCTATCATAAAATAACACACACACACACACACATACATACGCACACACACACACACACATATATATATAAATATATATATATATATATATATATATATAGCTAGACAGATAAATAGATGCATAGATACATACATACATATACATATGTGGCCGAATGTTTAGTACGTTCGCATTCTGACCATGAGACCCAGGTTCGAATCTCACCATGGAGACTTTCTGATGTTATCATACTGGAGGTGTCAATCCCAGCATGCGGCACCGTTGGAAAGTGCCTGACAATCATACCATGGGTTGACCCAAGCCATGTGAGTGAAATTGGGCCGTCGATAGTTGTGAAAGCACGAAGTCACAAGTGATCGTGGACGAGGCTTGTTCAAATTATTGATCACGCTAGATAACACTCTCTTTCCCAGAAAATCTAACTAAGCATTGTTGCAGTATAAACCACAGGTTCAAGGTGTTGTGGGTATTGAATAAACAGAAACGCGCCTAGTAATCGGGTATCCTCGAATACTATATATATATATATATATATATATATATATATATATATATATATATATATAGTATTATGTATGTATGTATTATAGTATTATATATGTATAACGGGTCACCCGTAGGCGAATTTGTGTTTATTCAACACACACAACACTCTGAAATTGTGGTGGACCGAGGTTGACTTGCACTTCGCCAAGCAGGTCTCCGTTGCCCGAACTGCCCGCGTGTGTGTACCTCTAGGTGAGGCCTGACGATGACATATGAAAGCGCAAGATGCGGATGACAACACCCAGAATCAAGCACCACAACCACAACCTACGGACGAGTGGGTATATACTATATGCAACAAACAATGCCAAACACAAGCGGGCTTCATGAGCCACTGACGGTCTCATAAGCAGTGAATTGATATAGAAAGCGATTTAAAAAAATGAAAATGTCAGCAATGGTCATACTCGTCTGGCAAGTTGACAGTCATCATATATATATATATATATATATATATATATATATATATATATATATATATATAGTGGAACCTCATCATCACGAAATCTGTTCACGAACAAATCTTCCGAACGAACGGTGTCTCTAACGGTGACAACGTGCGTCCACAAGCCGGGTGTATCAAGCAGTGTTAAGTGGTGTAAATCGACAAAAAAAATTTAAAAAATACAAAGGGAGGAAACCCCAGAAAGCCAGCAACCTGATGTTTTTTTTTATGGATGTGACCCTCCCCTTTCAAACAATAACATCCTTCCCAATTTTCATCACCTCCTTTTTACGCCATAAATTCTCCTCCTTGCAGGTAAGGTAAAATTAATTTAAGCTTTTGTTTATATTTTATAGCACCTCGGATAGAGGAATTCAGTTGGGTCGTTATATTCACTTAATGCATTTGGGGGAGGTATGAATCCATCTCTTACCCCCACCCGCAAATGAGTAAATAGTAAGAGAGACTAGGTTCTATAGCCTTGGGTAACAATCGGTTTAGGAGAAGGAAAACTCTGTATTCAAAACTGTATGTAGCCCTGGGCAGGTACATACTGTGCAGCTAAGGAAAGGATTGTTTGCATTGACACGATGATCACAACTACAGTCAACTCTTTAACACACTGGGTTCTATATCCTTGGCTGGCAACCTGTCTACGATTTGCCTGATAACGTAACTGTCCGGGTTTCAATTCTCGATAGTAAATGCACACTGCTGATGAGTTCCAAATATAGGACAAAACGGCTGTCCAGTGCTTTCTGTTGAGGTTTCTTCTAGACTCGATGAATTACTTGATTATATATATATATATATATATATATATATTATGACAAAAACATTTTACATCGCTCCACAAAAAGATTCATGTTTCCATACTATGATTGTACTTCCTCAGGCGATGGTAGATAACTTGTGATAAGAATGAGCTGTTAGGGACATTTAAAAACAAATCGTTACCTCTTGGTATGCAGGAATAACCATGTTTCAAAAACAGTAACAAAAAACTTCAAATTCAATTATAGAATTAAATTAAAGTCATTTTCAAACGAATTTTTGTCGATATTAAATAACCCAGTGAGGTTGATATGCTGTAAAACAAACCAAACCAAACCCAAAAAACCTTAAACATAGAGATTACTTTGAAACACCTGCCACTGTAAGTTTTGGGCCTTCTAACACAATAAACAATGTCTCGTTTATAAAATTATACATGCAATACTATTTACAATAGTCACAATTTAAGGAGTGAGTTTTAATCGTTAAAGAAATGATTTTCATGGACAGAAATACACAGCTAATCTGTGATATTTTTCCAACAAGGCAATTATTCTTTGGTAACCTGTAAAATAAGAAGATACCCCATGTAGCCTGCACACCTAACCGGCTGGATGCTTGATAATTTATTATTAAGATGTCGAAATATACATCAACCCTCACTCTTTTTCAAAGAAGACCCTAGAAAAACAAATGCTTATCCTTATCGAATGCTTGTTTTGGGTCATTTGCAAAATTCTAAGGTTTGTTTACAGTTCTTAAAGAAGGCTTTATTATACTGCATGGGAGATGTCATTTATATATCTAAATTATATTGCTTTGCAATGTTTCATAACTTTAGTGTAACCTATAAAAATAAATACAGATGATTACGAGGCTCACGACTAATCTTTGTTCAGATGATAAAAAATAATGTTAAAAATTACCAATTTTAAATTTTAAAACCATTTATTCTACATTCAACAACATCACTTGATAAGACACCAGAAGTGTTGAAACAAAATGCCTATTTTTGTAGTGATTTTATAACATATTTATGTTATAATTTTCGATTAAATTATATTTGCTCTACTCTATATTGTGCACTCATTTAAGAATAGTATTTTTCATTACTGGAATTTATACCGTATACACCAATCCTATACTATATATGTAATAATCAAGTGATGTACAGATTTCACTTGAAATTGGTCCTTTCAAACGGGGAAAACCGGAATTGGCCAAATCTATTTTTATAAACAGCTAAAACTAAAATTCATGGTAACGACTTCCGGTAAGAGTCGAAAATAGTCGGATGAAAAAAAAATTGTAAAGTTTACCAATTCTAATTCTGACATAGTCTCAAGCGGAAAAAATTAAATAAAAGCATTGGACAAACATATCTTGTGACTAATGTTTAATAAAATTTGTTTAAAAGAAGTCCTGCTACCTAAATACCCCCTCATTTTACCTGGATATATATATATATATATATATATATATATATATATATATATATATATATATAGCGAGAGTGAGAGTATGAGATTACATATATATATATATATATATATATATATATATATATATATATATATATAGCGAGAGTGAGAGTGAGAGATTATATATATATATATAGCGAGAGTAAGAGAGAGATTATATATACATATATATATATATATACATATATGTATATATATATATATATATACACAGAGAGAGTGAGAGATTATATATATATATATATATATATATATATATATATATATATATATATATATATACACACACACAGACACAGAGAGATTATATATATATATAGCTCTACTATGTACGGAGCTATATGTTACGGACAGTTTAATTATACTCCATTTGTTCTCATTTTACCTGGATATATATATATATATATATATATATATATATATATATATATATATATATAGCGAGAGTGAGAGAGAGAGATTATATATATATATATATATATATATATATATATATATATATATATACACACAAAGAGAGAGAGAGATTATATATATATATATATATATATACACACACACACACACACACACACATATATATATATATATATATATATATATATATATATATATATATATATATATATATATATATATATATATATATCTACTCTATACAGAGCTATATTTTAAATTAAATGTTACGGACAGTTTAATTGTACTCCATTTATTCTCATTTTACCTGGATATATATATATATATATATATATATATATATATATATATATATATATATATATATATATGTATAGCGAGAGTGAGAGTGAGAGATTATATATATATATATAGCGAGAGTGAGAGAGAGATTATATATACATATATATATATATATATATATACATATATATATATATATATATATATATATATACACAGAGAGAGTGAGAGATTATATATATATATATATATATATATATATATATATATATATATATATATATATATATATATGTATACACACACAGACAGAGTGATTATATATATATATATAGCTCTACTATGTACGGAGCTATATATTACGGACAGTTTAATTATACTCCATTTGTTCTCATTTTACCTGTATATATATATATATATATATATATATATATATATATATATATATATATATATATATATATATATAGCTATATATATATATATATATATATATATATATAGCTAGAGTGAGGGATTATATATATATATTTATATATATATATATATATATATATATATATATATATATATAGCGAGAGTGAGAGAGAGAGATTATATATATATATATATATATATATATATATATATATATATATATATATATATATATTCAGTGAGAGAGAGAGATTATATATATATATATATATACATACACACACACACACACACACACACATATATATATATATATATATATATATATATATATATATATATATATATATATATATATATATATATATATCTACTCTGTACAGAGCTATATTTTAAATTAAATGTTACGGACAGTTTAATTGTACTCCATTTTTTCTCATTTTACCTGGATATATATATATATATATATATATATATATATATATATATATATATATATATATATATATATATATATATATATTGCATATATGCATAGAAAGTAACGCATGGACAGTGCATGACGGACTGATTTGTTGGTTGTTTTTGTTTAGCGGCATATCAACATCTCTGTGGGTTATTTAATGCCGAAATATAAATATTGAAAATTCAAATTTTATAATTACTTCAAAGGAATGGCATCATTTCATGTTTACTAAGCTGCATTCTTTTTACAAATTCTTTTTTTTTCTGCTTTTTATGTGCCGTGTCCTTTCAGGACGTAGGCGATCATGGCCCTCCACTTCCTCCTATCTCTTGTGTAAGTACCGTGCTTACAAAATCAAAGGAGAAGTGAAAACTTGCTTCTCGTTACAAGAAACAAGAGAAATCATAGCAAATTCTTTTAGTTAGTTCTCTTACTTTTTAGTTTATTTTGACTATGTATGCCATGTCTTCAATTTTAGTATAAAATGTACTAATTATCATCTCGCTATAAAAATTTATTGTTGGTCATTTTATTATGAAATATATTCTTGGTAATACTACTTTAAAATATATTATTGATTATTTTGTATAAAATGTATTGTTGGCTATTTTGCTATAAAATGTGTTTTTGGAAATTTTACTATAAAAATGTATTTTTATATTTTCCTAGTGTTTTCATTACTGCTTGAGGGTTCGCTATTTGCCCATAGCTAGGACCCTAATAGGTCCTACCACCCAGGGACAGGGTGGATCTGTGAAGAACAGTAATTAAGGGGTAGTTCGACGTTCGTCAAAACTACTATCCCGATCAGTGTCCTTGCTACCGGATGTAGTATATCTTCATACCCAGCAATACAAATTGGTATGAGGATGTTACCCCTTACAGACGACGTATTCTACAGCCCCAGCCGGCAGAGAATCGGGTCTTCCTTTATAATATAGATGAGATAAATCAAGCCTGTTTATATCATATCTTGAGGAGCTTGCCTTTTGTCTAGAGCCTCAAGCAGAGAGAAAGACGTAACCATGAATTTAAGGGGAAGGAACTTGCGGGGAACAGAGGTACTTTTGCTAAACATGAATTAATAAAGAAACAGGTATACACATTTGAGTTAATCAGTCTGGCTTATTTTTTGTTTAATCGTTTCCCTCTTGTAGTAAATAGAAAGGCGTTTAAATAAAATTAACTAACAAAGAAAGCTGAGATACTTGGAAGGCACTTTAAACGAATTATATAAAATACAATTTCAATTGACACCTGCGCTGAATATAATAATAATAATAATAATAATAATAATAATAATAATACCTTTTCACGGTCAATACCGTACCAAACAAGCTGATGTAGACAAACCCCGTACACATCAGTGCAGGGTTGAAAGCTGAAACCGAAGGTTTTATCCTTGCTGCACAGGACCAATGCTTGCTAACTAGAAATCATCACGCACAAAATATTTTTTTAGTCCTCAATGCAGATTCTGTGATAAATATTCAGAAACAATTGATTATCTTGTATCAGGTTGCAAGGTATTGGCACCCACTGAATATAAAACCCGGCATGACAGAGTGGGCCAATATCTGCATAGTAAAATTTGCAATTTCTACCGGAAGGAAACTGAAAGAAATTGGTATGAACAAAACATAGACTTGGTTACGGGGATAGGACCTGTAACAATTTTATGGGACTACGCGAATCAAAGCTAATCGCCCAGACATTGTTATTAGAGACAGCAAACAAAAGAAATTGCCTCCTTATGGATATGGCAGTCTCTGCAGAATGCAATGTATCTTTGAAAATCTCCAGAAAAGCTATCAAAATGCAAGGACCTTGACGTGGAAATCTCAAATATTTTGGTACATGGGAACATCAACAATCTCTGCTGTAGCTGGAGCCCTCGGATTTGTTGGAAAAGATTCCAATAGTTTCACTGAAGGGATTCCTGGTAGCCCATGCCTTAAAGAAATACAAAAAGTTGTTCTCACGAGTACAGCCCACCACACCGTACGAAGGCCTTTATCTTTTGTAAAATATATATATATATATATATATATATATATATATATATATATATATATATGTCAGTGGAAAATGTCATGTTGCCATAGTTCTCTGGTTGGGACCCAGAACGAAATGTGTACACACCAGAAATCAAAGGAATAATAATAATAATAATAATAATAATAATAATAATAATAATAATTAAAATCCAAATCTCACAAATGTGGCACATGGGAACATCAACAATCCCTGTTGTAGTTGGAGCCCTCGGATTGGTTGGAAAAGATTCCAGCAGACTAATTGAAGGGATCCCTGGAAGCCCATGCCTTAAAGAAATACAAAAAAATTTTCTCACGAGTACAACCCACACCTTACGAAGGGCTTTATCTCTGTAAAATAAGTCTGTTGTTTTTGTTGTTGTTTGTTTTGTTTTGCTTTTTTTTTAATGCTCAGTGGAAAATGTCATGATGCCATGTCTGACGCAGAAAGAAATGCGTACACACCAGAAATCAAAGGAAATAAAATAATAATAATAAATGCCTTAGAAACAGTGTTCTTAGGAGGGAGACAGAAGGCCTTATGATGGCAGCACAAGACCAATGTCTTCCAACTATTGCCTACAAAGCTAAAATCAACAAAGATGGCTCAAACCCCGCCTGTCGCTTATACTGTAAATTTGTTGAAACTGTTGGCCACATAGCACTAGAATGCTCAGTCTTTGCTGAGAAAAAGTCTCGGATACATGGTACAGCCACCACCTGAATGAGGTCGCAAATTGGCTGTTTGTCTCAAAAAGGAACTCCAATCTGTTGTTGACTGGGGCAAGAAATGGCTGGTTAACTTTGATGCATCAAAAACAAAACTGCTCTCTTTTACCCACCACAGAGAACCCTACCTGACTCCCATTAGAATGTCTGATGCTGAACTCCACGAGAGCACCTCTCTGCGACTGCTTGGTCTCACTCTCCGCTGACCTGAGATGGAACAAAATACATTGTATCAATAGCTTCATCTACCACAAGGAAAGTTGGTTTTCTGTGTCGCGCCAGAAAGTTTTTTCTCGCCCGAGACCATCCTTCAAATCTATAAATCAACCATTCGCCCTCGCATGGAATACTACTGCCATATATGTTCTGGAGACCCTGCTGTTCGTCTTAAGGTCCTCGACAAAATCTAGAGACGGATATACAATGTGATTGGCCCAAATCTGGCATCTCGTTTACAGTCGCTCTCTCACAGACATGCCGTCGCTTCCCTCTGTCTTTTCTACAAATACTTTCACGCTAACTGCTCCCACGAGCTACTTTCGCTGGTTCCCAAACTGCATGAATTTAAACATGCTATTGGTTGGCATCTCAGTCCCACCTTTTAACTGTCAAAACGGTTAAATTTAGCCGTCTCTTTTACTTCATGTCTCGCACTCCTGTCTGTGGAACTCCCTTCCTCTTACTTGCTTCCCGGATAGCTATAATTTCCAACTATCTAAATGCAATGTCAATAGACATCTCCAGATGTCTTGATCTATTCCCCGTCCTACTCTTCATCCTTTCCTTTTTCACGCCACATTACCCTTGCTCCCACTCCCTGTAAACCCTTCCGTGCTAATGGTACCCCGGCCTTGCTTGAGGTGAAAAGCTTTAAAAAATGGTGGTAGAATGACTATACTGTGGAATATCCCAAACAAAGGAAAATCGATGAAAATAAACAAGTCATAGCCATAAAAGTTTTCAAAAGAAGGAATCTGCCAACTAATTGTTATGACTTGTCCACAGGATTGCCAATATTTCTAAAAAAGAATTTCGAAATCTGTCGAATTTATAAGGACCTGTAAATCACAGTAACAAAAATCTAGAAACTTGAAATTACAAATTCTCCTTATCTGGATAGGGGCATTGAGTATGATAAAGAAGGGTACCGAAAAGTATGTGATTAATATGCATGGACACAGCAGCATCTCAGAGCTACAAAATGTGGAACTTCACATATCATCCACACGAATTGAATTTTGTAGCTCTGAGATGCTCTCTGCCTAATCGAAACATCCTAAATAAGCATAGATAACTCACTTACTGTGCCCTTTATGCTCATAGACCCCGGAAGGGACTTTGTAATTAGACACTTAAATTTACGATCTGACAAGATGATACCACAATAATAATTATAATAATAATAATAATGATGTTTTTACGGAAAGGAAACGGCAAAGAATTGGTTGAACACCACCCAGGCCCGGTTACGGAGATAGGACATGTAAGAATTTTGTAGATCTTTACAATACACACATACAGAACAATCAAGGCATCGTGATTTAAGACCGCAAAGACAAAATGTGCAAAATATTCTTATTGATATGGCAGTCCCTGCAGACTATAATGTATCTTTGAAGATCATCAAAAACCTATAAAAATGCAAGGACCTTGAAATCGAAATCTCAAAATTCTGGGACATTAGGACATCAACAATTCCAACTATAGTTGGAGCCCTCAGATTGACTGGAAAAGATTAGAGTAGGAACTTGAAGGGATTCCTGGCATCCCATGGTTTAAAAAATGTTCTCACAAGTACTACCCACACCTTACGAAGGGCTTTATCTATATGTGTGATTTTTTTCAAAACTGCTCATTGAAAAATGTCATGGTGCCATTTCTGACCTAAGGTCTCCGGAAAGTAATGAGTATACACCATAAATCAAAGGAAATAAAATACTAATAATAATGGTCAATACTTTGTCCGTGTCAAGGAAGCTGACAGACAAACTCCGTACCCGTCAGTGATTACGTAGTGCTGGGGTTAAAATCTGAAACTGAAGGTTTTATTCTTGTTAGACAGGACCAATGCTTGTTAGCTAGAAATTGCCAAGCATACATACTGAAAACTGTGTTAATCCGAAATGCAGATTCTGTGATAAATATCCAGAAACAATTGACCATCTTGTATCAGGTTGCATGGTGTTAGTACCGACTAAACTCGGCATCATAGAGTGGGCCAATATCCGCACTGAGAAATCATGCAAACACCTACGGGAAGGAAACTGGTTACAGAGGTAGGAACTATAACAATTTTATGGGACTCTAAAATACACGCAGACAGAACAATCAAAGCTAACCGCTCAGACATCGTGATCAAAGGCCATAAAAACAGACTGTGCTTTCCTATTGACATGGCAATTCCTGCAGATTGTAATGCATCTTTGAAGATCTTCAAAAAACTATCAAAATACAAGGAATTTGAAGTAGGGGTTTTGTCGGTCTCTCGCCCAACTGAGCCTCACACAAATTAATCAAAGAGGTGGCAATCTGGAGCGTTAGGTGATCAGATGTAAGGGATGATGTGGTCGTAGAAATTGCCTGACAGCCATGACTGGGTTCTCCTGCATGTTTGGCATGTTGCGGAATCTTTTTGCCAGATATAGGGTCTTCCATCAGCCATCTCTCGTGATCACTCCAAACACCTTCGTAAATTCGCAAATTAAAAATATAAAATGGCGACTATTTACCCATCGCACCAATATATATATATATATATATATATATATATATATATATATATATATTAATGCCTGTTTCATTAAATAATATAGACAAGTTTTGTCTATTTATTTTAAGTAAGTTCCTATCATATTGTCTGATAAGCTTAATAACATTATCATTGAAAGACGAAAGGAAAACACCATATTGATACATGTTTAAATCCAATCTAAGCTTTTGGCTTACATAAGTCATAATCAAAGATGACAATTACATTTCAATAAATCAAACAATACAAGGACAAAACAATAATGATTGACTGTTTTTGTTGCGTGAAAAATTTCAAAGCAACGACAAACTCGTGTATACGAGACGCGGAAGCGAAAATCGCGTCGCAGCTCATGACGCCACACATGACCACGGGAGAGTGAAAACGAGAAGTATTATGTATGGGAAGCCGTTGGTATAAACCAATGGCTTCTGTTATCAATTATAGGCATTTAAGAATAGTTGTGGAGATTTCATAGTTTATTTTGTTCAGATTAAGTTTCAACTGTTTTATGTATATAGCTTCAATTTTTTGTTTATTGTTTTCATGTTTAAGTATAGTTGTGTTTTCAACGAGGATTTTGCGGAATTGTGTACGTGGCCAGGCATATTATTTTAAATGCCTAAAAATGTTAGAGTTATCATTAAAACTTACTTAAAAATAAAGACAAAACTTGTCTATATTATTTAATTAAAAATGCATTAATGAAATATTGCTGCCTAAATATACACAATATATATATATATATATATATATATATATATATATATATATATATATATATATATATATATATATATATGAGATAATGATATATGTATTTTATATATCTAGAACCGTATTCGGGAAATTTCATCACAAACTGGAAAAAGTTTACTTGTGACGCGTTTCATCCTTCAAGACTTTATCGAACTAATTTTGTTATGTCAGTAGGACTACACACGTGCACGACAGAGGGGATCTGGAATTGTAGAATTTTTTTCAGCTGAATTTATTTAGTTTTTTTTCATTTTCTTTCCATCACTTTTGTAAAATGTATTCCACACTGCAATATTAGAAGATTGGCCAGGAAAGGTGAAAAGTTATAAGAACCAAGTCGCAAATTTACTATAGATCGCCTTGCGACAAAAACTCTCTCTAGAGACTTACGTGAATTATTTTCTCCTTTGATCATGGTAGCAT
The DNA here is from genome assembly GCA_963932145.1 of Acanthosepion lycidas. Lineage (NCBI taxonomy): Eukaryota > Metazoa > Mollusca > Cephalopoda > Sepiida > Sepiidae > Acanthosepion > Acanthosepion lycidas. Next base: position 28,428,662 of record OZ010608.1, on the reverse strand, counting down.
TTTTTATGACAAAGTTACATTTGATGTATTATTTTGTCCCTTTTGAATTCATATAATCTTTTATTTAGATTGCTTGTAGTTTCTCCTATGTATTTTTGTGACAATATTACAGGCAATAGAGTAAACTCCGCCTTCAACTTATTGTTTTGTTTAGTATTGTCTAAACCTTTTATTGTTTTGGATGTTGTAGTAACGACTTCTTTGTTGAGTTTAGATAGATTCCTTCCGATTGTAGATGTGATAGAATTAGTTGGCAGGAAAATATATTTTTTGATTCATTGAGTTTCTCAGGAGGGGCCCTTTTTGTTTTGTTTTGGAATATTTTGTAGGCCTTTCGTTTTGAATTGAATATAAAATAATTAGGGTACTGGAGAAGTTTGAAAGTGTTTCAATGTATTTCTCTTCTTCGTGGAAATAATCCGAGCTACATACTCTTAGAGCTCTTAAGTAGAATCGGATCATTATGCCAGGTTTTTTTTTTTTGTTGTTATAAAAATCGAAATTCATTACTTCGTTTTTGCGGCGTAGATATCCGTTGAACAAGCTAAAAAAGGTAAAGGTAATAATTTAAAATAAAAATAAAACTGGATCAACGTATTTAAATAAATATTTATTTTTATATCTACATGTGACCATCAATTCATTTTTCTTGATTAATAAACCCGGGTTATTTAAGTGTTTTAAGATAACAAATTTTTCTACAAGGCACAAATTACATCTATCGCCTTTCCCATTAAAAGATTTGACTTTTGGGATAATGTCACCATCATTCTTTAATTTCCAGAAATTTTCAGAGAGAGCAGTAGTGTTTATGTATTTTACATTGCCTAAAGTTATTCGATTATGATAGAAACAAAATTTCCAGGGTCATATACATACATATATATATATATATATATATATATATATATATACATATTCCCAATGATATATACATATATTTCCAAGGATATATATATATATATATATATATATATATATATATATATATATAATCGCTCCCTTCGGGTGGAGAGGAACGCAGATGAGATTTTGCCTACGGGCAGAACCTCGTCTGTGGAAAAGTAGACAGCCACCGACCCTGGATATGCGGGGTCTACGAGGAATCTTTGCTTGAGCGTACGTGCTCAAAAAGTCCCACGTTATACCGGCCTTGTGCCACATCCTGCTTTGAGCACCGATTAGTACCCCGCATATATATATATATATCTTTTGAAATACGTGGATCCATATATATATATATATATATATATATATATATATATATATATGTGTGTGTGTGTGTATATGCGCGGTACTAATCGGAAAGTGCTCGAAGCAGAAGCAGGATGTGGCAGAATGCCAGTATAACGTGGGACTTCCGAGCGCGTACGTTCAGACAAAGATTCCTCGTAGACCCCGCATACCCAGGGTCGGTGGCTGTCTACTTTTCCCCAGACAAGGCTCTGCCCGTATGCAAAATTTCATCTTAGTTTCTCTCCACCCGAAGGGAGCCAGTCGATGTACTCGGTAATTACCCATCCTCTCTACATGGCGGGATGTGGCACAAGAACGGTTTTTAACGCGGGGCTTTCCGACCATATCATCAGAGATCTCCTGAATATATGTGTTCAGGACAGATCCATTAATTGGGGAGATGGATTATGCCACGTTCCCCTCTGCCTTATTTTTATAAAGGGAAGAAGTCCTTGAATTGGGTAGGGATCTTTTACTGCCTGTGAGACCGTGTTATATTAGCTTGTTCTACTTACGGCTACTCCTTGCTTTTGTAGGAACCGCCGTACGCGTTCGAACATAAGTGAAGCCCTTGTGCCTGAAGGAATTTACGCAGGTAGCTCGAAGATGGCAAAAAAACTGAGCAAAGTCTTTGTATGACCGTTGTAAAGGATACATCGGGGCAGGGTATTGCGAAAGGAAACCGCGAATATTCGTCAATTATTGTCAGCATATATTTGTTAGGAGTTTTTGACGGCAGTGATCCTTTAAAATCCAGTACGATTTTCATAGGGTTGCGTGGCTTTTATAACCTTGCTGGTGTTAGGACGGCAAAACCTAGGCTTATTTTCAGTGTAAGTCTTACTCAATATTGTTCCGCTGACACCGAAGAAAATAAACAGTCTTTACTTACACTATTTATATTGTTTGGACTATCGTCCTCATCTTTGTTGCCATATTTATTACAACGTTTCGGCCGTTGTAAGCTCCGGCCGAAACGTTGTGATAAATATGGTAACAAAGATGAGGACGATAGTTCAAACATTGTAAATAGTGTACATAATACCTCATCTCAGAAATATAGACAGTTCTTACTTAGTTTTATCAAGGGTTGATAAAATCCGTCAATGGAGTCTGAGGGCAGTTGATCATTTCATTTTTCTTTTTTAATGTAGTTCCTGCCGAGTATTGTTAAAGCTTCTTCGTAGGAAATACTCGTATAATTTCCGCGAAATACTCGTAAACTTGTGCTGAGAAATATCTGGTGAGATAGTGCAGCTTATTAGAACTTTGGTCGCAGTATGTACTCAAAAAAGTTCATGAAGTTTACTCACCAGTGACGATATTGCAGTTGGGATCCAGACGCATTGAGGTCAATAGTAAGTTTCTGTGGGCAGAGTAAATTAGCCATTTTCAAAATGGTTAACAACGAGAGTATACTAAATTGTAGTAGAATTGTTCTAGACAATAGGCATCGCTTATCAATACTCTGCATATCAGCAGAGTTCTCCTGAATATATGTTCAGGACAATCAGTAATAAAAATACCACACAAAACGTCAATATATTTTACTGCAACCAAATGCACAATAATTATAAGCAGAACGAATTCACTATACAAATAATCATTAAACATAATATTTCTGCTGTAAATTCCGAAAAAAAACGTGTAAAACTTATAATATATTACAGAAAATGAAAAACAGCACACTTGTTGTCACTAATCCAAATAACCCCATCAAATCTAAAATTGCGTTGACCAATACAGTGTATCAATTTCACTGCCCATTACAAGATTTTGTTTCTTGTCATAAATCAATTACCTATATTCGACATACTACTACCTCCTTGAGTAGACGCCTCACATGTCACTCATCAGATCAAAGTGCCATAAAAACATCTTATGACCCACTATTTACAATATCCCTTACGGAAAAATTATCGTCGAAAACAGAATATTCTAAATAAATCAAATTACCGGAAACATCTCAAGTGACATAGGCCCAGTTTATAAAACATCTCGCACCCACTATCAACAACAGCTTATTCAGCAGTGGTAAAGGGCTGTTGAAAGTTTTTAAAAACAATAGGAAGCAGCCCACTTGTATTCCAAACGTGCTCAACACGCGAAGCTCAGAATAAATGCTCCTACGAGAATTGAAAACACAAGAAAAACATCTTATACAGTCAAACATGAAGAGAAATTAACAATTGCCAAAAACAAGCCCCCTTGCAAATAGATAAAGAATTGGCGAAAGCGCTTGGGACAATTTTTCACTATCTTACTCCCACCGAAAGTAATTAACACTGTTTATTAAAAAAACAAAAAACATTTGCTTAAATAAGTTGTATCTATTAAATAACGTATAAACAAAAAATACATGAAATGATTGTCGCATTTAATCTATTTCATTATATATATATATATATATATATATATATATATATATATATATATATACTTAAGTAATTCATAGAGTCTGAAAGAAACCTCACCCTCCGGCATCTAATGCTCTAGAGTGAGCGGCTTGGTGATAGTAGTCGTGGCTCCAGGGGGCACAGTCCTATGCTTACAAAGAACGCAGTAAGAGTTCCACCACGGAATATGTGAGCGAGCGGCGCTATATTCAGTTTGATTTGCAATCTCTTCGTCGCCGAGTCCCGGTGGAACAGTTGGTATGATGTTTGCTTGACAACCTAAATTTCAAGTTTCAATTCTCGGTAGTGGATGCCCCTTGCTGATGAGTCCCAAATATAGGACAAAACGGCCGTCCAGTGCTTTCTGCATTCTGTTGAGGTTTCTTTCAGACTCGATGAATTACTTAAAAATATAATTATCAAATCCTCCTAATAATTTCTATCATATATATAGATATTTAGGCAGCAATTTTTCATTGATGCATGTTTCATTAAATAATATCAACAAGTTTTGTGTATTTATTTTAAGTATGTTCCTTTCATACTGTCTGAAAAGCTTATCATTATCATTGAAATCATTTTTAGGCATTTAAAACAACATGCCTTGCCGCGTACACAAGTCCGGAAAATGCTTGTTGAAAACACAACTATATTTAAACATGAAAACAATAAACACAAACTAAAAAATTCTTGAAACTATATATATAAAACAGTTGAAACCTAACCTGAACAAAATATACTACGAAATCTTCACAAATATTCTTAAATGCCTATAACTAATAACAGAGGCTATTGATTTATACCAGCGGTTTCCCATACTTAATACTTCTCGTTTTCACTCTCGCATGGTCATGTGTGACGTCACGAGCTGCGACACGATTTTCTTTTCCGAGTCTCGTATACACGAGTTAATCGTTGCTTTGACATTTTTCATGCATCAAAAACAGACAATCATTATTGTTTCGTCCTTGTATTGGCTGATATATTGAAAAGTAATTGCCATCTTTGATAATGGCTTATGTAAGCCGAAAGCTTAGATTGAATTTAAACATGTATCAATATGGTGATTTCCTTTCGTTTTTCAATGATATATATCATTTCACCCAATAACAAGAATTAAGACGACAGAAGATAACGATTAACGTTGCATTTAAATGTTTTAAGATCAAAGTTGACATTGAAGCAAGAAGCCGGAAGAGATTTCCACGGTAATATACAAAATGTTAAGGTGTGGTTGTAAAGTGAAAAAATTAAAACGACGAAAAGGACATATAATCATGACATTCTACACGTACACACATCTGCGCAGACGAGTGCATAGGCGCCCGCGGACGAACACACCGACACATACACTATGAAAAAAACATGCACCAATGAAAAGTGTTTATAAAAATATTATATACCTTATCTATGAACACTAATGCGCATGTCCCAATCCTCATAAATACATTGTACACTATTGTGTGGGTAATATGCTGCCTAAGTATTCCACCAGTAGCAGGGGCGATTATCGTATTTTGCTGAAGCTATAAAGATTATCATTTCATATCCAACTTCCGTTTGGTTATTCCTCATTCAGTAACCTTCCTAGGTTACAACAAAAGAAGAAAATCAAGAAGTGTAAGTAGTCAATTGATGATACCACTGATGAGTGGAAGGAGTAATTCCAGGAGGATCCGTCTACGTTACTCTAGAGTCGGGGTGTTGAAAGTAATATCAATCAGCTAAGTGACAAAAATTTTACTTGTATTAATTATCTCTGTTTCTCCTCATATATATATATATATATATATATATATATATATATATATATATATATATATATATATATAGGCATGTTTGAATAAATTACAGACATTATGTCTGCTAATTTTAACAAGATCCCAACAACAAATTTAGATTACATATAGTAGAAACAATTTATATTAAAAAATTAAAGCTGGCACTGAACAGAATCAACTATGAATACTGCTGCAATGTTCTGAAATGCCTGTAAAGGAACATTTTTTTTCACGCTTTAATGCGCTTATGACCATGACATCATAACATAAAAAATCCATAATGGATAATTTTCATGTTTTAATGAACGCTTAGCGCATTATCAACTGGTTTGCAGTTAAAAGCATCATGAAAAAAATACGGTAAGGGATAACAACGCACAACTTTGTATAAATACTTGTACTAATGAGCAACATATAGTTTTGTACTACTTCCACCCCTGAAGATGATCTTGAAAGAAGATCGAAAGTATTACTTGGGAAAAGAAAATAAAAGAAATTTAAATAGTTTTAGCACATTTCTCCCATCCTTTAAAATCAATACACTGAAGGTTATTCGTGAGTATGAATGGATTTTGTTCAAAATTAGCAGACATAATGTCTGTGATTTATTCAATCAGACATGCCTAAAAGAGAATTTGCTGCCTAAATACACAAATATATGTGTGTGTGTGCGTGTGTGTGTGTGCGTGTGTGTGTGTGCGTGTGTGTGTGTGTCGACTCATTTGGATATCATGCATAGCGCATCCAATTTTGTTTATTTTTTTCTTTTGTTTTTCGGACTTAATGAATGTGAAAATTGTTAACATGCCGCCAGAACCAACAAAATTATACACAACTGTTATAGTAATTAAATCCAGAAAAGAACGGTATCGTACATTTTTTAAGAAAAACATTAGAAAATAAACAAAACCTGTAATTGTCATGTGTTTTTTTGTTACGCGTTTTTATCCCGTGTACGACAAAAAAAAAAATAAATAAATAAATAAGATAAAGGGACCTAAAGGGAACACGACATATGACCAACTAAGTTTTATAGGAAACAAAAACATATAACAACAACAAAAATTGCAATATGATCTCTGGTAAAAAAAAAAAAAAAATGCATTAATAACACCAAAAAATTGCGGATTGTCCGTAGCATGATGAGCACTGGTAAAAAAAATGTTTGCTTATAATATTAGGTTTATAATACCCAGAAATACACGCACATATTAAGAACACATGGCATAGTCGATAAAGGCGTTAGTTAGATCCAGTGACAAGAATTTAATACCCGATTAAGGCGGTGGAGAACTTGGAGAGGGGAATTAACAGGAGATAACTGATAACTGACATCCATTAAATATGGAAAGTGGAACTAGAACAGTCTAGACCAGTGAGCGAAATAAATATTCAGTTCGACATTCCAACCTCTTGAAGAAGGCCGGAGTGTACAACGGCCGAAACTTTGCAAAAATATGGCGAAAAAGATGAGCGCAACAGTGTAAATAGTGTAAACACATATGTGTTGTTTATACGTTATTTTATAGATACAATTTAAGTAAATGCTAGTTTTTCGATTAAACAGTTATGGCCAGTGGCTAAAAAGCAAAAAAAAAAAAAAAAAACTTACCGACAAAAAGTAAGAAATACTTCAAAATAACTTCCGTCGGACGATTCTGAATTTTTGTTGTATAGTCTACATATCAGGTCAGCGAATGGTAGTAAACGGATTGCTTCGAAGCAGAGATTTCTGCAACAAGTGACTTTAGCGACCAACTCGTTAAATTTGGCGCCAACCAACGAATGTGAACACCCGGATGAAATACCCGACTTGTAAAGTTATCCGACATGAAATAACCAAGAACTCGGAGAAGTTTCATTCGTAAAAATAGATTCTCTCAACAGTACTAAAGTAGGATTGCTGCCCAAACACACACACATATATATAGATATAGATATACACATACACACATATATATATATCTATATATATGTATATATAAATAAAAAAAAAGAACAGTAAGATATTAGGTTGGTGCAAAAATAATGACGTAATAATGTCGTTTTTTGACGTTAAAAATACGTCAAAAAACGAAACTATTACGTCATTATTTTTGCACTAACCTAATATATACTCCAGTGTTCTTATAGATATTTTTATTTTAAATTTAAAAAAAAAAATCCAGACGACATGCATTCAACGGATGTCAGATTTCATTGAAAAATACATCCCTACCCCCTTACCAAAACGTAACTAATAACGGATACAATAATACAGACATGATGAACACCCAGACACCGCTTGTCCAGTTGAAGTAGATTTATCGGTAACCTTGGAAACGTGAATTATGATTTTAGCTGTGTCTTTAAAACCCACTAATTTTAAAAGTTACTCCAAAATTCGCTTGAGGATGAAATGGAACTAATGTCATTAATTTAATTACAAAATTCGTAGCTTTTAGCTTCCATTTTTGAAACATGGTTAGAACTGTGTAGCGAAAAAAAACATATTTTAAATAAATCAATTTATAATATATATATATATATATATGTGTGTGTGTGTGTGTGTGTGTACATATATACATATACACTGCGTGCAAAATTATTATCGAGATAACTTTTTTCTAATATTTCAAAAATCCTCAAATCAATTCACACAAAATTTTCACACAACGTTGGCAATACTGACCTGCGCAATCACTGAATTTTTCGTACTGATCTGCGCAATGTAAACAAACTGGCGCCATATTTGTTATCAGCACGGTGATTTGAGAGTGCCAAATTATTAGAAAGGTTTAGTAAAATTCCCAAAATTGAGCAAACAAAACGTTTATTAATGTTGCACGTGAATGTTTATGATCAAAAGAAGCTAATAAATAAGATAATCAAGCAAATAATAACAGATACAAACAAAGGCACAGTTATAAACAAATTAATAGGGAATGTACTTTCCCAGTTTTGAAATTATTTGAAGAAGTCTACGATCCATAGAATTTGTTAATTGTAGGATGTCATCTGCTGTAATGCCGCGAGATATGTCAAGAATTGCCTCCCATAACTCAGTGTTGCTCCTGAATTGTCGTCCGTTGGCGTACAGTCTTCACTTCATGATGCTCCAAAGGTTTTCGATTGGGTTCAAATCTGGAGAATTTGATGGCCACTTCATTTTTCGAGGTCCATCGAAGCTTATCTGTTTCAAATATTCAGTAGTCTTGTGAGCAGCATGTGAGGGAGCATTATCTTGCATAAAAACAATTGCCCTTCTGAAGGCAAGTCTTTGACTTTTCATCCACGGTTCAAGATGCTCCTTCATAAACGCTTATGTATGCATCAGCAGTCATTTTGACACCATCTGGTACTCTCCATGGGCCCATTGTTTTTCCAATAATACCACCCCAGATCATTATGCCTCCACCGCCATGTTGGCGTCTCAAACGCTGATGGCGATTCTGTCCGTTCATTACCCAGGTTTTGCACTATTTATCTGGCCCATCAAGTGTTGCTCGAGTTTCGTCTGTGGACAAAACTTTAGAGAAGTCAATGTTCATATTGTCCTCGGCACATTTCAATCGATTTTGAATGTGATTTCTCGTCAACGGAGGCTTCGATACAGGTTTGACTGTTGTTGCTATTTCTCACAGATATCGACACCGAGTACTTTTAGACACAGTAGGATCCCCAATACGACGGAAAAGCTCTTGACTGGTAAGTCCAGGGTCCTTCGTGGCCTCTCGTTTAAGTCGTGACATGAGACGACGTGAAATAACCTTCGGCTTGCCTTTATCTGCCCTTTTGCGTACTTGTGTAGGGTCGGCGGTGAACTTTTTTTTTTATGACACCTCCCTATCATTTTAGAAATTTCTAGGGTAGATTTACCTTTTGAGAGTTCTGAGGTGATAGTTTTCTTTTCAGCATTACTTAAACTGCTTTTACTACCGATCTTTTCACTAAATTCTTACAGTTTTCTAATAATTTGGCACTCTCAAATCACCGTGCTGATAACAAATACGGCGCCAGTTTGTTTACATTGCGCAGATCAGTACGAAAATTTCAGTGATTGCGCAGGTCTGTGTTGCCAACATTGTGTGAATTGATTGGAGGGTTTTTGAAATATTAGAAACAAGTTATCTCGATAATAATTTGGCACGCAGTGTATATGTATACATATATAGTTAAAGCTAGAGAGCCAGACAAACCTAGCAAGGTTTCACCTAAGCGGATCGTCATGGAAGGCTGGCTTCCCTGACGATCAGCTTTGGTGAAACCTTGCTAGGTTTGTCTGGCTCTCTAGTTTTAACTAGGTCTGCTCTACTTAATGTATCGAGGACTTTATTTTGCCTACTAGTACCGTTCTTTTTTTCTCTGGGCTTTGGACTTGGATGCTGGACGATTATTTTCGGCTAACGTACATGTTCTTGGTTCTTTCTTTTTTTATACCTTTTTTTTAACCTTTGGTATTGGTTTGATTATTTGCAAATGAAAACACCGAAGGTTTTGCAAACGAGTATAATTTCTTATACTTATAAGATTACTACTAATAATATATACATACACACACACACATACACACACACACATATCTATCTATATATATATATATATATATATATATATATATATATATATATATATAATTTGGATATGTAATTCTGTCAGTTATGAGTTATTGACATTTGGAGAGACATTCATGAAATTTCTTATAAAAATTTCATTATTTTCATAACATGCTTTCATGAATATTTCTCCAAATGTTAATAACATTATATATATATATATATATATATATATATATATATATATATATATATATAAATTAATATAACAAAAGATTGTCACTTAGCTGACTGATGTTAATTTCAGAATCCCGACTCCAGCGTTTCGTTACCGGACCTGTTCGTCCACTCTTCAGAGGGATCCTTTTTCGGTCACTATTCCAATGACTGTCAGCATGTTGTCTTTATACTATCTTTGATATCGCTATTTTATATACACACACACACACACACACACACACACACACATATATATATATATATATATATATATATATATATATATATATATATATATACATACATACATGAAGTTATTTATCTGAAGTTATCTAAATCATATAAACCGCAATAACACGAATTTTCTTGAAAATTTTAAAACAATTTATTCACCCGTCGAAATAAAGCGCGAGTTAAATTTTTATTTAGTTTTAATATGTTTTACTAAAGTTATTGGATATATTATAAAATCTGCTGTCTGAAGTTCTTATGCAAAAGAAGAAAATTACTTTTTCCTTCAATAAGGAAATAAACTCATCAAAAATTGATCAACAAAACAAACAGTTAATATTTCTAAGTCTTTGAAACATTTGCATTACATTGAGTCAATAGCTTCGTCCACCGCAAGGAAAGTTGGCTCCCTGCGCCGCACCAGGAAATTTTTCTCGCCGAAGTCGATCCTTCAAATCTACAAATCAACCATTCGCCCTTGCATGGAGTATTGCTGCCATATATGGTCTTGTGCCCCTTATGTTTGTCTCAAGGTTCTTGATAAGATCCAAAGATGGATATGCAATGTAATTGGCCCTGATCCGGAATCTCGTCTGCAGCCGCTCTCTCATAGATGTGCCGTCGCCTCCCTTTGTCTTTTTTACAAATACTTTCATGGTAACTGCTCCGATGATCTGCTTTCGCTGGTACACAGACTTCGTGAATTTGAGCGTTCAACTAGGCTGGAATCTCGCTCACACGGTTTCACTGTCGAAACTGTTAAATGTAGCCGTCTCTTCTACTTCAAAAGCTTCACGTCTCGCACCTCTCGCCTTTTCCTGTTTCCCTGATAGCTATAATCTCGAACTATTCAAATGTAATTTCTCCAGATGCCTTGCTCTATCCCCTATCCTTCTCTTCATCCTTTCCTCTATCACTCCTGTTTGGTCTCACTCCAGTTCTCTGTAACCCCTTACATGCTAGTAGCTTCCCGCCTTGCATGGAGTGAAACGCTTAAAAAAAATACACTGAACCTTCTTAACCATTTGAGCCCTGATCACCGATTTACCGGTGGAAGAGAAAAATGGCTTAATGCCCAGCCAGCGGTTGAACGGTGATTAAACGCTTATACCTATTTTCATATCTACCGTTAAACATTACATATCAATTATTTGCAAATTTTGACTCAGGAATTCAGGCAGAAGGATTAAAACTGTTCCAGAACGCAGGGCTCAAAGGATTAATAATAACCAGCAATCGATTTATCCATTGATTTTGTTAATTTCTTACGCCAGCGGGTTCAATTTCTGATTTGCTAGTTTTATTTGTTTTGTCATATTGTTTTCCACCTTCATATATTAGGTTGGTGCAAAAATAATGACGTAATAATGTCGTTTTTTGACGTTAAAAAATACGTCAAAAACCGACATTATTTTTGCACCAACCTAATATATATAGATACAAATATTAGGTTGGTGCAAAAATAATGACGTAATAATGTCGTTTTTTGACGTTAAAAATACGTCAAAAAAAGACCTTATTACGTCATTATTTTTGCACCAACCTAATAATTTCATAATCACAATTGGTCATAGATTTTTGAGCGGGTTCAGATGGCGACTTGACGGTGGCTATTCCATTATTTTCTCAACTGTAAACCGTTTACACTCAAAATATTCACGGGTGAGGTTAGATACACGAGAAGCCTTATTGTTTATAAATACTTCACTTTGAAACAGCAAAGCTTGGACTTGAACCATTCAAAAAAACTCTTGTCCATAAAATAGCAAATATATATTACTGTTCAGTTTAACTCCATCGATTTTGAATAGTCCAGTAATTGCGTAGTCGACAGTTCCAGCTAGCTAATCCCCAATGTAGACGCCCGCCCAGACACATTTGTGTTTGTTAAACATCCACAAAGCCCACCACCGATGCCGAACAGACCTTAGTTACAGTTTCTGGGAGAAAGTGCGTTATCTAACGTGAACAGCAGGGTGAACAAGGCCAGCACGCTCAAACCCTCGGTCACGATGACTTGTGACTTCGTGCTAGCACAACCACCGACGGCTCCCAAGAGTTCCGACAAAACAATTTCACTAACAAGGCTTGGTTCAACGCGTGGTATGCTTTTCAGCCACTTTGCAACGTTGCCGCACGCTGGGATCGCCTCTTACATCAAGAAGTCACTTTCCCGACAAATCGACTATGGAGAAATTTGAATATATATATATATATATATATATGTGTGTGTGTGTGTGTGTGTGTGTGTGTGTGTGTGTGTGTGTGTGTGTGTGTGTGTGTGAAAATATTGTAGAAAATAGGAAAGAAACTGGTTTGGTAAATAATCCAAAGTTCCTTAGTATTTTTTTTAAAAATAGTGCTCGATACGAAAGTAGAGCATAAATATAATTATAATCATATTTTTAAATAAATAATTATATATATATATATATATATATATATATATATATATATATATATATACACCTAGTGAGCCAGACAAACCTACCTAGATTTCACCTAAACGGATCGTCAGGGAAAGAAACGAGTCTAGTTATCTATCTATCTATCTATCTATCTATATATATATATATATATATATATATATATATATATATATATATATATATATATATATATATATATATAATAAAATATAGTTTTAAGTTATGCTATATTTATTCATAAAAGAGATAGAGCGTAAGTAAATATAAAAGTGGACACTGGGGTTAACATCTAGCGGCGACAGTCTGTTTCACTATCTTTATATATATATATATATATATATATATATATGTGTGTGTGTGTGTGTGTGTCTATGTGTGTATGTATGTGTGTATGTATGTATGTATGTGCGAATGTATGTTTGCATGTATGTGCGTATGCATGCATGTATGTGTATGTGTGTGTGCGTGTGCATGTATATCTGTGCGTATATGTGTATGTATGCATGTATGTGTATATGTGTGTGTGCATATATGTGTGTGTGCATATATGTGTGTGTAGATTGAAATAGAAATACGTAGCAAAGAGCTTAACATTTATTCTGCGCAACATATGTTTATTTCTATATGCAATCTCATGTATCTTGTATTACATTTAACATACTTGGGAATATTAACCAAGCAAATCGAGCATTATACAGGGAAAATTTTAGATAAGTTAATACTTGTATATTATCATAGGTAATACTGGCGCTCACACAAACGCGTGCGTGCTCGCGTTCATATATATGTGTACGTCTGTATATGTACAACCCACGTATATAGGCATATCTTTATCTGTCTTTCACTAATCTACGTCTCTTAAGGTCACGTGTACTTGTTACGTAAACTATCGATTCATTCAGAAATCTTTATCGATACGCGTAAATATATTGAAACATACGTTATAAAAAAAACAAACAAACAAATCATCTGTCTAGCTACTTTACCGTTCGGCTTTGCCAACAGCTTCTATTTGGAAGGGCGAGGAAGAATTGCTTCAATTCCGGATATGGGTTCCATTATTGCAACAAAAGAACTGTTTTATTCAACGCCAAATGAGATCACCAATGCGAAAAAAGAAATGTCACTGGGTATGCCCCGCGTCATCAAGAGTAAAATCCCGTAGGGAGCAGCACGTGTATTGCATCGTAGTAGCAGTGGTGTGTTGGTGGCAAGATAGAATGACCTGACGGAGCCTAGCCCTGGCAAGGTTTCAGAGGTTTCTTTCTCCTGGACATGCTGTCTAACAAGGCTATAGAGCCCATACCGTCTTACTACACACACACACACAGAGTGAGAGAGACAGACAGACATATATATATATATATATATATATATATATATATATATATATATATATATATATATATATATTAATTGCAGTAAATGTTATCTTATTAGTGGGAAAACCTATTTAAGTTGCTATGCCTGTTTTATCTTTCTCCCAAACTGCTTGACAACACAAGCTGTAAGTACCACTCCGTATTACACATACACACACATACATACACACACACACACACACATACACACACACACACATACATACATACACACACACATATATATAAATATATGGGGGGTTGCGTCAATGCGCCCGTTTGTAGGTCATATATATATATATATATATATATATATATATATATATATATATGTCTGATTGAATAAATGACCGACATTATGTCTGCTAATTTTTAATAAAATCCGTTCATACTCACGAATAATCTTCCGTGTATTGATGTTAAAGAATGAGGGAAATGTGCTATAGCTGTTCAAATTTGTTTTATTTCCATTTCTCAAGTACATTCGATCTTCTTCCAAGATCATCTTCAGGTGTGCAACTAATACAAACCTATATGTTGTCCATTAGTACACATATTTATACAAAGTTATGCGTTGTTATCCATTACCGTAATTTTTTCATTATGCTTTTAAATGCAAAACGGTTGACAATGTGCTGAGCGTTCATTAGAACGTGAAAAAATTATCCATTATTTCATTTTTTTTTTCATGTTATAATGTCATGGTCACGCGCGCATTAAAACGTGAAAAAACTGTTCCTTTATAGGCATTTCAGAACATTGCTGCAGTATTCATAGTTGATTCTGTTGGATGGGGGCTTTGATTTTTTTAATATAAAATTGCTTCTGGTATCTGTAATCTGAATTTGTTGTTTCCATAGTGTAGGATAGTTGTGTTGTTGATTAGTAATTTTTTATATTGTGAATGCGGGCAGGAATGTTGTTGTAGATGTCTTGCAAAGAACGAAGGGTCAGACATGTGTAAGGTAAGCCTTCCTGTTATTGTATTTTGGGTATTCGTATACCCAATATATATATATATATATATATATATATATATATATATATATATATATATATATATATATTGTCGGAGATACATTCTTCCAAGGGTCATTTAGATTGGTATATGATTTTACATAATACCTTAGTTAGGTGGGGGGAGTTATTGCGAATAATTAAATTGGTTGTATTGTATTTTTTTTATAATATATGAATAATTATATTTTTTTATTAGAATCCACGGAAGATATGTTAGCATAAATGAGATTCTTTATGATTTTTTCATCCTGTTTATAGTTAGCATGTATCTGGTTACGATATAGTAGTTTAATATATTTAGTGTCCTTTGAGGAAGTACTATATTCTATTTGACGTGTGTCGAGGTTTTTATATATGGTTTTATTTGTTCAGCTACAATGTGGTTTGGGAAGTCATTATTAATGAAAGTCTGCTTAATATTTTTTTAGTTCATTGAAGAAAATCTTTTTTTATGGAGGAATTAATTTGTGCTCGGTTAATTAAATTCTGTATAAATGTTATTTTGTAGTAATCTGGACATTCACTCTTATAGTTACGAGTGCAAGTGTTTTTGCTGGTTGTTTGTTTTATACGGAGAGATAGTAAATGTGTTGTTATTTGTGTCTATTAAAATGTCAAGGAAAGGGATTTTCTTATCTATGTTAAGTTCGTACGTGAACTTGAGGAAGGAGTATTTTTTAAAGATTTTTTCAGTTCCATTATTTCTTCTAAGTTTTTAACTAAAAAGTATATCATCTTCATATCTTAGGTAGATGAAGGGTTTCTTGGTGGTACTTGACTTCAATGTCCACGTTTATATTTACACACGCTCTATCTCTGATATTGAGCACTTTATTCCATAAATATAGCACACCTTACGAGTATATTTCTTATATATATATATATATATATATATATATATATATATATATATATATATATAGAGAGAGAGAGAGAGAGAGAGAGAAATGAAGGATTCTCGTCATACATACATTTTTTGTTTTTTATGTGTTTTTATTTTATTTCATTTCATTTCTCACACTCAGTAACCCCTTGCGTCTTAGTAGCTTTATTGCCTTACTTGAGTTGAATTGATTATAAAACACATCTAGAAATCATAATCTTTAATTAATGCCTTTGGGTTTTAGCCCGACGGAAAGTGTGTCAAATCCCTATCATGAAGTGTCAAAAACTTTCCTTGAATTTTTATGAATCGTAAGCGAACATGACAGCAACGATAACGTTTTAGAGAAAATGGAATCAAAAAAGACACTCATGTTGAAATTTTTTGCAAAGGTTTTAAACACCCAGAAAATTGTCATGTTAATTTTTACATCACATTAATTTTATAGTTATTTAGTGACACAAACAAACTAAAAAAAGGAATTTTTTAGAAACACATGTTAAGTTTCTTTATTAAAACATAACATGTTTTAACGTTGAACCCAAATACAAAACCAAAATATCTGCTTCCAAAAAATAAATATTTTAAAAGTACGGCACCTTCACTAATTCACTGAAAAAAGCGCATAGCATAATGAAAAAATGGCCCAAACTTGATGAAAACAAAGTTATAGCGTTAAAATCTGTTATTAAAAGAAGAAACACCAAAGTATTTTTTATCATTTAATTATATTTTTTAATCCTTTTTAGAACTTCGAAACTTGTGGATGGGCTATAAATTAGCACAGCAAATTTTTGCGTCGCTTTGCGGTGAAAAGACAATAATTTGGAAATTCTTGCAAAAATTAAATAAATATCGGATTTTAATGAAATTTTCAGAACTTATTCACAAATGAATGAAATTATTTTATAATGTTTGTTTGTTTAGGAAACCTTGATAAAAATATTTTTTACATCTGTTACCCCCCACATTTATTTAATTTTATGAAAATTCGAGAAATTCAATGGTGTATCGTTTAATGTTTATATTAGTTAAATAGCAAAACTTCTTGGAGAATTTAAATCACCAATTTCTTTATCTCTGTCTTCTCGTTTCCTCTTTTTCTTTTTTTACTGTTCTCGCTCCTTAGTATTTTTTCTTATTCTTTCAAACTCAGTAACCCCTTGTGTGTTAGTGGCTTTATTGCTTTGCTTGGGGTGAAATGATTTTTAAAATAAAATTACAAATCTTGAATTATCTGGGAAATGCTATAACAGACAATGTAAAATAGGATACAGGACTCCGAAAGTGCATATGAGCTAAAAAGGATAGTTGTGGAGAACCATTGTCCTGAAGGACGTCAGAAGATTAAAAAAAAAAAAGAAGCTAGGCCGGCTTTTCGAATTCCATGTTGTTTTTGAGTAGGTGCTTAATTCGAGCATCTTCCACTATGAAGAATATGTCTCTGAGAAGGATGTGAAAATATAACATGTTAGGTTGATGAGGCCGTTGCTTAAAAAATAAAGAAAGAAAAGATAAAATTATAATAATAAGACATTTACTGTAAGCTGGTGTTTAATTAGCTTGCATCACAAGAAAACTTAGTGTAGCGTGTTCAATCCTTGCTATGACCACTTAAAAACATAAGTTGTAATGTTATACTGGCAGCGTTTGATATAATTTTAAATGGATTTTTTTAAAATCTAACATTATTTGGTGCTACTATCGTCTGATATCTAGCAAGGCATTTGCGACCTACCTTAAATGACGATGTGCTCATTATTGCTGGAAAATGCTCAGTAAAAACGATGACCTGTTTACTGTTTGGTGCTACTATAGTATGATATCTACGGAGGCATTTGTAACCTACCGTAAATGACGATGTACTCATTATTGCTGGAAAATGCTCAGGAAAAACGATGATCTGTTTACTTTTTTTTTTAAATGACATCAAATCAGTTTACAAACATAAAATCACTATTTGATGATTTTATTTTATTTTTATATCAAAAATTGTTAATGATTTTTACAAATCGCGACAGTTATTAGGGAGATGTGATTAAATATGCTTTAATATTTAAAAAAATATATTCAATATTATTATTGCTTAGGTAATAAGCATTATAACTCAGCACAAATAGCTATATTGTGGAAAAAGGAATTTTCAATAATATAGGCATTTTTGCCTGTTTATTTATCAAAAACAACATTCTTGTACATGTAGTTATGAATAATATTATTCATTAATTAGTAATTTTTTTAATTAGTAATTATTTGTACTCGGTTTTTGACATTAATAACTATCTGCTAGAAGCCTAAAAAATTTAAGTAGAATTCAGCAAGAAACACCATTTACAAAAGATTTATTTTTCTGTTTTGGTCTTCTAAAATAATATTACCTCAAACTTCAAATTGTTTAAGTTTACAGACCGCGACAGCTATTAGGGAGATTTAATTAAATATACTTTAATGTTTAAAAAAGATTTATTCAGTATTATTATTATTGTTTTGATAATAAGCATTATAACATAGCAAAATGTATGAACCCTGTGGGATACCACCTGATGTAAACTTAAATGTTCGTTATATTCGCTTACACGCAAATGCCCCTGGCAAAGGTATGAATTCACCTCTTCTCCCCCAGCTAATGTTAATTAGTATTACTTTTATTACTAAACCATTATTATCTCCTCTCCCACCCACAATCTAAAGATATATTCTGAATTTGAATAACATGCAAAGGATTAATAAGCTGCAGAAAACGAATCAAACAAATGTTCGTTAAAATGAAATAAATTCACGTTCGTGGACGAGACTCATGAGTAAAACGTAAACGACGATGCTGTTGATGGCAATCCCGAAAAATAATTTTACAACATTTATTTTCTAACCCATCGCGACACCTATTAGGGAGATGTGATTAGATATACTTTAATGTTTAAAAAATATATATTCAGTATTATTATTGTTTAGGTAATAAGCATTATAACATAGCACAAATAGCTATATTGTAGAAAAAGGGGATTTTCGATAATATACGCATTTTTTACATATTTATGATTATTTTGAACTTTTAAAAAGAATGACATTCTTGCACATGTAGTTATGGATAATATTATGCATTAATTACATTTTTTTTTTAATTAATAACTAATTGTGCTCATTTGTTGACATTAATAGCTATCTGCTGATGTGTTAAAATTATGGGATAATGCAATAATAAAAAATTAAATTTCATCTCTCAGATAGATGTCACCATCTGTTATGACATAACCAACTCACTGTTCAATGCCTTTAACGCTAACCGCTAACCCTAACTCAAATCCTAAACCTAACATATTTCATACTCCTAATAGTTGGTAAATATCATACTATAGTAAAAATGAATAGTAGAAAAGGAATAATAATTATCATACCATTATTTACATTATTCGGACTATTGTCCTCATCTTTGTTGGCATATTTATTACAACGTTTCGGCCGTTGTACGCTTTGGCCTTCTTCAGGTGGTTGGAATTGAGCACTCTGGCAGCCGGCAATGAATATATCTCGTCTATATTCTGTTATGAATCCCCTTTCTCCGCTGCGAGAACTGATGTTAGATTAGTGGGGTTTCGATCCTGGCTTGAAGCAATCACATGTGTAGCCAAACTGATGAGCTGTGATTCAGCGAAACAGCCTGTCTGTGGATGAATATATGTATATATATATATATATATATATATATATATATATATATATATATATAGCCATCCACCATGAGCTGTGATTCAGCGAAACAGTCTGTCTGTGGATGACTATATATATATATATATATATATATATATATATATATATATATATACATTGTGCACTATTTTATAAAAATAAAAATATCTATAAGAACACCGGATTATATATCTTACTGTTCTTTCTTTTTATTTATATATATATATATATATATATATATATATATATATATATATATATACAGTCATCCACCATGAGCTGTGATTCAGCGAAACAGTCTGTCGATGACTATATATATATATATATATATATATATATATATATATATATATATATATATATATATAGTCATCATATATATATATATATATATATATATATATAGCCAAACTGATGTGCTGTGATATATATATATATATATATATATATATATATATATATATATATATATATATATATATATATATCACAGCACATCAGTTTGGCTAGATATGCGATTGCTTCAAGCCAGGATCGAAACTCCACTAATTTAACATCAGTTCTTACCTGGCTTATGTCAGAGGGTATCACCAAGACGAGGTTCTGCTGAAGGGCAGAGTCTCGTCTCGAGAAACTGACTCCGTTTTTACGTGGTCCAAAGGGAATTTTTGCCCGAGGCTACGGGCTCGGATACTCCACTTTAAGCTCAGCCTTGTGCCACATGTTCCTGCGCGGGGAAGCGTGTAAATAATTATATATATATATATATATATATATATATATATATATATATATATATATATATATATACGTAATGAAGACGGCCCCCAAATTCTATTAGTCCAGGGGCCTACTTAAGGCCTAAATGTGACCCTGTATATGATAAATGATTGATATATGATAAATGATTGATGTAAGATGGAATATGTCAAAACCAGTTGGGTGTTTAAATGATTTTTTTCTTTATGTTTTCTTCTTCACACAGGACCTTCAATTTAAAAATTATTTATTTTTTCCTTAAAAATTACTTACATTTCATTTTTTTTTAAATATTATATCTAATATATATATATATATATATAAGGTTCGAGCAAGTCAGAATTGTTCTTCTCCATCACCTTTGTTTTTTTTAGGATGCTTTGCTAGCGAATTTGAATCTCAGGAATTCAGTGTAATACAGACCCTTCATTCTAGATACATTTCCGTAGGATGTAAAGTTTGGACAAAAACTATCATGAAGTTGCTAATAAAATAAATTGGGTGAGTTCCAAAATCATTAAAAATTTTAGTTGAAGTGTTTCTTGGTTTACACCAACATAGTATCTTCTAAAAATATTTTTTTATAGACACGGGGGAGGAGGCGAACATTCGCAATGATGGAGCCCACAAATTCAATAAGCTCATGAGACTCTTACGGTTTAAATCCGGCCCTGCGTGTACCCACTAAAAATAACGTTTAAAGTAATCAAAAATGAGGTCGAAAGATGGAGAAGAAAAATTCATCTCCAACCAGAGAGGCCCAAATATTCTAAATTGTTTCTAATGGAGGCCAATTAAATCTGAAAATAAACAAATCTTCTCTGTTCTTATATCTTTATCAAATTACTTTTTTCCTCTTTTAGGGATAAAAATGAAGCTAGCAGATATAGATTCAAAGAAGCGGAAATGGTGGAGTGATCTTTTCTTACATCGGCAATTGAGCCTTGCTCTATCTTGACAGTCTCCCATGCCCAAATTGATAACAGCATGTTTCGGCTATAGAAGTGGTTTCCCTGATGGAAAAATAAAATACAGGCTTGATCCCTGCCAGGGGGCAAATTTTTCACATTGGAATTCTCGATCGAGGCCGGTCGATATCAATTTTATTTAAGAAAATACAAAAACCAGCGATGACAACTCAAATACGTGTCCCCACTAAAAATGACTTTTATAATAATAAGAAATAATATCAGATTAAGAAAGACCATTTATAAATTGTTTACGTCTTAAATACGAAAATAAAGCTAGCAGAAATAAATTCGACGAAAACCCAACGGGGAGGGGGGTGCATTCATTGAGTAGATAAATGTGTCTTGCTCTATCTTGGAAGTCTCCTAAGGGCAAACTGATAACGGCATGGTACGGCTATTTAAGTGGTTTCCCTGGGGGAAAAAAGGGAAATACAGGTTCGATATTCGAGATTTCTGTCGGGAGGTACATTTTTTTTAAGGAATACCACTCGAGCTAAGAGAAAAATTAATAAAAGCGAAAAGAGAAAGTTAACAAAAATACAGAGTTGAGTTTCATGGCTTTCAGATATCAGATACAAAATGTTACGAACTGTTCAAAAAGTTTTGTTTTTTTTTAATTATTTCTGGGTCTCATGAGAGCAACGCTACATTGTGCGTGGATTCAAAGTTCAAGATCATTATAATATAATATAGTATTCGGGTATAAATTCAAAATATAGAATGTTGGTAGGTAGATATCGAAAGATAAACTAAGTTACTAATACTAAGTTTAATAAGCATAGCAACAAATAAAATGTCATATTTCTCGAATTGGTGTTTCCCGTATCAAGTAAGCGTCTCTAATATTCCATGGTTATAATTTATTACATTGGAATCGTAATCATGATCCAATTCATCAGACCTACAAATTCAAAAAGTGTTTTGAATTTGTAGGTCTGATGAATTTAAATATAGTGTTAGTAGTTAGATATTGAAAAATAAACTAAGTTATTAATAGTAACGTTAATTTGTATTGAGTCAAGATTATTGTAATAAGAAATAAAAAAGCGAGACTAGAGATAAAAGTCTACCTTGCTGTTTACTCCATAACTAAGTGTGGAAGAGTCTTTCCCAAGGGAATATGTGCGAAAGTGAAAGGCAAAAACCCGACTGAGATTTGAACTCGGCTCGCCGGTACCACTTTCAGCGATTATATCCATTGTGCTATCTTCATATGCCAGTATTAGGTAAACAAAGAAAAAGAAATGTAGTATGGTTCCTTCTTTTTTACTTGAAGACTACCCGTGAAGTACAAGGTAGTTATTATCGTCTTCCTCCTTATGTGCCGTGTCCCTTCAATACATAGGCGATCATGACCCTCCACATATTCCTGTTCCTTGTACCTCTTAATAAATTTTGTCTTTTTGCTATTTCTAGCAAACCCTGTTCTACCATCCATTTACTCAAGTCCATCGTGTATGTTACGCGCTGCTTTCCTCTCTCCATTTTGCCCTCAACCTGTCTTGTGAGTATCAAATTTTCCAAGGCCTCCTTCTTTTATGGGAGTTTTAAAGTACAGTAGAATCCCTGAAACCCGGACTAAGAAGGCCATCTGGATATGAGGAATTGGTTACAAAGTCCGAATATGAGGGATTCCGGATATGACGAATTGGTTACAAAGTCCGGATATGAGGGGTTATATTTAGATTAAAATAAAAGAACTGAAATCAAGTTGAACATATATTTTCAATGTTTTATAGTAAACAAAATATGCTTATGGTGAGTGAAATATAACGGAACTGATTTTAAGGAAAAAGAAATAATTTATATAATGTTAATTAAAATTCATTAAATTAAGTATGTCACGTATGCAAAACAAATAATGTAACGAGGAATTTTTAAAAGCTGTTGCATGATGATTCTTTTTTTTTCTTTTCTTCTAATGTCATTCTCAATTTTTTTCCACATTTCGTTTTGCTTTTGTTCTTGAAATTTTTTAAACGAAACGCTTTTTAACTCTGCGTGCGTTGTTGCAATCGTCATAGCTGAACGCTGGCTTTATTTCCATAAAACTGACAATCTTTTCAATAGCTTTTTCAGTTTCAGCACAGTCTTGCATCTCATGACTATCTTGTTGCAGACGTGTCTCCTCATCCTTTCCCCTTATTCCCATCATCTTTTGCACCAATACAAGCCATTAGGGTGAAATGAGCAATTATCCAAAGTAAATTTCCTGAAAAACAGACATTTCAAATCAGTTACATATCACCCAAATAGTTCAAATATACACATCAAAATCATATTCCGGATATGAGGGATTCCGGATATGAGGGATTCCGGATATGAGGGATTCCGGATATGAGGGATTGTACTGTAATAAAAATATTATATACGTTATTCTGTTTTCACAATTGAATACATGGTAGATGAAACTCAATTTTTTGTGCATCCACATGTTTGCGTAGACATAATTACTAGAAGCGGTGATATGCGTATTTTTTGTTGGAGTTTTGTTTCAGTTACATTTTGGAATACAGTTTGATTGTTTTAAGAAATTGTAGGATATTATATGGACTAACGTCATGAAAGAGTTCTTTCATATTGGTTCTTTGATTTTGTTTAGCAGCATATCAACCTCTATGGGTTATTTAATGCCGAAATCTAAATATTTTCATTTGTTTGGTTAGTTGATTTTGTTTAGCGACATAGCAACCTCTATGGGTTATTTAATGCCGAAATCTAAATATTTTCATTTGTTTGGTTGGTTGATTTTGTTTAGCGGAATATCAACCTATATGGGTTATTTAATGCCGAAATCTAAATATTTTGATTGGTTTGGTTGGTTGATTTTGTTTAGCGGCATATCAACCTCTATGGGTTATTTAATGCCGAAATCTAAATATTTTGATTGGTTTGGTTGGTTGATTTTGTTTAGCGGCATATCAACCTCTATGGGTTATTTAATGCCGAAATCTAAATATTTTGATTGGTTTGGTTGGTTGATTTTGTTTAGCGGCATCTCAACCTCTATCTAAGTATTTTATATGGAATTTTATGCTATCAACTACAGATATTTTGTGCATAATTTTATATTTTCAGAGAAAAGTTATGTTTTTATATCGATATTTTGTCGATCATAAAATGTATTGTTGGTAATTTAACTATAAAAAAGTACTGTTGATTTTTGTTTGTGGTGTCACTAGTTGTCTATAGCTGAGACTCTAACAGGTGCTACAACAACGGGTCAGGTGGTTACACGCTCTTCAAAATCTCCAATCTCCCGATCAGAGTCATAAGCAATTTGAATTCTTGCACAAAATAGTGAAGCAACTCGAATACTGGTCGGCATAAAATAAATCGTACATGGAAAATATAAAAATAGATTTCAAAATCTCAGTTTCTCCCGATGCAGCATTTTCTCTATTTGCACTGACCGCGAGGTGAGTGTTAATAGACAAAATTGTTCATTGTTATTGTATATTAAAATTTTCCGACTCTTAGCAGCAAGTGATTTAAGCCCCAAATAAAATGACAGTGGTATCCTTGCTTATTCTTGGTTTAAATAATGGATCTAATGAACAACAATTCTTTCTCTTGGTTCGGATGGTTGATTTTGTTTCGAGGCATATCAAACACTATGAGTTATGTAATGCCGAAATCTAAATATTTTGATTGCATTGGTTGGTTGATTTTGTTTAGCGGCATATCAACCACAATGGTTTATTTAATGCCGAAATCTAAATATTTTGATTCATTTGGTTGGTTGATTTTGTTTAGCGGCATATCAACCTCTATGGGTTATTTAATGCCGAAATCTAAATATTTTGATTGCTTTGGTTGGTTGATTTTGTTTAGCGGAATATCAACCTCTATGGGTTATTTACTGCCGAAATCTAAATATTTTTGATTGTTTTGGTTTGGTTGATTTTGTTTAGCGGCGTATCAATCTCTATGGGTTATTTAATGCCGAAATCTAAATATTTTGATTCATTTGGTTCGGTTGATTTTGTTTAGCGAAATATCAACCTCTATGGGTTATTTACTGCCGAAATCTAAATATTTTGATTGTTTTGGTTTGGTTGATTTTGTTTAGCGGCGTATCAATCTCTATGGGTTATTTAATGCCGAAATCTAAATATTTTGATTCATTTGGTTCGGTTGATTTTGTTTAGCGAAATATCAACATCTATGGGTTATTTAATGCCGAAATCTAAATATTTTGATTGCTTTGGTTTGGCTGATTTTGTTTAGCGGCGTATCAACCTCTATGGGTTATTTAATGCGGAAATCTAAATATTTTGATTCATTTGGTTTGGTTGATTTTGTTTCGCGGAATATCAACCTCTATGGGTTATTTAATGCCGAAATCTAAATATTTTGATTGCTTTGGTTTGGTTGATTTTGTTTAGCCGCATATCAACCTCTATGGGTTATTTAATGCGGAAATCTAAATATTTTGATTGGTTTGGTCTGGTTGATTTTGTTTAGCGGCGTATCAATCTCTATGGGTTATTTAATGCCGAAATCTAAATATTTTGATTCATTTGGTTCGGTTGATTTTGTTTAGCGAAATATCAACCTCTATGGGTTATTTACTGCCGAAATCTAAATATTTTGATTGTTTTGGTTTGGTTGATTTTGTTTAGCGGCGTATCAATCTCTATGGGTTATTTAATGCCGAAATCTAAATATTTTGATTCATTTGGTTCGGTTGATTTTGTTTAGCGAAATATCAACATCTATGGGTTATTTAATGCCGAAATCTAAGTATTTTGATTGCTTTGGTTTCGCTGATTTTGTTTAGCGGCGTATCAACCTCTATGGGTTATTTAATGCCGAAATCTAAATATTTTGATTCATTTGGTTTGGTTGATTTTGTTTCGCGGAATATCAACCTCCATGGGTTATTTAATGCCGAAATCTAAATATTTTGATTGCTTTGGTTTGGTTGATTTTGTTTAGCCGCATATCAACCTCTATGGGTTATTTAATGCGGAAATCTAAATATTTTGATTGGTTTGGTCTGGTTGATTTTGTTTAGCGGCGTATCAATCTCTATGGGTTATTTACTGCCGAAATCTAAATATTTTGATTGTTTTGGTTTGGTTGAGTTTGTTTAGCCGCATATCAACCTCTATGGGTTATTTAATGCCGAAATCTAAATATTTTGATTAATTTGCTTTGATTGATTTTCTTTAGCGGTATATCAACCTCTATGGGTTATTTAATGCCAAAATTTAATATTTTGTTTGATTTGGTTTGGTTGATTCTGTTTAGCGGGATATCAACCTCTTTGGGTTATTTAATGCCGAAATTTAATATTTTGATTGCTTTGGTTTCGTTGATTTATTTAGCGGAATATCAACCTCTATGGGTTATTTAATGCCAGAATCTAAATATTTGGATTGGCTTGATTAGTTGATTTTGTTTAGCGGCATATCAACCTCTATGAGTTATTTAATGCCGAAATCTAAATATTGTGATTGGTTTGATTGTTTGATTTTGTTTAGGAGCATATCAACATCTATTTGGGTTATTTAATGCCGAAATATAAATATATTGATTGGTTTGGTTGGTTGATTTGTTTAGCGGCATATCAACCTCTATGGGTTATTTTATGCCGAAATCTAAATATTTTGATTGCTTTGGTTGGTTGATTTTGTTTACCGGTATATCAACCTCTATGGGTTATTTAATGCCGAAATCTAAATATTTTGATTGGTTTGGTTTGGTTGATTTGTTTAGCCGCATTTCAATCTCCATGGGTTATTTAATGCCGAAATCTAAATATTTTGATTGGTTTGGTTTGGTTGATTTTGTTTAGTGGCATATCAACATCTATGGTTTATTTAATACCGAAATCTAAATATTTTGATTGTTTTGGTTGGTTGATTTGTTTAGCGGCATATCAATCTCTATGGGTTATTTAATGCTGAAATCTAAATATTTTGATTGCTTTGATTTGGTTGATTTGTTTAGCTGCATATCAATCTCTATGGGTTATTTAATGCTGAAATCTAAATATTTTGATTGGTTTGGTCTGGTTGATTTTGTTTAGCGGCTTATCAACCTCTATGGGTTATTTAATGCTGAAATCTAAATATTTTGATTGGTTTGGTTGGTTGATTTTGTTTAGCGGCATATCAACCTCTATGGATTATTTAATGCTGAAATCTAAATATTTTGATTGGTTTGGTTGGTTGATTTTGTTTAGCGGCTTATCAACCTCTATGGGTTATTTAATGCTGAAATCTAAATATTATGATTGGTTTGGTTGGTTGATTTTGTTTAGCGGCTTATCAACCTCTATGGGTTATTTAATGCTGAAATCTAAATATTATGATTGGTTTGGTTGGTTGATTTTGTTTAGCGGCTTATCAACCTCTATGGGTTATTTAATGCCGAAATCTAAATATTTTGATTGGTTTGCCTTGGTTGATTTGTTTAGCCGCATATCAATCTCTATGGGTTATTTAATGCCGAAATCTAAATATTTTGATTGGTTTGGTTGGTTGATTTTGTTTAGCGGCATATCAACCTCTATGGGTTATTTAATACCGGAATCTAAATATTTTTATTGGCTTGGTTGGTTGATTTTGTTTAGCGACATATCAACCTCTATGGGTTATTTAATGGCGAAATCTAAATATTTTGATTCCTTTGGTTTGGCTGATTTTGTTTAGCCGCATATCAACCTCTATGCGTTATTTAATGCTGTAATCTGAATATTTTTAACACATTTTTTATTCATTCAAGTAAATATATTTTGAAAGCAATTGTGTGCGTTCACTTACAGATAAAATATATTGTTGCTCATTTGGCTTTAAAAATGTATTTATCCCAATGTTTCGGCCGTTGTACGCTCCAGCCTTCTTCAGGTGTTTGGAATGTCTTCCTAGTTAAGGCAGTGGATGACGTGGAGAGGTGAATTAACAGGAGATAACTGATAACTGACATCCATTACACATGACACGGGGAACTACAACAGTCTACCCCAGTGAGCGAAATAAAGGGTTCAGTTCCACCTGAAGAATGCCGGAGCGTGCAACGGCCAAAACGTTGTGATAAATATGGCAACAAAGATGCGGACAATAAGCTCTTTTTAATGGCTCTATTTTAAAATCAGGTTCTTTTTAATGGCTCTATATCAAAGGCAAGCTCTTTTTAATGACTCTGTTTCGAAGGCAAGCTCTTTTTAATGGCTCTATTTTAAAATCAGTCTCTTTTTAATGTCTCTATTTCAAAGGCAAGCTGTTTTTAATGGCTCTATTTCAAAGGCAACAGCAATTAAGAAATTGTCTCTGAAAACCTTCGATTTCGCAATCAGAAGCCTTTATCACCCTACCCGGTACTAACCTTCTCACGAGGCACAGTCTTTTTCATTTCTCGCGAAGAGTCTAGACTTATCAAAAGCTCTGATGTTACGCAGCCTACTGATCTGGATAAAATCCTAACTGTTGTTCTGTTATTGCGGAAATTTATCTACAAAATTCTGGACTGCTATGTAATATCTAATCTCTTATAAGGATGTGTATGTTGAATAATCTCGTCACAGTAGAAGTGACTTAAAGTGACAGAGATGTGACACTCTCGAGCGAGCACTGGAGCGACGACCAAGTTTTCAAAACAAGAACTACAATGAAGCTTCCGTTAGCAATCGGAACAAGACATTTAATTAATATTTAGGGGTTGAAGAATTTAACACCAACAGGATATATTAAAAGCAAGAGAAGCTGAAGGATACACAACACCGAATGACCTACTAAATTGGTTTGATTAAATTTAATTACTTTATGCAACAAAAGACTGAAAGTTGTGCACAGCCTTTTTCGCGTACGGCATGAAAAGAATTGGCGTATAAAAGAAGAAAAATATTGCTTATCTAGTTATGGATTGAGCAAATGAGTAGACGGATCACTTTATCCTTAGGTGGCATCTACTCTAGGAGACAAACACCTCTGTATCCACAGCCAACAGACCACTTCAGTATCTTTCCCAGAATCAAATTACAAATATTATGATAAAGGGAATTTGAGAAGAACCATGATTGGAATGATATGGAAGAAGTAGTCTGCTGGAACAGTGACATTTGACATCACTACATGATACTACATTCTCACGAGTCACGATGAATATTTACTATCTCAAAAAGGCTTCATACTTTGAGCGTCTTTGGGGACTCAATTTTATCCCAGAAGTTTCTTCTGTCCAATTGTTTCCAAGTCAATTATGATCTTCAAAAATTTAAAGGCAATGTCAATTGTTAGCTTCTGTCTTATTAATTCTTGTTCTTTTATTACTCTCTCTTCTTAATAGTATTTCCTTATATTCTCTAACTTTCAGTAACCCCTTGCATCTTAGTAACGTTATTGCCTTGCTTGGGGTGAAATGATTAAAAAAAAACTATATATCTTAAATAATTGGGTGATTTGTTGAAAAGTTCCAAACAATTTTACGTTTACTATTTTATAGGATGACTTCTGCTTTACGACTATATCATTTGTTTGCATGATAAAGGCTCATTCATTTGTACAATTCCCGGTGGGTCACTCGGCTGATTCTAGCTTAGCGAGTGGTAAAGGTCTCGAAAGATGGCGCTGCACGACCAGTTGGAATGAAGCCAGAGGAAACTCTGGTGGAAGTTCGTAAAACCTTTGATGTAGAAATCGAAAATTAGGACCGGGTGTCGGAGCGAAAGTCCAATCGAACCGACTGGTATCTATTTCCCACAGAATTTTCCCTCAGGACAGCCGGTGTTCGATCGTCGCTATTACACCCGGTAATGAGAACGGGTGGAGGCTCAATACTCCTAAGTTAATGGTATTGTATGATTGAGACAACATTTCAGACTTCGTTATTTATTTATTCTGGTTTGGCTTTCATGTAGTTATTATTTTATGAATTTTGGCATGACTCGTACTTAACAGCTTTCACCGATGTCCGTTTGGCAAAATGCTTTTTCACTTTTATATTCTTGTCTGAATGGCAAGAATTTCATCTGAATTTCTGCAAACAGAATTTGGTATTATTTATATCATTTACAGTCGGTGATGTGCCCAAATATATGTTGTTATTGTCACAACGTCCAAGTCGTTACACCCTCCGTCTGGATAATCTTCAGGGAATTTCGAACTGAACCCTTTATTAAACATTGTTTTTTAAAATTGCATTGTACATTTATCCATGTCTTGGAATATATCTTCTTGTTCCAATGTTAGCGAAGCCTTTATATATATATATATATATATATATATATATATATATATATATATATATATATATATATATATATATGTGTGTGTGTGTCTGTATATATATATATATATATATATATATATATATATGTATGTATGTATGTATATATATATATGTATGCGTATATATATATATATTTATATGTATGTATGCATATATATATATATATATATATATATATATATATATATATATATGAAGAAATATAGTTTTAAGGTGTGCTATATTTATGGGCTAAAGTGTTCAATATCAGAGATAGAGCGTATGTAAATATAAATATAAAAGTAAACATTGAAGTCAACACTTCTTGTTCCAAGGTTAGCGAATCCTTTATATATATATATAAATATATATATATATATATCAGGATAGCTGAATGAAAAGTAAGACAAATATGTATTATTCTTAAAGTGATTTTATAACCTACTGTGTCATATATATATATATATATATATATATATATATATATAGTTTACTATCGCCCGAGGAGACATATTTTTAGTGTCGAAAAATAAGTGCCATTGTGTTGCTATTTTTAACGTTTTTTTTATTTTAAATCTTAAAATAAATAATATCTGTATTGAGCCATCTTTTAAATTAAATGCTACGTACAGTGGAATTATATTATACTTCATTTGATCCAATTTTACCTGCTATATATAAATCTCTCTCTCTCTCTCTCTCTCTCTCTCTCTCTATATATATATATATATATATATATATATATATATATATATATATATATGAAGAAATATAGTTTTAAGGTGTGCTATATTTATGCGATAAAGTGCTCAATATAGAGATAGAGCGTATGTAAATATAAATATAAACGTGAACATTGAAGTCAACACTCAGAGGCGACACACTGTTTCAGGATGGACGCAATCATTAGGCCTGACGATTGACTCCAGCATGAAACAGCCTGTCGTCTATGAATGTTGACTTCAATGATCAAATATATATATATATGTGTGTGTGTGTGTGTGTGTGTGTATGTATGTATGTATGTATGTATGTATATATATACAGGGTGTATCAAAAACATTAGTCCATATAAACATATGCCCACAAAATCTTTCTTTTTTGAGTTATCAAGTTTAAACAAAAATTACGATAGATGTCAGAAACCCGTCCCCAAAGTTTGTAAAAATACTTCTGGATTCTATCTTGAATTGTGCATTTAACAGCGTCTACTGTAAACTTAGTAACTCAACAACAAAGATTTGCGGACGTAAGTTTATATGAACTTTGACCGTATTTTGGTGTAAGGAACTCGCCCTTAAAGTTTGTAAAAGTATTTTATACACCCCTCTCTCTCTCTCTCTCTCTATATATATATATATATATATATATATATATATATATATATATATATATAGATAGATAGATAGATAGATAGATAGATAGAGATTTATTAGTAGTTGGTTACATGTGACAAAAGCTGAAAGTATAGAACACACTGTGAGGATCGAATTCAGTACCCAATCGTAATTGATGTATCAAAGCAAATTTGCTAAGCATTACTTCACGTCGAACTGGCAATGCACGCACACACACACACACACACACACACACACATATATATATATATATATATATATATATATATATATATATATATATATATATATATATATATATATACCGGGTGTAACAGCAAAATTGTCCAAATCGTGTAACAGCATAATTGTCTATCCCACAAAATGTTTAATATCTAAAAAAAAAACAAAAAACAATAAACTAATTGGGTTCCTTTTTCAAGGTTTTTAGATGCGACGTTTAGCCACCTTGACACCATTTGTCGTAAGAATCACCGAAAAACCCTTTGAGTTAATCAGATAAAAGGTGAACAGGTTAAAATCGTTTTGTGTCAGACCCATTGTCTTCCCAACTAGCCAAAGATGAGGTGAAAAAGATCATTCAGGCCTTCAGGAATGGTACCAACATTCATAATCTGCTTTCCATCTTCATATCCATTCAAGAACCATCAAGATAACGGTGTATAAATTTTAAAAAGAGGGAACATATAGCGGAAATCTGGATCAGGAGGTCACAATTGGAAGAGGGATCATTATTTCAACTTAGAGCTAAAGAGATCAATAAGAAAAGATCCAACTCAATTTGAACGTTTGACGGGTGGGAAATATATATATATATGAACTTAATTTCAATCCTTCATGAGGTTCCGATTCTTAGCTATAAGCAATTAATGATGAACATATCATTTTCGTTTATGATCGATTTCATCACGATTCTTCTGTTAAGCTTGGAAAGTAATTATACATTCCTATTGCTCAATGTAAAGTCCAATAGTGTTATAAAAACCTCGGAAAATTCCGGTAAGATATCTTTAATCATTTCTAAGATACAACGGTTCAGATCTTAATCTAACAATTGGACAATTTTTGCTGTTACACCCGGTACACACACAGACCTCCCGGTACACACACAGACATATATATATATATATATATATATATATATATATATATATATATATACTTCAAAAACGTTTCCAAAATAATTCTGTCCTTAAATTCACATATGAACTCAATACTACTAATAAAATCCCCTTCCTTGACATATTGATAAACACAAATAATAACAAATTTACTATTTCGCCATACAAAAAAACTACAAGCATAAATTCATATACACTTAACTACAAGAGCGAATGCCCATATTACTACAAAATAGCAATTATAAAGAATCTAATACATCGTGCAGAATTCATCCACAAAACAGATTTTTTACAGTGAACTAAAGAATATAAAACAGACACTTATTAGCAATAGCTTTCCAAGCTATATAGTTGATGAACAAATAAGATGCTTTCTTAGAATTCTCAATACTAAGAAAATTGTACATAATACTGCTTCTACTGATCTCAAACATATTAATCTCCTATGTCGTAATCAAATGCATACTAATTATAAACAAGATGAAAATATACTAAAAATTTAGTATATTCTAATATATCAACTACAGATCCTAGCAAAAAAATTAAATTAATCATATACTACACTAAATCTAGTATATCCAACTTAATTCTTCGCTTGAAACTACATTTGAATGAAAACTCTAACATTTTTAGGCATTTAAAACAACATGCCTGCCCGCACACACAATTCCGTAAAATACTTGTCGAAAACACAATTATACTTCAACATGAAAACAATAGACAAAAACTAAAAATCTTTGAAGCATTATACATCAAACAGTTGAAACCCAACCTAAACAAAATCAATTATCGCAACTTTACAAATATTCTTAAATGTCTATAATTGGTAACAGAAGCCATTGGTTTATACCAACGGCTTTCCATATTTCATACTTCTATAATTCACTCTCGTGTGGTCATGTGTGACGTCATGAGATGTGGTGCGATTTTCGCTTCTAGCGTCTTATATGCGCGTGTTTATCGTTGAAGAATAAGGATATCACCTCATCCTAGAAATTCAGGCAAATATGATTCATATATATATATATATATATATATATATATATATATATATATATATATATATATATATATATATATTCATTCATACACGTTTCATTAAATAATATAGACAAGTGTTGTCTATTTATTTTATATAATTTTTTTTCGTAACATCTGATAAGTTTAATAACATTATCGTTGAACGAAGAAAGAAATTCACAATAGTGATCCATATTTTTTATTTAATACAATCTATGCTTTCGGCTTACTTAAGCCATTATCGAAGATGTCAATGACAACATATTAAACAATATACGGACAAGACAGTGATTTCATTTTATTGTGAATTTCTTTCTTCGTTCAACGATAATGTTATTAAACTTATCAGATGTTACGAAAAAAAATTATATAAAATAAATAGACAACACTTGTCTATATTATTTAATGAAACGTGTATGAATGAATATATATATATATATATATATATATATATATATATATATATATATATATATATATATATATATATGAATCATATTTGCCTGAATTTCTAGGATGAGGTGATATCCTTATTTATATCCAGACTCATGTTTTTATCGCCCTTGTTATTATCACAACTTTTGGCCGTTATGCCCTCCGGTCTTCTTTGCCCTTCTTTTGATCAGTGTAACCTTCAAATAATTTATTTAATCAACGCGTATAACTAGTTCTTGTTCCGCATTCGATGTCCCGACTCCAACTTCCTGGTGATCAATAACTGAGAAATACCGAAGAAAATGTTTTAAAAATCCTAAACATCCCTATACATTGACTGCGGAACAAAAACTATTTACCTGCGTATATTAAATAAGAGATTCAGTCCGAAATACTCGTATTTCTTACACGGATCTACGGAGACCTTTTTAAAGCAATCTCTTTTTAATGGCTGTATTTCAAAGGCAAGCTCTTTTTAGTATCTGTCTATATTTCTGAGATGAGGTATTATGTACGCTATTTACATAATTCGGACTATTGTCCTCATCTGTTTTGCCATATTGATCCCAACATTTCGGCCCTTGTACGTTCCGGCCTTCTTCAGGTGGTTGGAATGTCTGCCTGGTTAAGGCAGTGAATAACGTGGAGAGGTGGATTAACAAGCGATAACTTATAACTGACATCCATTAGACATGGCACGGGGAACTTGAACAGTCTACCCCAGCAAGCGAAATAAAGTGTTCATTTCGACATTCCAACCATCTGAAGAAGTCCGGAGCGTACAACGGCCGAAACGCTGTGATACATATGGCAACAAAGATGAGGACAATAAGCTCATTTTAATGGCTCCATTTCAAAGGCAAGCTCTTTTTAATGGCTCCTATTTTAAGGAAATCTATTTTTAATGGCTCTATTTCAAAGGCAGTCTGTTTTTTATGGTTCTATTTCAAAGGCTAACTATTTTTAATCACCCCATTTCAAAGACAAGCTCTTTTTAATGGCTCTATTTCAAAGGCATGTTCTATTTAATGGCTCCATGTCAAAGGCGAGCTCTATTTAATGGCTCCATTTCAAAGGCAAGCTCTTTTTAATGGCTCTTTTTCAAAACCACAATCCAATATCTGCAAGAATTTCTCTATTACTTTCCTACAACACCCTCTAATGTTAAAAAAAAATCATTGTTTCTGTGCTTACTTTCTGTGCTAGTCCTCAAACTTTCAGAATTTGATATATAAATCAGTTGTTGCTGAGCTCCTTCGCTTAGCATTCATTAAATAAACATTATTATTATTATTATTATTATTATTATTATTATTATTATTATTATAATTTCCTTGGAATTCAGTTGTATACACCTTTCCTTCCGGTTTCAACCAGAGACCTATGCTCAAAAATGGCTTCATGACATTTTCCACTCATCATTGTTTTTAAAAAAAGCGAAAACCTAAGATCATACACATTTTAAATACACAAATCCCTTTGTAAGGCGTGAGCAGTACTTGTGAGAACAATTTTCTTTAAAATATATGATCCCATCAATGAGTTTATCAGGACCTTTTCAAATTAAACCGAGAGCTCCAACCACAACTGGAATTACGGATGTGTGTCACTTATTTTAAGGTTTCCCCTTCAAGATTCTTTTATTTTGACAATTTTTTGAAGATTTTCAAAGATATATTACAGTCTACCAGGAACTGCCACCACATTGAGAATGTGTATTCTGTTTCTGTGGCCATTGTTCATTTGTCTCGCTAGATCAGTTACGACTGAGAAGTGAGTTAGATCCTCAATGAGTGCTCTATACTTTCGCCTAAAAAGGATTTGGCACTCCGATATGGTGTAATGGTCAGCAAGCTTGTCTCGCTAGATAAATTACGACTGAATAGTGAGCTCGATCCTCACTGGGTGCCCCATACTTTCGGACTTATGCCACATATAAGCTACGCTTAGAAGATCACTATGTCCGGTTTGGTGGCCTCAAGGACCCGGTCTGTTTCGACCAACTTCTTCGGCTTGTGGCGGTACAATTTCTCGTCGAGAAGTCCATACCTACGACATTGGCACCAATGCAGATGAGATGTTATTATTATTATTATATAATTCTGCTTGTCCCAGCTTTCGTTAATTAGTTTCGTCGTTCGCACGACTTTTACGCCCTGCCAGTACCACTGTTCCGTTTTGACGGCGTGGAAACACGGAAATGACATATCAGAAACGCTACTTGGTTTCAGTGAGAAGAAAGGAGAAAGAAGGCAAGATAGAAGTCTTTAACGTCTGTTTCAGTAAAATAGAAAAAGTTGTTAACTTCAAATCTTTTTATTTGTACTTACTTACTTCTTAAAATAACGACCAGCATTGATATTTTTCGGTTGCTATTGCAATATTTTGTTAACGTTGTTAAGCTCAAATATTAACGGGATGATAGAGGAACTTCTACGGATATTCTATTGTCGTATAACTCGCCATGAGCTTATTCAGTCATAAACTTAAAAATATTAAAATAAGTTTAGTTTATTTTGCTTTACGGCATATCAATTTCAATGAGTTATGTAATGCCGACAAGATTTTTTAGAGTGAGTTCCTATGAATAGAATATGTATTCTTTCTAAGAAATCAGTTTGTAAATCAGGTTTCATTGACGTACTTTTGTAAAGAGGCTTTTTGTCGAGTGTCAAATGTATTGCCTGTAATATATTCTTTTCAAAAATGGATTGCTGGTATTTTTTTTTTTTTTCAAAAATGTATTGCTGGTATTTTTACTATAAAAATGTATTTTTATACTTTCATAATGTTTTGACTCCAGTTTGGGGGCTAACTATTTTCCCGTAGCTGGGATCCGAGCAGGAGCTACCACCCCGGGTTAGGATGAACCTGGGAACAACAGCAATTAAGAGGTTGTTCTACGTTCCTCAAAACCTACTGATCAGAGGCCTTGCTGCCGGACGTAGTTTATCGTCATACCCAGGACACTATTAAAATAAGAAAACTGTGAAAATTGACGGTTCTTTCTAGTTGTTATTTTTATAGAAACTTCTGGGCTTTAAATTGGGATGTCATTTAAAATGTTTTTTTTCTTTTTCCTTTTTTTTTACCTTTATTATTGACTTTACAAATTTGAAGGTTTAATTTTACACATTTAAACACGAAAAATATTCTGAAAATTCTTTCATTTTATCTTAATCAATGTTTTCACAGCATATTACTATTTTCAAAGCGTAATTTTGCAAATACGTTGGTTATTTTTTCTCTGCCAATTTTCGAGCTCAAATTTTTGCAATTTTTTCTTTTGTTTTCTTTCTTCTTGTTTTTTGATTCATAATTTTATTTGTCTGTTACAAGTCGATACTTCATTTTTAACTTTAATGAATGTCTTCCGAAAAATAAAAAATAAAAATGAACCCATAATTTTCCAAACTAAAATCTTTATTTCTAACAGCCCCTCTCTTTATCACCTTTCATTTATTTCTTTATTTTAACTTTTTTTTCTTTCTTTAACAAGTTCAAACAAATTTAAACCTTCTAATATTCAATATTTATATTCCTGTTTCTGAAGCCGGGGTAGGAATTTTATGCTCTATTAAAATACTTTTTGCTTCGTTTTTTTTCACTTTTCAATGATTTATTAATTAGTCGAACAGAAAATAAAACATGTTTTTGTTTGTTTTATTTTTCATATATTTATTTATTGACGTCTATTTCTTTCTTTGTTTTTTCAACCGGCAAAAATTACCTCCAGTTATTTCTGAATTCAATATTTCAAGCCGCACAAGAAAAGCCAAAATAGAAATTTCCACTTGCTTCATAAAAGATAGATAGAAAAAAGAAAAAGGCTTCCAGTGATTGTCACGGCTCATATGATAAAGCTGTTGATTTACAACCCGCCTCATGCACAGTGGGCTCGCGCGATAGAAAGCCACGTAAACTCTCGTGAGTTTTGAGCCCAATGAAAATGATTTTAAAATAAATTATCTTACTTTTATTAATGCTATTTTTTGGTAAGGGAAAGATTAAAACAAAGCTTTCACATTTCTAATGAAAAAAGTAAGTGTCAATATTAACATACCATGATGAAAAATGCCCCAAACTTAACTAAAAAAAAAGTTTTATCGTTAAAAAAAAAAGACCAAAGTATTTTTTGGTTATTAAATATTTTTTCATCCTTTTTAGAACGTTCAAAATTTTGGTTAAAAACATTGTTTTATTTCCGTCCGCTCGAGGGTAGGGAAATTAACAGAGGACATTTTTTAGCAACTTTTTGCTGGGAAAAACATTGATTTTGGTAATTCTTGCAAAATTAAATTGTCGGATTTTAAGTAAATTTTCAGGACTTATTCACAAAATGAATTAAATTATTGTTGAAATCTTGGTAAAAATTTGTAGTTTTTTTACATCTGTTACGTCCCTAACTTTACTTAATTTTATGAAATTTCAAGGAATTAAATTTTGACCCCCTTAATGTCTCTATTAATTAAAAGTACAGTTCCTTAGAGAATTTAAATCATCAATTTCTTTTTATAAAACAGGATCACCAGTTACCGAAAATCTCAGAATCCTAAAATAAAAAATACTATAAGACTAAGAGATTATTTAATTACAAAAGCTTTTAATGGCTTTATATGATATATTGCGGACACTATTGTCTTAAGAAAACATTTTTTTTATGAATAATGAATTTTTTCCAGAACTGATTTCAATTTTTTTTTTAATTTTAGTTATGATAATTTATAAAGTTTTAAATCTTTTAAAATTCTGTCTTAATTTGTCCTGGTAAGATAATATTGTTATTAAGTAAAAATGATATTTATTAATCACAAATAGAAAAGCTTATTACAATTTAGCGACCCCCAATATTTTAAAAAGAATTTTGAATTATTTTTGTATGTGTATAAACATGCCGATTTTTGTAATTACGGACGTCCATACACGACATTACCAGAAAAGAAGAGCGATAACTATAGTAAATTTAATGCCAAAGCACCTGAAGTTCAATAAAACATTAGATACGGAGAATATTTTCCATAAATTGGTTTGTTAAGAATTGTATAAAAAAGGTGCTCACATTATATTCCTCAAGTATTTTTACAGATATTTTAACCGTTGAAAAAATGTAATAAACTTCTGTCTGTCAGTTAAGCATTCAACTTGTCAATAGCTTAGATAAACATCTACCGCCGTGTTAAACAATGCATTTTTGCGATATTTTAAACTTAAAGTAATATTTGTTTCAAATCAGATTAACTAAACTTAAAATCAGCTAATATTCCTCAAATAGAGATTCAGAAAAATATGTCATTTTTGAAAAAAATTCAGTAAAGAAAATAACATCTTGATGATGGATTGCTAAAAATGGCGCTAAATCAGCAATTTTCGCAAATTCAAAATTAAAACTAGAAGAAAGCTTTAAGAAAGATTTTTCAGTTTAAAAAAAATCATTTTAAACCTTAGATATTGCGTTTCTGTGGAAGTACCTAGGTTTATAGCTAGAAATCCTGGTCTACAGAAAAGTGGGGAAAAACCGAAAAGGGTGTACATTTTGCATTTAACTCATTCAGATTTCTTTTGGAGGATTTTTCGGGCCAGAAATAGATTCAGAATTATAATCTGTCTCCAATCATTTGTGAATATCTACAGGGTGCGATAGTTAAATTGTCGCCATATTATATTTTTTAATTTCGTGCATGCGCATTGTTTGTTTTTGAATTTGTCGCCTGCACAGTATTGTAGGGTCAGTTGGGCACCGTCTGTGAGAAAAAAAAGCACCATGAAACAATTCACTTCACCAAAAATTTTGAAATTGTACGCTGTACTGTTTGACATCCGCACCGGAAGCTCCAATATGAACATTTCAGAGTATTTGGGTGTTAATCTGTGTGGAGGATTAGGGAAGAGTTAAATGAGTCTAGTAATGAGTACGAAGTTCAGAAAACTCACTCTGATCGTCCTGATAAGAAAAGGACTCCCGAATTTGTTGGTGAGGGCTTCAGACTCAACGCGGAGGCCTATATCAAGTGCCTTGAGAAGGTAGTACTGCCTTGAGTTAAGAGAATGGCTGCTGAAAGATCTTATGTTTGGCAACAGGACTCTGCACCATACCACACAAGCAGGAGAAACCAGTCATATCACCACTTACATCCAGCCACCTGACTCTCCAGACTGCAACCCCCTTGATTATTATACGTGGGCGCAGTTTAACTGGAGAGCAACACAACTCCTTTTAACTGCAAATATGAACTGAAGGCAAGCATCATATCAACATTCACCAACTTAAAAAAGGAGACTGCCCAGAAGAGTTTCAGGAGATTCCGAAGTCGTCTGGAGGCGGTGATTGAAGCCAATGGCGATTTTATTGAATAAATATACTCTTTAGTAGTTCAAGATATTTTTGCGTAATTTTGGTAAATACATCTGTTAAAATGAGATGATAGTGATACAGCGGTATATGGGGGAGTACCTCCAAAACTCTAGGTAACCAGAAATTGGCAGCTGATCTCTACTCTGACCTAGCTCTAACATCTCAGTGGAGGATAAACCGGCCGGATACATTCAATGTCTCGAAAACCAAACTACTTACAATCCACCATCGCCGATCAGATAGTGAATTATCACCAATCACAATGAATGGATGTCTCCTTTGGAGAGGCTCCCTGCCTTGACCTACTCTTAGGACTTAAACACAACTCAGATCTCAGGTGGAGCTTGTACATACGATACATCGAAAAAGATGCCCGGAAAAAATCGGTATCAATTAACGCCCCAGTAAGTACCTGAATCTGCCTACTGTCCTTTATATTTATATGTGAGAGAAGCTCAGTCTTCACTTTCCAGTTTCGATAGAGTCGAAAAATGTCTCCGCTATCGTCTATCTTTACAAGAGCCAGATAAGGCCCCAAAATGCTGTAATGTTGCCATATATGTGTGAGAGAAGCTCAGTCTTCACTTTCCAGTTTCGATAGAGTCGAAAAATGTCTCCGCTATCGTCTATCTTTACAAGAGCCAGATAAGGCCCCAAAATGCTGTAATGTTGCCATATATGTGTGAGAGAAGCTCAGTCTTCACTTTCCAGTTTCGATAGAGTCCAAAAATGTCTCCGCTATTCTCTATCTTTACATGAGCCAGATAAAGCCCCAAAATGGTGTAATGTTGCCATATATATGTGAGAGAAGCTCAGTCTTCACTTTCCAGTTTCGATAGAGTTCAAAAATGTCTCCGCTATTCTCTATCTTTACAAGAGCCAGATAAGGCCCAAAATGGTATAATGTTGCCATATATGTGTGAGAGAGGCTCAGTTTTCACTTTCGAGTTTCGATAGAGTCCAAAAACCTCTCTGCGTTCTTGTTTCCCACCTGACAACCCCTGTCTCACAGAAGAAAGTTCGCTATTTCCATAGAAAGTGCTCAGACGAACTACATTCCTTAGTTCCACCCGTTCTAACCTTCATGTCTAAGACCCACTATGTCACGCACATTCTAGCAAAGCACTCTCATTCTCTCCGTATTCTACTGAAGAGATTTAATTCCACTCGAGCTGCTTCTTCCCACGAACTGTTTCTCCGTGGAACTGACTCCCAAGAGGGTTTTTTCCCGATCACTACAATTTTAACCTGTTCGTCTAGAATTAATATTTATCTTCCCCACAAATCCGCCTAAACTGTGCCATTTTCTGTAACCCTCTTCTTCGAGTGGCTCCCAGGCCTTGTCCATAATGAACATCACTGTAAAAAATATATTGGAATAAAGCTCGAGTTGATGGTGCCCAGTTCCCAACACTATATTTATGCTGATAACAAAACTATTTACAATTTTCTAAATAGAAAGTCCTGTAGATCCGACTGGTAGCTGCTCTCAAAAATGACATCCCCTCAAATGTTATCTGGGTGTAAAAAAATGTCTCCAAAACGAAGTTGCTATTTCTGAATCGGTAACAAGACAAAATCCCAGCGGTCAAAAACCCAGCAGACAAAAAGCTAAGCCTTTTATCGCCAAAGTGAACATAATCCCGGTCTTATAAATAAAAATCTCATATATAAAAAGAAACAAATTTAACATTGAAAATTCAAGGAACTTTTAATTCAAATTTTAATGTCAAATTGAGACACAAGTAATAATAATAATAATAATAATAATAATATATACACTTATATGGTGATTTTCTAAGTTTAGCCTAAAAGTGGCACAAGGCCGAAAGTATAGGGCACCCAATGAGGACCAAACTCACTACTCAGTTGTGATCGTTTTAACGGGGCAATCTTGCTAATCATTACACCACGTTGAGGTGACCAAATATATTGTTTTATATGTACAATATCCAATATAAATAATTCAATGTTAAATTTAGAAAATAAACACAATTCCAATGTAAATACTTATTTCATGCTCACAAAATTATTCTCCATTTATATATATATATATATGTGTGTGTGTGTGTGTGTGTGTGTGTACGTGTGTGTGTACTTTCGCCACCAGTCCAAGGAAAAATCTGGGTTACTACTACGCACAAGAGACAATAGTTAAACATTGGAAAACAAGGAAAATTAATTTCATTTAATAATATGTGGCAAAAAAAACAGTCT
Organism: Acanthosepion lycidas; assembly: GCA_963932145.1. Lineage (NCBI taxonomy): Eukaryota > Metazoa > Mollusca > Cephalopoda > Sepiida > Sepiidae > Acanthosepion > Acanthosepion lycidas. Next base: position 28,385,435 of record OZ010608.1, on the reverse strand, counting down.
TTGCCTGATGAACATCGCGAGACTGGAAACAAGTGTGGCAAAAATATAGAAAATAAAATATATATATTTAAAAAAAAAATCTACATTATAACCAAAAACGTTTATGGTTTCTCTTTAGAATATACACTTTTCTCTAGTTGGAACAACAATAACCTCTTTTACACACACATATATCTATATATATATAATGGACAAAGTCCGACAATGATTTTAAGACATTTTTATGTTTAATATTCTTTTGATAGATACAAATATTTAAGTAGATGCTCTGTTTATAATAAACAGTATTAAACAACATTTAACGGCCAGACATTCACAGAAAGTATTCGTCTTCCTACAAGATTCGAACCTACGGAACCATCATTTAGCTTGACGTGCCTTTACCGATTTGGCCACGAAGGAGGGTTCGGCTAGCAAAGTCGAATTTACTGTATTTAAACTTCAATCTTCCATGAATCTCTCACGTACATTCATGTCTGCTCATGGCGTATCAAATGTAAACAAATGACGTCACACACTATGAAATGGACAAAGTCCAACAATTATTTTAAGACTTGTCGGAGGACGAATATTTTCTATGAAAATTTCTCGTACATTCAGGCCGGTAAATGTTGTTTAATACTGTTTATTATAAACAGAGCATTTGGTTAAATATTTGTATCTATAAAAAGAATGTTAAACATAAAAATGTCTTAAATATATATATATATATATATATATATATATATATATATATATATATATATATATATATATATATACACATACACACACACACACATACATAGATGCAATTACCGCCTTTTGACTTCCTGGATTCTGTTCTTTTATTGCACCTTTCTTCTGACATTGTCGTCTAATTGTCTTTCACTCTCAGTAACCCTGGTGCTTTAGTGTCATTATCGCTTTGTTTGGGGTGAAATAGTTTAAAAAATACCAGCCAAAACAGATATTGAGTGCCCGGCATATGGTGCCAAAAACGAGTAATTATCGATTTATCGGATGAAAGAGAGTACGATTTAAATATTTCCGGAAAAGAATTTTCTTATATTTTGCATATTTAAATCTAATATCATGGTACATTTTTTATCATTTTTAACCTAAGCAAAGCAATAAAGCCACTAAAACGCAAGGGATTATTGAGCGTTAGAGAATATAAGAAAATGCAGTACTAAGGAGAGAGGACAATTAAAGAACAAGAAAGAAAATAACGATTGACATTGTATTTGAATCTTTTAAAGTCAAAGTTGATTGGGAAACAAGAAACCGAAAGAGAGTTCCACAAGCGAGAAGTGCGATGCAAGAAACTGTTAGCTTAGAACTTACGTTTACATCTAGCCATTTCAAATATAAAAATGATGAGATCCTGGCGCCAATCTAGTACTGCGCTTAAATTCATAAAGTCTAGCTACCATAGAGGAAAGTTCATCAGAACAATTACCATGAAAATATTTATAGAAAAGGCACAGGGAAGCAAAGTTAAGGCTGTGGGAAAGTGACTGAAGCCGAGATGTCATATCAGGACCAATAACACTGCGGATTCTTCTTTGGATTTTATCAAAAACCTCTAAATAGATAGCAGGAACACAAGACCCTATGTGATGGCAGTATTCAAATAAAGAATGAATTTTAAACATATAAATATCTAACACAGATTCTGCATAGAAACATTTTCGAGTACGACACAGTGAACCGACTTTCCTAGCTGTAGAATTATCAATTAATTCAATATACTCTTTCGATGTCATGTCAACAGAAAACAGTAGTCTGAGAAGGCGTAATAATTCACCCGCCTGGACGTTAGCATCAGCCATGTTGATGAAAGTTAAAAAGGCTTCTCTCAGATAATTAAAAGAGGACAGTTTTGTTTTGTAGGCATTAAAATTAACAAGTCACTCCTTGCTCCATTTATCAACTAATTTTAGGTTCTTTTTGCGGTCAGCTGCCAATTTGACTTTATCGAGGTGATCAGGAAACCCAAGAAACAAAACCCCCTGGCTAAAGAAGTGGCCGAAAGCGCTTGGGACAATAAACGTTATGGAAAAGATTTGTAATCCCTTACTCCTACCAACTGGAAAAACGTAAGAACACTGGGAAAACTAAATAAAAATTAATTAAATTTTCCTTGTTTTCATATTTGACCAATGATGATTAAAAAGAAAGGTTTGCCCATATATATATATATATATATATATATATATATATATATATATAGATAGATAGATAGATAGATAGATAGATATTGTGTATATTTAGGCAGCAATTCTTCATTAATGCATGTTTCATTAAATAATATAGGCAAGTTTTGTCTATTTATTTTAAGTAAGTTCCTTTCATATTGTTTGATAAGCTTAATCACACTATCGTTGAAAGACGAAAGGAAATATCTATACATGTTTAAATCCAATCTAAGATTTCGGCTTACATAAGCCATTATCAAAGATGACAATTTCAATAAATCAAACAACACACAGACGAAACCACAATGATAGTCGGCCCTTGCTGCTTGAAAAATTTCAAAGTAACGACAAACTCGTATATACGAGACGCGGAAGCGAAAATCGCTTTGCAGCTTGTGACGTCACACATGACTACGCGATAGTGAAAAATGAGATGTATTAAGTATGGGAAGCCGTTTGTATAAACCAATGGCTTCTGTTATATATATAGATATATGTGTGCGTGTGTGTGTGTGTCAGTGTGAGGGAAGCGGACAGAGTCGTACACATTCGCAAACAGATCACAAAAAGTTTCTTGTTTAAAAATAACAGATTGAAAACGTAACAAAAATTACTGGCGGTACTTCCTGTTTCTGAACGCTGCAATCAATAGATATGAGATTCAGCAGAATCGATTTCTGTTCAATAATCTTTCAAAAAGAAAAATTTTCAAGAAAAAAATAGCGGTGGAAAGGAAAGAAAGAAATCCAGCAAAAATGCGCTTGTGGCTTTCTTTATGGTTGAAACAGCTGAAAATAGCTGTACATTTGGCACATGTGTTCAAATCAAGATGAAATGCGCATATTCTGAATGCTGATTTTCAAGTACGGAAAGAAAAAAGCAGTGAAATGAAACAAGAAAGAAAGAAAGAAAGAAAGAGAGAAAGAAAGAAAGAAAGAGAGAAAGAAAGAAAGAACGGAATGGTGCAGCAAGAATGAAACAGGGGAATGAAAGTAAGGTTAAAAAAATAATTTTTCTTAAGGAAATAAAGAAAAAGGATGAAAGAATGAAATAGTGAAAAAGATAGAAAAAGGTAAACAAAAAATCGCAGAAAGAAAGAAAGGTTGAAATAACGAAGTTTTGTAGAAAGAAAGAAGGACAGAAAGAAAGAAAGGTAAAAGCAACAAAATTTTCAAGAAAGAAAGGTGTAAAGAACAAAATTTCGTAGAAAGGTGATGGACGAAATTTTGTAGAAAGAAAGAAAGAAAGTAAGAAAGAAAGAAGAAAGAAAGATGAAAGAAAAATTTGAAGAAAGAAAGAAGGAAATAAAGAAAAGAAGAAAGAAAGGTAAAAGCAACAAAATTTGTAGAAAGAAAAATGAAAGAACGAAATTTAGTAGAAAGGTGATGGACGAAATTTTGTAGAAAGAAAGAAAGTAAGAACGAAAGAAGGAAAGAAGAAAGAAAGATGAAAGAAAAATTTGAAGAAAGAAAGAAGGAAAGAAAGAAAGAAAGAAAAGAAGAAAGAAAGGTGAAAGCAACAAAATTTTGTAGAAAGAAAAATGAAAGAACGAAATTTCGTAGAAAGTAAGAAACAAGATATTTGTAGAAAAGAAAGAAAACAAAAAAGAAAGAAGGAAGGTGAAAACAACAAAACTTTGTCGAAAGAGAAGAAAAGAAAGATATAAAAATGAAAGAACGAAATTTTGTAGAAAGAAAGAAATAAAGAAAAAGGGTAAATGAACGAAATGTTGAAAAAGCAAGAAAGAAAGAATGCACAAAGAAAGAAAGAAAGAAAGAAAGAAAGAAAGAAAGAAAGAAAAATTGATGAAGAAGAAAAGAAAACTAAAAAAAAACGAACAGTCGAGCTATTCATAAACAATGCATTCAAGCAAGCGAGTAGCGACTGGAACGAATTTAAAAAAAATTTAAGTCACACAAGAGCGTTTCCGCTATTTAAGAATTGTAGGTGGGAAGTCGTGTGGGAAGGCCTATGGATAATTTACAGAGCATTTTCTTTTTATCCTATCCTCAGTTTTTTGTAACATCACTTTAAATACATTTTGCTTTTTCATATCAGTTCTTTATTTCCGTTATTATTATTATTATTATTATTATTATTATTATTATTATTATTATTTTTAATGAATTTTTACCATTCTTATCTGGTACCACTCTCATGATATTAAGTGGCTGAAAGTTCCATCAATACTTCAGCACACTTCTCAGAATTCTTTCCGATTTCAAAGATGCTGTTGTCTGAATAATTTTAATAATAATAGTTTTTATTGTCTGAATAATTTAGATAATTGGTTTTGCTCGGATTTCCAATTCTGCCATTTATTTATTGCATACTACCTGTCAAAAATGACGGAATTACATAAGTATGGATCAGCGTTTCTTTCTAGGATCAGTATGGTGTTTGTGCACTCTGCTTAGAATCAAAAGTGTCGCTTCCGATCCTCTACCAGTTAGCAGTTAGTTGTTGTCTGCTTGATTTTGTATTTGAAATATTTATTTTACAGTGCTGTTTAAGCAGATGAACTGTGGCGTAAGGAATATGTCACTTCCTAGTATTCGAATCAAATATATTCCTTTGCTTTAATGTGACAGAAGTTACGGACAGAGAAATGTACACCCAATGCAAGGCCCAAGATGTACTGAACTAGAGGGATACTGAATGAGTTACTTGCATGGACGTAAGAAAAGAAAGTAAGTGAAGATTATGGGGATATGTTGGTTACATAACTCTAGATTTGAAGAGGTTAAGATTTTAGTGATTGAGGAAGCATTCCCTCCGGAGTCTCTCCCACCATGTAACGGTTCTCAGGAAGAAACTCTCTGAGGTGAACTTCCTTTCTTACCGATGGCAGACGAAGAGGATGTGGTTGGTGCAACTATGTTGCACCAACCACATGATGGTTCTTAACTGTAAACGTCTGGACTGGTGGAAATGTAGTTTACCATGGAAATAATTATAAAGTAGCGAGAGGTTTGCGTCTGTGGGAAAGGGGGTGTAGGTTTGCAAATAATTCATCGCCTACAAGGTGGCCTCGGCGATTTTGAATTTTGCTTGAAGGGAGACAAATAATACATACATACATGATTATTGCAACTCTATTTCAACTAATGTCGTCGCTTGATTCATATTAATAGTAGCGCAGTCCTGCGAGCCTCTTACATTGCGTAGCTGTGGCAACGTAGTAGCTGTTGCATTAATATTTTGGTGAAGTTTCATGTGACGTTTTAGTCCACCAACTGTGGCACATTCTTTTTTACACTCAATACAAGTGTTGTGTATGACTTGTCTCTGTGTATGGGTATGATCTATCTGTGTACGTGTTGTGTATGACTTCTCTGTGTATCTGTCTATATTTCTGAGATGAAGTATTATGGACACTATTTACATTATTCGGACTATTGTCATCATCTTTGTCGCCATATTTATTACAACGTTTCGGCCTTTCAGTATCTGTCTATATTTCTGAGATGAGGTATTATGTACACTATTTGCATTATTCGAACTATTGTCCTCATCTTCGTTGCCATTTTATTACAACGTTTCAGCCTTTCAGTATCTGTCTATATTTCTGAGATGAGGTATTATGTACACTATTTACATTATTCGGACTATTGTCCTTATCTTTGTTGCCATATTTATCACAACGTTTCGGCGGTTGTAGGCTCCGTTGGAATATCAAAGTGAACTTTTTATTACGTTCGCTGGGGTAGACTGTTCTAGTTCCACGTCTAATGGATGATAGTTATCAGTTATCTCCTGTTAATTCCCCTCTCCAAACCAGGTATTGAACTCACACTCTTTGGGTCCTGTCACTGGATCTAACTAACGCCTTTATTCACTGTGCCATGTGTCCTTGAGGACATTTGTGTATGAATTTCTGGGTATTATAAACCTAATGTCTTCAGCAACCATTTTTTTTACCAGTGCTCTGTGTGTAGCGACTTTGACGAGATTTTTAGGCCTACCCTACATAACCAGATATGACCACATTTATTACATGTTAGATCATAATGAGTTCAATCCCCACTGGGTGCTCCACACTTTCAGCGTTTTGCCACATTTAAGCTCCGTTTACAAAATCATCCGGACACTTCGATGTGGTGTAATGGTTAGCAAGCTTGTCCAATTAGGAATGAATAGTGATACCTCACTGGATAGGCCACACTTTCGGCCTTGTGCCACATCTAAGCTACACTTAGAAAATCATTTTGAGATCTTACACGTGGAGTAATGGGAGGAAGATGCGTCTACTCTCCGGATTTATTCAACCTTAACAGTGACGCCATCATAAGGGAACTGGAAAACATGTCAGGATTTATTATAAGCGAACGGAATCTGAACAATATAAAATCAGCTGATGTCACTGTTTTGATGGCCGACACAGAAGGAAAACTACGGGACATCATAACTGGGTGGTAGAAGAACGCGAGAAAACAAAAGGTAGAGTCATCAAGAAGAGAAAAAGCCCCAGAAGAACGTGATAAAAAAGGGCTAGGCTTGAACTGCAAGAAAACAAAAGGTAGAGTCATCAAGAAGAGAAAAAGCCCCAGAAGAACGTGATAAAAAAGGGCTAGGCTTGAACTGCAAGAAAACAAAAGGTAGAGTCATCAAGAAGAGAAAAAGCCCCAGAAGAACGTGATAAAAAAGGGCTAGGCTTGAACTGCAAGAAAACAAAAGGTAGAGTCATCAAGAAGAGAAAAAGCCCCAGAAGAACGTGATAAAAAAGGGCTAGGCTTGAACTGCAAGAAAACAAAAGGTAGAGTCATCAAGAAGAGAAAAAGCCCCAGAAGAACGTGATAAAAAAGGGCTAGGCTTGAACTGCAAGAAAACAAAAGGTAGAGTCATCAAGAAGAGAAAAAGCCCCAGAAGAACGTGATAAAAAAGGGCTAGGCTTGAACTGCAAGAAAACAAAAGGTAGAGTCATCAAGAAGAGAAAAAGCCCCAGAAGAACGTGATAAAAAAGGGCTAGGCTTGAACTGCAAGAAAACAAAAGGTAGAGTCATCAAGAAGAGAAAAAGCCCCAGAAGAACGTGATAAAAAAGGGCTAGGCTTGAACTGCAAGAAAACAAAAGGTAGAGTCATCAAGAAGAGAAAAAGCCCCAGAAGAACGTGATAAAAAAGGGCTAGGCTTGAACTGCAAGAAAACAAAAGGTAGAGTCATCAAGAAGAGAAAAAGCCCCAGAAGAACGTGATAAAAAAGGGCTAGGCTTGAACTGCAAGAAAACAAAAGGTAGAGTCATCAAGAAGAGAAAAAGCCCCAGAAGAACGTGATAAAAAAGGGCTAGGCTTGAACTGCAAGAAAACAAAAGGTAGAGTCATCAAGAAGAGAAAAAGCCCCAGAAGAACGTGATAAAAAAGGGCTAGGCTTGAACTGCAAGAAAACAAAAGGTAGAGTCATCAAGAAGAGAAAAAGCCCCAGAAGAACGTGATAAAAAAGGGCTAGGCTTGAACTGCAAGAAAACAAAAGGTAGAGTCATCAAGAAGAGAAAAAGCCCCAGAAGAACGTGATAAAAAAGGGCTAGGCTTGAACTGCAAGAAAACAAAAGGTAGAGTCATCAAGAAGAGAAAAAGCCCCAGAAGAACGTGATAAAAAAGGGCTAGGCTTGAACTGCAAGAAAACAAAAGGTAGAGTCATCAAGAAGAGAAAAAGCCCCAGAAGAACGTGATAAAAAAGGGCTAGGCTTGAACTGCAAGAAAACAAAAGGTAGAGTCATCAAGAAGAGAAAAAGCCCCAGAAGAACGTGATAAAAAAGGGCTAGGCTTGAACTGCAAGAAAACAAAAGGTAGAGTCATCAAGAAGAGAAAAAGCCCCAGAAGAACGTGATAAAAAAGGGCTAGGCTTGAACTGCAAGAAAACAAAAGGTAGAGTCATCAAGAAGAGAAAAAGCCCCAGAAGAACGTGATAAAAAAGGGCTAGGCTTGAACTGCAAGAAAACAAAAGGTAGAGTCATCAAGAAGAGAAAAAGCCCCAGAAGAACGTGATAAAAAAGGGCTAGGCTTGAACTGCAAGAAAACAAAAGGTAGAGTCATCAAGAAGAGAAAAAGCCCCAGAAGAACGTGATAAAAAAGGGCTAGGCTTGAACTGCAAGAAAACAAAAGGTAGAGTCATCAAGAAGAGAAAAAGCCCCAGAAGAACGTGATAAAAAAGGGCTAGGCTTGAACTGCAAGAAAACAAAAGGTAGAGTCATCAAGAAGAGAAAAAGCCCCAGAAGAACGTGATAAAAAAGGGCTAGGCTTGAACTGCAAGAAAACAAAAGGTAGAGTCATCAAGAAGAGAAAAAGCCCCAGAAGAACGTGATAAAAAAGGGCTAGGCTTGAACTGCAAGAAAACAAAAGGTAGAGTCATCAAGAAGAGAAAAAGCCCCAGAAGAACGTGATAAAAAAGGGCTAGGCTTGAACTGCAAGAAAACAAAAGGTAGAGTCATCAAGAAGAGAAAAAGCCCCAGAAGAACGTGATAAAAAAGGGCTAGGCTTGAACTGCAAGAAAACAAAAGGTAGAGTCATCAAGAAGAGAAAAAGCCCCAGAAGAACGTGATAAAAAAGGGCTAGGCTTGAACTGCAAGAAAACAAAAGGTAGAGTCATCAAGAAGAGAAAAAGCCCCAGAAGAACGTGATAAAAAAGGGCTAGGCTTGAACTGCAAGAAAACAAAAGGTAGAGTCATCAAGAAGAGAAAAAGCCCCAGAAGAACGTGATAAAAAAGGGCTAGGCTTGAACTGCAAGAAAACAAAAGGTAGAGTCATCAAGAAGAGAAAAAGCCCCAGAAGAACGTGATAAAAAAGGGCTAGGCTTGAACTGCAAGAAAACAAAAGGTAGAGTCATCAAGAAGAGAAAAAGCCCCAGAAGAACGTGATAAAAAAGGGCTAGGCTTGAACTGCAAGAAAACAAAAGGTAGAGTCATCAAGAAGAGAAAAAGCCCCAGAAGAACGTGATAAAAAAGGGCTAGGCTTGAACTGCAAGAAAACAAAAGGTAGAGTCATCAAGAAGAGAAAAAGCCCCAGAAGAACGTGATAAAAAAGGGCTAGGCTTGAACTGCAAGAAAACAAAAGGTAGAGTCATCAAGAAGAGAAAAAGCCCCAGAAGAACGTGATAAAAAAGGGCTAGGCTTGAACTGCAAGAAAACAAAAGGTAGAGTCATCAAGAAGAGAAAAAGCCCCAGAAGAACGTGATAAAAAAGGGCTAGGCTTGAACTGCAAGAAAACAAAAGGTAGAGTCATCAAGAAGAGAAAAAGCCCCAGAAGAACGTGATAAAAAAGGGCTAGGCTTGAACTGCAAGAAAACAAAAGGTAGAGTCATCAAGAAGAGAAAAAGCCCCAGAAGAACGTGATAAAAAAGGGCTAGGCTTGAACTGCAAGAAAACAAAAGGTAGAGTCATCAAGAAGAGAAAAAGCCCCAGAAGAACGTGATAAAAAAGGGCTAGGCTTGAACTGCAAGAAAACAAAAGGTAGAGTCATCAAGAAGAGAAAAAGCCCCAGAAGAACGTGATAAAAAAGGGCTAGGCTTGAACTGCAAGAAAACAAAAGGTAGAGTCATCAAGAAGAGAAAAAGCCCCAGAAGAACGTGATAAAAAAGGGCTAGGCTTGAACTGCAAGAAAACAAAAGGTAGAGTCATCAAGAAGAGAAAAAGCCCCAGAAGAACGTGATAATAAAGGGCTAGGCTTGAACTGCAAGAAAACAAAAGGTAGAGTCATCAAGAAGAGAAAAAGCCCCAGAAGAACGTGATAAAAAAGGGCTAGGCTTGAACTGCAAGAAAACAAAAGGTAGAGTCATCAAGAAGAGAAAAAGCCCCAGAAGAACGTGATAAAAAAGGGCTAGGCTTGAACTGCAAGAAAACAAAAGGTAGAGTCATCAAGAAGAGAAAAAGCCCCTGATGCGAATTACACATCAAACAGGTGCAGAAGTTAACAGAGAAAAGGAAAGGCAACACCGAGATTCAGACACGTGAGAGAGGCATTCCAAAAGCCCGAGATGCGAATTACACATCAAACCGGTGCAGAAGTTCAAATATCTGGGAAGCGTTTTAACAGAGAAAAGGAAAGGCAACACCGTGATCCGGACACGTGAGAGAGGCATTCCAAAAGCCCCAGATGCGAATTACACATCAAACCGGTGCAGAAGTTCAAATATCTGGGAAGCGTTTTAACAGAGAAAGGGAAAGGCAACACCGAGATCCGGACACGTGAGAGAGGCATTCCAAAAGCCCGAGACGCGAATTACACATCAAACCGGTGCAGAAGTTCAAATATCTGGGAAGCGTTTTTACAGAGAAAAGGAAAGGCAACACCGAGATCCGGACACGTGAGAGAGGCATTCCAAAAGCCCCAGACACGAATTACACATCAAACCGGTGCAGAAGATCAAATATCTGGGAAGCGTTTTAACAGAGAAAAGGAAAGGCAACACCGAGATCCGGATATGTGTGAGAGGCATTCCAAAAGCCCCAGATGCGAATTACATATCAAACCGGTGCAGAAGTTCAAATATCTGGGAAGCGTTTTAACAGAGAAAAGGAAAGGCAACACCGTGATCCGGACACGTGAGAGAGGCATTCCAAAAGCCCCATACGCGAATTACACATCAAACAGGTGCAGAAGTTCAAATATCTGGGAATTGTTTAACAGACAAAAGGAAAGACAACACCGAGATTCGGACACGTGAGAGAGGCATTCCAAAAGCCCCATACGCGAATTACACATCAAACAGGTGCAGAAGTTCAAATATCTGGGAAGCGTTTTAACAGAGAAAAGGAAAGGCAACACCGAGATCCGGACACGTGAGAGAGGCATTCCAAAAGCCCGAGAGGCGAATTACACATCAAACCGGCGCAGAAGTTCAAATATCTGGGAAGCGTTTTAACAGAGAAAAGGAAAGGCAACACCGAGATCCGGACACGTGAGAGAGGCATTCCAAAAGCCCCAGACACGAATTACACATCAAACCGGTGCAGAAGTTCAAATATCTGGGAAGCGTTTTAACAGAGAAAAGGAAAGGCAACACCGAGATCCGGATATGTGTGAGAGGCATTCCAAAAGCCCCAGATGCGAATTACATATCAAACCGGTGCAGAAGTTCAAATATCTGGGAAGCGTTTTAACAGAGAAAAGGAAAGGCAACACCGTGATCCGGACACGTGAGAGAGGCATTCCAAAAGCCCCATACGCGAATTACACATCAAACAGGTGCAGAAGTTCAAATATCTGGGAATTGTTTTAACAGACAAAAGGAAAGACAACACCGAGATTCGGACACGTGATAGAGGCATTCCAAAAGCCCCATACGCGAATTACACATCAAACAGGTGCAGAAGTTCAAATATCTGGGAAGCGTTTTAACAGAGAAAAGGAAAGGCAACACCGAGATCCGGACACGTGAGAGAGGCATTCCAAAAGCCCCATACGCGAATTACACATCAAACAGGTGCAGAAGTTCAAATATCTGGGAAGCGTTTTAACAGAGAAAAGGAAAGGCAACACCGAGATCCGGACACGTGAGAGAGGCATTCCAAAAGCCCCAGATGCGAATTACACATCAAACCGGTGCAGAAGTTCAAATATCTGGGAAGCGTTTTAACAGAGAAAGGGAAAGGCAACACCGAGATCCGGACACGTGAGAGAGGCATTCCAAAAGCCCCATACGCGAATTACACATCAAACAGGTGCAGAAGTTCAAATATCTGGGAATTGTTTTAACAGACAAAAGGAAAGACAACACCGAGATTCGGACACGTGAGAGAGGCATTCCAAAAGCCCCATACGCGAATTACACATCAAACAGGTGCAGAAGTTCAAATATCTGGGAAGCGTTTTAACAGAGAAAAGGAAAGGCAACACCGAGATCCGGACACGTGAGAGAGGCATTCCAAAAGCCCCAGATGCGAATTACACATCAAACCGGTGCAGAAGTTCAAATATCTGGGAAGCGTTTTAACAGAGAAAGGGAAAGGCAACACCGAGATCCGGACACGTGAGAGAGGCATTCCAAAAGCCCGAGAGGCGAATTACACATCAAACCGGCGCAGAAGTTCAAATATCTGGGAAGCGTTTTAACAGAGAAAAGGAAAGGCAACACCGAGATCCGGACACGTGAGAGAGGCATTCCAAAAGCCCCAGACACGAATTACACATCAAACCGGTGCAGAAGTTCAAATATCTGGGAAGCGTTTTAAC
>OZ010608.1:28325591-28368091 GCA_963932145.1 Acanthosepion lycidas | reverse complement strand
CCCGTAGATTAGGTAATGGAAAACAACACCACTGTCTTTCGCAAAAAGGCATGGCTATTCCCAGATTGTATAAAAAATGAATCTGTAAAAAAAGCACAGGTAAACTACTCCACTATCTTTCCCAAGAAAACATGGCTATTCCCAGATTATATAGAAAATGAATCTGTAAAAAAAAGCACAGGTAAACTACTCCACTATCTTTCCCAAGAAGACATGACTATTCCCAGATTATATAGAAAATGAATCTGTAAAAAAAAGCACAGGTAAACTACTCCACTATCTTTCCCAAGAAAACATGGCTATTCCCAGATTATATAGAAAATGAATCTGTAAAAAAAAGCACAGGTAAACTACTCCACTATCTTTCCCAAGAAGACATGGCTATTCCCAGATTATATAGAAAATGAATCTGTAAAAAAAAGCACAGGTAAACTACTCCTCTATCTTTCCCAAAGAACGTATGGCAATTCACATATAATGAAAAACAGGAACCTGTTGAGAACGCAATGGAAAACCATTCCAGTACCTTTTCCAAAAAAAAGGAACCTATAAAGAAGATAATGTGGAATCATTCCACTATCTTTTCAGAAAATGCATGATTATTCACAGATTATATAGAAAATGAATCTATGGAGAATGCTACGGGAAACCAATCCACTATGTTTCCTAAGAAGGCATTGGCAATTCACAAATAATAAAGAAAAAGCACTTGTAAAGAAGGCAATGAGAAAGCAATCGATTAACTTTCCCCAAAAAACTCATCTCGTCAATTCGCAGATCATAAAAATAGGAACCTGTGTTAAAATCAACGGTAAACTACTCCACTATCTTTCCCCGGGAATGACTGGCAATTGACTGTCAAGAAAGAGAAATTAATTCCGGAAGAATCATGATTGCAAACGTCTATAATTCACTTCTTCTTTAGTGGGCCATGAATATTGACAACAGGACCATTATATCACACTCTTCCCAGATCTTTCGAATGGGAGTAAAGTTTCATCCTTGTTTCCTTCTAAAGTCTACTTCAACTCTATACTTCTGACGTCTCCGTCTTAATTTTGCAATTTTATTTACTAATTTTTTTTTTTTTATTCCCCTTAATAGGAGTGGATAGGTTCGCTGGTTCACATTCCTCTCCGGTCTTTTGAACAGGAGTAGAGGTTTATATTTTGTTCAGTGTTTAGGATTGGATTTCTGGTTCCTTCTATAGTCTTTTCTCTTTCACTCCCAGTAGTCCCCCACCCCAACCTTTGCGTATTAATGGCATTATCGCCTTCTTGGAGTAAACTGATTTAAAAAAAAAAATAATAATAATAAAAGGTAGGTGAAATTGTAAATAAAAAAAATAAAAAATGCAGCTAAAAATTAAATTATCTCCCCTTGGCGTGACATTTGCAAATATCTCAGAATACAAGAAGGGATGTTATTTCTTGTTCAATAGTATAGTTTGTTAGTACATCTTTATCTTAACTGAATTCTCAGTTCCAAACTTTTCCAAATATCATCGTTTTTTTAGTCAGACGAATTCGATAAATAACGAAAATATTTATATCATAGAATTTCAGGTTTTTTATTATGACAGTTATTGTTCGAGGCTTAAGTTGAATTACTGCCTTGAAGTTTTACTCTGATTTCTTCATCTTATTATTGCTTTTTTATCAGCACGTTCTAAAGCGACCCACTCTTTCACCGTTAACGTAAACAGCGTAAAAATTAAATAAACAAAAAGGAATAAAAGACAGAAAAATCGGGAAGAAACAGAAACATTTGAAGAAAAAAACAAAGAAGATAGAGAAGTTGGCCTTCGCTTATATGTTAGTGTTCAATATTAGAGAACGAAAGTTTAAAAACCAAACTTCAAATTCTACACGTCGATCGTAACAAAAATTCTAGCATTCTTAAAACGTTTTTCTATGGCGATTTTGAATAAAAAGAATCAAGAATATTAAAGAATTAAAACTGTTTATTACAAAAGAATGTAAATAGTTCAAAAGCAGTCCTTACACGGTGGGTGTTTTAATCAATTCAGTCAGAGAAGCGTCATGGCTAGATTAGGCTTAAAATGACAAAATACTTTCCTTGCTGCTCTTTCAGACTGAAAGACAAGATCAAAATAAGTTATAGAACAATAACTGTTTATTATTACAATAAATATTTTTTAAAAGCGTTTGTGGAAGTTTTACATGACCGACGCCTTAATCAATTCGGTTACGGAAGCCTAATGACTAGATTAGGCTCAAATTTAAAGTGATATTGCTACTTGTCCCTCTTAGATATCAACATCATATTTCGACATATCGGGGCGTCATTTTCTCCTAAGTAGTAACTGCAGTAACACTTACGATGACAGTGGCAATTTCAGTGGTACATAATGAGGAAAGAATGTTTAGAGAATTTAACACTCACAGGGAATATTTAAGGCAAAAGAACCAGTGAGGAAACAGTATGTAACCAATTTAACACATATAAACATACGTCCGCAAATCCTTCGTTTTTGAACTATTAAGCTTAAAGAAAGCTTATTGTAGATGGCGCTGTGTTGACATATTGACTAATTTACATTTGTCATTCGTGTATATTTGTGGCTAGTCTGTCTTCAACGTTGTAGTGAGTTAACTGGGAAGTGTCCGTTTAACAATGTACGATAATCATATCTTGAGCAGTCAGATATGATTTTTACATAAGACCACGCGAATGGTAATGGACAGGAGGCTGCTGGGCTGTATCAGACCGAAGGCAACCGAGTCATCCAAACTTTGCTGCTGTTTATCGTCGCATTGCTGAGACAGGATGCGTGGCACCACAAACTATGTATTGAGTCTTTTTGGATTGTATCACGGATTGTACATTTAACAGCGTCTACCGTAACCTTTAAACATAACAACTCGAAAACGAAAGATTTGTGGACATAAATTTATATGGACCTTGTTTAGTATAAATATGTTATAACTTTTTCAGAAATAATTGATTCCCTGTATCATAATTCGATGAATTTTTGCTAAAAATAATGAAGAAGGATTTAATTCAGTTTATTTTTTTTTTAAAATGCCACCCCAACATAATAACTTCGTATATAATTATAATAGTACTATAACTTTCTGGAGCCTTCTAGAACTTTCTGGAACCTTCTAGAACTTGTATTTTGTTTATTTGTAAGTTTGTATGCCATGCAATAGCTATAAACTCTTAAAAGCAGCAAAAATACATAAGTACTATCAACTTACATTGTTAGCAAATTGAAAAATAAAACTCAAATATTTTGATTCTTTTACTCTTATTGTGTATATGTTAAAATCGAATTTTCGGTCTGAGTTGAACTTTTTCAAGAATTAAGACAAGTTAATACCATTTTCATTACTTTTGATTATGACACAGGAATATAGGGTTACTAGAAAAATGATACAAAATAATACCAATAACATTTTCAGGGGCAAAAGTATGAAAAAAGTGGATAACGTGCTCGTGTGACGTGTTTCGTCCTTTTGATCTTCAACGGAATAAGTTTACGTCGATTTCATTTAGATTGTCTTTGTTTCCATCACTTTTTTTATGAAATATACCACAGTGTCATAATAGATATGTCAAGAGACATTGTAAGGACCATTGCGAGTTATATATATATATATATATATATATATATATATAGAGAGAGAGAGAGAGAGAGAGAGAGAGAGAGAGAGTAAGCTTTCAGTATCATCAGTAAGCTTTTTGAGGCTATAATCAATAAGAAGCTCGTCAAGCAACAAGAAAAGAATAACATCTTCAGCGACGAGCAGTATTGGTTTCGGTCAACCCGATCCACTGCCGATGACTTAACTATCATCACTCACAGAATCAGTGAGTCCCTCGACAGCAAACACACCTCGAAGACATATATCAAAGGTATTCGATAAGGTGTGGCATAAAGGTTTACTACACAAGCTCTCCAGAAGGGTTTTCTCGATCATAAAATCATTCCTAACAGGTAGGTCCCCGAAGGTAGATTTTAATGGCCAGTCTTCCGGTAGCTTAGCGGTCAACGCAGGGATCGCACAGGGTCACTCCTTGGACCAACAATCTTTTTGATCTCTATAAATGATCTGCCTAAGAATAAGTTTAAGTAGATTTCTTCTTTTTTTTTTTTAATTAAATATACCACATTGTGATAATGTCAAGAAACATTGTAAGGACCATTGTCCCTCAGAAAACGAAACGCGTCGACTATGCTAAGTATTCCTTTTGTCTTTATTAATATATATATATATATATATATATATATATATATATATATGTGTGTGTGTGTGTGTGTGTGTGTGTTAAGACATTTTTATGCTTATACGTTCTTTTTATAGATACAAATTTTTAAGTAAATGCTCTGTTTATAATAAACCGTATTAACGACATTTACCGGCCTGAATGTCCGAGACATTTTCATAGAAAATATGCGTCCTCCGACGGAACCATCATAAAGCCTGACGTGCTTTACCGATTTAGCCACAGAGGAGCGTTTCGGTTAGCAAGGTCGATTATATATATATATATATATATATTAGAAAAGTATGAGCATCTGTAAAAAGAGTCTGCCCAAAAGCTGCTTACTGGCAGTATATATATATAAAATATTCAAAAAATATACATGTATGTGTATGCACCTCTGTATATATATTTATATATTTTACATATGTATGTGTATATTTACCACTAATATTAGCTATATATATATATATATATATATATATATATATATATATGTCTTTGAAAATGACGGTATACATTCTTTTAAAAGGACTTTTTTCGCCAAACACATCTTCAGAAAGATTTGTTGGAACAGCAACAATCATAAACGGTTTAACTAAAAACAATGGTTCTTTTATTGTCATTTCTACTCACTAACGCTTATTCTTTTTGTTTTACCTGAAGTAACCCATTTAGTCAAGTAACACAAAGACTTATATCCGTGAAACTTGATGTTGAAAGACAAGGTTTGGGAATTTTATTTATCTACTCACTATTTTTACTCTGTGTTTTTCTTGTCTTTTTTTTTTTGTTTGTTAATATAGAGAAATTTTTTACAAAATCTACCCGCCTTGAAACGCGTTAGCCTCTCGCAATTTACTGGACATCTTTTCTTAAACGATCTTTATTAGAAATATATATATATATATATATATATATATATATATATATATATATATATATATATATATATATAAAGGGAGAATATATTGATAAATTGATAAATTCCGATATTAATTTACGTTTTCTCTTGAATATACTTTAGATTGTGTTATATGACAAAAGCATGATAATGACGTCAGCAGCGTTAGTAGTCGTAGGATATTCGCACAACTATACTCCCAAAGCAACACACGTACTAAGATTTCAAATATTTGATATATATATATATATATATATATATATATATATATATATATATATATATATATAGATAGATAGATAGAGAAAGACAGAGGGGGAGAGAGAGAGATCCCGATGCTATTTTAGGTTTTCATTTCTATATACATTAACCGATGTTCTATTAAAATAGGTGCAGAATGACGTCAGCAGTGGTAGTAGTCTTAGGATATTCACCCAAATATTCAATACACTCCCAAAGCTATGCACGATTTCAAATTCTGTTATCTATAATACATACGTACATACATACATACATACATATATACATACATATATACATACATACATACATATATATATATATATATATGTGTGTGTGTGTGTGTGTGTGTCTGTGTCTGTGTGTGTGTATGTATATGTATATCAAACGTTAAACTAGGTTTTCATTTTTAAAACAAGTAGTTGAAGAATGACGTCAGCAGTGGTAGTCGTTGTGGAATAGTTTTCCCCGACTACACAATAACAAAATAAACAAATACGGCTATAATGAGAAATGACTATATAAAATGAAGCCGTAGAAAAACAAGTGAGATGCGAAGAGGCTTTTCGCATTAAGTAAACCTGATCGACTGAACAATATGGCTTTATTTTTCCCGACCATTTATTTAGAGCAGTGTTTCTCAACCTTTTTTTTACTTCTTGGCGCACTTGTGCAATAACTAAAACTCTGGGATGTACTTTAAATTTTAATAAGGAAAAATAAGTGATGAAATTTGGAAATATTAAATTTTGGTTCAGTTTTCCTAAAGATTACAGTTTTCATTTAAAGGGATTTATGAAGTATCTATTTATTTATAGAGGCCGATAATGATTGATTTAAATCCCTTGAGAAAGGCAAAAGTTAAAGGATTATCCACTCCTTCTTAAAGATTAAGGAATTTAGCAACCAGTTTAAAATATGAAGTGATTGACACTTGACTTAGATATGGAAGCCCCTATGCTTGGAGTCTGTTGCTTTTTAACCCTTTCTGCCCTGCGTTCCTGAACAATTTTAACCCTTCTTCTACCTGAGCTCCTAAGTCAAAACTCTAAAATAATTGGTATGTAATGTTTCATGGTAGATATAAAAGTAATTACAAGCGTTTACCCACCGTTCAACTGGTGGCTGGCCATTAAGTCATTTTTTTTCTACCACCGATAAAGCGGTGATCAGGGCCCAAATGGTTAAAAATAAAAAAAGTTTTTAAATTTAAAAATAATTCATAGTTTACTCTTCTGATAAATCGGGATGCATCTGAGTACCTTTCAAGACGCATCTGGGTACCCTTCAGGGTGCATCTGGGTACCTTCAAGGTGCATCTGGGTACCTTTCAAGGTGCATCTGGGTACCTTCAAGGTGCATCTGGGTACCTTTCAAGGTGCATTTGGGTACCTTTCAAGAGACATCTGGGTACCTTTCAAGGTGCATTTGGGTACCTTTCAAGAGACATCGGGGTACCTTTCAAGGTGCATTTGGGTACCTTTCAAGACACATCTGGGTACCTTTCAGGGGGCATCTGCGTATCTTTCAAGACACATCTGGGTACCTTTCAAGGTGCATCTGGGTACCTTTCAAGACACATCTGGGTACCTTTTAAGGCGCATCTGGATAGCTTTCAAGGTGCATTAGTGCGCTCGGGCTCTGATTTGAACCAGTTTTTTCCTACAATACATTTTTCTCTGTTTGCGTTAAAAACAATGGTCGAGATAATTTTATTTTTAAGCAAGTCACCCCAAGGAAGGTGGGAGTGCCACTAGCCCGCAAGGAGTTACTGAGAGTGAGAGTAAGAATAAAGAGGAATGTTTGGAAAAAGTATAAAGAAAAGGACAAGGATCAAGGTCAAGGCATCAGGAGATGTCGATTGACATTGCATGTGAATATTTGAAGATCATAGTTATCAGGGAAGCAAGTAAGAAGAAGGGAGTTCCACTGACGGGAGGTGCGAGATAAGAAGCTGTTGGAGTAAAAGAGATGGCTACATTTAGTCGTTTCAACAGTGAAAGGAAGGGACCGAGATGCCAACCTAGTAGCACGCTTCAATTCATTCAGTTTGGGAACCAGTGAAAGTAGCTCGTCGGAGCAGTTTCCATGAAAGTACTTGTAGAAAAGACAGAGGGAAGCCACAGCATATATGTGAGAAAGTGACCGTAGACGGAATGACAGATCGGAACCAATATAGACATAAATATGTGGCTCATTTTATTTGCTTTTCAAAAGTCATTTAAGTTAACTATAATATTTTGTTGCAAAGAATTGATTATCCTGTCGATAAGCATGAGTTTTATACCGAAATGATATTTGAACCAGGCTTTGTAAATGCGATGTTTGGTTTAAAGTGACAACTACGTTCATTATTCGGGGGAAATAAAATAAATTAACCCACAGCTGGAAGGAAAAAATGTGATTTCATACCTTTCCAATGGTATCTGCATGTGATACATGTCTTACTAATTAACCCATAGCTGGAGGAGAATAGGTGGATTCATACCTAAACAGAATTTGACAAACAAGAAATCATAATGTGGATATAAAGTGGTGGACCAATTCTATATTAGAGTCAATATAAAAATTGATCCCTCACTTTGTGGCCAAGTTTATATTCCATAGAATGTAAATAAATCTAAAAGACGTTCCTGTGTAGCTAATCAGTATTTCATTGATTGATTCGTTTTTTTCGGTTTATCAACCCTTTGCCAGGAAATATTTACAGATTGTAAGAATTTTGGTGGGGAAATAATAATGGTTTAGTGATACAAGTCTTACTAATTAACCCATAGTTGCGGGAGGAGAAGAAGTTGATTAATACATTTCGCAATGGTATTTGCACGTAAGTAAATTTAACGAACCCAGCGAAAATTGGAACTCGTCTTTCCAATTAACAATTTCGTGCCATTATCAATTACACCACACTCATATCAACCAATTGCCAAGCAATCACCCATCTAGATACTGACCAGGCTCGATGTTGCTTAACTTCGGTGATCCTACAGGAAACTGTGTTTCAACGTGATATGGCCGTACGTCCTTTATACCAACCGCACAACAAATCTTACAGTATCTGGTATTCCCAAGTGGTCACCCATCTACGTACTGACTAGGCTCGACGTTGCTTAACTTCGGTGATCTTACAGGAATCGGTGTTTCAACGTAATATGGTCGTAAGTTCTTTGTACCAACCGCACATCAAAACTTACAGCATCTCGTATTCCCAAGCGGTCACCCATCTATATACTGATATGGCTCGATGTTGCTTATCTTCGGTGAACCTACAGGAATCAGTGTTTCAATGTGATATGACGGTAAGTCCTTTATAACAACCGCATAACACATCTTACAGCACTTGATATACACAAGAAGCCACCCATCTAGGTATTGACTAGGCTCGACGTTGCTTACCTTCGATGATCCTACGGGAATCGCTGTTTCAATGTGATATGCCCGTTAAGTCCTTTATACAAATCGCACATCAAAACTTACAGCACCTGATATTCACAAGCGGTCATCCATCTAGCTACTGACCAGGCTCGACGTTGCTTCACTTCGGTATTACAAAGTGACGTGTCCATAAGCCAGATAAACGTAGATATTAGACATGTACACCAAGGACTAATATGCGGGTAGTTTTCAATTATTTTTTAATGGCACGTCACTTCGTGGCGTAGACTATCCTTATTCTCCACAGAATCCTTTTTGCCTTTATTGTCTGTGAATCTTCATGAACCGTTGGAAAGTGCTGTAGAGTGGTTTCCCGTTGCCTTCACCGTGTATTTGAATTCATATATGTCATCCAAGGATGGAGAATCGGTCTTCTCGGCGATTTAACGCATAGTTGGTAGGTAGAGAAAAGAGATACATTCATGCCTTTCACCAAGTGTATTAGTGAAAAAGTTTAACCCATACAGACTAATTTGAACACCCCCCCCGCCGATTCCGCTTTCCGAATCGATAAGTATTGTACCGGTTACACATCCTTCAATTAGGGAAAAGAATTGAGTTCATGCCAGTAGAAATATTGTTGCTTTATCAATAATGCAGACTTCGATTATTTATCGTCGGTAGTGTATTCATAAACTCAACTAGTCAAGGTATCTTTGATTATATAAGTAGCAACGTGAGAGGCGCCTTGGACGACGACAGTGATCTCTATAAATATCAAATGAGCTCTATAACTACGGGGGTGGTACTGTAAAACAAGAATCGATCTAACCACTTGGACATCGGAATAAGGCAAATCGATGAACAGGTTTCCAAAGATTTGAAGTTTTGACAAAAACAATAAAACTAGTCAGATTCGTAGATTAATAAGCAGTAATTGTTTTTTTCCAGAACTCTGAATAATCCCGGGAAGATCAAAGGATGCAATCAATCGAAACGAGATGAAAAAAATAACAAAGACTGAGATACTAAGACGACTACTTCGTAAAAGAACGAAAATTATCGGGACTGTTGCTATGGCAACGGAACTATTGTACACAAAGTGAAGTCGTTTGACAAAGATTGTCCTTGAAATATATTACATATACACGCTAAATTAGAACGTTCTCGCTCACTTGCATTGTTTATAGCAGTGCTTGGAAGGAAAGTGTGTAGAGTGTGGTCGTCACAGAGATTCCATCAGCGACCATGGCTTGTGCAGCAATGCTTGGCCAAACAACACTCACCATATTCGACAATCACCATATTACCCAGATCTCACCCCTTGCGGCTTTTTTCCTCCTCAAAAATCAAATCTCACTTGAAAAGAAGACGTCGATGAAATCCAAGACAATGCGACGGGGCAGCTACTCGCTATTTCCTAAAAGGAGTTCCGTCTATGGAAACGAGGCTGGATAAAGAGTGTAACTTTAGAACGTTTAAGAACGTTTAAGCAATAAAATAAAATAATACATGAAAAAAAAACAGAAAAAAAACAACAACAACAACAGCACACACACCACAGACTAATAGTTGGTAATTGAATGACAAAATGAGAAAATGTTCAGTTCATGTCTAGGATTAGATTACATATCCCCTACTGTTCACAAAACTACTCCTGTCACAATGGTTGCTTAATTAGAAACAAAGTAACAGAAATGTGAAAGTGAACTGTCCAACACATCTGAGGTTTGATTAAAAGATATTGGGACTGTTGCTATGGTAATGGAGCTAAAGTATGCAAAGTGAAGCTGTTTAGTACACATTGACCTTGAACTCTGTCATGCATACACACTAAGTTATAGCACTTTCACACACTTCTATTGTTTATAGTAGTTATGAGAAGGAAAGTGTGTAGAGTGTGGTTGTCTCAACACCACACAGAGATTCCATCAGTGATCATGGCTTGTGCAGCAGTTTTTAACTAAGATCAACATTCCCTAGGTCCTATAATCACCGGATTCTGCTGATCTCACTGCTTGCGAATTAATCCCTCTTCAAAAATCTTCACTTGAAAAAAAAACGAGATTTCAAATCAAAGAGAATGCCCTGAAGCATCTGATTGCTACCCCAATAAAGGAGTTCCAGGAATGCTTTCATCAATGGAAACAACACTGGATAAAGTGCGCGGCTTCACAAGGATACTACTACGAAGGAGATTAAATGCTGGATGTTGTGTTGTAGACTTCCATATGGAGTATACATCTTGAGGTTCACCATGCTGGTCGTTGATGTGCTTTCTGTAGCAAGTGGGTTTTTACGAGGTGGAGTTACTAGCCCCACGCCTAACAAGTTTAGTGTTTAGTGTTGTCCTCCCACTAGAGTAGTTATCATCAACCCTAGCTGTATGAGGTGTGTAGCACTACTCTTCCAAGTAAGAATAACCTACTTTCCGAGAAAATCAATATTTAAATTCATAGGTTTTTTCATGGATTGAACTCCAGCTTTTAAGAAGAGTGTGTAACTGTTCTCGTCAAGAAGCAGGCGGAGATCTTCATACAATCCCGAAGTTAGCACGCCACAAAGACGACTTTCGATTATCCGAAAAAATATGAATTATCATTAATTTGTATGAATAAGTTTAATGTTAGGTTGGTGCAAAAATAATGACGTAATAATGTCGTTTTTTCACGTTAAAAAATACGTCAAAAAACGACATTATTACGTCATTATTTTTGCACCAGCCTAATAAAAAAGCAGTATTTCTGGATTCGATAAATTCATTTGATTTTTCAATAATTGGTTCATGATAATTCTAGTATAATGAATGAACTTTGGTATTTACCAGGTAACAGCAAATATGAACATTTTCTTTCCTGAGTCATTATCACAGACCAAATACCAAAGCATTTATCATCGTTTGACTGATTCGTTAAGATGTCCGTGATTCCTTTTAATGATTTTGTCCTTGAACACCCTCACAAACACCGGCATATACTTCCTCTCTAGTGGGTGACGAATTATTCTCCACCCTTCAGCTTCTCTCCCACAGGCAAGATGTGGCAAGCCTCTTGCTACTCAAACGTTATTTCCACTGAAAGTGCTCGGACAAACTACATTCCCTGGTCCCACTAAGGCAAAACCCTCATGGTATGAACACGCCGTGCCTACAGTCACTTTCTCACATATGTGCTTCCCTCTGTCTTTTCTACAAGTACTTTCATGGCATTTCAACAGTTTCTTATCTTGCAACTCCTGTCATTGGAACTCGCTTCTTCTTACTTGTTTCCCTGATATCTATGATCTTCAAATATTCAAATGTAATGTCAATCGAAATCTTCTGATGTCTTGACATTTGATCCCTGTCCTTCTCTTTATCTTTTCCCCAAACATTCCTCTTTACTCTTACTCTCACTCTCTGTAACCCCTTGCATGCTAGTGGCACTCCCGCCTCTCTTGGGGTGATTTGTTTTAAAAAAATTTCCGCGACCATTGTTTTTAATGCATATATATTAACAAACCACCCACATTACCTATCTGTGAGAAGTCAGTTCCATTCGAGCAGCTTCTTCCCGCGAATCACTGTCCTGTGGTACCAATTGCCAAAAGGATGTTCCCCAGAATACTACAATTTTAACCTGTTCAAGGGTTGGGTTAAACCATTACTTACCACTCCTATTTCCTATTTCGGACATAGCAACATAGAACTGATCATCCAGAATGGGAAATAGACTTGGCAAAAATTGCAAAGAAACTTTAGATGTCTTGCTGAAATTGAATACCAAAACCTTTTAAAGGTTAGAATCAATCTCTAGAAAAATGAATATTCCTCTGATGGTCAGCTCTATATTGCTATGTCCGGAATGGGAAATAGACTTGGCAAAAATTGCAAAGAAACTTTAGATGTCTTGCTGAAATTGAATACCAAAACCTTTTAAAGGTTAGAATCAATCTCTAGAAAAATGAATATTCCTCTGATGGTCAGCTCTATATTGCTATGTCCGGAATGGGAAATAGACTTAGCAAAAATTGCAAAGAAACTTTAGATGTCTTGCTGAAATTGAATACCAAAACCTTTTAAAGGTTAGAATCAATCTCTAGAAAAATGAATATTCCTCTGATGGTCAGCTCTATATTGCTATGTCCGGAATGGGAAATAGACTTAGCAAAAATTGCAAAGAAACTTTAGATGTCTTGCTGAAATTGAATACCAAAACCTTTTAAAGGTTAGAATCAATCTCTAGAAAAATGAATATTCCTCTGATGGTCAGCTCTATATTGCTATGTCCGGAATGGGAAATAGACTTAGAAAAAATTGCAAAGAAACTTTAGATGTCTTGCTGAAAATGTTATAATAGGTTGCTGCAAAAATAATATTGTTTTCTCACATAGTAACATATGTGAGAAAAACATAAATTGTATAGAGATAAAAGAACTTCTCTTGCACCTTACTTTTCTCTGTTCGTATGACAGGTCTTCGGCTAATATGTCAAATACTTTGTTGAAAAAAATTTGAAATCCTCAAATGATAGGATAATACTAAAGCTAGTAATATATGGTAATGTCATTGACGACCAATGGGAAATATTTTGGTAACATTAATAATGAAGCCAGGAATTTATATGTAATAAGATAATGCGGGTAACTTTGGCATCGAATTCGATCTGTCTATATTTCTGGGCTGAGGTATAGTGACTATTTACATTATTCGGAATGTTGTCCACATCTTTGTTCCATATTCACAACGTTTCGGCCGCTGTACGCTCCGTCCTTCTTCAGGATCTGTCTATATTTCTGTGATGAGGTATTGTAACTATTTACACTATTTTCATTGTTCGAACTGTTGTCCTCATCTTTGTTTTCATATTCACGACGTTTCGGCCGCTGTACGCTCCGGCCTTCTTCAGGATCTGTCTATATTTCTGAGATGAGGTATTGTAACTATTTACACTATTTTCATTGTTCGAACTGTTGTCCTCATCTTCATTGCCATATTCACGACGTTTCGACTTTCGGCTGTACACTTTGACCTTCTTCAGGTATTTATTGGAATTTCGAAACGAACCGTTTATTTAGTTCACAAGGGTAGATTGTTTCAATTCCACGTGTCATAACGTTACGTATCCTCAGTTTTAGTTAATTCTCCTTGATAACTCAAGTTTTTGTTCCCTATCACGTGGCCAGGTATTGAACTCACAACTATTTGGGTCAAGTCACTTTTTGGATTACTTATAACCATGTATCCTTGAGGGCATCTAAAGAAGGCCGTACCGTACAACAGCCAAAACGTCATGAATAAGGCAACAAAAACTCGATTACCTACTTATAAAATATATCTTTTTATTGTGTTGCATTGAGACAAATAGACTTGCGTGTTTCTGGTGATTTAAGCGGGAAAATTTACTTTGGAATTTCTACAAATCATACAAGAGTTCATTTTATTATTTATTTACATTATTCTATACTTATTAAGTTTTTATCTCATTTTCCAGTCACGAACGATTGTTTTGTTTCCCCTAACCTCACCTTCAAACTTTCAAACAATTAGAGTTGTTCTGCAGTCTAATCAGATGGCATCAAGCCAGACCAAACAAGTTTTATCATTTTAGGGGATGATCGGTAAATGATATATCGATCACGTATTATTGCAGTGGGAATAAGGGTTATTAAAAAAAACGAAAGACATAAACCCTCTCTTATGAAACTAGATATAATTATGCGTCTGTTTCTCATTCACTGGCCATTTACTGTTCCCATAAGTAGGAATAAAACATTGATAATAACCTTAAACATTCTGACAAAAGAAACAGCAAGAAATACACAACAAAGAAGTGTTAAGGAATATCTCATTAGTTCTTGGTCAGAATTTGTTTGGTTAGTGGCTGAAGTCGGTAAAAAGATACGAACAAACAGGAGGAAAAGGGGGCCCACCTTCAAATATCATGTTATTTAATTTTCATAACGAATAAAATTTTCAAAACTTACGTATGGTAAAAAGACACAATTAAAAAGTTTGCGAAAAAAATGTATATTTCTTATAATTCCAGTGTTCATATACTGTACATACAATGGGCAACAGAAAATTTTTTTATTGATTTTATTTTAATTTTAAATAATTGCTTAATAGTGTACATAAGTTACACATTAACAGATAGTTCAAAAGCCCAACAACGTGCTGGGTAAGACGAAAAACTACATCCGACAGCAAGGCCTTTGATCAGAAGGATTTGCGGAGCATGGAACCAGTGCTTAATTGCTGGTGTCCCCATATCTACCATGACCCGGGTGGGAGCACCTGTTAACTATAATTAACCACGCAAAAGGGGTCAAAACACTATGATAGTATAAAAATAGGTTTTAATACCAGCAATACATTTTTAGAAAAATTATTACACGGAATACATTTTTGAAAAAAAAATATTACCAGCAATACATTTTTAGAAAAAAAGTTGGAAAAAATATTACCTGCATTAAACTTTTGAAGAAAAAATATTACCAGTAATGCATTTTGGGAAAAAAAATATTACCAGCAATAAAAATCTTGTCGGCATTAAATCACCCATTGAGGTTGATATGCCATAAAACAAATATAACCAAACCAAAATAAACCAAAGAATACATATTCTATTCATACGAATCTATTCTAAAAATCTTGTCGCCATTAAATAACCCATTGAGGTTGATATACCGTAAAACAAAATAAACCAAACCAATCTAAACCAAAGAATACATATTCTATTCATACGTATCTATTCTAAAAATCTTGTCGGCATTAAATAACGCATTGAGGTTGATATGCGGTAAAACAAAATAAACCTAACATAAATAAACCAAAGAATATATATTCTATTCATACGAATATCTTAAAAAATCTTGTCGGCATTAAATAACCCATTGAGGTGTTGATATGCCGTAAACCAAACGAAAAGCCCAGATATTATGGAATGCAGCGAGTATATTAAGAGCATACTTTTGTGTTCACTAGATGATTGTTCGAAACTGACAATAATTGTTTCTGCATCCAATTCATTTAACAATTCCTTTTCAATGGTCTTGCATAATTCCAAATTCTTCCCAGCGAATTTCTACCCTGTTTTTATGATCTTTATCTTTTAACTTGAGTAGCTGATAGTATGCAGATGACTTTATAAAGTTTTTTATTCCTTTTTATTACTAAAACAGTTGTCTGTGTTTCTTTATTGCATTTTTATTTTATATAGAAAGCCTTCTCCACCAGGGGCGCACTCAATCATATTTGTGATGGCTCCACTCCACCAGTTGGCGTGTTGGAGTAAACCAACATTGTGTGTGGGTTTAAATGTCCCTTGGTAGATTGTGTTTCCAACAGAAAAAATAATATACATTTTGGTCGCATCACAGCTGCATTGTCTAGGGGGTTGCGTTTTAATTTGAATGATGCATCTGTCATCTCTCAACATTTGCAACAGTATGTCTGCCCGCAATTTGTAAAAATTCTTGTTGAAAATTCATCTATACTTCTTCATGAAAATAATACACATGGACTATTGGTTACTGAAGCTATCTACATTGGGAGATTGAGACCACGCCTTAATAAAATTGGTTGTGAGTGTTGTACGGCTGTTTGGGGTGTATACAGTAGATAGTCTGAAGGTATTTAGGTTTTGACTGATGACTTAAATATTTATTAAAAGGGTGGTTAGACATCCCAATGGCTTAGTTACCTCCTCGACGTTACAACACGTGTATTTTTACATCGTAAAATTTAAAAATCGTACAGTACATAGGTTTAGTGATTTCACCTGACAGGTGGAAAATTTAAGTTTCAGATGAACACAACAATTTTGCCTTAGAAAAATGATGAACACAGCAGGTTTGTCTTAGAAAAAATTAAAACCCAGATGACATTGTCCTTGTGTCGAAAGTGCTCGGAATAAAATGAATATGCATCAACACGCTGGCTTTCTTTTTTCCTTTAATAAGGATACTAAGAATGTTGTCCGTAGAGATAAGAGGATCCTGTTGGGACTAGATGGACGGAGCTTGTCTGAACTGTTTAGTGAGACATGTGATAATGAAAAAATGCAGCTAAAATATACGTAATATATATGATAAAATTATTTAAATTGGAACAACCTTTGATAATAATTAGGTGGGTATCTAAAAACAGTCACGAGTTTAATTTATGAACAAGACTCAAACGAATAGATATCAACTGAATAATCAACAAGAAAAAAGTACGTGTACGGATATATAGAATATTGTAAAAGAAGGACCTAATTTTCTGTTAGTAATCTTTTATCCAATTCTCTCCTCTAATATTCTCCAATTGGAAGTGAGTTTAAATAAATAATACGGAGGTGAATTTTAAATTGATAATTTAATTTAAATTGAAATATATTACCCTTTAAAAATCATTATTGATGATAAAATTATTTGAATTGGAATAAACCTTGATAATCAGGTATCTAAAAACAGCCACGAATGTAATTTATGAACAAGAATCAAACGAATAGATGTCAACTTAACAAGCTATAAGAAAAAAGTCTAGGAAAATAAAAAGGATTACTAGATATAAAACAGATTATTCTTTCAATGTACTTTCTATGAATTTTTCCAATCGACTATTTCATAGAAAATACCCAAAACTCTAAGAAACTTCAAAATTCCTCGTAGATTTTTTAGACATTTAGATTTATATCAAACTTTAACCCCCAAAGATACCCTTTAAAGTAATGCGAAATAACAGCGTCTAATAATTTGAGTGAATCCTGCAAGGACATGATTCATTATTTTATTGTTAACTGTATCTTCCCCCCTTTAAGTCGGTCTTCTCCCTCACCCATTACCCATCTATATCTAGATTAGCATGCATTAAGTTAAGCGGCGTCTGGCCTACACAGAGTGGGGTTAAGGATAAGGAATTGAAAATGTTACGTCTAACTCACTCAAATCTTCACTCCCACCTCACTTCCTCACTTCGTTAATGTTACATACGCTTGGTGCGGTCCGTCAAAAATGTGTAAGTTTCTTTTCATTTTTCATTTCAACTTTTAGAAGTAAAGTCTGATGATCCAGAGCCCTGTAAAAAGGTTGTGGTGAAATAACTTATTACATGGAACCTTAAAGTGATCTGTTTTTATTCAAACATATTTGCTCTGAATTTACATTGAGCTCTCTGGATATCGTCCTCCTTGGGTATATATATATATATATATATATATATATATATATATATATATATATATATATATATATATATATATATATATATATATATATATATATATATATATATATATATATATATATATATATATATATATATATATATATATATATATATATATATATATATATATATATATATATATATATATATATATATATATATATATATATAGTAATAATTCCCTGGTATATAATCCAAGTGGATCCGTATAATATATATATTATATATATTCGCAAAAAGAGCTCAATTTATTTATCATAAAGAGCTTATAATATAATTTAAGAACCCTTAGATCTGTTTCAGCCAACCGGGAAGTACGTCGGTCTTATTCAATCCCGGCAGATGGACTGTGTTAGTGTCGGAATTAGAGATGTAAAATTTAAATTTGACAGCAGTTGAACAATTGTTACAGAATCTACTCATATCGAAGCCTCAATCAGACAAAGTGGGTAGGTTTTGAATGAATTTTTCTACTGCTGTCAAAGTTAAATTTTATATTATCTAATTCCGACACGAACACAGTCCATCTACCAGGATTGAATAAGACTGGCGTACTTCGCGTAGGCTAAAACAGATCTAAGGGTGAGGTCATTTTTAATTTTTTTTTTGTGTGTGTAAGTTATAAGCTCTTTTATGATAAATAAATTGAGCTCTTTTTGCGAATCAATTTTAATATTTCATATTATACGGATCCACTTGGATTATATACCAAGGGAATTATTACCTGTAATATATATATATATATATATATATATATATATATATATATATATATATATATATATGTGTGTATGTACTGATATTGGACGTCTCAATTGTACAAACATGCTGAATAATAGTATAAGATATTTAATTTCAGAATGTCAACATTTGATAAATTTATAACATAAATATTGCATTTTATGTACATTTTGAAATCGTACCAGTGGCGTGACATATAACAATTGTCTCAAATTATAGATAATTAAAATGTTTTAATTAGGTGTCATTTCCCGCTGTGGACACACGCCAGTTTATTAGGACGAACCAAACTAATTCGCGTTTTCCGAGGTCTTGGAATAAGATATTTTCATTATCCAATAACTTTTTAGAACTAGTATTTGGACCCTTCTTGTTTCAGACAACTATTTTCAGCTAGTGCTCTGTCGAGCCGAGTTCTAAAATGAAGCATGATAATTCTGTGAATTATTCAGAAGGCCCATGGAAGGAGCGAGTTAGCAACTTGATGCTGACAAGATTTTTAGCATGCATTCATATGAATAGAATATGTATTCTTTGGTTTATTTTGGTTTGGTTTATTTTGTTTTACAGCATATCAACCTCAATGGCTTATTTAATGCCGGTAAGATTTTTAGGATAGACTCGTATGAATAGAATATGTATTCTTTGGTCTATTTTGGTTTGGTTTATTTTCTTTTACGGTATATCAAACTCAATGGGTTATTTAATGCAGGCAAGATTTTAAGGATTATTTCGTATGAATAAGAATATGTATTCTTTGGTTTATTTTGGTTTGGTTTATTTTGCTTTACGGCATATAAACCTCAATGGGTTATTTAATGCTGACAAGATTTTTAGGATAGATTCGTATGAATAGAATATGTATTCTTTGGTTTATTTTGGTTTGGTTTATTTTGTTTTACGACATATCAAACATAATGGGTTATTTAATGCCGATCAAACTGCTGGTAATATGTTTTTTTCAAAATGCATTACTGGTAATAATTTTTCCAAAAATATTGCAGGTATTAAAATCAATTTTTATACTTTCATATACCCCTTTTTGCGCGGGGGAACTATTTGTACATAGCCGGGAAGTCTTTAAGAAAATGACAATAAAAAGAAAAAATTATGCACAGAATCAGGAAGAGACAGTTGAATTTCCTTGGGCATCTAATGACGAAGTATTGGAAAACTTAACCTTCACGGGCCATATTAAAGAAGAAGGTATTGAGCCATTATCTGACGAGCTTCTGTTAATGGATGGCGGAAAAGCAGAGCGGATCCTGAACAAAGAGATAGGAAGTTGTGGAGATTCATAAGCGGTTATGTTCTGAAAAACAAGGTACATAGAAGACAAATTAAAGGAGAATTTGGCCACAGTGTGACTGCTTGGATTTCCGTATCAATTAGGTTTTTACGGTTTATCATATCAAGTTGGTTTTTACGGTTTTCCGTAGCAATTTGGATCTGTTATCCATTGCATCAACCATACATCCAAGCTTACGTCACCTGGTATTCCCAAGCTGTCACCCATCTAGCGACTGACCAGTTTCGACATGATCGTACGTGAACCGGGTTATAGGTCAGGAACTAGAAGTATTCAGCTAAATAGCACATATCCAATACAACCCTCCTCGTTCTGCAAGTTTACTGTTGACCACATTGCCACAAACAGTTCTCAAGGACACCAAAGTAATATAACCAGTTCCATTCCCTCCAGATATTAATCCAATAATAAAACGTGTGGCTGATCATTTATGAGAGATAGGAGAATGCAGCGAGCCATCTACCTGACCAGCTTGTGCGAATTGACGGTGCAAAAAGAAACTGCTAAGGGCCAAAGGAAAACGAAGGTCTGGAAAGCCATGATCGTCCGTGTTCTGAAAGGACGTGGCACATAGAAGATCGTCACCATTTTTTTTTTTTTTCTAAATACAGCGTTTCTTGTAATTGTTTGTGTGGTTTGAAGTTCTGTAAAAGATGGTCTCTACTGTTGCCTCAAGTTTCTTCTTCATCTGAGGAAGTTGTCCAGCATTCACAGCCATATAGAAGGAAGGATATTGCATAATAGTTCAGCAATCTTTTCTTTGTTTCTAACGAAATTTTCCTGTCGTTTAATGCTTTGTTTATCATTTAGAAGGCATTTTTCGTTATCCCACTTCCGAATGTCGGTGTCACACTTTCCGTCGTTTGTTCTTGGTTCGGATACAGTCATTATATTTCCGAAAATTTGTTCAGACAATAAAAAATATATTAGTCAGTCAGTTATGTGCCATGCGTGATACACGCTTAGGCGATCATGTATCTTTCGATACATCACTGAAAGGCAGATATTTTCCCGCAGTAGGTTGCCATTTCTTTCTGCAGTAGACCAATTCCCATCCAAGACTATAGAACCCGGTCAGTTCTGTTATTTACCCATAGCTAGGGGGAGAAGAGGAGAATTCATACCTTTCCCAAGGGTATTAGCACGTAAGTGAATTTTAGTCAGTTATGTGCCATGCGTGATACATCCTTAAGGCGATCATGTATCTTTCGATACATGACTGACGAGGCAGATTTTTTTCCCGCAGTTGGTTGCCATTTCTTTCTGCGGTAGACCGGTTGTCATCCAAAGCTATAGAATCCAGCCTGTCCTGCTATTTACCCGTAGCTGGGGGGAAAAGGAAGAGGATTCATGGGTAATAGCACGTAAGTGAATGTAATGGATTCATCTGGAATTGGAACTCGGCTCTCCGATTCCTCAATCCGAGCCGCTAACCATTACTCCACCATGGCACTTAAATATATGCTTTGTCTTCAAAATAACTTCTGTAATTTTATTTAGGATGTCTGCAATTTTTAACAAGTGCCTTTATCGTCCCAAAGATTGTTCGGATTATCAAACAAAATATTTTTTTCAAAAACTTAAAAGTATAAGAAGCTGACATGGGCTGACTATGAACGAGTGATTCTAGGGCTGTGAAATCTTGCATGCATTAATTTCAACTCTTCTTAAAGCTGTATTGTTACTTTCCAGATATGAGGGTGGGTTGAAAATTTCATAGGCTGACAATGAAGGAGTTATTGTAGGGCTGTGAAATCTTGCATGCATTAATTTCAACTCTTCTTATTAATAACTGCATTGATTCTTTCCAGGTAAAATGACATCTGACTGTTGAAAGATGACTTCAAAATAACAAGTAGCGACTTCTCTTGAAAATGAACAAACATTTGGCATCGTAGATGATCACCCTCCCTATTCGCTTGAGTTGACCATCAATATGAAAAAACAACTGGCTAGGAACGAGTACCGTAGCGATGATGACGTCATACCTGCTGCTGTTTTTTTTTGTTTTTTGTTTTTTGTTTTTTTTTTACCAACAGGATGAAAGCTTTTTCACCACGGGGATCCAAGCACTGCAACACCAATGAAAAAATGATCTGGACTGCAAAGAGGACTATGTTGAAAAATTAATGCCATTTTGTCACATTCCGTGAGAGTATCTTGGTTAGCCTATGAACTTTTCAGCTAACCTTCGTACATATTTCATGTATTTTGGTATGCTATGACAGCTTATGGTTTCAGTTTTGAGGGTAGATGAGAGATGTTTGTGACGAAGGACGTAATGTTCACACCCGCTTCTAAATAATCAAGAAGCGAGGATTTTATAAGCATGTTACTATACAACAATTAAAATCTATTTTTACAATATTGCGAAATCGAAAAATGCAATTTTTGCGGCTAAGAACAAAAAGACTCCGTCTCAGTCCTGCCAGCTCCGTAAAATAGAAAACTAGAAAAAAACCCTAATTAACAAATTGCTAAACACCATTAGTCAATCAAAAAATTAGAATACCGCTTGTTATTTTATTGTTTTCTCTACTCAATAAGGCTTCCTCAGTTACTTCCGCATATAGTAATCCTTTGAGTTTTAGTGGCTTAGGGTTGAAATGATTTTTTTTTAAAAAGTAGACTTAACACTTAATACCGTTGCCCCTGACAACACTGAATACTTCATCATCCAATCAAACTGCCTCTCAGTCCAACTAGCTCCGAAAAAAGAACGCTGGAAAATTCCTTAATCATCAAAATGTTAAACACATTCAATTCCAAGAGCCAGTCAAACTCTTTCTCATTCCAAATAAATCTGAAAAAATACAACGCTGGAAAACACCTTAATCACCAAACTACTAAACACGCTCAATTCCATAAGCCAATCAAAAAAGGATAATACTGTTTGAATCGAAGGAAATAACTCAGACATCAAATCTGCTCTATTCTTCTTTGTCTGTATGCCGTGTACCGTCAGAACATAGGCAATCATTACTTTCCACAATTTCCTGTCCTTTGTAGCTCGTAGGAAAGTTAGTCGATTTGCCATCTCTCCTAATCCCTATTCTGCTAACCATTACGCACATTTGTTGGGTAGATTATGTACTGTTTTCCTTCACCCTTATTGCCTTCAATGCATGTGCCAGATTTTCTAAGCCCTCTTAATGCGCCCTAGAAATTTCAATTGTCGCTTTCTGGTGTTAAGTATAAGTGTCCTTTTCATTTTCTCTAAAACTTCCTCATTGTTCACATGTTCAGTCCATGCTATTCTCAGCATTCTTCTGTAGAACCACATTTCTCTTGCTTCAAGTCCTTTTTCATTCACTGCCACTTCGGAGGGTTGATATTACATAACAGTTCAGTACGCTTTTCTTTGTTTCTAGCGAATTTTTACCGTTCCAGGGTGCGATGGATGAATTGTCGTCTAAATTAAGCAAAAATGAAAATACGGCCGACATCTCATTTTAACATAGATATTTACCAAAACTGCACAAAAATACGAAATAGTAAATTGAAATACTAAAGAGTAAATGTATTCAATAAAATCGCCATTGATTTCAATCTCTGCCTCTAAACGACGGAGGAATCTCCTGCAACTCTTGTAGACGTTCTCTTTTTTTAAGTTGGTAAATGCTGCCATAATCCTTGTCTTCAGTTCATCTCTGGTGTTACAAGAAGTTTTGTTGGTCCCTCGTTCAACTAAGCCTCACACATAATAATCAAGGGGTTTGCAATCTGAGGAGTTAAGTGGCCAGATGTAAGTGGTGATGCGGTCGCAGAAATTGTCTGACAGCCACGACTGGGTTCTCCTGCTTGTGTGGCATGGTGCAGAGTCTTGATCCATAGCAGCACTAACTCCTCAAGGCACTGTGTTGAGTCCGAGGCCCTGTGGGAAGATGAACGGAGAGGCATAACATCGCCATCCCTAGTGATCACCTCAAACACCTTCGTAATCATCATTAGACTGATCCAGATAAATGTTTTTATTGAAGACTAGCAGTAGAGCCCGGCGTTGTCCGGGGATTTAACAGTAAGAGATAGATCAAGTATCGACCATCATAAAGACTGAAAAATAAAATTGACAAAGATTATTGTTTAAGGTTGACGGACACGCATGTCTTAATTAGTTTTTTTTTTTTTTTTTTTTTCTTACGAACTGGTCAAACCAAAACTCAAACAAAAACATTGTTTTCAATCGTTATGAGTCTACCGATTGAATAGAATTTAATTATAAACAATTGTCTTGTAAATGGAATTTTTAAAGCATTCTGAATGTAAAAATAAAGAAAAACAGTGTGCAAGAGAATAAGAAACACTACCTGCCAAAAAAAAAGTGAAGTTTTGTTGAAATCGGTTGAAAAATGTAGTAAATCCGATCCCATATATAAACGAACACACACACACACACACACACACACACCAACAACCTGGGTCTTAAGTATAACTCGATATGAGTTGTCCCCCTTTCATTCTCGCGATGCCTCTTAATCATGTTTTCAAATTGATTTCGTGCAAAAACAATTGTGTTTAATAATGACGTAATAATCTCGTTTTTGACGTATTTTTTGACGTAAAAAAACGACATTATTACGTCATTATTTTTGCACCAACCTAATATAAACTTACAGACACATACACACACAACCTGGGTTTTGTAATAAGTATGATTCTGGTGCGAATGCCAAGCAGTACAGCATGCCGTTTCCAAATTTCTGGCGGAGTGAATTTGTTCATAGTGCTCTTTTTTCTCACAGACGTTTCCCTACTAACCCTACTATACTGTACCGTCGACAAACTCAAAAACAAACAACGCGCATGGTGAAATTAAAAATATAAAATGGCGACAATTTACCCATCGCACCCTGTACTTTGCTTTGCGTTTTTCTCCATCCCCGTGCGCCATTGGATTTCGATGTCGCACTTTCTGTCCCCTGCTAAAGCACTTCCTAGATATTTAATTTTGTAATTCGAACGTTGGGCTTTTTCTTTTGCTACTTGACAGACATACCAAGATTACATACAGCAACCTGAAGCCCCAAATAATAATAATTAAAAAAAAACTTAACCTGAAATAAAAATCTCATCTTAATAAAAACCAACACTAGGAGACTGGAAAGCAAAATACATGAAGATTCAAAGAAACCCTGTCTCGATTACACATTGGCCATATACGTTTAATACAGTCTTTCACTCTGAAGAAGACCGGAGCGTACAACGGCCGAAACGTTGTGATAAATATTGCGACAAAGATGAGAAAAACAGTCTATAATAATGTAAATACTGAAAAATGAAAATCAATCAATGAATCAATTACGACCGTGCAATAACGCCACAAAGTAACCATCTACCTTGAGTGGTTCTTGAGACTTATATTAAGTGAACGTTTGTTTCTTTTTGTCTGTGTGAATTGCATTCAGACATCACTTCCTTTTCTTTCTCCCAATTTTGATGCTACACCCACTAACACTAAGCGAAGTGAAACTCAATGAAAATTTGTCAAAATTATAATGCCCTGGGGACCCAATATTACAAAGGAAGGGGAGGAGAATGGAATAGATCTAATTGGCTGATTTAATAAAAAAAAAATTCCGATTTATTTACAGATTTGCTAATGATGAACCATTAGCAGCGTCTGATTCTATTCGTGAGTGTTAAACACCTGGTCAGAAGATATATTTTCGAATTCCGTCATGACCTAAGACATCATTATCATCGTGGAAGAGTGAATTTTCTGGCTGCATAAAGCGTCATTACCTCCACCTACCCATGAATCAAGAA
Organism: Acanthosepion lycidas; assembly: GCA_963932145.1. Classification (NCBI taxonomy): domain Eukaryota; kingdom Metazoa; phylum Mollusca; class Cephalopoda; order Sepiida; family Sepiidae; genus Acanthosepion; species Acanthosepion lycidas. The sequence goes on along the minus strand of OZ010608.1, from coordinate 28,342,333 downwards.
TAGGTTATTGTCGAAATGGTTCGTCGATTGACTTGACTTGACAGTTAAAAAGAGATGAATCATCATATCCTGCACTTTCAAAGTAATAAAAATTGATTCCCAATAATATTACAAGTTTAAGATTGATAGATAGATAGATAGATAGATAGATAGATAGATAGATACCACTGAGACAGAGACCTGGTGATAGATAGATAGATAGATAGATAGATAGATAGATAGATAGATAGATAGATAGATAGATATTTTTTATTTACTGATAGTTCACCCAATAAAAGGCCCAAGGGTCACACAAGGCAGAGGGTTACTGATATATACCTTTGCATTTAGTTCTTGTCCCTCCATCCATTTGCTGATGATTGTTTAGTGTTTTACTGGCTACTTTCTTCTGCTTGTCTTGCCTTCGACATAGATTCTGAGTGTTGTCTTACCTTCGACATAGACTCTGCGTGTTGCCTTACCTTCGACATAGACTCTGAGTGCTGCCCCACCTTCGACATAGACACTGAGTGTTGCCTTACCTTCGACATAGACTCTGAGTGTTGTCTTACCTTCGACATAGACTCTGAGTGTTAAATTCTCCTATTTTTTCATTATGTGTCCCCAAAAATGTTCTTTTACCAGAACTTTCCTTTTAGTTCCAGTCCTCCTCGAAAACATCTTCATTGCTCAAAGTTAGAGGTGCGCATATTACACGATTGCGTATTACACGTCATTAATATGATACATATAATACATAATTATTATAAATAATTACAGAAAGATTGTGATGCGTCATTACTAATTACCGATTATTTTCCCGTGAGTTGCTTTTCACTAATAAAATTATTTTTTTTTGTGTAATTTTGTAAGAATTTCCAAATCAATGCGTTTTGTTATTTTTCTACCACAAAAAGACGTACGAATTTAAGGACCTACGTTGACGAAAAAAACAATATTTTTAACCAAAGTTTCCTAGGTTCTAAAAAGGATTTAAGAAATAATTTTACATCAAAAATCTGTTAATCTTCCCTCTTCATAATAGATTTTGCACACTACAGAATGAATTAAGTCCAACAATTATTTTAACATATATATATATATATATGTATATATGACGTCATATATTATGAGTCCGACAATTATTTTAGCATATTTTATTGTTATACCTTATTTATATATACACAAATATTTTAGTACATGTTATGTTTATAATAAACAGTATTAACAATATTTAACGGACTGAATGACCGTGAAATTCCATAGAAAATATGCATCCTCTGACAGGAATCGAACCTGTATCCTACACGGTACCATCATATAGTCTAACGTGCTACACTAATTTAGCTACGAATGAGCGTCTAGTTAGCAAGGTCGGTTTTACTGCTTTTAAATTACGAACTGTTTAAAGTTTGCATTAAGATACACGCTTCCCTGCAGATATGGACGTTCGAGGGAAATAATGTGAAATTTGTAGTTTAAAAACAGTAAAATCGAACTTGCTGGACAGACGCCTCTTCGTAGATAAACTAGTGTAGTGGATTCAACTGACCTAACTTTTTAAGTATATATATATATATATATATATATATATATATATATATATATATATATATATATATATATATATATATATATATATATATATATAACTTTAAGGAGTAGGAGGTCAGAAAAACACGCTACATTATTATTTTAATAATATAGCGTTCTTTCTGGTCTTGGGTGGTCAGTTGATAGCCTGATGAGACCGTAAATTCAAAAGCAAGGTCGCCTATTCTACCCGACCTCCTTATTTTTAAAGTTTAAAGTTCTACATGTAATTTTACCTTTATTTCACACGTGTATTGAGCATTTTTATACAACTGTACTCTGGTCTAATTCAACTCTGACCATTAACCTTATATATATATATATATGTATGTGTGTGTGTGTGTGTGTGTGTGTGTGTGTGTTTAAAGGTAAAACCACAGTTTGATCAGGCCTGTTTTAGTCCGCCCGGCAACAAAGAGCATCATAGCGTAGCAAGGTTCAATTACCCTTTTGAAGAATGCACATCCACTCGTTCAGATCCTCTCTTCATATCTTTTCGTATTCGATAAGTAGACAAAATAATTTCTAAATGATCAATGGATTCCTTAATCGTTATTTTTCATAGTACACTGAACTGAACGCCTTTTTTTTACTGTTTTACATTTCTTTCTATTGATAGTTTGATTTTAATCAAAATCCACCCCATGGAACATGGAAGCCAGTAAAGCCACTAAGACGGACGGTTTCTGAGTGTGAAAGAATTAGAAAACAGAAACATTACCAGTGAGCGGGAATAATAATAATAATAATAATAATAATAATAATAATAATAATAATAATAATAATAATAAAAGTAAATAAATCAAGAAGATAGTTTAAATTTATGAAGATCAAAGTTGGCTGGAAAGCATGGAGGCAGAAGAGTGTTCCACAAGCAAGAAGTACGAGAAAATAAGCTCTTTGCATAGAATTTACGGTTACATCTAGCCATGTAATTGATAAGACCATTTTGCTAATATAGTAATGAACTTAAATTCATAAAGTCTAGATGATATTCTGAAATGATTATCTGAATAATTACCATGAAAATATTTATAGAAAAGGTACAGGGAAGCAACTTTACGACGATGGTAAAGTATAATAAACTGACCAATAATATTGCTGATTCTTCTTTGGATTTTATTAAGAATCCCTAAATATATAGCAGGAGCACGGAACCATATGTGGAAGCAATATTCAAAGTTGCATCTTTTGTTTTGTTTTTTATTAATATTCTCTGCACTGCAAAAATATTTTCACAATGTTAGTTTGTATCAAATGCAGAAAGATTCCAAACACTTCATTGAAAAATTTGCCACCTTTGCATCGCATAATGCAATGCAGAGGCGCCTATGAAAGTGTTACCAGAATTAGCAGCTGAAAATACCATGTACACAAATTCTAGCTGATGATAGAGGATTATCACAGCGGGAATTGAATTACGGCCTATTATTCAAAACACACACTCATACTTTAGAAATATATATAGAGATATGTGTGTGCGTGCGTGCGCGCTCGCGCGTGTGTGGCGAATTCAATTTTCTCGTCATTGTGAAGCCGTATTGAGAAGGAAGATAACATTTGAAAAAGCCTGCTAACAAAAAACTTGTCTTTCACCTACCACTAAATATTTTCAATGATTTTGCCTTCTCGCATTTTATGCTATCAAATGCTTGAATATACAGAAACTAGCAAAAGTAAGGTAAATTATAAAGATAATATGTATGTGTGTGTGTGTGTGTATACATTATATATATATATATATATATATATATATATATATATATATATATATATATATATATATATGATGTGGGTGTATATATATATATATATATATATGTGTGTGTGTTGAATAATAGACCGTAATTCAATTCTGCTGTGATAATCCTCTATCATATATATGTGTGTGTGTACGCGCGCGCCCGTGTATGCGTACTTATTCTATATATATATATATGTGTGTGTGTGTGTGTGTGTGTGTGTACTCATTCTAAAGTATGAGTGTGTGTGCATTGAATAATAGGCTGTAATTCAATTCTGCTGTGATAATTTATCATATATATAAATGTCTGTGTGCGCGTGCGCGTGTATGTGTACTTATTCTATATATATATATATATATATGTGTGTGTGTGTGTACTCATTCTAAAGTATGAGTGTGTGTGCATTGAATAATAGGCTGTAATTCAATTCTGCTGTATTAATCCTCTATCATATATATATATATATGTGTGTGTGTGTTTGTTTGTTTGTGTGTGTGTGTGAGTGTGCGCGCACATACATATATGTGTGTGAGGGGGGTGTAAATGTTTTTCAGGTACATTGTATATGCAAAAGAAACAAAATGAATAAAAGGAGAAAAGAGGAAAAACTATTATTAACCGGATCGTTTCGTCCTTTGTGGGACATTATCAAGGCAATGTAGTCTTATTTTGTTGCATGTATCTATATACAAAACGAGGAAGTCATTTTAAATTTGAGAACGTTCATGAATATTCATCAGCTGCTCGAAAGGTCAGTCAAAACATATGGAGGACACGAAATGTCATAATTCAAAGTTTATCATAAAGTAAGCGAGTAATATTCAAGATTTTTTTTTTCATAGACTATGGTACAAGATCACTTTATGCTTTTAAAGATGTACAGCACATACATCCTTCTTATATATATATATATATATATATATATATATATATATATATATATAATAAGAATAATGGACTCTCCCGTCAGTTTCAACGTATGAGGATCTGCCAGCTTATTGATTCAGTTATGAAAGTTTATGCGATAATCTTAAGTGGCATTTAAGACCCGCTAGTGATATACAAAGGAGGCCACATATGGAACAGGTGTGAGAATTGTGAGATGAGATAACTGTTAGATTGGCTGACCTTTTAGATCTTGCTCTCGCTTCTTGAAAATGATTCAGACAAGCAGATTATATATATATATATATATATATATATATATATATATATATATATATAGGCAGCAGTCCTTCTTTCATGCACGCTTCATTAAATATGACAAATTAGGTGCTTTGATTAATTTTTTTATATAATTTTTCATGTGATGTTATATATTTTTCTTTTCAGTGGATAAATTATGCAAAAACTCTCCAAATGTTATATTTTTACAAGCGCATTCAGCTATACATTTATCAATTTTCAAGGATGAAAATATATTAACTGTTAACTGGAAATAGATTGTTGTATGTATTTAGTATTATAGAATGTTTTATTTCAACATATTGTGTCCATGTTCATAGTTGATATTATTGAATGTTGATTTTTGTTTTTATTAAATATATACATACAACGATCTATTTCCAATTAACAATTAACATATTTCAACCTTGAAAATGGCTAAATGTATAACCCTTAACCGCGCGAAAAAATATAACATTTGAACACATTTTGTATAATAAGATCATATGAGAAATTATATAAAAAAGTTAATCAAAGCACCTTGTCTGTCATATTTAATGAAGCTTGCATATATATATATATATATATATATATATATATATATATATATATATATATATAATGTGTGTGTGTGTGTGTGTGCAGGTATGTAGAAAAATAGGAAAGAACACGTTAGGTAAATAATCCAGGGTTCTTTAGAATTTTTTTTTATTTTTAAAAAACAGTGCTCCATACAGAAGTAGAGCTTACAAGTAGAAAATACAAATATATTAACTGCATCCACCTGCAAAAAAAGAGTAAAGATAATGGAAGCTTTAATAATAAAAATGAAAAAGCCAACACTTAACAATACGAACTATGAACAAAGCCACAAAGTGCTAACCGTATTCGGAGATTAAAAAGACATCCCTATCACACACTAAGACATACACATAATGCACCCACTCAATTAAGCCGAAAAATCGAATCATGCTTGATAATGGCTAAAGTTATAGCCGAAAGCGCTCGAAAATATAAAACATTTGGACAGTTTTTACATATTCTTTGTCCAGAAAATAAGGCTCTTGTTCGAACACAAGAAAAATTGAATAAAAAGCTTAACTGTAGTACCGTGTCTGTCGTTTTTAATGAAACATGCATAAACGAAGGATTGCTGACTAAATATACAACTAAATATATATATATATATATATATATATATATATATATATATATATATATATATATATATATATATTGGGGAAAATGTATGATAAAGTAGAAAAACGCGGGATGCTAGGAATTTTAGAATTTTTTCTCATATCTAACCGATTTCATTTAGAGCAGAATAGAAGAATTTAGAAGAATAGAAGATCTGCCAGGAAAGGTGGAATGCTGTCAGAGCGAATGCGCAAATTTACTGTAAATGACGTTGTGATCAAGGCACTTTAGACATTTATGTCCAAGTGAATTGTTTTGTCCGTTGATCAGAGTAGACTATATATATATATATATATATATATATATATATATATATAATCATTTACCTATTAATTATAATGTCAATGTTATCTTAGCCGTTTCCCTACAAGGAAACATTTGGCATTCAGTAATCGAGCAACTGGAATCTTCGATTGAAATTTATAAAATCTTTCTCTTCAAACAATTTTTCAGGAAAATTGGTTTCCCAAGTCCAGTAGCTGTTATCAGCCCATCGAGTACTGATTGGAGTTTCCTTCCTAACCTTTTAATTAAAGTTGTGTGGAATATCAGCAATTGGAAATATTTGAAACTATCCCTAGACTTGATCTGACGAGGCTATTTAAGAACATGACTAGAGTTTTCAGGTTAAGGTTTTGGTTTTGTAGCAATTGGAAATATTTGAAACTATCCCTAGACTTGATCTGACTGGGCTATTTAAGAAAATGACGTGAGTATTCAGGTAAAGGTTTTGGTTTTGTAGCAATTGGAAATATTTGAAACTATCCCTAGACTTGATCTGACGAGGCTATTTAAGAACATGACTTGAGTTTTCAGGTTAATGTTTTGCTTTTGTAGCAATTGGAAATGTTTGAAACTATCCCTAGACTTGATCTGACTGGGCTATTTAAGAACATGACTCGAGTTTTCAGGTTAAAGTTTTGGTTTTGTAGCAATTGGAAATGTTTGAAACTATCCCTTGACTTGATGTGACGAGGCTATTTAAGAACATGACTCAAGATTTCAGGTTAATGTTATGGTTTTGTAGCAATTGGAAATATTTGAAACTATCCCTAGATTTGATGTGACGAGGCTATTTAAGAACATGACTCGAGTTTTCAGGTTAATGTTTTGGTTTTGTAGCAATTGGAAATGTTTGAATCTATCGCTAGACTTGATCTGACGAGGCTATTTAAGAACATGACACGAGTTTTCAGGTTAATGTTTTGTTTTTGTAGCAATTGGAAATGTTTGAAACTATCCCTAGACTTGATCTGACGGGGCTATTTAAGAACATGATTTGAGTTTTCAGGTTAATGTTTTGTTTTTGTAGCAATTGGAAATGTTTGAAACTATCCCTTGACTTGATGTGACGAGTCTATTTAAGAACATGACTCGAGTTTTCAGGTTAATGTTTTGGTTTTGTAGCAATTGGAAATATTTGAAACTATCCCTAGACTTGATCTGACGAAGCTATTTAAGAACATGACTCGAGTTTTCAGGTTAAAGTTTTGGTTTTGTAGCAATTGGAAATATTTGAAACTATCCCTAGACTTGATGTGACGAGGCTATTTAAGAACATGACTCAAGATTTCAGGTTAATGTTTTGGTTCTGTAATAATTGAAAATCTTTGAAACTATCCCTAGACTTGATCTGACGTGGCTATTTAAGAACATGACTTGAGTTTTCAGGTTAATGTTTTGGTTTTGTAGCAATTGGAAATGTTTGAACCTATCCCTAGACTTCATCTGACGAGGCTATTTAAGAACATGACTTGAGTTTTCAGGTTAATGTTATGGTTTTGTAGCAATTGGAAATATTTGAATCTATCCCTACACTTGATCTGACGAGGGTATTTAAGAACATGACTTGATTTTTCAGGTTAATGTTATGGTTTTGTAGCAATTGGAAATGTTTGAAACTATACCTAGACTTGATCTGACGAGGCTATTTAAGAACATGACTTGAGTTTTCAGGTTAATATTATGGTTTTGTAGCAATTGGAAATATTTGAAACTATCCCTAGACTTGATGTGACGAGGCTATTTAAGAACATGACTTGAGTTTTCAGGTTAATGTTATGGTTTTTTAGCAATTGGAAATATTTGAAACTATCCCTAGACTTGATGTGACGAGGCTATTTAAGAACATGACTCAAGTTTTCAGGTTAATGTTTTGGTTCTGTAATAATTGAAAATGTTTGAAACTATCCCTAGACTTGATCTGACGGGGCTATTTAAGAACATGACTTGAGGTTTCAGGTTAATGTTTTGGTGTTGTAGCAATTGGAAATGTTTGAAACTATCCCTTGACTTGATGTGACGAGGCTATTTAAGAACATGACTTGAGTTTTCAGGTTAATGTTATGGTTTTGTAGCAATTGGAAATATTTTAAACTATCCCTAGACTTGATGTGACGAGGCTATTTAAGAACATGATTTGAGTTTTCAGGTTAATGTTTTGTTTTTGTAGCAATTGGAAATGTTTGAAACTATCCCTTGACTTGATGTGACGAGTCTATTTAAGAACATGACTCGAGTTTTCAGGTTAATGTTTTGGTTCTGTAATAATTGAAATCTTTGAAACTATCCCTAGACTTGATCTGACGGGGCTATTTAAGAACATGACTTGAGTTTTCAGGTTAATGTTTTGGTTTTGTAGCAATTGGAAATGTTTGAACCTATCCCTAGACTTGATCTGACGAGGCTATTTAAGAACATGACTTGAGTTTTCAGGTTAATGTTATGGTTTTGTAGCAATTGGAAATATTTGAAAGTATCCTTAGACTTGATGTGACGAGGCTATTTAAGAACATGACTTGAGTTTTCAGGTTAATGTTATGGTTTTTTAGCAATTGGAAATATTTGAAACTATCCCTAGACTTGATGTGACGAGGCTATTTAAGAACATGACTCAAGTTTTCAGGTTAATGTTTTGGTTCTGTAATAATTGAAAATGTTTGAAACTATCCCTAGACTTGATCTGACGGGGCTATTTAAGAACATGACTTGAGGTTTCAGGTTAATGTTTTGGTTTTGTAGCAATTGGAAATGTTTGAAACTATCCCTTGACTTGATGTGACGAGGCTATTTAAGAACATGACTTGAGTTTTCAGGTTAATGTTATGGTTTTGTAGCAATTGGAAATATTTGAAACTATCCCTAGACTTGATGTGACGAGGCTATTTAAGAACGTGACTCGAGTTTTCAGGTTAATGTTATGGTTTTGTAGCAATTGGAAATGTTTGAAACTATCCCTAGACTTGATCTGACTGGGCTATTTAAGAACATGACTAAAGTTTTCAGGTTAATGTTTTGGTTTTGTAGCAATTGGTAATATTTGAAACTATCCCTAGACTTGATGTGACGAGGCTATTTAAGAACATGACTCAAGTTTTCAGGTTAATGTTTTGGTTCTGTAATAATTGAAAATGTTTGAAACTATCCCTAGACTTGATCTGACGGGGCTATTTAAGAACATGACTTGAGTTTTCAGGTTAATGTTTTGGTTTTGTAGCAATTGGAAATGTTTGAAACTATCCCTTGACTTGATGTGACGAGGCTATTTAAGAACATGACTTGAGTTTTCAGGTTAATGTTATGGTTTTTTAGCAATTGGAAATATTTGAAACTATCCCTAGACTTGATGTGACGAGGCTATTTAAGAACGTGACTCAAGTTTTCAGGTTAATGTTATGGTTTTGTAGCAATTGGAAATGTTTGAAACTATCCCTAGACTTGATCTGACTGGGCTATTTAAGAACATGACTAAAGTTTTCAGGTTAATGTTTTGGTTTTGTAGCAATTGGAAATGTTTGAAACTATCCCTTGACTTGATGTGACGAGGCTATTTAAGAAAATGACTCAAGTTTTCAGGTTAATGTTATGGTTTTGTAGCAATTGGAAATATTTGAAACTATCCCTAGATTTGATGTGACGAGGCTATTTAAGAACATGACTCGAGTTTTCAGGTTAATGTTTTGGTTTTGTAGCAATTGGAAATGTTTGAATCTATCGCTAGACTTGATCTGACGAGGCTATTTAAGAACATGACTCGAGTTTTCAGGTTAATGTTTTGTTTTTGTAGCAATTGGAAATGTTTGAAACTATCCCTAGACTTGATCTGACGGGGCTATTTAAGAACATGATTTGAGTTTTCAGGTTAATGTTTTGTTTTTGTAGCAATTGGAAATGTTTGAAACTATCCCTTGACTTGATGTGACGAGTCTATTTAAGAACATGACTCGAGTTTTCAGGTTAATGTTTTGGTTTTGTAGCAATTGGAAATATTTGAAACTATCCCTAGACTTGATCTGACGAAGCTATTTAAGAACATGACTCGAGTTTTCAGGTTAAAGTTTTGGTTTTGTAGCAATTGGAAATATTTGAAACTATCCCTAGACTTGATGTGACGAGGCTATTTAAGAACATGACTCAAGATTTCAGGTTAATGTTTTGGTTCTGTAATAATTGAAAATCTTTGAAACTATCCCTAGACTTGATCTGACGTGGCTATTTAAGAACATGACTTGAGTTTTCAGGTTAATGTTTTGGTTTTGTAGCAATTGGAAATGTTTGAACCTATCCCTAGACTTCATCTGACGAGGCTATTTAAGAACATGACTTGAGTTTTCAGGTTAATGTTATGGTTTTGTAGCAATTGGAAATATTTGAATCTATCACTACACTTGATCTGACGAGGGTATTTAAGAACATGACTTGATTTTTCAGGTTAATGTTATGGTTTTGTAGCAATTGGAAATGTTTGAAACTATACCTAGACTTGATCTGACGAGGCTATTTAAGAACATGACTTGAGTTTTCAGGTTAATATTATGGTTTTGTAGCAATTGGAAATATTTGAAACTATCCCTAGACTTGATGTGACGAGGCTATTTAAGAACATGACTTGAGTTCTCAGGTTAATGTTATGGTTTTTTAGCAATTGGAAATATTTGAAACTATCCCTAGACTTGATGTGACGAGGCTATTTAAGAACATGACTCAAGTTTTCAGGTTAATGTTTTGGTTCTGTAATAATTGAAAATGTTTGAAACTATCCCTAGACTTGATCTGACGGGGCTATTTAAGAACATGACTTGAGGTTTCAGGTTAATGTTTTGGTGTTGTAGCAATTGGAAATGTTTGAAACTATCCCTTGACTTGATGTGACGAGGCTATTTAAGAACATGACTTGAGTTTTCAGGTTAATGTTATGGTTTTGTAGCAATTGGAAATATTTTAAACTATCCCTAGACTTGATGTGACGAGGCTATTTAAGAACATGATTTGAGTTTTCAGGTTAATGTTTTGTTTTTGTAGCAATTGGAAATGTTTGAAACTATCCCTTGACTTGATGTGACGAGTCTATTTAAGAACATGACTCGAGTTTTCAGGTTAATGTTTTGGTTCTGTAATAATTGAAAATCTTTGAAACTATCCCTAGACTTGATCTGACGGGGCTATTTAAGAACATGACTTGAGTTTTCAGGTTAATGTTTTGGTTTTGTAGCAATTTGGAAATGTTTGAACCTATCCCTAGACTTGATCTGACGAGGCTATTTAAGAACATGACTTGAGTTTTCAGGTTAATGTTATGGTTTTGTAGCAATTGGAAATATTTGAAAGTATCCTTAGACTTGATGTGACGAGGCTATTTAAGAACATGACTTGAGTTTTCAGGTTAATGTTATGGTTTTTTAGCAATTGGAAATATTTGAAACTATCCCTAGACTTGATGTGACGAGGCTATTTAAGAACATGACTCAAGTTTTCAGGTTAATGTTTTGGTTCTGTAATAATTGAAAATGTTTGAAACTATCCCTAGACTTGATCTGACGGGGCTATTTAAGAACATGACTTGAGGTTTCAGGTTAATGTTTTGGTTTTGTAGCAATTGGAAATGTTTGAAACTATCCCTTGACTTGATGTGACGAGGCTATTTAAGAACATGACTTGAGTTTTCAGGTTAATGTTATGGTTTTGTAGCAATTGGAAATATTTGAAACTATCCCTAGACTTGATGTGACGAGGCTATTTAAGAACGTGACTCGAGTTTTCAGGTTAATGTTATGGTTTTGTAGCAATTGGAAATGTTTGAAACTATCCCTAGACTTGATCTGACTGGGCTATTTAAGAACATGACTAAAGTTTTCAGGTTAATGTTTTGGTTTTGTAGCAATTGGTAATATTTGAAACTATCCCTAGACTTGATGTGACGAGGCTATTTAAGAAAATGACTCAAGTTTTCAGGTTAATGTTATGGTTTTGTAGCAATTGGAAATATTTGAAACTATCCCTAGACTTGATGTGACGAGGCTATTTAAGAACATGATTCAAGTTTTCAGGTTAATGTTTTGGTTCTGTAATAATTGAAAATGTTTGAAACTATCCCTAGACTTGATCTGACGGGGCTATTTAAGAACATGACTTGAGTTTTCAGGTTAATGTTTTGTTTTTGTAGCAATTGGAAATGTTTGAAACTATCCCTTGACTTGATGTGACGAGGCTATTTAGGAACATGACTCAAGTTTTCAGGTTAATGTTTTGGTTTTGTAGCAATTGGAAATGTTTGAAACTATCCCTAGACTTGATCTGACGGGGCTATTTAAGAACATGACTTGAGTTTTCAGGTTAATGTTTTGGTTTTGTAGCAATTGGAAATGTTTGAAACTATCCCTTGACTTGATGTGACGAGGCTATTTAAGAACATGACTCAAGTTTTCAGGTTAATGTTATGGTTTTGTAGCAATTGGAAATATTTTAAACTATCCCTTGACTTGATCTGACGAGGCTATTTAAGAACATGACTCAAGTTTTCAGGTTAATGTTTTGGTTTTGTAGCAATTGGAAATATTTGAAATTATCCCTAGACTTGATCTGACGGGGCTATTTAAGAACATGACTTGAGTTTTCAGGTTAATGTTTTGTTTTGTAGCAATTGGAAATGTTTGAAACTATCCCTTGACTTGATGTGACGAGGCTATTTAAGAACATGACTCAAGTTTTCATGTTAATGTTTTGGTTCTGTAATAATAACATGACTCGAGTTTTCTTTCTCAACTATACGAAATTGATTATAACTAATCCAAGCCGATGTATTGCAAGTGTTTAGTATTTACTAATTCCACATTCTGAATTTTTACGATTGATTCTGTATACATGCCATCACTGCTTTCATTTCAATTCCAGATCATAGTCTCTGATTTGGAAAGGTTTATGTTGAGTCCTATTTTGTAGTGGGTGCTGATTTTCTTTTAAACACCATTCTTATCCCAACTATGATACTGTAATTTGGGAAAAAAAAAAAAACTTATATCATGGACGTCCGTACGTAAAAAGAACCTCATTGGGAAATCACATTGTTTTTATGCTGACGAATTGACGCAAAATTACGCCGACCACGAGATTTGAGAAAATATAAATATGCAGTGTTAAAAAGACGTGGATGGGGAGAAAAAGGAAGTTAGTCTACAAAAGACCAGAATTTAAAACAAATACAACATCTACAGATACAAGCAATTAATATACATAGAAAGACATAATCATATGATTTAATGTATATTAAATTTAATGGAACCTTTTTTTTTGGGGGGGGGGTAATCACTTCACCCCAAGCTAGGTGATAATACCACTAAGATGCAAGGAAATACTGGGAGTGAAAGCGAATGAGAAGGAATAAACCGGAAACCTAATCGTAAACAGGAAACACAGTATAAACCTCTGTTTCCTTTCCAAAGACCTAGAAGGAGTATGAATCGGGCGATAGGCGAACCTGTCTACTCCTACTGAGACTCCTCCTAATTAAGGGACAATTTTAGACTAGTGCGATAATTATTGTTAAATTAGACATACACTCAGCTTTCTGACTTTCCTTATCTTCATAAGTGTCGGCATATGATAGATTGCATTGGGGTTAACATCTTTGCTAACTGCCGAGTTCTTTGTCGTTAAACGATGCCCGTCTGTGTTCAACTTCCAACGACGTTTCTCCAGAACGAAACTTTGCAAACCGATTTCTTACTTGACAGTAAGATATGGCTCGTTGACCATAACCACTACATATTTATCTCGATGTCTCCATAGTGTTATTTCCTTACATTCTGTGCTGTAAACGCACTTTCAATCCCTGCACTCGTCTTAATGTGTCGTGTGCCCTCAGGGCGTAAACGATCATGGCTCTCCACAACTTCCTGTCCTTTATAGTCCTTAATAAATTTTGTCTTTCTGTTCTCTTAAACATTGGTCCGCCATCCATTAACTTAAGCTCAGTTAGTATATTATGCGTTGCTTTCCTCTGTCCATCTTGCCTTCAAACTCTCCTGTGAGTATCCGATTTTCCAAACACTCTTTCCTCATTATGAGCCCTAGAAATCTTCCTGATTTTAAGTGTGCTTCCTTTTTATATCCATTTCCTCTAGAACTTCGTCGTTGCCCATATATTTGACCCATAGTATCCTCAGCATCCTTCTGTATAAGCCCATTTGTGTTGCTTCAAGTCTCTTCTTCATCTCTGAGGGGATTGTCCAGCATTCCCTGCCATACAGGAGGACAGACATAACATAACAGTTCACTAATCTTTTCTTTGTTTCTAGCGAAGTTTTTTTCTATTTTTTGGGAATGCATCTTTGGCTATCCCAATACACTTTCGGAATACAGTGTCACACTTCCCGTGGGTGTTGAACAGGCATAAATGTGCCCGAGTGAGAGGACGTATCTAGCCACCCTGACAGACAGGTAAGCAAGCAGACAGACTTGTTCACCCCAGTGGCGTCTTTAACTCCATAATATCTGTTCCCAAGAAAAGAAAACAATTGTTTATAAGCAATATTTTAGTGAGAGAAATTTTACTAATTAACCCATACATAGGAGGAGAATAGTTGGATTCATGCCTAATTTGATTTTCATAAACAAACAAGAAATTACAATCTGGATATAAAGTGAAGGATTAATTCTTATTTACGATCAATATGTAAATTGATCGCTATGATATATTTATATTCCAGATAATGTAAAGAAATCTAAAAAATGCCAGTGTAGCTAATCAGTATTTTATTGATTCATTCATTCGTTTTTTACGCCTTATCAGCCCATTACAGATTATTTAAAGCCAGAAAATATTTTTAGACTATAGGAATTTTTTTTTGAGATAATAATGTTTTCGTGATGCAAGTTTTAATATTTAACCCATAGCTGGGGAGAATAGTTGGATTCATACATAATCAGAATTTGATAAACTAAGAGATTATAATATGGATATAAAGTGGGAGATCAATTCTATATTACAATCAATATATTAACTGATCCCTCACTTTATGGCCACAGTAGTTTCTACACATTTATATTCCAGAGAATGTAAACCAATCTAAAAGGCATGTCTGCGTAGCTAATCAGCATTTCATTGATTGATTCGTATTCTATGATTGACCAACCCGTTTTTAGGTTATTTGAACCTAGATTTAAAGAATTTTTTCAGCTTTTGAGAAAATTATGTTTTAGTGATACAAGTTGTACAAAAGTATTCCTCAAGCGAGAAGTGCGAGAGAAGAAACTGCTAGCATTGAATTTAAGGTGGCGACTAGCCATTTGTATTGCAAAATGATGAGATCTTGCCGTCAATCTAGTACTATGCTTAAATGCATAAAGTCTCTGTGCCATAGCGAAGAGTTCACCCAAGCAATTTAAAGTATTTATAGAAAAGGCACGTTACGGCCGTGAGAAAATGACGTAAGCCGATGTGCCAGGTCAGGACCAATAACATTGCAGATTCTTCTTTGGATTTTATCAAGAATCTCTAAGTACATAGCAGAACCAAACCAGATGTGGTAGTCCCCCAAAATCTCTGGTTCCTATTCAAGAAAATACTTTAAAAACTTTTCATTGTTAACAAACAGATAGATAGATAGATAGATATGAACAAACCATGACTCTCCACAACATCCTATTCCACGTGACCCTTAGCAGCATTTCTCACATTGCCAAGCTTCCCACCCCACGTTCCGCCATTCATTCACACAAGCTCGTTTGGTAGGTAGCTCACTGCCTTTCCCCATCTCTCTTGCTCTCAATATGCCCCGTGAGGGTTATGTTTGCCAAGCCTTCCTTCCTCATTATGTGCCCAAGGAATTCCAGCTGTCTCTTTCTGATTCTGAGTATAGATGTTCTTTTTGTTACCATTTTCTTTAAAACTTTCTCGTTACCTACACTCTCTGTCCAGGGAATTCTCAGTATCCTTCTGTAGAACTACATTTCTACTCTCGCCAGTTTTCACATCCATGGGAACATTGTCCAGCATTCACAGCCATACCAGAGGACGGATATTGCATAGCAACTCAGCACTTTTTGCCTGTTTATTAGAATTTTGTTCAGCTTTTGAAATGCATTTTCCCTAATCCGATACGAGTTCGGATTTCGCTGTGGCATTTTCCATCCTATAAAAGCCGATATTGAAAGCTAAATATGTTTACTTCAGCTTTTCAATTATACAGTCATCCGTACTCGCTATATCGCCATATTCCTTTAATTTTCAAATCTTTCTTTCTTTCTTTTTCTCCTGTATTACTTTTTTACTTTTGTATCAGTTAAATTTCAAAAGAAAATCGGATAGATAAAGCTGCACACATACAATTGCATAAGCAACACATGTTCGTACACAAAAAGCCACTCACGTATACACGCAAAAAGTACATACAGAAGAAGTGACACTTGCATCCAAACACAAAAGCTAAACGCATATATACATAAAAGCCACATACGCATGTACGCATAAAAAGCTATACACACACGCACACAAAAAGCCACACGCATCATATGGAAAACTACACACGTATACATACAAAAGGCCACACTCTTGCACATAAAAATCAACACACGTACAAACGCCAAAACCACAAACATATACACTCACAAAGACCCACACGTATACACACAATGAGGCAAATACTGACACACACAAAAGGCCACACCAGTAGATGCACACGCGTAGAGGAACATGCAGAGAAAGCTATACACGTATGCACACAAAGATTACACACACATATACGCACAAAAAGATAAATAGGAACATACACAGACACACACACA
>OZ010608.1:28295591-28320591 GCA_963932145.1 Acanthosepion lycidas | reverse complement strand
CTTCCGGTAGATATTTAAATATAAATTTTTCAATGTCAGAGTACATCCGGTTATTCACATTCTTTGCTTTCAGCGGTCACGTGTCCTCGTGGTCACGTGACTGTTGGTGTCGTTATTTTTTTTTTTTTTTAACATATTTGTTTGTTCCTAAAAACGCAAAGGAAAACGAAACAAAAAATATATCTTTCCTTAATAAAATCACTCGTCTCTTCGTTGTTAATTATTTTGCGTAAAAGTTTATTGCAGAATAATATTCTGACGATGATAAACGAAATACCGACGTTATAAACGTTAAAATATCACAGTTCCAACAATTGCTAGATGCGACCGTAAGTTCTATGTTAACAGTTTCTTCTAACGCCTCCAAAATTAAACTCCCCCTCCATTAATCATCTGAGAGACTCCTCTCTAACTTCCATCTGAATGGCTGATGTTAACCTCCACGAAAGTGACACGTTGCGGCTTTTCGGGGTCACGTTCTCTGCTGACATGAAAAGGAAAGACGATATTGAATCCATTGCTAGGCCAGCTGCTAAGAAAGTTGGTTCACCCTGTCGGCCGAGACAATTTTCCTCTCCAGAATCGATCTTACAATATATAATTATATATATTATCTTATATAAGTCTACCATTCGTCCATGATTCGTTAGTGATGACACATATGGTCCGTTGCCCCTACGATTTATCTTGAGATCCTTGATAAGAACCAGAGAGGAATCAGCAATATTATTGGTCCTGATCTGGCAACTCGGCTTCAGTTATTTCCCGCCGCCGTAAGGTTGCCTCTCTATGTCTTTTCTATAAATACATTCATGGTAATTGTTTGGATGAAATCTTGGAACTCAGACTTAGTGAATTTAAGTGCAGCACAAGACTGGCAACGAGATCTCATCAATTTAAAGTTGAGCAAGCTAGATGTAACTGTCAATTCTCTGCTAACAGTCTCTTTTCTCGCTTGTGGAACTCCCTTCTAGCTCCATTCTTTTTAACCAACTTTAATCTGCAAAAATGAAAATGCAATTTCAATCGCTATCTACTGTGCTCTTGATTACTCTTTTCTCTTTCTGTTCATCATTAATATTTCTGTTCCTAATTTTTCCACACCCTGTAACCCCTTGTGTTTTAGTGACATTACTGCCTTGCTTGGGATGATAAAGATTTTTTACTAAAAAATTAAAAAGAAAAAACATTTGTGGAACTCTCATCCGGCTTCTTGCTTTCCAGTCAACTTTGATCAGCAAAGATCCAAAGTCAATCTTTATCTTCAGTCTTCTTAGTGTCTGTTCTTTTATTGTCCTCTCTCCTTAATATTTTTTTAATTTATTTTCTCATATTCTTTCACATTTTGCGTTTTAGTGGCTTTATTGCCTTGTTTGGGGTGAAATGATAAAAGATATTACAAAATCACTCTTTTGTTTGTTTTCTTCATTATTTAGTATAAAATCCAGTGCAGAATTTACACGTGCTGTCGATGATATAAGTAAAAGCAAAAGGTTGGCAAAATTAATCTTGTCTTATTTTCGCATTACTTAGCATAAAATCCAATGCATATGTTATATAATAATTGGGCACCTCGAGGCGGTGTAATGGTTAGAAAGCTTGTCGAGAAGAAAGGACTAAGCATAAACTACAAGAAGACAGAATGCATGGTCATCATTAAAAGGATGAGTCCAAAATGCGATTTGCAGGTCGGGAACACTAGAATCAAGCAGATGCGGAAGCTTAAATATCTGGGAAGCGTCTTGACAGAGGACAGTAAGTGCGACACTGAGGACCGTAGACGTATTGGGATGGCCAAAGAACACATTCCAAAAGCTGGGCAGAATACTGTGAGATAGGAGGATTTCCTTGGTAACAAAGAAAAGAATACTGAACTGCTACGTGACATCTTTCCTTCTTTAAGACAGCGAATGTTGGACGATTCCCTCAAAGATGAAGAAGAGACCCGAGGCGATAGGAATGTGGTCCTACAGAAGGATGCTAAGGATAGCATGGACCGAGCGTGTGAGCAACGATGATGTCTTAAAGAGGTTGCAATTAAGGAGGAGGCTTATACTTAATATCAGGAAGAGACAGCTGAAGTTTCTGGGACACATAACGAGGAAGGAAGGCTTGGAGAATCTGATACTCACAGGTCGAATAGAGGTAAAGAGAGACCAGGGAAAGCAGCGCGTGACACACCTGGCGGACTTAAGCAAGTGGATGACAGAACGTAGTCTGGGAGTGGAAGCTGAGGGAAGGAACTTAATGAGAGGGAGGAGGTGGAGATCCATGATCGCCTACGTTCTGAAAGGACGTGGCACATAAAAAGTAAAAAGAAAGAGAGTTCGATCCTCACTAGATGACACCTAATTTCGGCCTTGTGCCACATCTAAGCTACGCTTGGAAAATCACTTTGCCGCATCTAAACTACACTTAGAAAATTACCATATGTTATATAATAATGTTCTAACGATTATATAAGCTGACATCGAAATATTCTCTAAACTCAATATAACTTGTTTACAGATGAAACATTAACTGAAAGCTCATTTTCGGGTTTCTTATGGGTTTTTTTACGACATAAAACTCTGTTTATGCCGTTGTCGATTTAAAGTGTTCAAATGCATACGCATTGAAGTCTTGTTAAAAATAGTGTAAGGATTATTTTTATTTTCTTACAGTCGAAGTGGTGAAACACTTGATGTAATAAAAACAAAATATTCGATCTATTGTGAAATATCAGAGCTCACAGATCGAAATGTTGTGGCCTTGATGCTGGCTGACGTGGCGGGTAAAGAAAAAAAATAAGAAACGTCGCGAAGACCCAATTATTCTGCAAATGTTGTTTGGAAGAAGAAAAAAAAAGACAATAATTACGTTGCGTAAAGGCAGAAGGGGAATTACAAGAAGTGATTTTCTTCGATCGATAGAGAGGAATTTCGATGAGGAAGATAACAATAGAGAAATAGATAAACAAGATATATATATATATATATATATATATATATATATATATAAAGAGAGAGAGAGAGATAATGTATGAACATAAATAAAGTATGAACATAGATAGGTAGATGATGTATGAACAAAGATAATGTTGAACATAGATAATGTATTAACATAGATAGATAGATAGATAGATAGATAGACTATTTATGAACATAGATAAACCGATAAATGTATGAATATAGATAATGTATGAACAAAGATGGATAGATAGATAATATATAACACAGATAATGTATGAAAATAGATACTTAGATAGATTGATATGATGTATGAACATAGATATAGAATATATGAACAGTTATAGATAGATAGATAGATAGATAGATAGATAGATAGATAGATAGATGTAATAATAATAATAATAATAATTACACCCAAGCAAGGCTGGAATGCTACAAGTACACAAGAGGTTGCTGGGAATGAAAGTGAAAAACAAGACTGAAATTGGGAGGATTGAAGAAAGACAGAAGATGCACGGGATTCAAGAAGACATACATACATACATACATACATACATATATATATATATATATATATATATATATATATATATATATTCATCGTGTCACGGAAAAATACCTTTAAATATAAATATTATAATATTAGGCTCTACTTAATATCGAGTACTTTCTTAAAAAAACTGGATTGTTAACCTTACTGTTCTTTCTCTTTATTTGTATATATATATATATATATATATATATATATATATATATATATATATATATATATATATATATATTGGTGGGAAATTCCTCCTTATTACATGTTTTATTAATCAAGATTGACAAGGTAATTTTGTTTATTTTTTTCTTATATGTGGACGAAAAACGAATACGGCCAGTAACATTGTTGGCATGCACACCAGTGCTGTGTGTCTACATCAATACTATTAAGGATTAGTTTGTTTGTTTTTTATAAGGTTAATACAAACCATCCCCAAAATATAATAAAACTAAACAAAAATACCTTGAAAGTGTGTGGATTAGGGATATTTTCAACAGCACCAAGTCATATATATATATATATATATATATATATATATATATATATATATATATATATATATATACTTTTAAAATCAGGGAGTCAGTTGAATCCGCTACCTTGGTTTCAATATTAAGGTATCCTCAGGCGATTTTTCTCAAACGACCTCTTAACGCTTTATTTAAAAAAAAAAAAAAAACTAATGAACGCTATAATATTTTTTTTTAAAATAAATAAATGCACGACGTTGGGTGTAATGGAAGGGGAGGTGGAAGAAGAAGAAGAAGAAGAAGAAGAAGAAGAAGAAGAAGAAGAAGAAGAAGAAGAAGAAAGTAAGGTTATTATCAATGTATGGATGGGGTGTAATTAAAATGTACATTTTTTTTTGTCCAGCCTCATCTGTGCTTAAGAGGAATTTCCTAATATGCAAGCAAGCACTCAAGAGTCCGGACTCAAGACAAATTTTTTAAAGATGTAGTAATCACTCAATGAATGATACTTATTTTTTAAAATTATAAGCTGTATTAGGTCTTTCTTAAATACGCAAGTACTTTCGACTGTACATTCAGTCATTTTCAGGCATGGAAATTATTTTGTTTTTGGTAAAATTCAGCTTGCACCCGAGACGAAAAAAATATAATGCGAATCGAAATATGTTTTTTTGAAATGTGTTATTGTTAACGGATACAAACTGCAACGCAACGCTAAGGTTGAATTATTTTGAAAATTTAAGAGAGTTCGTTTTTTTACTAATGGCAATTTGAGAAATTTTTTGTTGTAGGAGTTTATCAGTCAATGTGGCATGAACTAAATTGTCCAATAAATAGAATAATGTCTCAGTTGTTATCCTGAAAATTTGCGCATTGGATCAGTTCTTTTAAATCAAATATGTGGTGAATTTTATATCATTAACTTTACTAATTTACTTTTTGTATGAATGATTCATATATATATATATATATATATATATATATATATATATATATAAGATCAACAGATGCACACACACAGAGACAGGCACAAGGTAAAATCTTCGGTCTGAAGAGATGAATATTTAAATATATTCATGAAATAAATTATAACTGAAATTGATTTTTAAGGATTGTCTTTACTTATTATTATTATCATTATTATTATTATTATTATTATTATTATTATTATTATTATTGCTTTGATCGCTTTTGCGATTCTCAGACAAACTCAGTTTGTCCGATGATCCCAAAAATCATGAAACTCAGGGTTACAAATTCATATCCACACAACTGAATACACACACACACACACACACACACACATATATATATATATATATATATATGTTTGTGTGTGTATGTGTACGTATGTGGTGCTGCTTCAAATATCCCTATTTCACAGTCTTCACAAAAAATTGCCAAATGACCAAACATAAAAATTTATGTGGGACTGATTTTTTAGGTTAGACTGATAATTTATCCCCTTTCTCTTGAATATATATATATATATATATATATATATATATATATATATATATATAGACTAAAATGAGAATTGTAAAAAAAGGCACCTAATATTTAATATAGTGATATTTATTTATAATATATAATTTTTACAGAGAAGAATTAAAAATGTTCCTTGATTTTAATTTTTTTTTCATTTGTTCAAAACATATGCATCAACACGTGAAGATAGAAACAGTTAAAAATTAAAAAAAAAAAAAAAAAAACTAAGTGAAACCGGTTAAAGTAAAAAAAAAAGTATATAAAAAAAAGGAAAACAACGGATTATTTTTCTAAGAGAAAAACATTGAAAATCCAACTGTAAATAACAAAGTTTTAATTCTCCTCTGTAAAAAAAAAAAAATCATATATTATAAATAAATATAAACTATATTAAATATTAAGTGGCTTTTTTCGCAATTCTTCTTTTAGTCTATACAATAATTTTTTGTACAGAATCTTTCTAAAAAATTTTTTGCTGATATATATATATATATATATATATATATATATATATATATATATATGTGTGTGTGTGTGTGTGTGTGTGTACCAAAAACTTCTGTAAACTGAGCTGAAAGATTGAGAGATAGCTAGTGTGTTTATTTCTGTCAAAACGTAGGAAATGTCAAAAAGTCTAACTGAATAGGCAGAAAGGTCATGCTCTCTAAACGCGAATCACGGAGGAGTAAAGAGAAGCGAAAGAAGAAATGGGTTTTAGCTTTCGCATCGTCAACAATTGACAATTGGTGTAATGGTGCCACTGATTATCGATTAGCTGCTCGTGGAGAATCCCGCGCGAACGTCAATTCACTGTTAGTGGTTTTCCAACACTGATACACTGGATCGCCATCGATGGGTTTTGCCGTATGGTGTTTACGTCATTTGTATCCCACCACACGCAACAACCACTCAGAAAGGAGATCTGTCTTTATTACGCAATATAACCCAAAAACATTCTGCATGATGATAGATAGATAGATAGATAGATAGATAGATATGAAGAGATCGTGATACACAAAAGGATATGAACAGGCCGAAATAGATAGATAGATAGATACTTATGAACAGTATGTGATTGATACATAGATAATGATATATGATAGAGAAAGAGAGAGAGAAGACTAGTCTAAGATTTTCCCTCTCCCTCTTTCTCCTTACCTCCCTCCCCCTCTGTCTGTCTGTCTTTCTGTCTATCTGTCTGTCTGTCTGTCTCTCTCTCTCTCTCTCTCTCTCTCTCTCTCTGTATATATATATATATATATATATATATATATATATATATAATGGACTCTCTCCCGTCGGTTTCGACATATGAGGATCTGCCAGCTTATTGATTCAGTTATGAAAGTTTATGCGCTAATCGTAAGTGGCATTTAAGACCCGCTAGTGATTTACAAAAGAGGCCACATATGGAGCAAGTGTGAGGATTGGGAGATGAGATCACTGTTAGATTGGCTGACCTTTTAGATCTTGCTCTCGCTTCTTGAAGATGATTCAGTCAAGCAGAAACACGTTGATCTCCATTCTACCCGCTCCAAAACTAAGCGCTTAAGGCTGTTATGTGGTATATTAACTGCTGACAAGTTGCTTTTCAGCTTGTTTTTGTATCTTAGCCATGGGCGTCCTACATTCCTGTAGCCCTGATCTAACTGACTGTACATTAGGATCTTGGGTATCCTGTCATCAGACATCCTCAAGACATGACCAGTCCACCGTAACTGAGACTGTATGATAAAAGTATCGATTCCTCCAATATTACACCTATTAAACAGGTCTACGTGAGATGTCCTATCTTGAAGCTTAACTCCACAGATTGCACGCACACAGCTTTTATGGAAAACATCTCGCTGGCGTATATGGTACCTGTATGGAATCCATGACTCTGTGCCATACAAAAGGATGGCAAGTACAACAAATCTGTAAACGCGAATTTTCGTATCCAGTCGAATACCCCGCTCATTCCACAAGCGATGGCGAAGTTTGCCGAAAGCACTAGTAGCCTTAGCAATCCGATGCATGATTTCATCATCTAAATTCCACTGTAATTGACTTTGCTACCAAGATAAGTGAAAGACTTTACATAGTTCAGGAGTTTGTCTTCTACTCTCAATGGTCTCTCTGGAAATTTGTAGACTGATGGTTTTTGTTTCTCACCACGCAATTGCTTCGGAGTAGGACAAGGTTGGTGCACAACTTCAGTTTTCTTTATGCTAAGTGTAAGACCAAATGCTTTACATGCAGCAGAGAAACGATTTATTAGATGTTAGGCCTCCTCAAAGGATGTCGCTACAAGAGCCGCATCATCAGCAAACAACAAATCAATTTGCGTACGAAGGTGGGTCTTGGCTTTGAAGCGCTGATGATTGAAGAGACCACCAGTTGTTCGAAACTGAAACTTGACGCCACTCTCTGTGTCTGCAAATCCATATTTCAGCATCACCGAGAAGAAAAAGGCAAAAAGGACGAGAGCTATGACACAACCTTGCTTGGTGCCATTTGTGACATGAAACTATTCCGACATCATACCATCAGACACGATGTTAGCTTTCATTCCTTCATGAAAGCAGATGATGACCATGTTTTCAAGTTTCATGTTTCCTCAAGACTCGACAAAGAGCCTCTCGATTTACAGTGTCAAAGGCCTTCGTCAAGTTTACAAACACCATGTATAACGCCTGGTTTTTCTCGCGAACCTTCTCTGCAACCTGACGAAGAGAAAATATGTCAATGGTGCCCCGACCCGAACGAAAACCAGACTGCGATTCAGGATAGATATCGTCAACAAGGTGTATAATGATTCTGCTTAGAATCAGTCTCGCTAGAATTTTGTCTGCAATTGAAAGTAGTGATATCCCCCCCATGATTATCACAGACACACCTGGAACCCTTGTTTTTGTAAAGGTGTTTGATAGAGGCGTCTTTATAATCCTGTGTGACACAGCCTGCCTTCCATATCTCCACAAAAAGACTTTTTTACCAATTTTTGGCCACCATGCTTATATACTTCTGGTGGAATAGGATCCTTAGGAATAGGTGATTTTCCAGATGAGATTTGCTTGATGTAGTCAATTATCTCTTGATAAGTAGGTTCAAAAGACAACTTCGGAATTTCAGGATTTTGTTCAATTGATGTCATTTAGCGATTTAAAATGTCTGACTTATCCGTCAAGAGTTTCACCATCTGCTGTGGAGATAGCAACACCAATTTTCTGAGGACCGAAAATTCTCTTGAGGCCAGCATAGAAAGCCTTTAGATCCTTTCTATCTGAAGCTTCTTGGAGTTCAGTGGCCCTTTCAGACCACCAACGGTCTTTCATGGCCCTGAGAGCTCGTTGAACCTGACTTTTGCACTTCTTGTAAGACGAGTTCTTATCTTGCTTTATCCAATCCATTCTTTATGAGAAGAGTGCAATTGATCTATAAGCTGCTGAACTTCTATATTATTGCCATCAAACCAATCTTGATGTTTACGATATATATATATATATATATATATATATATATATATATATATATATATATATATAAGTGAATATAGAAGTCAACACTTACAAGCGACAGTCTGTTTCATGCTATATGCAATCGTCAGGCCTGACGATTGCATATAGCATGAAACAGACTGTCGCCTCTAAGTGTTGACTTCAATCTTCACTTTTATATTTACACACGCTCTATCTCTGATATTGAGCACTTTATTCCATAAATATAGCACACCTTCAGACTATATTTCTTTATATATATATATATATATATATATATATATATACGTTGAAAACGACGGGAGTACCCTCTCTTTCTCTCTCACTCTCTGTCTCTCTGTCTTTCTCTCTCTCTCTCTCTCCATATATATATATATATATATATATATATATATATATATATTATAAGTCAATTGTTTTCACAATTAAATTGATATTAAATAACCATTGTTGATGACATTTTTAGGATAGAAATATATATTTAAGCTCATATATTTTGGGCATCGTGAGACTTCCAGCTTATATTTTTTAAAACTTATTGGAAACAACGTGTTTGATGGATGTCAGGTTTTATTATGAGAAAAACCTAAGAACATAATGTTTAATCTATAGATAAATTCAAAAGCTATGACACAAAAACATATATTAGATTAACACAATATCCCATGTACCAAACTACCATATTTTGCATGCAAATAAATGGCTCTCCGCATTTTATAACCTTCATCAGTCTTTCAACCATTTAGTTTGTTAAATTTACTATTAACTAACTTTAACATCTTTTATTGTTTCATAGAAATTTTTGTTTGAACATTGCTTTCCATTCTCATATATATATATATATATATATATATATATATATATATATGCATAAAAAAGTATCTTACAAAAGTAATTGTCGGACTTTGTCCATTTCATCTCGATCTATAAAACGCAGGATGTGTGTGTGTGTGTAACGAATAAACGACCACAATTTTCGACGGATTTGCACCAAAATTTACATGCACATGCTCCAAGTTAGCAAGAAAGCCAAGACCGACTTTGCATTTCACAACTTCCATCCATAGTGGAAATAATCGATTTTTCATGCTTCTACGGCAGCTTTCATGTAGTTTGCGGCCATTTTATACTGGCAAGAGTGAGAGCCAATAGCTGGCTGCCACGAACAGGCAGGAAAATTCTATTGGCCAGCGTGAGAGCCAACAGCTGACTGACACGAATGTTAACTAGCATGCTAGCATGCAAAAAAAATTCGATAGCTGTATTCGTCACAAGTGGGAAAAATTTAAATCACCATGGCACTTTACTCCAATTGGCTCATTCGCTTGCTTAAACTCAACTCATTCTGATTGCGCAGAACTGGGTTGGGTGTGAAAAAGTATTTGTTGTTAACATTCTTTTTTCATTCGGTTTTTCCAGTTACGAATCTTTTTTTTAAAGCTGATCGTTTTGCGTTCATTTTGTTTAGTTCTTTTTTCGTAACAGATTTAATGTTTAGTATAGAGCTTAGAATAAATTCGCAGTGTGAGATAAGCAAGAAGTAAGGCATATAGCAACATCAGCAAGGCAAAGGGCACTCCTTTAAAGGCAAGGAAGGGCAAAAATATTTTAAGTCAAGTGATAGCGATTGCTGTATGAGTCGTAAGATTTTTGAATCAAGCACGAGCAACGCCGGACCATGCTGCTAGTATCTTTGTAGTGAGTAAACTGTTTTTGTCTATATGATAAAATTATATATATATATATATATATATATATATATATATATATATATATATATATATATATAGTGTCCTTGAACACAACTTACAAGATATTGCGATTAAGCTTTTATTTAATTTTGTGTTTATGCGTTTGTGTTTGTACAAATGTTTTCTTTTCTGGACATAAATTGTGTAAAAACTGTAGAAAAGTTCTACATCTTTGACAGATTTCGACTATTCTTTTAGCCATTATCAAGAATTATTTTTATTTTTAACTTCGCTTTTATTATTGAACCAGAACTTTTCTATTGTATTATTGTTTTAATATTTCGTGGTCATTCCATTAATTTGGTTTCTTACAAATTTTCTGGCAAAATGGGCAATCAATATCTATTTGCAAAATATTAATGAGTATTATGACATGAATATAGTCTTTAGATTGTATATTCTTGATCATGCTATCACTGAAAAAACGTCTTGTTCAGGCAGTAGAATAATAATAATTTATCGTGAAACGTCATCAACTTTATTTTATTATTTTACGGCCTCCTTGATA
The DNA here is from genome assembly GCA_963932145.1 of Acanthosepion lycidas. Taxonomy (NCBI): domain Eukaryota; kingdom Metazoa; phylum Mollusca; class Cephalopoda; order Sepiida; family Sepiidae; genus Acanthosepion; species Acanthosepion lycidas. The sequence goes on along the minus strand of OZ010608.1, from coordinate 28,309,397 downwards.
TTCTGTAATCTTCATCATCTTGAACAACCCCGCAGGGCCTATCCCTGGTCAGGACAAACCACAGGAAAATGTCTTCCGACTTAAAGACTCCCAATGATTATTGGTCACACAACCGTAGATTCAATCGGGTGGGGGGAAAACTTCCGCCATTGGTGTTAATTTTGGCTTGGAAACACCCTCCGTTGCCATGTCGTCATGGCAGTTGCGATATACTCAGTGATGGGGCCCATTGTTTTGTTTTGTTTTTTGTTTTTTTGTTTTTTTACTTGTTCGGGTCAGCCTTTAATTATTCAGATTTGTATTGTCCACAAATTTCTTGATTTATCGAATCGACGCAACGTCAAATGATGCCGAACCTCCTCCTCCGCGCAGATGATTTTTTTAAACTTACACTAATGCACAGATGCCAAAGAATTAATCAGCAGAGGAAAAATTGAAATAAAATAACCCCTCAATATCTTTTCTTTCTTTCAAATTTTACTTTTAACTTCTTCCTAGTATCGCTGAGTTTTAGTATCAGTGTAACTGCCAGTTTATGTATTAAATATCTCTTGATCAATCGATCTATCGTCGGATCGATTTATCTACTAAAGTATCTCTGTTTTAGTGTCAAATTCAAGTATCAATTTAAACACCTATTAAAGTATAACATATCTATCGACCAATCGATCTATTTAAATATCTCTCTTTTTCGTGTAAATTTGACTTTAAATTTTGCCTTCAAAGCGAAAAACTTAACCATGGCTGATGCTAACCTCCAGGACAGTGATTAATTGCACCTTCTTGGACTAACGTCTTCAGATGACATGAAGTGGAAAATTTATATTGAATCAATTATTAGTTCTATCAACATCTTATGGGTCATTTAATGCCGAAATTTAATTTTCTTGGGAGCTTTGATTTGATTTGTTTGTTTAACCGCACATCAACTCCTTATGGGTCATTTAATGTCGAAATTTAATTTTATTGGGAGATTTAATTTGATTTGTTTGTTTAAAGGCATATCAACTCTTTATGGGTCATTTAATACTCAAATTTAATTTTCTTGGTAGCTTTGATTTCATTTGCTTGTTAAATGGTATATCAAACTTTACTCAAGCGGTATCGTAAGAGGTACAAGCCATGAGACAAGCAGATGCTGCAAAACATAGAACATCAAATGCAGCAAGGATGGTCAAAGGCTGCGGTTAACAGTGAAACTTCAGTAAGGGAAGAAGTAGATACGGCAAGAAAGAGAAGATCAAGAACTGCAGAAGGTGACAGTCGAACTTTAACAAGGAAAGAAACAGATACAGCAAACCATAGAAGATCTTTAGGAACATCTTTTAAAAGCCATGCCAGACAGGTCAGAGATAATCACAACCATACTAAAAAAAGTGCAGCTTCTTTTTTGAGATTTTCCAAGCTGGCTTTTCAATAAAATTGTGACGGTGACTGTTCCAATCATCCAAAGATATCTACTGGATCAATGGTCATTCAGTGTAAGCATTGTGATGTTCTCAGATTCAAGAAAGAAACCAGATGGGAAACATACAGCTGGAAAATCCACCAGTTCCCACAGAGCCATTGCTATCACTTCTGGATGGGAACTCAGCTGAATCAAAACACTTCACCCAGAACATCAAAAGCTACAATAGCGATTTTCAAGCGTAGCTTAGATGTGGCACAAGGCCGAAAGTATGGGGCACCCAGCGAGGATCGAACTCACTACTCATTCGTAATTGTGTTAGCGAGACAAGCTTGCTAACCATTACATTGCCTCGGCGTGCCCCAGAACATCAAAAGCTGCAATAACTGTTTTGGAATGGCCTCAAAGATACTACCTTGTCAGGATGAAAAACAACTTGCAGAATTCCGGTCAGGAGCGAGTTGAACAGTCCACACGGAATGCGGCTTTTAATTTAGTAATTGAACAAAATGGAATTGGACATTTTTTAAAGAATAAAGTTGATAAACAAATACGGAAATTATTTATGACTCAACCTAATGTTTCTGTCTATACTTCTGAGATGAGGTATTATGTACACTATTTACATTGTTCGGATTATCATATAACATCATATGGAGAGAAATGGGAAATCACCGCCCTCTGTGGAATCAGGTTGAGATCATAGACAAAGAACATCATTGGAAAATTCGTTAACTTAAGGAATCAGCACATATGCTAGGCTACAAAAATATCCTGAGCTGACCAAGCATAGAAATTAATACAACATGGGAACCAGTAATAAGGAGTGCCAGCAAAAAGCAATAATAACAACGAAAATTGTATTATGAGCTCTGGTAAAAAAAAAAAAAAAAAAAACATGCAAAAATTGCTATATGAGCACTGGTAAAAAAATAGACATTATTTTATAATACCCAGAAATTCATATATAGATGTACTCAGTGGATAAATGCGTTGGTTAGATCCAATGACAAGACCCAAAGAGTGTGAGTTCAATACCAGGTTAAGGCAGTGGAGAACTTGGAGAGGGGAATTAACAGGAGATAACTGACAACTGACATCCATTAGACATGGCACGTGGAACTAGAACAGTCTACCCCAGCGAGCGAAATAAAGGGTTCAGTTCGGCATTCAAACCACCTGGAGAAGGCCGGAGCGTACAACGGTCGAAACGTTGTGATAAATATGGCAACAAAGATGAGGATAATAGTCCGAACAATGTAAATAGTCAACCTAATGTTATTCAACTGAAGCGAGTGTAGTAAGTGAACTCTTGGTATTGATCTTCGAGCATACTTTCACGCTTAATTTTTTGCTATCTCTATTAAGACGGTGTACACACTCAAACCGTAGACCTAAATAAGAGTCATATTACATATACCTGCAGTTTCGTCTAAATTAGACGATCCATTACAGGCATATGTAACTTGATCTTGTGAATGTCATAAGCGACAGGGAAAAAAAAATCATGATACCTTTCCACCCATTTTGTAAACCTATAGCAAGAATCAAATCTCGCATTCTACTTGCAGCGTAAACGGAAGTTTCACTTTCGAACTAATTTACTCGCTTCCACTTTAAAAGTTAATTTGATACTACTCAGGTTGAATGGTCTGCATATAAAAATAAGTGAATAAATTTGGGCGAATACTCTTTGTAGATTCGACATTTTCTCTAAGCACAACGTTTGTCAGAAACGAAAATGATGAGGTCCAGGTCCTATTTATGATATAAATAGTGTATCAAAGTAATCCCTGACTTTTTACAAAGTTTTACAATGTTATCAGTGCTAACCTGGCATCTCGGCTTCAATCATTTTCCAGCCACCTATACGAAGCTTCCCTGTGTCTTCTCTATCAATACTTTCATGGTACTTGTTCTAATGGTCTTTTCTCTTTGGTTTGGTTTGGTTTGTTTTACGGTATATCAACCTCAATGGGTTATTTAATGCCGACAAGATTTTTATTGCTGGTAATATTTTTTCTTCAAAAATCTATTGCTGGTAATAATGTATTGCTGGTAATAATTATTTACAAAAAAATATTGCTGGTAATAATTTTTCCTCAGAAATGTATTGCTGGTAATATTTTTTTTCCTTCAAAGATATATTGCTGGTAATAATTTTCCTAAAAGAATTTATTGCTGGTATTAAAACCTATTCTTACACTTTCATGGTGTTTTGACCCCAGTGTGGGGGTTAACTTTTTGCTCATATTTGGGACTCTAACAGGTGCTACCACTCGGGGTCAGGGTGGACCTGGAAACACCATCACTTAAGAGGTGGTTCAATGCTCCTCAAAATCTCCTGAGGCCTTGATGTTGGACGTAGTTTATCGTCTTACAGAGTATAGTTTTCTCTTTGGTGCAGCAACATTACCAATTTAAGCGCAGTACTAGATTGGCGGAAAGGTCTTAACATTTTAAGATTGAAATGGTTAGATGTAACCGTAGGATCTATGCTAAGAGTTTTTTTCTTTCGCACTTCTCACTTGTGGAATTCTCTTCCGGCTTCTTGCTTTTCACTCAGCTTTGATCATCAAAAATTTCAATGCAATGTCAATCGTTATCTTCTATCTTCTTATTCATTGTTCTTTTATAGTTCTCTTTCCTTAATAAGATTTTCTTTTTCCATATTCGCTCATACTTAATAACACCTTGCGTTTTAGTGGGTTTATTGCATTATACGGGATGAAATGATTAAATAAATGTCAAATTTGAAACTGTTCCCACCTCATTCATAACTGCGTACTACACTCGTACTTCTTTTATATATATATATATATATATATATATATATATATATATATATATATACATATATATATATATATATGTGCATATGTAAAATATATATATATATATATATATATATGCATATGTAATATATATATATATATGCATATGTAATATATATATATATATATATATATATATATATATATATATATATATATATATTCACTATTTACATTATTCGGACTATTTTTCTCATCTTTGTCGCCATATTTATTACAATGTTTCGGCCGTTGTACGCTCAGGCCTTCTTCGGGTGGTTCAAATATCGAACTGAACCCTTTATTTCGCTCACTGTTCTAGTTCCACGTGCCATGTTTAATGGATGTCAGTTATCAATTATCTCCTGTTAATTCACCTCTCCAATTTATCCAATGCCATAACCAAATATTGAACTCCTATGGCGCAGTGGATAGAGGCGTTGTATTAGATCCAGTGATATGACATATATATATATATATATATATGCATATGTAATATATATATATATATATATATATATATATATATATATATATATATATATATATATATATATATATATGCATATGTAATATAGATAGATATATAATTTCCCATAATATAATTATTGGGTTGTCCAAAAGGTTCGTTCGGTTATTAACTAAATTTTCTACTTTTAGCAAATAATTGTTTGTTTAGCAAAAATAAAATTATTTTAAAAATATTAAAAACAATAATTGTTTAAGAAAAAAATTATGACATTTATGGTGTAGAGCAGAGTTACGTAAAATAGTATTAAATGCAGTCTCAAAAATGCATGATCACCTTCATTGTCACTGCACTTAATTCAGTAGTAAATCGAACATTATACAGTGAAAATTCCAGATCAAAACTGAGATAATAACTACCGTAACTCCCCATGCATAATACGACTTTATCGACAATACGTACAAATAAAAGTGTACTGAAAGTGGGAGAAAATTTTTCTACTGATGCATAGTGCGCATCCCTTGTTTGGTAATTAAATTGTACCTCTCCAATGTCATTACGGTCAGCGTTTCCTACTCTTATCTAAAAATGGTTTTAAACATAGAATATTATTCTAATTTAGTTTTATGATAATTCTTATTTTATTTTAAGGCAATTTTTTAAAGATTTTTTGTAGCTGTGCATAATACGCACCCTTGATTTTGCTTATTATTTTTTTTAGAAAAATGCGTATTATACATGGGGAATTACAGTATATGTAAGGCAACGGACTTATTGACACATCCTTAGACAGGAAGTATCAAAAATACTTTTACAAACTTTGGGGACAGGTTCCTCACACCAAAACAAGGACAAAAATCCATAAGAATATACGCCCGTTTAGAGTTTGCGGTAGACATTATTAAATGTACAATTCAAGATACAATCCAAAAGTACTTATTAGCATAGTTTGTGGTGCCACGAATCTTCTCTCAGCAATGCAACAATAAACAACAGCAAAGGTTGGATGACTCAGTTGCCTTCGGTCTGGATACGCTATCTGATACATCAGTGCAGCCTCGCGTCCATTACCATCCGTTCGGCTGCATGTAAAAATCATATCTGCCTGTTCACGGTATGAATATCCTGCCATTGTTAAACGGAACACTTCTCAGTTAACTCATTACTACAGACGGACAAACCTAAAACGTACACGAATGACAAAGGTAACCTAGTCTACATGGCAACACAGCGCCATCTACCGTAAACTTTTTTAAAATTTAATAACTCAAAGACAAAGGATTTACGTTTATATGAACTTTTGTCCTTGTTTAGTGTAAGGAACCCGCCCCCGTTGTTTGTAAAAATATCTTTGATACACTTTCTACAGCATATCATATGACTTGATTTTATGAAGGAATATTCTAGAAGGTTTTCAAAAAATTGTTACAGAACCTCCCAGTTGGAGGAGATACGTGAAATGGCCCTCGTGACGTTCAGATATATAAATACAATGTGGATATAGAAATCAACACTGCATGGTGCCTGTCGGTTTCACGCCTAAGCGAGTATCAGATACGTGCGTTGAGTCGACCGTTGCTCATTTCTTTCATATATTCCATTGGTGAGGAGTAAATTCTGCAAAGCCTGATTCTTCCCTAGAACTTTTACAATTTGGAACCATGTCCCGAAAAGATGCTATCTTAACCATTTCTTTTTAACCCGTCATTTTTAGTGGGCACATGTAAGAAACTGAAGCTAACTAAAGGGGTTCTCAACCTTGCTTGCCCCATGTACCCCGTTCACCATTTGTCAGAATGCCATCCACCCTCTTCTCAAAGCAACAGGCCAGATAGGGCTCAGTTTAAAATTTCCTAAAGATTATCTAAATCAACAAGCCCCTGCTGAAGGCCAGAAGGCACAAAAGTCGAAACGTTGCGATAATGCTGACAATAAAAAAGATGGATTCTTGCTGTGCTTAACCAAATATTGACGGTATTTCTTGTTTAATGAATTTGGCGATATAGTAAGCAATATTTGAGCAATATCTGTCTATATTTCTGAGATGAGGTATTATGTACATTATTTAAATTATTCGGACTATTGTCCTCATCTTTGTCGCCATATTTATTACAACGTTTCGGCCGTTGTACGCTCTGGTCTTCTTCAGGTGGTTGGAATGTCGAACTGAACCCTTTATTTCGCTCACTGGCGTAGACTGTTCTAGTCCCACGTGCCATGTTTAATGGATATCAGTTATCTCCTGTTAATTTTCCCTCTGAATGTTCTCCACTGCCTTAGCTGGGTATTGAACTCACACTCGAGGACATATGGCAAAGTGGATAATATGTAAGCAGTATTCAAATGGAACTAGATGAGATGTCCCCAGACATGGTCAATAGGATGAGAACAATGTATCCACTGTAGATTAAATAAAGGTCTCAGTTTAAAATTTCCTAAAGATTATCTGGATTGACAAGCCCCTGCTGAAGGCCAGAAGGCACAAAAGTCGAAATGTTGTGATGATGCTGATAATAAAAAGATAGATTCTTGTTGTGCTTGACCAAATATTGATGGTTTTTCTTGTTTAATGAATTTGGTGATATAATAAGCAGTATTTGAGCAGTATTCAAATGGAACTAGATAAGATGTCCGCAGAGATGGTTAGTGGAATGGGAACAATCTATTAACGGTAGATTAAATAAAGGGCTCTGTTCAAAATTCCTAAAGGTTACCTGGATCATCAAGCATCTGATGAAGACCAGAGGATACAACAGCCGAAACGTTATGATGATAATAAAGACAAATTCTTGTGCTTAACCAAATATTGAAAGCTTTTCAAGTTTATATGATTTTAAATTCTCATCTATTGTCATGTAGATGAGATATGGTGTCTACTCTTTTGTCAAAGGTGACCCAGAACTGTGTAAGGCTGTGGCATAAATGTCTAAATAGTTGTTTGCATTTACCTTATCTTCCTTATAGATCAGTGTTTCTCAACCTTGCTTGCCCTATGCACCCCTTTCACAATTTGTCAGATTGCTATCCACCCCCTCTTTCCAAAGTGACAGGCCAGATAGGCCAAATTCTATAATTGCTTTCCTCCTTACCACTAAACTTACTGTGGTCACAATTCACCCCTGAAAATCCAAAATTCACCACACCCACCCACACACTTGGGGGTGAATTTCACCTCTGCTGAGCTGACAGATATAGATTCGTATATGTCCCAGCAAGGGATTGTGAATTACTTGAATAGGCAATTTCTTAAATCGATCTTTTCTCTAGCAAGATGTTCTCCCGGTACTTTTCGATTGTTTGAGCGGTTTCCTTCATGGATAAAGAGATTCTAGTTCGATTCCTGTCAAGAGACACAATTTTCTTTAATACAACTTCTCGATCTAGGCCAGTTGTTACTAATTTCACTAATTAAGTAATTCACCAATAACACTAAAAATAACGTTTATAATTAAAAAAAAATTGATTTGTTTTTACAGTTTATCAACCCTTTGCAGGTAATCTAAAGCTAGAAAATATTTTTATATTGTAAGAATTTGTTTTGGAGATAATAATAGTTTATTCATACAAGTCTTACTAATTAACCTATAGCTAGGGGTGGGAAGGTGGATTCATACCTTTCCCAAGAGTATTTGCGTGTAAGTGAATATAACGACCCTAACTGGAATTAGAACTCGGCTCACCGATTAAAAATTCTAGGCCATTATGTATTACACCACCCGCACATCCAAGTTTACAGCTCCTGGTATTTCCAAGCGGTCACAATTCTAGGTACTGACCAGGATCGGCGTTGGTTAACTTCTTGCTATGAGCGTACGGGAACCGGAGTTTCAATGTATTACGGCCGTAAGCATAATAAGAAGAAATAATATCAAATTATAAAAAATCTACTGAAAATTTATATATATATATATATATATATATATATATAGATAGATAGATAGATAGATAGATAGATAGATATGCATGCAAGTTTTATGAATATGACAGACAAGGTAATTTGATTACGTTTTTATATAATTTCTCATATGATCATTTTTTTTTCTTTTCAATACATAAACTATACAAAAACTGTGTAAATGTTTTATTTCTCCGAGCGCTTTCTTTTGTATATAATCTAGCCGATTTCATAAGGTCATCCAGAGTAAATTTGCGCCCGGGCTCGTGCAACATTTCACCATTCCTGGCACAGATTCTATTATCACAGTGTCAGATATCTAATGACAGAAGTGTTGGAAACAAAACAAAAAAGAATTTAAACGAAACCGGGTAGATTATATACCAAAAAATTTATTTAAGATTCACATCATATATATATATATGTGTGTGTGTGTATGAGAGAGAGAGTGTGTGTGCTAGCATGAAACAGCCTGTTGCATCTGAGTGTTGACTTCAATGTTCACTTTTATATTTATGTTTATATATATCTCATAAATATAGCACACATTTAAACTATATATATATATATATATATATATATATATATATATATATATATATATATATATTAAGAAATATACATAATATCTTACATTAATTGCGCAATTCTGAGTTTCATACCGAAACAATTTTCAAGGGATGGAATTATTGTTTTTATTTAAATAACAATAGAAATAAAAACAGATATAATAAATATATATATATATATATATATATATATATATATATATATATATATATATATATATATATATATATATCATAACTCCGGCAATTCGTCATGATACTCAGAGTTGCACAATTAATGTAAAATATTATGTATATTTCTTTGTTTTAATCATTTCATCCGAAGCGAGGCGGGAGTGCCAGTTGCACGCAAGGGGTTACAGAGAGTAAGAGCAAGAACAAAAAGTAAAGACGGTTGTTTGAGGAAAGGATATAGAGAAAGACGGGAATCCGGATCAAGGCATCAAAAGATGTCGATTGACATTACATTTGAATATTTGAAGATTATAGCTATCAGGGAAGCAAATAGGAGGAAGGGAGTTCCACTGAGTAAGAAAAGGCGGGACATTTAACTGTTTCGACAGTGAAAGGGTGGGACCGATATGTCAACCTAGTAGCACGCTTAAATTCATTCGGTTGGGGTACCAGTTAAAGAATGCCAGATCACGACCTATCACATTGCATATACGTCTCTTGATTTTGTCTAGGATCTCGAGATGAAAAGCAGGAGCACCAGACCATATATGGCAAAAGTGTTCAATGCAAGGACGAATGGTAGATTGGTAGATTTGAAGGATGGACTCACTTAATATGTACATTAAGTAGATCTGTTACTTAACATCGACGACTGTTTTTTCTTACACTACAGAGTATTTATATGTATTTTTATACGATCGATCGCTCGTATACCTACCTATATTTACCCATTCGGTTATTGCTGACGGACGATAATGGGTATGTCCCTATTCACATAAATACAGTAGTAAATACTGTATGTTGATCTGAAGCTGGAGATTGGTCTCCAGCTGTGCTGGTCAAACTCTTTGCCTCCGGTCAGAGAGGATCGCGGACGAGGCTATGTTGAAAAGCAGAGTCTAGTCTTGGGAAATAGCTACCCGGCCCCGTTTTATACGGGATCTACGGGGAAATTTTGGCCGAGCCTACGGGCTCGGAAACCCCACATTAAATTCGGCCTTGAGGCACACCTGACCGCATGGGCGGTTGGTAGATATCTTGCAAATAGATATTAATTGTGAAATGCACTTAACTCACATCTATCAGTTGACTAATTCTTCTACGCACCGCTGGCAAATCTTATATGTGTTGGTCTTGTCCTAAGTATTACCGTTCATTACCAACCTTTGTTTGATTATTCTATTCAATAACCTTCCCTAGATTACAATAGTTATATATATATATATATATATATATATATTTCATTAAATAATATAGACAAGTGTTGTCTATTTATTTTATGTAAATTCTTTTCATAACGTCTGATAAGCTTAATAACATTATCATTAAAGAAAGAAAGAAAATCACAATATTGATACATCTTTTTTAGATAGGATTAAAAAAATATTGTGATTTTCAATATGTAGAATGGAAAGAAAAAAGAATGGAATTATTTTAAACTCCCGGTCCGCTGGCATATTCCTTTTGAAAAACATGAAATGAACAACAGATCTCAGGAGATTTTATAACAAACAATCACCCACTTTTAAAAATCGCTAAGCCTGAAACAGCGCTATTAATGTGAAATATATATATATATTATGAAAGATGAGCTGATTCTCTATCCGTCTCGCACTGTTTGCCTTCGACTTTGCATACGCGCATGCGTATGTTTAGTTTATCATTTGCATAAATGACTTGCTCACACTTGCGCACAATATGACTTAGTTTTTCATAAGACTTTTCTCTGGGCAGCCACTACCCAAGGCTTAGTAATAAAATCAGAAATTTGGAAACAAAACACAGAGTAAATTTTAAAGTTCCAAAAACACATCATTATAAAATTTTAATTAACTTTTCGGAAATTATTCGGTTATAAATATATTTTTTTTCCTCTACAGGGTGCGGCAGAAATACTTCCTACATAATAGTAAGACATTAGGTGGATGAAGACACCATTGCAATTAATGTCTTACCATTTTATGGGAGATATTTTTGGGAGGTATAGGTGGGAGGTATTTCTGCCGCACCCTGTAGATAAAAAAAAACATCTATTTCTACCGCACGCTCAATTATTTTCTTTACCTTCTCTTTCCAATTTTTTGGTAAATCACTTTCTGTCTCTGTTACCTTTTCCTTCTTTTTTCTACTATTTTTTTCTGCTTTTATTTCTCTTTCTGTCTACCTCTCTCCCTTCCCCCTCTCCCCCTCTCTCTCCCTCTCTTTTTGTCTGTCTTACGCACAGTTTCTCTCTCTCTTTTTCCCTGCCACTTATTATTTTCTTTACCTTCTCTTTCCAATTTTTTGGTAAATCACTTTCTGTCTCTGTTACCTTTTCCTTCTTTTTTCTACTATTTTTTTCTGCTTTTATTTCTCTTTCTGTCTACCTCTCTCCCTTCCCCCTCTCCCTCTCTCTCTCCCTCTCTTTTTGTCTGTCTTACGCACAGTTTTTCTCTCTCTTTTTCCCTGCCACTTATTATTTTCTTTACCTTCTCTTTCCAATTTTTTGGTAAATCACTTTCTGTCTCTGTTACCTTTTCCTTCTTTTTTCTACTATTTTTTCTGCTTTTATTTCTCTTTCTGTCTACCTCTCTCCCTTCCCCCTCTCCCTCTCTCTCTCCCTCTCTTTTTGTCTGTCTTACGCACAGTTTTTCTCTCTCTTTTTCCCTGCCACTTATTATTTTCTTTACCTTCTCTTTCCAATTTTTTGGTAAATCACTTTCTGTCTCTGTTACCTTTTCCTTCTTTTTTCTACTATTTTTTTCTGCTTTTATTTCTCTTTCTGTCTACCTCTCTCCCTTCCCCCTCTCCCTCTCTCTCTCCCTCTCTTTTTGTCTGTCTTACGCACAGTTTCTCTCTCTCTTTTTCCCTGCCACTTATTATTTTCTTTACCTTCTCTTTCCAATTTTTTGGTAAATCACTTTCTGTCTCTGTTACCTTTTCCTTCTTTTTTCTACTATTTTTTCTCCCTTTATTTCTCTTTCTAACTCCCTCTGCCCTGACTCTCTCTCTCTCGTTCTCTCTCTCTCTCTCTCTCTCTCTTATACACGCATACTCTCTCTCTCTTTTCCTACCACCTCTGGCCAAATACTCTTTATATCTCTCCTCTTTCTTTGTCACTAGCTTCAATTAACTTTCAATTGTCTTTCGGTGGCATCACATTCATTTAACTAAATAAGAGGTACATCTCTTTACATTAAAAAACACTCTAGAAAGGAAACACCTACATAAAAAGAGTAACCGCTACCGTATCTAGTGAGGTATTCCTACTATATATCTCGAGATTCTTGACAAAATTCAAAGAACTATCTGTAATGTAATCGATCCTGACCAGGTTTTAATCACTGATGTGTCATCCCTCTGATCTCTGTACAAATATTTTCATGCCAACTGCTCTGACGGGCTTTTTCTCCTTAATGCTTCGATGCTAGATTGGCAATTAGGTCTCACCGTTTTACTGTTGAAATAGCTAGACGAAACTGTAAGTTCTATTCTAGTAGTTTCTTTTCTCGCACTTCTTTCCTGTGTGTCTCCCTTCAGATTTCTTGCTTCCCAGCCATCTACAATCTTAAAAAATAAATGTAATGTCAAACGCTATTATGTCTTCCTGAATCCTATTCCTTTAGTGTTGTGTCCTTTTTAGGGCCAGAAATAAAGACACAAGAAAGGAATTGAGTTAAACAAATATATTAACAGAAACAGTAATACAACCGTAGACAAACGAGAGTGTTACAGCAAGAATGTTCGGTCCAACTGTCAGAGCAGACTACTCCTATTTATAGCTGGGAGAGTCTATGCGTGCGTGGGTAAATTACCATAACACCAATGCATTTTCATAATAAAATGCTTTTCCGATGCATTTTCATAGTAAAATCACTTTCAAATGCATTTTCAAAATAAAATCCCTTTCCAATACATTTTCATAATAAAATCACGTTCCAATGCATTTTCATAGTAAAATCACTTTGCAATGCATTTTTATAGTAAATCACTTTGCAATCCATTTTCATGGTAAAATCTCTTTCCAAATGTTGTGGCCTTGTTAGGGCCAGAAATAAAGACACAAAAGCGGAATTGAGTTCAAAAATATATATTATCAGAAACAGTAATACAAACATATACAAACGAGAGTGTTACAGCAAGAATTTTCGGTCCGACTGCTAGAGCTGACTGCTGCAAACTTCCTCTCCAAAAGGCAGTACCTTCTCCTATTTATAGCTGGGAGAGTCCATGCATGCGTGGGTAAATTACCATAACATTTATTTCTTTTTTTTTCATGTCTCATCACTAGAGTTTTCTCATTCTCTTTCACTGCCTGTAAACCTCTGCGTCTTAGTGGCATGATTGCCTTGCTTAGGGTGAAATGACTTTAAATAAGTAACTGAAATGTGTCTGCAAGGAGGTAGGAAAAGCAATAATTATATTAAAGAATCCACGAAATTAAAATCTCAAATCTTGTTGACTCGGGGACGTGACGCAGGTGAGAAATCTTTACCTAA
>OZ010608.1:28268091-28288091 GCA_963932145.1 Acanthosepion lycidas | reverse complement strand
GTATGTGTGTGGGTGTTTGTGTGCGTGTATGTGTGTGTATGTGTGTGTATATGTGTGTGTATGTTTGTTTGTGTTTGTGTGTACCTTTGAAAACTGTAACTAACGTCCGCTGTGAGTTGAGCAGATGTCTGTAATGGGATTTCGCGAGTGGTTCTGGCAGACGGGTGGTTTCAAAAACGAATAGTCACGCGCCATAACACGCACACACACACAGATAAACATATATATATATATATATATATATATGGAGAGAGAGAATGGATATAGAATACATATATATATATACATATATATATATATATATATATATATATATATATATATATATATATATATATATATATATATCGGTTGAAAGAGCAGCACCTTATTTTTTGTTAGTTTTTTATTATATTTCCGATATTTAATGAGTGTAGAGATGTGATGATGAGGGCATTCGGCTAATCTATTAGTCATTTTCAAAAATTGTACTTATACTAATATAATAAATGGTACAAAACCTACTGAAAGTAGACATCTTCAATAAGTCCCGAATATGCCCAGTGCATTAAGTCCACAAAAGAAGACACACACTATCTATCTATCTATCTATCTATCTATCTATCTATCTATCTATCTATCTATCTATCCCATTCTCTTATCATTTAACTATCCCAGTATGTTCATTATCTATATATCTTCTCTTCATATCTATCTAGCTATCTCACTTTTTTCTTCATATCTATCTATCAATCTATCTATCTATACCCCTCTCTTCATTTCTCATTTGCTATCCCTCCATATCTCCCACCTATCTATCTATCTATCTATCTATCTATCTATCTATCTATCTATATTATCTTTATTTCGTGGTGATCTGTTCGTATTTATATATCTCTTTATGTGTGTACATATATGTAAGTCTATTTTTCAAACATGTTATAACAGTAAATTAAAAAAAGATATTGTAAACCACTCACTTTTATGTGTGTGTGTGTGTATGTATATGTGTACTTATATAAACCCTTAATTGCAACTGCTAGATATATAGAGAGAGACTAAATAAAACACAAAGTTCTAAAATATAAAATATACTACGCTACTTGAGTTTCTCCCCGAAATCCAGGGATCATCAGGCCAGAGTTATTTTTATAATTATAATTTGCGCCCACAGCCTTCGCATTTAAATATGTCGTGAACACTAATTTTAAATATGAACTTTTTGTTTTAGATTTTTAGTTTTAAATCTTATCGGGATGCCATATTTGCCAATAAATATTAATTGGTATATATATATATATATATATATATATATATATATATATATATATATATATATATATATATATATATATATATATATATTAGGTTGGTGCAAAAATAACTTCGTTTTTTAACATATGTTACTATGTGAGAAAACGAAATTATTTTTGCACCAACCTAATATATATATATATATATATATATATATATATATATATATATATATATATATATTAAAGAAAAATAGACCACTTTAAGTTTCCATTGTAATAGCTTATTTTACCAGAGACCTTTTAAAGTACCCTGGATCATCAGACATCACTCTCAAAAGGTGAAACGGAAAATGAAAAAAAAAATGAAATATATATATTTATATATATATATGTTTGTGCGTGTATATATATATATATATATATATATATATATATATATATATATAGAGAGAGAGAGAGAGAGAGAGAGGGGGGGGAGAGACAGACAGACAGAGAGTACATTTTAAAAAATAAATGCTGCGAACTGTGGATTTTTACTCCACCTGTTCTTTCTCTCATTTTGTACATACATACATACATACAGTGTGGTCCAAAAGTTTTGTCATCCCTACATAATATAATTTTCTATTTCAGATGGCTGACGATCACCTAGTTTGGAAGGGAGTTAATGGGTGACAAGACTTTCGGACCACTCAGTAGTTCTATCTATCTACCTATTTATTTTTCTGTCAGTCTATTTCCGTCTATCTATCTATCTTTTTATACGTTTATCACATGCTCGTATTCTTTCTCTCTTTCTCTCTCTCTCTCTCTCTCTCTCTCTCTCGCTCGCTCTTCAGTATTTATTTAGCTTCGTTTAATATGGCCACTAGCTGGAGACACCCAGTGAAAACCAAAATTGCCCGAGTAGCTTGCTAAACACTACGCCATGGCGAAGCGAAATCTAGCAACGTACAAAACTATCAGTGTGAGGCACCCAGTGAGAAATAATCTCACTACAGTGATAACAGTTTTGGAAAGATGCTTGCAAATTATTCGTCCAGGACAAGACACCTACTCTCTCCCTAAGCAATTTTCTTTCATTTTTCTATTCCTCTAAAATTTTCCACACCTCCAACTTTTATCTTTTCTTTCTTTCCTTCTTTCGATCATTTTTTTTTTCTCGTTCACTTCCAATTATTTTTTGTTTTAAAATATTATGATTTACACCCCCCTACACACGCAAATAATAATAAAAAAAATGATCTCCGGAAGCTTTAATTTTTTATTCACAGCCTCGCTAGCGTATCGGCTGCTTCCGAGAGACCTAGTTGCAAAAGCTTATTTTTAGCGTCAGTTGCGTAGCTCCTTGTGTGACGATCAGGTTTTTGTCTCTTTGTACGTTTTTTTCCCAAGATACTGTGATGGCGAAGCGGCGTTTATACTTTTCTACGTTTTTCGTGTACGGTTATATCAGCGAGCTTTTGCTCACACCAAGTCGTTGTGTTCAAGCTTAACATTAAAGAGTTGTTCCCTCTCGTGTACGTTACGTCAATGCTCAAGTAGATATGTTTCCATTAAATGTACGTATCTTTTTTGTTTTGTTTTTTTCGTTTTGTCATTTTTTTTTTTTTTCTTTCTTTGTCATTTTAATCTTCGCTTCATTTTCTTTGCTTTTGATGCTGGTGAAGGCATGAGTTGCATTGTTGCTTTTATTTATTTTGCGAGAACTCATACATTCATGCGTAAATGACTTGCATTCCTTTCGTTTCTTGCGTAGGTGTGTTGTTTTATCTTCGTTACGCCTGAACTGAACGGAAGCTTTAAGTCGGAGAAAGAGCGTGGGCGGTTGAATAATTTTCATATTAGGTACATTTTAACGAACAGTTGTACATGTCACATTATAGGCAATGACGTGTGTGTATCTATAAAAACGTGTATACGTAGAGGACGTACTATTAATTATAATCGATTTTTTTTTTCAATTTCTTTTATGTGATGAAGTATTATTAATCATTATTAAAGTGTGGCTAGTGTTACTTCGAATTTGAAAAAAAAATAATTGCTTTTCATCGCAACCATTAAATAAATAGCAATATCTGGAATATGAGGTTGGTACTATTTTACGATATGTCTCAATCTAGATTAGGTTAAATAATACCTAATTTTGTATGGGGCAGACAATAAGGAACGAACTGGTTATTTACTAGTAATAGTCAAGCAAACTAGTTTTATTAACCATTACCCAACGCCGAGGTACACTTGAATTTTATGAGATGAAGCATTATCGACGATAAGTTTGACACATATTTCTTTGATGTTCATTTTCGTCGATTTTCATCGCAGATATTCAGTCATTCACTCTACGACCATGAGGAAAGAAACTTTAATATTATCTTGAATTTTATTAGCTAAAGCTTTGTCAATCATTAGTTAAATAATATTTCCTTAATGGTAATTTTAGTTGCTTTTCGTAACTACTCAATCAGTCTACAAACATTATTAAACTGTAATATAATTTTGAATTTCATCAGATAAACCATTGTCAAACATCAGAGTATTAACTAGTATTTCTTTAATGTTAATTTTAGTTGCTTTTCGTAACTACTCAAACAATCAGTCTACAGACATTATTAAACTATAATATTATCTTGAATTTTATCAGATAAAGCATTGTCAAACATCAGAGTATTAACTAGTATTTCCTTAATGTTAATTTGAATTGCTTTTCATCGTCAATTTACCGCCATTAATAAACGAACTATAGTATTGCCTTGAATGTATATAATGATTAGCTTATTGACCTCCTACTTCTTGATGATACACCGTAATACGACGCTAAACATTGTCTGTCACATGACAAGTGTGTCGGGCACCCAGTGAGGAACCAACTCATTATTTTAATATAATGTTTCCTATAAATAGTTTGCTAATCTCTATTTCACGATGAATAGTCCTTATTACCACGTTAAACTTAATCTCACACAATAACTGGAACATCAAATGATGATCGATTGATTGATTTGTTTTTTATGGTTTATCAACCTCTTGCAGGTTATTTAAAGCCAGAAAATATTTTGGGATTGCAATAATTGTTTTAGGAGGGATAATGATTTTCTGATTCAAGTCTTACTATTTAACTCATAACTGGGGTACATGATGTGTATTTATACCTTCCCCGTAGATATTTGAACGACTGGAATTGGAACTCGGCTCTCCGATTAATAATTCCGAGCCGGTATCAATTACACCACCTGCATATCTAAGCTTAAATAATTTTATATTTCCAAGCGGTCACTCACCTGAGTACAGACCAGACTCGACGTTGCTTAACTTCGTGATCGTACGGGAACCAGAGTTTCAACATGATGTCTCTGTAACCAAAATTTCCAGTCAAGTTTCATCTTCAAAAATTTAAGTGCAATATCAATCAATATATGTTTGATCTTTATTTGTTCTCGCTCCTTAATAATGTTTCTATTTTTCTTATATTCTTTCAGACACAGTAAACATTGCATCTTAGTGGTTTTGTTACCTTGCTTGGGGTGTAATGATTAAAAAATATCTTTTTAACAATCATTGTTGTGAACAACAAAAGAAGTTATTGTCAGCATTCATATCACGTATTTCATCGCTATGAATTATGAGTCAACCAACCAAGTCTGAACCAAGGTGTAATGGTAAGAAACCGCTACTAAAATTAGCTTATCATTTCTTCTGTTAGGGTTTTCGGAAGGAAATGACGTATAACGCCGGTATATATTGTCAACAAATCAAGGCAGAACTCAGGTTGAATAGTAAGAAACTGCTTCTAGAATTAGCTTATCATCTTTTCTGTTCGGGTTTTCGGAAAGAAATTACATATTTCGCCGATAGGTATTGTCAACAAATTAAGTCAGAACTCAGGTTGAATGGTAAGAAACTGCTTCTAGAATTAGCTTATCGCTTCTTCTATCCGATAGTGTATCGTTTATACTGTATATCAGAGTTGAATATGGGGCAAATTGTTAAGGGCGTTTTTAGATTTTTGAGGAGCTTTCACTTGATAACAGAACAAAACGTTCCATTATCTGAAACATTCTTTAAACACCAAAGCTATCCTTTCATTTTTGCATCGCATTGCTACAGGTAGCGTCAACAGACAAAGAAAAAGTGGTTATCACAAAACGAGAAACTTCCCTGCGGTATTTCCGCATAAGTCAATATAACAATCCCGACGGGAATTGGAACTCTATCTCTCCGATTAACAACTCAGAGCAATCATCTATTACATCGCCCGCATATTCAAGCTTACAGCACCTTGTATTCCGAAGCAGTCACCCATCGAGGTACTGACCAATCTCGACGTCGCTTAACTTTGGTGATCGTACGAGAACAGGTGTTTGAGCGTGATATGGCCGTAAGCACTGCAAGGATCGAACTCAATATCTGAGTGAAACCTGCTAATTATTGTTTTAATACTTTGTATATTTTTGTCGTCCAAAATTTATATATACATATATATATAGAGAGAGAGAGAGTCGCACGGAAGCAGCCTGTGAGGATCGAACCCAAGACGGTGATTTGGCGAGATCATTTTGCTATAAACATTGCTCTGAGGCAAGCCTTTATACCGTTTGCTAATACGATTAGATTGGGATGGCCAAAAAGTTCGTTCGTTTTCTTAAATATATTTTTTACTTAATAAACGAACGAACTTTTCGGACAGCCCAATTGCGCGTTTTTTCAAATCCCACGGAACTTCTCTAGTTCTCTTATTTACATTGTTTACAGTATTCGGACCGCATCTTTATTGAAATATTCACAATGTTTTGACCGTGGTACACTCTGGCCTTCTTCAGGATTTCTATATATATTCGGAGATGAGGTATTGTAACTATTTACATTATTCGGACTGTTATCTTTATTTATATATTCACGACGTTTCGGACGTTCAACACTTTCTTCAGGTGATATACGTTGAAATTTTGAATCGACCCTTTATTTCAATATATATCATCTGAAGAAGGCCGGAGCGTACAACGTCCGAAACGTTGTGAGTATGACTATAAAGATGAGGACAACAGTCCAAATAATGTAAATAGTGTAAATATTTACAACTCATCTCAGAAATATAGACAGATATTGAAGGAGTGAATATGGCAATAAAGATGAGGACAACAGTCTGAAAAATATAAATAGTGTAAATAATTACAATACCTCATCTCAGAAATATAGACAGATATTGAAGGAGTGAATATGGCAATAGAGATGAGGACAACAGTCTGAACAATGTAAATAGTGTAAATAATTACAATACCTCATCTCAGAAATATAAGATATTGAAGGAGTGAATATGGCAATAAAGATGAGGACAACAGTCCGAACAATGTAAATAGTGTAAATAATTACAATACCTCATCTCAGAAATATAGACAAATATTGAAGTAGTGAATATGGCAATAAAGATGAGGACAACAGTCTAAAGAATATAAATAGTGTAAATAATTACAATACCTCATCTCAGAAATATAGACAGATACTGAAGGAGTGAATATGGCAATAAAGATGAGGACAACAGTCTGAACAATGTAAATAGTGTAAATAATTACAATACCACATCTCAAAAATTTAGACAGATATTGAAGGAGTGAATATGGCAATAGAGATGAGGACAACAGTCCGAACAATGTAAATAGTGTAAATAATTACAATACCTCATCTCAAAAATTTAGACAGATATTGAAGGAGTGAATATGGCAATAGAGATGAGGACAACAGTCTGAACAATGTAAATAGTGTAAATAATTACAATACCTCATCTCAAAAATTTAGACAGATATTGAAGGAGTGAATATGACAATGGAGATGAGGACAACAGTCTGAACAATGTACATAGTGTAAATAATTACAATACCTCATCTCAAAAATATAGACAGATATTGAAGGAGTGAATATGGCAATAAAGATGAGGACAACAGTCTGAAAATGTAAATAGTGTAAATAATTACAATACCTCATCTCAGAAATATAGACAGATATTGAAGGAGTGAATATGGCAAAAGAGATGAGGACAACAGTCCGAACAATGTAAATAGTGTAAATAATTACAATACCTCATCTCAGAAATATAGACAGATATTGAAGAAGTGAATATGGCAATAAAGATGAGGACAACAGTCCGAATAATGTAAATAGTGTAAATAATTACAATACCTCATCTCAAAAATTTAGACAGATATTGAAGGAGTGAATATGGCAATAGAGATGAGGACAACAGTCTGAACAATGTAAATAGTGTAAATAATTAAAATACCTCATCTCAAAAATTTAGACAGATATTGAAGGAGTGAATATGGCAATAGAGATGAGGACAACAGTCCGAACAATGTAAATAGTGTAAATAATTACAATACCTCATCTCAAAAATATAGACAGATATTGAAGGAGTGAATATGGCAATAAAGATGAGGACAACAGTCCGAAAAATGTAAATAGTGTAAATAATGACAATACCTCATCTCAGAAATATAGACAGATATTGAAGGAGTGAATATGGCAATAAAGATGAGGACAACAGTCCGAATAATGTAAATAGTGTAAATAATTACAATACCTCATCTCAGAAATATAGACAGATATTGAAGGAGTGAATATGGCAATAAAGATGAGGACAACAGTCCGAATAATGTAAATAGTGTAAATAATTACAATACCTCATCTCAGAAATATAGACAGATATTGAAGGAGTGAATATGGCAATGGAGATGATGACAACAGTCTGAACAATGTAAATAGTGTAAATAATTACAATACCTCATCTCAGAAATATAGACAGATATTGAAGGAGTGAATATGGCAATAAAGTTGAGGACAACAGTCCGAACAATGTAAATAGTGTAAATAATTACAATACCTCATCTCGAAAATTTAGAGAGATATTGAAGGAGTGAATATGGCAATAGAGATGAGGACAACAGTCCGAACAATGTAAATAGTGTAAATAATTACAATACCTCATCTCAAAAATATAGACAGATATTGAAGGATGAATATGGCAATAAAGATGAGGACAACAGTCTGAACAATGTAAATAGTGTAAATAATTACAATACCTCATCTCAGAAATATAGACAGATATTGAATGAGTGAATATGGCAATAAAGATGAGGACAACAGTCTGAAAAATGTAAATAGTGTAAATAATTACAATACCACATCTCAGAAATATAGACAGATATTGAAGGAGTGAATATGGCAATAAAGATGAGGACAACAGTCTAAAGAATATAAATAGTGTAAATAATTACAATACCTCATCTCAGAAATATAGACAGATATTGAAGTAGTGAATATGGCAATAAAGATGAGGACAACAGTCCGAATAATGTAAATAGTGTAAATAATTACAATACCTCATCTCAAAAATTTAGAGAGATATTGAAGGAGTGAATATGGCAATAGAGATGAGGACAACAGTCCGAACAATGTAAATAGTGTAAATAATTACAATACCTCATCTCAAAAATATAGACAGATATTGAAGGATGTATATGGCAATAAAGATGAGGACAACAGTCTAAAGAATATAAATAGTGTAAATAATTACAATACCTCATCTCAGAAATATAGACAGATATTGAAGGAGTGAATATGGCAATAAAGATGAGGACAACAGTCCGAATAATGTAAATAGTGTAAATAATTACAATACCTCATCTCAAAAATTTAGACAGATATTGAAGGAGTGAATATGGCAATAGAGATGAGGACAACAGTCCGAACAATATAAATAGTGTAAATAATTACAATACCTCATCTCAAAAATATAGACAGATATTGAAGGATGAATATGGCAATAAAGATGAGGACAACAGTCTGAACAATGTAAATAGTGTAAATAATTACAATACCTCATCTCAGAAATATAGACAGATATTGAAGGAGTGAATATGGCAATAAAGATGAGGACAACAGTCCGAATAATGTAAATAGTGTAAATAATTACAATACCTCATCTCAGAAATATAGACAGATATTGAAGGAGTGAATATGGCAATAGAGATGAGGACAACAGTCCGAACAATATAAATAGTGTAAATAATTACAATACCTCATCTCAAAAATTTAGACAGATATTGAAGTAGTGAATATGGCAATAGAGATGAGGACAACAGTCCGAACAATGTAAATAGTGTAAATAATTACAATACCTCATCTCAAAAATTTAGACAGATATTGAAGGAGTGAATATGGCAATAGAGATGAGGACAACAGTCTGAACAATGTAAATAGTGTAAATAATTACAATACCTCATCTCAAAAATTTAGACAGATATTGAAGGAGTGAATATGACAATGGAGATGAGGACAACAGTCTGAACAATGTACATAGTGTAAATAATTACAATACCTCATCTCAAAAATATAGACAGATATTGAAGGAGTGAATATGGCAATAAAGATGAGGACAACAGTCTGAAAATGTAAATAGTGTAAATAATTACAATACCTCATCTCAGAAATATAGACAGATATTGAAGGAGTGAATATGGCAAAAGAGATGAGGACAACAGTCCGAACAATGTAAATAGTGTAAATAATTACAATACCTCATCTCAGAAATATAGACAGATATTGAAGAAGTGAATATGGCAATAAAGATGAGGACAACAGTCCGAATAATGTAAATAGTGTAAATAATTACAATACCTCATCTCAAAAATTTAGACATATATTGAAGGAGTGAATATGGCAATAGAGATGAGGACAACAGTCTGAACAATGTAAATAGTGTAAATAATTAAAATACCTCATCTCAAAAATTTAGACAGATATTGAAGGAGTGAATATGGCAATAGAGATGAGGACAACAGTCCGAACGATGTAAATAGTGTAAATAATTACAATACCTCATCTCAAAAATATAGACAGATATTGAAGGAGTGAATATGGCAATAAAGATGAGGACAACAGTTCGAATAATGTAAATAGTGTAAATAATGACAATACCTCATCTCAGAAATATAGACAGATATTGAAGGAGTGAATATGGCAATAAAGATGAGGACAACAGTCCGAATAATGTAAATAGTGTAAATAATTACAATACCTCATCTCAGAAATATAGACAGATATTGAAGGAGTGAATATGGCAATAAAGATGAGGACAACAGTCCGAATAATGTAAATAGTGTAAATAATTACAATACCTCATCTCAGAAATATAGACAGATATTGAAGGAGTGAATATGGCAATGGAGATGATGACAACAGTCTGAACAATGTAAATAGTGTAAATAATTACAATACCTCATCTCAGAAATATAGACAGATATTGAAGGAGTGAATATGGCAATAAAGATGAGGACAACAGTCTGAAAAATGTAAATAGTGTAAATAATTACAATACCTCATCTCAGAATTATAGACAGATATTGAAGGAATGAATATGGCAATAAAGATGAGGACAACAGTCTAAAGAATATAAATAGTGTAAATAATTACAATACCTCATCTCAGAAATATAGACAGATATTGAAGGAGTGAATATGGCAATAAAGATGAGGACAACAGTCCGAACAATGTAAATAGTGTAAATAATTACAATACCTCATCTCGAAAATTTAGAGAGATATTGAAGGAGTGAATATGGCAATAGAGATAAGGACAACAGTCCGAACAATGTAAATAGTGTAAATAATTACAATACCTCATCTCAAAAATATAGACAGATATTGAAGGATGAATATGGCAATAAAGATGAGGACAACAGTCTGAACAATGTAAATAGTGTAAATAATTACAATACCTCATCTCAGAAATATAGACAGATATTGAATGAGTGAATATGGCAATAAAGATGAGAACAACAGTCTGAAAAATGTAAATAGTGTAAATAATTACAATACCACATCTCAGAAATATAGACAGATATTGAAGGAGTGAATATGGCAATAAAGATGAGGACAACAGTCTAAAGAATATAAATAGTGTAAATAATTACAATACCTCATCTCAGAAATATAGACAGATATTGAAGTAGTGAATATGGCAATAAAGATGAGGACAACAGTCCGAATAATGTAAATAGTGTAAATAATTACAATACCTCATCTCAAAAATTTAGAGAGATATTGAAGGAGTGAATATGGCAATAGAGATGAGGACAACAGTCCGAACAATGTAAATAGTGTAAATAATTACAATACCTCATCTCAAAAATATAGACAGATATTGAAGGATGAATATGGCAATAAAGATGAGGACAACAGTCTGAACAATGTAAATAGTGTAAATAATTACAATACCTCATCTCAGAAATATAGACAGATATTGAAGGAGTGAATATGGCAATAAAGATGAGGACAACAGTCCGAATAATGTAAATAGTGTAAATAATTACTATACTTCATCTCAGAAATATAGACAGATATTGAAGGAGTGAATATGGCAATAAAGATGAGGACAACAGTCCGAATAATGTAAATAGTGTAAATAATTACAATACCTCATCTCAGAAATATAGACAGATATTGAAGGAGTGAATATGGCAATAAAGATGAGGACAACAGTCCGAATAATGTAAATAGTGTAAATAATTACTATACTTCATCTCAGAAATATAGACAGATATTGAAGGAGTGAATATGGCAATAAAGATGAGGACAACAGTCCGAACAATGTAAATAGTGTAAATAATTACAATACCTCATCTCAGAAATTTAGACATATATTGAAGGAGTGAATATGGCAATAGAGATGAGGACAACAGTCCGAACAATATAAATAGTGTAAATAATTACAATACCTCATCTCAAAAATTTACACAGATATTGAAGAAGTGAATATGGCAATAGAGATGAGGACAACAGTCTGAACAATGTAAATAGTGTAAATAATTACAATACCTCATCTCAGAAATATAGACAGATATTGAAGGAGTGAATATGACAATAGAGATGAGGATAACAGTCCGAACAATGTAAATAGTGTAAATAATTACAATACCTCATCTCAAAAATATAGACAGATATTGAAGGAGTGAATATGGCAATAAAGATGAGGACAACAGTCCGAATAATGTAAATAGTGTAAATAATTACAATACCTCATCTCAGAAATATAGACAGATATTGAAGGAGTGAATATGGCAATAAAGATGAGGACAACAGTCTGAACAATGTAAATAGTGTAAATAATTACAATACCTCATCTCAAAAATATAGACAGATATTGAAGGAGTGAATATGGCAATAGAGATGAGGACAACAGTCCGAACAATGTAAATAGTGTAAATAATTACAATACCTCATCTCAAAAATATAGACAGATATTGAAGGAGTGAATATGGCAATAAAGATGAGGACAACAGTCCGAATAATGTAAATAGTGTAAATAATTACAATACCTCATCTCAGAAATATAGACAGATATTGAAGGAGTGAATATGGCAATAAAGATGAGGACAACAGTCCGAATAATGTAAATAGTGTAAATAATTACTATACTTCATCTCAGAAATATAGACAGATATTGAAGGAGTGAATATGGCAATAAAGATGAGGACAACAGTCCGAATAATGTAAATAGTGTAAATAATTACAATACCTCATCTCAGAAATATAGACAGATATTGAAGGAGTGAATATGGCAATAAAGATGAGGACAACAGTCCGAATAATGTAAATAGTGTAAATAATTACTATACTTCATCTCAGAAATATAGACAGATATTGAAGGAGTGAATATGGCAATAAAGATGAGGACAACAGTCCGAACAATGTAAATAGTGTAAATAATTACAATACCTCATCTCAGAAATTTAGACATATATTGAAGGAGTGAATATGGCAATAGAGATGAGGACAACAGTCCGAACAATATAAATAGTGTAAATAATTACAATACCTCATCTCAAAAATTTACACAGATATTGAAGAAGTGAATATGGCAATAGAGATGAGGACAACAGTCTGAACAATGTAAATAGTGTAAATAATTACAATACCTCATCTCAGAAATATAGACAGATATTGAAGGAGTGAATATGACAATAGAGATGAGGATAACAGTCCGAACAATGTAAATAGTGTAAATAATTACAATACCTCATCTCAAAAATATAGACAGATATTGAAGGAGTGAATATGGCAATAAAGATGAGGACAACAGTCCGAATAATGTAAATAGTGTAAATAATTACAATACCTCATCTCAGAAATATAGACAGATATTGAAGGAGTGAATATGGCAATAAAGATGAGGACAACAGTCCGAATAATGTAAATAGTGTAAATAATTACAATACCTCATCTCAGAAATATAGACAGATATTGAAGGAGTGAATATGGCAATAAAGATGAGGACAACAGTCCGAATAATGTAAATAGTGTAAATAATTACAATACCTCATCTCAGAAATATAGACAGATATTGAAGGAGTGAATATGGCAATAAAGATGAGGACAACAGTCCGAATAATGTAAATAGTGTAAATAATTACAATACCTCATCTCAGAAATATAGACAGATATTGAAGGAGTGAATATGGCAATAAAGATGAGGACAACAGTCCGAATAATGTAAATAGTGTAAATAATTACAATACCTCATCTCAGAAATATAGACAGATATTGAAGGAGTGAATTTGGCAATAAAGATGAGGACAACAGTCCGAATAATGTAAATAGTGTAAATAATTACAATAACTCATCTCAGAAATATAGACAGATATTGAAGGAGTGAATATGGCAATAAAGATGAGGACAACAGTCCGAATAATGTAAATAGTGTAAATAATTACAATACCTCATCTCAGAAATATAGACAGATATTGAAGGAGTGAATATGGCAATAAAGATGAGGACAACAGTCCGAATAATGTAAATAGTGTAAATAATTACAATACCTCATCTCAGAAATATAGACAGATATTGAAGGAGTGAATATGGCAATAAAGATGAGGACAACAGTCCGAATAATGTAAATAGTGTAAATAATTACAATACCTCATCTCAGAAATATAGACAGATATTGAAGGAGTGAATATGGCAATAAAGATGAGGACAACAGTCCGAATAATGTAAATAGTGTAAATAATTACAATACCTCATCTCAGAAATATAGACAGATATTGAAGGAGTGAATTTGGCAATAAAGATGAGGACAACAGTCCGAATAATGTAAATAGTGTAAATAATTACAATAACTCATCTCAGAAATATAGACAGATATTGAAGGAGTGAATATGGCAATAAAGATGAGGACAACAGTCCGAATAATGTAAATAGTGTAAATAATTACAATACCTCATCTCAGAAATATAGACAGATATTGAAGGAGTGAATATGGCAATAAAGATGAGGACAACAGTCTGAACAATGTAAATAGTGTAAATAATTACAATACCTCATCTCAAAAATATAGACAGATATTGAAGGAGTGAATATGGCAATAGAGATGAGGACAACAGTCCGAACAATGTAAATAGTGTAAATAATTACAATACCTCATCTCAAAAATATAGACAGATATTGAAGGAGTGAATATGGCAATAAAGATGAGGACAACAGTCCGAATAATGTAAATAGTGTAAATAATTACAATACCTCATCTCAGAAATATAGACAGATATTGAAGGAGTGAATATGGCAATAAAGATGAGGACAACAGTCCGAATAATGTAAATAGTGTAAATAATTACAATACCTCATCTCAGAAATATAGACAGATATTGAAGGAGTGAATATGGCAATAAAGATGAGGACAACAGTCCGAATAATGTAAATAGTGTAAATAATTACAATACCTCATCTCAGAAATATAGACAGATATTGAAGGAGTGAATATGGCAATAAAGATGAGGACAACAGTCCGAATAATGTAAATAGTGTAAATAATTACAATACCTCATCTCAGAAATATAGACAGATATTGAAGGAGTGAATATGGCAATAAAGATGAGGACAACAGTCCGAATAATGTAAATAGTGTAAATAATTACAATACCTCATCTCAGAAATATAGACAGATATTGAAGGAGTGAATATGGCAATAAAGATGAGGACAACAGTCCGAATAATGTAAATAGTGTAAATAATTACAATACCTCATCTCAGAAATATAGACAGATATTGAAGGAGTGAATTTGGCAATAAAGATGAGGACAACAGTCCGAATAATGTAAATAGTGTAAATAATTACAATAACTCATCTCAGAAATATAGACAGATATTGAAGGAGTGAATATGGCAATAAAGATGAGGACAACAGTCCGAATAATGTAAATACTGTAAATAATTACAATACCTCATCTCAGAAATATAGACAGATATTGAAGGAGTGAATATGGCAATAAAGATGAGGACAACAGTCCGAATAATGTAAATAGTGTCAATAATTACAATACCTCATCTCAGAAGTATAGACAGATATTGAAGGAGTGAATATGGCAATAAAGATGAGGACAACAGTCCAAATAATGTAAATAGTGTTAATATTTACAACTCATCTCAGAAATATAGAAAGTCGTTCTTCTTTTATGGTCGATCATGACTCTCCACAATTTCCTTTTGCTTCTCTAAGTAATGTTTTACTTTTACCATCCGTCTTTCAATTATTTTGGAACCCATTCACAGAAACCCTAACCCTTGTGCATCTCTTTTGTTTAGGGGCCAGAAAGAATGACACGGAAGACGAATGTAGCTTGAACAAGTGTATTGAAATAACAGATATATACAAAGCAAGAGTGTTAGTAATAAGCAGATAGAGGTGTACGTCCGAACGGTAGGTTAACACTGTGTCTCCGCTTCTCAACCGACTACCCTAAGACTGTATATTTAACAGACCCCCCCCCACACACACACACACAAGGCCGAGTTTAACGTTGGTTTCTCCGAGCCCGTAGGCTCGGCAAAAAATATTCCCTTGGAACCCACATAATCAGTTTCGGGATCTGTCTACCTCACCGGACGAAACTCTGCCCTTCGGCAAAGCTTCGTCCGGGTTCCTCTCTGCCAAAACAGAGAGTTCGCGAGAAGTCGCACACATTCAGAGACAGCTCACGAATCTTGATAGGAAGTCTTGCAGATAGTGTTTATGAAAGGAGGAAGAGTTCATTCTACTGTAGGAAAGCTTACCACAACAATCTCTTGTCCCCAACATGACCTATGAGGGTTGAATTATCTAGGTTTTCTTTCTTCTATAAGTGTCCCAGGAATGACATTTGTCTCTTTCGGGACGTTAGCATAAGTTGTCTTATTACGCTTTATTTTTCCTTATGAAACTACTTTGATCGTCATTTTCTTTACATGTTCTTCATAACATTTATCGATAGAAGCACATCTCCTTTACTTCAAATGTCCACTTCATCTGTAAGGCAGTCCTCCAATAAAGATTGTCATATTAGATATTACATAGCAGTTCAGATGCTCTCTTTCTAACGATATTATCCTATGTCTTCATACTTTGCTTAGCTTATGGAAGGCATGAAGAGAGTGTCCATCATTTACTGCTATATAGCAGATTAGATATTACATAGCAGTTCAGCACTGTTTTCTTTGTTTCTAATGTTATTTTCCTATCTCTTAATAATTTGTTTAGTTTGTGATAGGCATAAAAAGATTGTTCTGCATTAACTGGCATATAGGAGATTAGATATTACATAGCAGTACAGCACACCATTCTTCGTTTCTAACGATATTTTCCTATGTCTTAATACTTTGCTTTGTTTCCGGAAGGCAATCTTTCGCTATTCCTATTGTGCTTCGGATTTCGCTGTCACATATTTTGTCACTTGCTACATCTATATCCAGATAATCAAATTGTCTCGTGAGACAATAGCTCAGTGTATTACAGATTTGGCTGGTAATTTGCGGACAGAGTAATTGTCAGTTGAATCCCTTGGACTCAGTGGGATCGTGGCGTGGAATAACGCAGCAGTACTATTAAGTTGGTGCAAAAATAATGACGTAATAATGTCGTTTTTTGACGTTAAAAAATACGTCAAAAAACGACATTATTACGTCATTATTTTTGCACCAACCTAATAAATAAGGTTATTCAGCATTCAGCTGCATATAGACGATTAGATATTACATAGCAATTCAGTGATGTTTTCTTTCTTTCTAACGATATTTTCCTACGTCTTAATACTTTGCTTAGTTTATGAAACGCATGGACGGATTTTCCAGCATCACTGTCATATAGGAGATTAGATATTACACAGCAGTTCTGTACTCTTTTCTTCGTTTCTAACGATATTTTCCTATCACTTAATACCTTGCTTAGTTTATGAAAGGCATCAAGAGCTTTTCAATTATTCACTGCCATACAGGAGATTAGATATTACATGGCAGTTCGGTACACTTTTTTTCGTTTCTAACGATATTTTCCTATCACTTAATACCTTGCTTAGTTTGTGAAAGGCATAAGGTGAGTTTTCAGCATTCACTACCATATGTAACAGATTAGATATTACAAAGCAGTTCAGATATTTTACTCTATGATTATAACAATATTTTATATATGAGTAAAATTCAATTTAATTGAACAACGCCATTAAAAAAAAAAGCAGTTGTAAAGACACTTGAGCTGCTGGAATAGCCCATCATTCTTGAGGTACCTGATATCTTTGACTGACTGGTGATGATCACGATGTCAGTATCTGTCTATATTTCTGAGATAAGGTATTATGTACACTATTTACATTATTCAGACTATTGTCCTCATCTTTGTCGCCATATTTATTTCAGTGTTTCGGCTGCTGTACGCTCCGGCCTTCTTCAGGTGGTTGGAATGTCGAACTGAACCCTTTATTTAACATGGCACGTAGAACTATGACAGTCTACCCCAGTGAGCGAAATAAAGGGTTCAGTTCGACATTCCAACCACCTGAAGAAGGCCGGGGCGTACCACGGCCGAAAAGTTGTAATAAATATGGCGACAAGGACGAGGACACTAGTCCGAATAATGTAAATAGTGATCATGATATCGTACATCATAGCGGTTGCCGGCCATTGACGTGTTTAGGGGGAACGAGCAGAGGCAATCCATCCCTACATGAACAAACTCCAGTTTATTAAGAAACCACCAACAGCCTCTATTGTATCTTGTTGGGATCTATATTTATATTTTTTTTCCTCTCATGTGTGGTATTACTGTAAGAAATTTGATTTTGGCCCGGTAGTTTATCAGGGTTAGGGTTGTGGAAATATTTGAAGAATATATTTTCCACAGATAGACTTCTGCAAGTCCTCCACAAGCCTACAGTCCAAATAGTATTTTTCATGTTTTCACCACGCATCCATTGTTAAAAAAATATGGAATATAAAGCAAATCCCAGAAAAATACATATCGTAGGCATACACACATTAGTTGAGTAATCCAAAAAGTTACTTGACCCACAAAGTTGTGAGTTCAATACCTGACCAGAGCAGAGGGAACAAAAACATGAAGAGTTGAATGACTAAACGGAAATAACTGGTACTGAGATATCTATAAAAGGCATGGCATGTGGAACTAGAACAATCTACCACTGCGCGTTTTTTCAAATCCCACGGAACTTCTCTAGTTCTCTTATTTACATTGTTTACAGTATTCGGACCGCATCTTTATTGAAATATTCACAATGTTTTGACCGTGGTACACCCTGGCCTTCTTCAGGATTTCTATATATATTCGGAGATGAGGTATTGTAACTATTTACATTATTCGGACTGTTGTCTTTATTTATATATTCACGGCGTTTCGGACGTTCAACACTGGCTTTCTTCAGGTGATATACGTTGAAATTTTGAATCGACCCTTTATTTCAATATATATCATCTGAAGAAGGCCGGAGCGTACAACGTCCAAAACGTTGTAAGTATGACTATAAAGATGAGGACAACAGTCCGAATAATGTAAATAGTCTAAATATTTACAACTCATCTCAGAAATATAGACAGATATTGAAGGAGTGGATATGGCAATAAAGATGAGGACAAAAGTCTGAACAATGTAAATAGTGTAAATAATTACAATACCTCATCTCAGAAATATAGACAAATATTGAAGGAGTGAATATGGCAATAAAGATGAGGACAAAAGTCTGAACAATGTAAATAGTGTAAATAATTACTGTACCTCATCTCAGAAATATAGACTGATGTAAACAGCAGTCAATGTAAGTTTCATAAAGACATACATATAAATACTCTTAAATATATATATATATATATATATATATATATATATATATATATATATATATATATATATATGATTATAGAAAATCCTAAAAATAAAATTTCGGTAATAATTTATTTCATGAATATATTTAAATATTCATCTTTTCAAACCGAATATATATATATATATATATATATATATATATATATATATATATATATATATATATATATATATAATAGCTGGCCATTCGTATTCGAGGATACCCGTCTACTAGGGTTGCTAGCCAATCCCTATTGCAAACGCTCGCTCAGACACATTTGTGTTTGTTCAACACCAACTGAGTCCACCTGTGGTTTATACTGCAACTATGCTGAGCCGGTTTTAACTACAGTTTTGGGGAGAGAGCGCGTTATCTAGCGTGATCAATAATCTGAACAAGGCCAGTACGTTCAAACCGTCGGTCACGATGACATGTGAGTTTGTGCTGGCACAGCCATCGACGGCTCCTAAGGGTTCCGTCTACGCAATTTCACTCACAAAGCCTGGGTCAATCCGTGGTATGGTTTTTCAGGCACTTTCCAAAGGTGCCGCACGCTAGGATCGACAACTTCAGTACGATAACCTCAGGAAGTC
>OZ010608.1:28220591-28265591 GCA_963932145.1 Acanthosepion lycidas | reverse complement strand
TGTGTAGGCGGATGACTGGTCAGTATATTCGGAATTAAACACAAATGTGTTGATATAATGTTTATTGATTATTTTAGAGATCGTAAAATAATTGCATTTGAATAAAATATCAGTCGTATTAATAACAGAAATCGATTGACATAAGCAGAAAATTTGCATTACCGAACTTAACGACCTGGCCCCAACCTTGGTGACATGTGGGCAGACACTGATTTCAAAACAGCTTTCCGCTCAGTTCCTTCCTCGTGCGCGTCTGCACGCATGCGCATTCAACTGCGTGACTCTTTGTGTCTCGTTTTTCGCTTCTCGTTTTATTTTATTTTATTTTTTTTTTTCCATTGTGTCGGATTCTTTCGTAAGTATATTTTTCATTTCAATGTCTATCGTTGCTATGAATTATTACCTATTTAAATAATTCTTTATTCCTTTCAAATTACTGCTTTCAAAAAAAAAAAAAAAAAAAAAGCGGTATAGACTACCTTATGCAACAAGGCTAAGATCGTTTCATTCTCCGACCGTTAGAGTTAACAGCGTAAATCCTCTAGGGTGGGGTTTTACATCAAGTAGTATATGTGCGATAATTTTTGAGTTGTTGAAAAAAAAAAAAAAAAACCTAACAGGTGATTATTTATTTATTATTTTTTTTTTTTTTTTCACTTAGCATGAATTTACTTAATAAAATCGATAGAAAAGATTTTTCAAAGACAAATATATAGATAAATAAATAAATAATGTGGAATTCCTGAGATTGTTAAATTTATTCCCAAATATGGAAGTGGTCTGGCAGCAGAAGACAATCATTTTTAAAGGTTGGTTAATTCCAGTCATCTCTAAATAAGGAGAGCCGAGTGAGAACGAGAAAAAGGATGAGAATATTAAAATGCACCTAATAAGGAAAATCCAAGATTAAAACCACAACCAGAAAAATTCACGAGAGCTACGGCATTTTCGGTTTATAAGACGCACTTTTTACCTCAAAATTTAATGTTAAAATATGCTTCAGTATCTGTCTATATTTCTGAGATTAGGTACTATGTACACTACTTACATTATTCGGGAATATTGTCCTCATCTTTGTCGCATATATTTATTACAACTTTTCGGCAGTTGTACGCTCCGGCCTTCTTCAAGTGGTTGGAATGTCGAACTGAACCCTTTATTTAGCTCACTCGGGTAGACTGTTCTAGTTCCACGTGCCATGTCTAATGGATGTCAGTTATCTCCTGTTAATTCCCCTCTCCAAGTTCTCCACTGCCTTAATCAAGTATTGAACTCACACTCTCTGGGTCCTGTCACTGGATCTAACCAACGCCTTTATCCACTGTGCCACGTGTCCTTGTCAGTTCAATTCAACTGCCGAAACGTTGTAATAAATATGGCGACAAAGATGAGGACAATAGTCCAAATAATGTAAATAGTGTTAAAATATGTTTGCGTCCTGTACGCCGAAATAAACGAAAAAAAAAAAGGAACGAAAAACCTAATGGTCTCACACACAACTGATATAACGTAAAGGGGTTACCAATTCTAATGTTATTTTTAAAATAAGTAAATTCATTATATACCTGGGTTTTTCATATATTTATATATATTAGGTTGGTGCAAAAATAATTTCGTTTTCTAACATATGTTGCTATGTGAGAAAACGAAATTATTTTTGCACCACCCTAATAGAATAGAACTAGATAGATCCGCCTGTCATCCGGTTTACAATTTTCCCCGGTCTTTGAAACAAGAGTAAAGTTTAATCCTTCGTTCCCTGTTAAATATTGGGTTTCCGCTTCCTTCTTGAGTCTTTTTATTCTTTTCCACTCCCAGTAGCCTCTTGCGTCTTAGTGACATTGTCACCTTGCTTGGTGAATAGATTTAAAAAAAAACTCTGAAAATGAGAGAAATATATATAATGTGTGATTAGCAGTAGTGTGGGGGGGTGCGATACGTTATGTCGTTTGGTTGAGTCGGTTAGCCCAGAGACTAAGTCTCCTCAGTGGGGAAACGAGACACGTCTTGTCAGTATGTAGTTGTTTCCTTTTATACTGTTTCATACAACGCCACTTAGTGAGATTAAGTG
The DNA here is from genome assembly GCA_963932145.1 of Acanthosepion lycidas. Taxonomy (NCBI): domain Eukaryota; kingdom Metazoa; phylum Mollusca; class Cephalopoda; order Sepiida; family Sepiidae; genus Acanthosepion; species Acanthosepion lycidas. Next base: position 28,263,520 of record OZ010608.1, on the reverse strand, counting down.
AAGTTTCTGACAGATAAAGTGGAGTAATCCCATATTGGCTGTTATAGTCGACGGTCAAACCTCTCGATGTTTCTGTTAACAAACACTTCAAATCTTTAATGAGAGGGGAATGGAATAGTTGGATGCAGCAGGAAGATGACGGAAAACCTTGATCTGGTGTAAATGCAACTGCAGTCCGTGGGAACATAATAACTGGTATAGAGATTAAGTCATTTAAGGCGTGTTGTATCCGTAACGCATTGATGGCATTATCATTTATCGTAACATAATGATGAAAGCGATAAACGAAAAAAAAACGATGATTTTCCAGGTTTTGAACCAAACTCAGTCATGTGCCATACGTGATAACACGCTTAGGCGATCATGTATCTTTCGATACATGACTGACGAGACATTAGGTTGCCATTTCTTTCAAAGACATATAATCCGGTCTGTCCTGCTACCCATAAGAAGATCCATACATTTTCCAAGAGTATGCAAGCGAATGTGATGGATTCAAGTGGAATTCGAATTCGAATTCGGCTCTCCGATTCTACAACCCGAGCCGCTGTGCATTACTCCACCGTGCCTATGACAATAACCCTTTTTGATTTGTGGAATTTTCTTATGAAATATGTCCCTTTCGATCATAGACGATCATAGCTCTCCACATCTTTCTATCCTTTGTAATGATTAGCAATGTTTGCCTATTTATTATCCTTCCCATTTCCTTTTTGGCTATCCACAAGCTTCTTAGGTAGGTTACTGGCGCTTATCTTCATGTCTCTCCTATTTCAATATGTCCAGTGAGTGTCAAATTCGCCATGCCTTCTTTCCCAGAAATTTCAGTTTCTTTCTGACTCTAACAAAAATAACATTTTGTTCTCATTTTCCAAAATGTTTCATCTTTGTTCATATGCTCCATCTATGATATTCTTGTTGCCTCAAAATTGCCATTGTTATCTCAGCATCTCTATTGCCTCAAAATTGTCATGGTTATCTCAATATCTCTATTGCCTCAAAATTGCCATTGTTATCTCAGCATCTCTATTGCCTCAAAATTGCCATTGTTATCTCAGCATCTCTATTGCCTCAAAATTGCCATTGTTATCTCAGCATCTCTATTGCCTCAAAATTGCCATTGTTATCTCAGCATCTCTATTGCCTCAAAATTGTCATGGTTATCTCAGCATCTCTATTGCCTCAAAATTGCCATTGTTATCTCAACATCTCTATTGCCTCAAAATTGTCATGGTTATCTCAGCATCTCTATTGCCTCAAAATTGCCATTGTTATCTCAACATCTCCATTGCCTCAAAATTGCCATTGTTATCTCAACATCTCTATTGCCTCAAAATTGTCATGGTTATCTCAATATCTCTATTGCCTCAAAATTGCCATTGTTATCTCAGCATCTCTATTGCCTCAAAATTGCCATTGTTATCTCAGCATCTCTATTGCCTCAAAATTGTCATGGTTATCTCAGCATCTCTATTGCCTCAAAATTGTCATGGATATCTTAGCATATCTACTGCCTCAAAATTGTCATGGTTATCTCAGTATCTCTACTGCCTCAAAATTGTCATGTTATCTCAGCATCTCTATTGCCTCAAAATTGCCATTGTTATCTCAGCATCTCTATTGCCTCAAAATTGCCATTGTTATCTCGGCATCTCTATTGCCTCAAAATTGCCATGGTTATCTCAGCATCTCTATTGCCTCAAAATTGTCATGGTTATCTCAACATCTCTATTGCCTCAAAATTGCCATTGTTATTTCGGCATCTCTATTGCCTCAAAATTGCCATGGTTATCTCAGCATCTCTATTGCCTCAAAATTGTCATGGTTATCTCAATATCTCTATTGCCTCAAAATTGTCATGGATATCTTAGCATATCTACTGCCTCAAAATTGTCATGGTTATCTCAGTATCTCTACTGCCTCAAAATTGTCATGTTATCTCAGCATCTCTATTGCCTCAAAATTGCCATTGTTATCTCAGCATCTCTATTGCCTCAAAATTGCCATTGTTATCTCGGCATCTCTATTGCCTCAAAATTGCCATGGTTATCTCAGCATCTCTATTGCCTCAAAATTGTCATGGTTATCTCAACATCTCTATTGCCTCAAAATTGCCATTGTTATTTCGGCATCTCTATTGCCTCAAAATTGCCATGGTTATCTCAGCATCTCTACTGCCTCAAAATTGTCATGGTTATCTCAACATCTCTATTGCCTCAAAATTGTCATGGATATCTTAGCATCTCTACTGCCTCAAAATTGTCATGGTTATCTCAGTATCTCTACTGCCTCAAAATTGTCATGTTATCTCAGCATCTCTATTGCCTCAAAATTGCCATTGTTATCTCAGCATCTCTATTGCCTCAAAATTGCCATTGTTATCTCAGCATCTCTATTGCCTCAAAATTGCCATTGTTATCTCGGCATCTCTATTGCCTCAAAATTGCCATTGTTATCTCGGCATCTCTATTGCCTCAAAATTGCCATTGTTATCTCAGCATCTCTATTGCCTCAAAATTGCCATTGTTATCTCGGCATCTCTATTGCCTCAAAATTGCCATTGTTATCTCAGCATCTCTATTGCCTCAAAATTGCCATTGTTATCTCAGCATCTCTATTGCCTCAAAATTGCCATTGTTGTCTCAGCATCTCTATTTCCTCAAAATTGCCATGGTTATCTCAACATCTCTATTGCCTCAAAATTGCCATGGTTAACTCAGCATGTCTATTGGCTCAAAATTGCCATTGTTGTCTCAGCATCTCTATTGCCTTAAAATTGTCATGGTTATCTCAGCATCTCTATTGCCTCAAAATTGTCATGGTTATCTCGGCATCTCTATTGCCTCAAATTTCCTCTTCATCTTTGAGAAAACTATTTCTCATTCACTACCGTGATTGATATTTCATATCAGTTCACCACGTTTTTTCTTTATTTCAAGCGGAATTTTCCTATTTCTTGATACTTTGTTTAGCTTCTGAAAGACATTTTTCTCTATTCCAACGCGCCTTCCGATTTCGATGTCAAATTCTCCGCCATTTGTTATAGTATTTTCTTGATTCTGGTTTCTTCCGTTTCTAATTCGCATCCTTCATACTAAATCAACGTATTATCACTAGAAACCTTCAGAAAATCCAACTTATTTTTAAACAAGCAATCCACTTTTATGTACCATATACCTTCAGGACTTGGGCGATCATGACTCTCCACACGACTCTTGTAACTCCGAGCAACCTTTAACTTCTTACCATCTTTTCATTTTTTGCAGGTTTTTTTTATGTTTTTTTATTATTTTCATCTGTTGTTGTTTTGCAAATTTCCTATTTTGCATTTTCTTTTAATATGCAACATGATTTCATATTTTCATGCATTGCATCTTTTTACGTTTTATTTTTTCTCTCATTTTAACGCCTGTATCTTTTAAATATGTCTGTCTTGTAAATGTATCTAACCTTCGTAATTTTTCATTTATTTTTCACCTTTTTAATTTTTTGCTTTGCTTCGTTTTTTTATCTTTTTTCAGTTTTTACGTTTTCATCTTTTTCCTTTTTCCTTTTACCTTTTTCATATCTGTACATTGTTTAAATCTTTTAGAAATTTTAAATTTTAATTTTAATTTTTTTTTTTCGTTATTTTTCATCTTTCTCATATTTTCGCATTTTTAAAAATATTTTTTCATTTTTTTTTCTTTTTTAAGTTTTCCATATTTTTTATTTGTTGGCGTTTTAAATATTTCATCTTTTTATCTTTTTTGTCTTTTTCATCTTTTTATGATCTGTTGTTGTATAAGTTATTTATCCTTTTCTTTGTTTCCATTAATTCATTTATTTTTATGCTGTGTCTTTTTCATCATCATTACTGTTTGCATCTTTTACAATTTTTTCCCATATTTTTTAATTATTTTTTTTTTAATCTATTCATCTTTTTTTTTTTTTCATTTTTGAACGGCCAAATTAGTTGAACGATAGCGTTCCAACCATGAAACCCGATCTCAAAGTTCGATTAATCAAGTGGTTGACGTCTTGATATCAGTCCGGGGTAACTTGTCCTAGAGTTGTGTAGTGTTCAAATGTCTATGAAAACTACACCATGAGTTGAGCGAAACTTTGTGAGTGAAACTATAAAGGTGAAACTATAAAAATGAAACTGTTCGAGTGCCATTGCATTTACAAGTCCTCGCCTATTAATTAAGGGAAACTCTTTTTAGTTGGTACTCTATGTAGTGTTGGCTTCTCGATGAAAACACCTGTCAAAGGCTGACTGGCCATGTTGACAGCTTGCCAGTTGGAGTGTGCCACCTGTATCAAATAAAAATAAAATAAAATAAAAACCAGACAACTGTTTTTGTAATAAAAAGGAATAAAAACTTTATAAAGTCTTCTGCATGCCATCAGTTACTCAAGTTCAATGTGAGAGGACATTTTTGAAACTCAGCATCGAAATTCGTTATGTGAGGAGAATTTGTAATCATGCATGTTGTTATGCATTGAAAAAGAATTGCTAGATGAATTAGATGTAGAAGCAATCATTATCAAGTTCACCACTTTCAGACATCTTTTTTATGTTGCATCTTTTTCATCTTTTCTTCTATTCCTTTACATCTTTTACATCTTTTCATCTTTTTTTTTTCTCTCTTTTTTTTTTTTTCATCTTTTAAATTCTATCTCTTTTTGTCTTTTGCAGAGCCTTCCCCAGCTCGTTGGTCGCCAGACTTCCACTATGTTACGGGCCTGTTACCGCCTCCGTCACTTTCTGCGACTGAAATGCCGGACGTGTCATATCATACTCCTATTTGTGTTGCTCTCCGGATCGCAGATTTGGATATGGCTTCGGCGGCAGCAGCAGCATCAACCCGTCACCGTGATGGATCAAGACTTCGGCCTGGAAGAGCCGAGGCACGGGCGCGAGCGAATGGCCGTGCACATCGCTGGCGCCGATGCCTTCAACTACCAGACGCGCCCCATCAACTGTAATCAAATTTATCGCTCCGACAAGGCCGAGATTATCCGAACCTCAAAGATCGGAACCAACTCCAAGTTTTATCGTAAGGTCTTTCTCCAGGAATTCAAAAACTGCAAATCCCTCTTGGAGAAATCGAAGTATATACTCAATGTTAGTCAAGAGGAGAAAACGTTTCCGATCGCCTTTAGCATCTTGCTTTACAAGGACTTTTTCCAAGTGGAGAGACTCCTTCGAGCTATCTACCGGCCGCACAACATCTACTGCCTGCATACTGACGCTAAATCTTCACGTAGTCTACAGGATAACATCCGCCGTTTGACCACCTGCTTTGACAATGTATTCGTTGCTTCCAAGCTCGAAGATGTTGTCTACGCTAGCTATTCCAGGCTTCAAGCTGACTTCAACTGTATGGTCGAGCTGTTACGGTCCAACGTCAGCTGGAAGTACTTCATCAACCTACCCAGCCAAGCCTACCCGCTCAAGACCAACGCAGAGATTGTGAAAATCCTCAAGATTTACAATGGCTCCAACGACATTGAGGGCATTACCGGCACGCGCATGCTGCCCGAGCGATACCAGTACAGTTATCATGTGGTTACGTCAAATAACAAAAGGGTCATTGAAAACACATACAGGAAAAAGACTCCACCGCCACACAATATTCAAATTGTAAAAGGAAGTGCCTACGGCGTTTTCAGCCGGGCATTCGTTCAATTTGTTATGACAGACGGACGTGTTCAGGACTTCAAAAAGTGGCTTGAAGACACCAACAGCCCGGATGAATATATATGGGCCACGTTAAACCATCTTAAATACAACGGACACTTAAATGCACCTGGTGGATATAGAGGTAAGTATAATGTCTACATCTATGCATCCATAAAACAGAGGATGTCTGTGTGTCTGTCTGTGTGATACCTTTTCACTCAAGATCCAGCCAACCGCTTTTGGCCAAACTTGCTACATACATTGTTTTAATGTAAGAGATAGGTTTTTATAGTAAAAAATCAATAATTTTTTTAAATTAATAATCGATAAAACCGATCAAAAATCAATAAAGTCAGCGTTTTCCTCCAATTTTGTTCAAACTCGGTATATAGGTTACTTACATTATGACGAGCTTAAAGAGTCCTCATTTTTATTTCTATGCCACTGCGTTTAACGAAAATCCGCAAAAAACGAAAAGTCGATTTCAACACAAATCGATTTCAACACAATTTTTAAACTAAAAACTCCCTCAATTTTCAAGCAATCTAATACAAACTTCACTCAATTTTCGCCAACAATAAGTTGATTGTTTAACAGTCATTTAATTTGATAGTTAAGAGCACCCATATAGTAAAAATCCGCGTAAATAGCGAAAAATGCCGATTTTTACTGGTTTCTTTCGTATTTTTCGTTGATCTTTCAACCAATTTTCATCAAACTTAATAATTGCTTTATAAATATATCCTCTCTTACATCCCTGGTAGCACACTGACAAACTGAATTTCAAACAATCCAAAATAACTGTGGCCTGAAGTGGGTCTTCATGTTGCTTGTTTTACCCCTTCATGTCTTCGGCTAAATTCCATTGAATAAATACAGACTACTTCTGTTATATCAGTAACTGCATTAATTCAAAATGTTTTTTAATGAAAGTAATTTAAATTGAAGAAGATAGACTCTGTTACATCTAAACATGATACTGTTTTTGCTCCATTCTAATTGAAAGCTTTTTTTTTAATCGACCAGCTGTGTATATATAGAGAAAATGATAAATAAAAGGACACTTAGCAGAAAGAGACAGCTAAAATATCTAAGGTGCATATTAAGAAAAGAGGGCTTGGAAAATTGACACTCACAAGACATATTGAAGGCAACAGGGACACAGGAAAGCAGCACTACCTAACGAGCTAGTGTAAATGATTGGCAGAACAAGGAGTAGGAGAGATAGCAAAAAGAAAAATTACTAAGTGCTAAAAAGGAAGTTGTGGAGAACCATTATCCCTCACGTCCTGAAGTGGTCAGGCACCCAAAAGAAGATATCATTAGTTTTGGTAAAATGGAGATTTATACTTAACATCGGAAAAAGACAGTTGAAATTTCCAGGGCACATATTGAGGAAAGAGGGCTTGGAAAATTGACACTCACAAGACATAATGAAGGCAAGAGAGAGAAAAACAGTGCATAACCTACCTAACGAGCTTGTATAATTGGTTGGCATACCAGTGATTAGGAGAGATAGAAAAAAACGAACTTTACTAAGAGCTAAAAAGGACAGGAAATTGTAGAGAGCTTTGATCGTCCACGTCCTAATGAAGAGACAGGCCACTGTTGTGGTAAAGAAAAGAAAAAAATTGTTAACTTGTAGTAGCAATAAACGCCTGCAATAGATTTCTTCTGTCTCTCGACCGCAACACTTGTAGCCAAATCACAGTTCAAACGATAGTCCGTCGAAACAGTCCAACAGGCAACGTAGAAACGACAAAATGGGGTCACAAATCCAACCATCACTTCTCACTAGCAAAAACGAGTGTTCATCCACCAAGCTCAGAAAAATCCCTCGTAAGCGAAAAACAACGGCTTTTATTAGGTTGGTGCAAAAATAATGACGTGATAATGTCGTTTTTTGACGTATATTTTAACGTCAAAAAACGATATTATTACGTCATTATTTTTTGCACCAACCTAATATTTGCAATACGATTTTTCTGATTGGCCACACCATTCAGGGGAGGAAAGAACATTAGCATAAATTCTACTTTAAGAGTAACAGATTCTTGCTAAATACTTTCGATCATTTTTTTCTTCGGCAGATACACAATATTCACCGCCCCTTCAGTTAAATTGTTCCCTAGCAAAAAAAAAAAATTGACAAAAGACTGTATATACAACATCCCATGCAAATGTAAATGAGAATAAAAAGTTAGCCATCAGATAGAAATTTCCAATGTGAGGAGTGTTGTAGAAAAGAAAAGAAAGAAAAAGTGTAAACTTATATTAGGTTGGTGCAAAAATAATGACGTAATAATGTCGTTTTTTGACGTTAAAAAATACGTCAAAAAACGACATTATTACGTCATTATTTTTGCACCAACCTAATAGTAGCAATAAACGCCTGCAATAGGTTTCTTCTGTCTCCCGTCCGCAACACTTGTAGCCAAATCACAGTTCAAACGATAGTCCGTCGTAACAGTCCAACAGGCAACGTAGAAACGACAAAATGGGGTCATAAATCAAACCTTCACCTTTTGCTAACTATTTTCGATACTTTTTCTTCAGCAGATCGCACACAAAACACAAACTCTTTTTTCGAGGTAGGTGATTATCTCTTTCACTACAGGCGCATAGAATAGGTAAATGGTGACCACTGAAAGACAGACTGATTTAAAATAAAAATAACTTTTACAAACACACGTTTTTCTTAATTTTTCGACCATCTGAATCTTGTAGTGAAACATTTTTAAATGCAGTTTCAGAATCATCTCAAATCATATTCTGGCGATACCTAATTGATCAGAGCGACGTCAGATAGAAGCTGACGGATCCTCAAGGACTCTCTGCCGTACAGCTTCCACCGCTGCGTCAGTGCGCTTAGGACCTCTTCTCGGAAGATCGCCGACTGATCCAGTTCTTTCAAGCAGGGCGATTAGGTACCGAGCCATGTTAGCGCTAGGAGATACTCTGACATTAAAATGTTGCCGGTATTTTCTCTCTGAATTTGAATAATTGATCTTTCATTGAAATAGAAGAACTCGATGAGTTTTACTCGTTGCAGAATATCATACGTAGCCATTTTAATTCTAATTTAATTTAGACAAGAGTAGCATATAACAAGTTTTTAAAACGGTTCACAAATGTCGATTTTAGTGTAATGCTATTTTCTTTGCTCAGCAAAGAGAATAAGAATACCTTCTGCATAAACATGGAATCACCTGTGTTACACGAGTTACTGTGAATGGGTATCCTTCTGTGCGATTCATTTTAGTGGGAAAGAATCGAGTCTGTCAGTATATTATTTTTGAATTCTGCTACCACTTTTCTATCAATGTCAATTTTTGTGCAATTCTGTGCAAAACGTGGATCACAGAGCCTTGATATTTTTCTCACTTCTCATTGGTCAGTTAATATTTAAATCATGTTCTCAACTACGTCCGAATAACATCGTCCTAGTTCCTGACCTGACGAAAATAATTTTCCGACAATAATCAGAAATGCTTTTCGGAGCCTATCAGGTGACTAGAAAACAAATAAATACAATGTACGAGTGAACCTCGCTAGTGAGAATTTACGAACGACTTGCATTAACTAAACTAGTTCACGACGTTTGTGTTTGTATCAGTACTGCAGTGAAGTACAAAGTTAGAATTTTAAGTTCTTCAACACGAGATAACTTCATTGTAATTCAAGTTAAAACATTCAACTCAACTACTCACTAACAACTTCTTCTGGAACTTACTGAAAGCTATTCAGTCACAGTATTGAATCTTGAGGAAACTTAATTACGAACATTACAGAACATTACAAGCATCAACATATTACGAATATTCAACTAAAAGCAACGGAAGCTAATTAAACATTACGGAACATTCACTCCTTCCACTCTTCCGAAGTTAAATGTTTATCAACATATTCTCAGCTTTACAGACTTTTTTCAACTCTCTCACAGTGAACATTTTGAGCGGCAAGTTCATTCGACTTTCTATGAACTCAGATAAAAATATTTTCTTAGTAAAGACATTAATTCCAGTCAAAGGGAAGTAACTCCTATTAATTATGCTTGTATATCATTAACATACATAAATATATTGTTGTTGTTTTTTTTTGTTTTTGTTTTTTTTGCTTTTCGCTCGCTTACACATTTGCAAAAGAAAAAAATGTACGGATTAATGTAGGCAGTCAATACCGCCACATTCTCATTAGCTTCCAAATTCTGTTTGCTATTTATTTACAAAAGCAAATAGAGAGTTAGAACTCTTGAAGAGGGTCGTAGAATGGATCGGCTGAAAGGTTTTAGCACCAACAAAAGCAGCGCAAAGAATGTATTTAATTAAAGATAAATATGTTGCCTTATTACTTTTGTTTGCACGTCGATTAATTCATACTGCCTAAGAAATCTGTTCGTAAAGTGTCCTACCTAGATAAGTGGCGCCTTTGCCCTCTTCAAATATCAACGAAAAAATGTAGCATATGATTCCTACCAGAAAATGTGATATAGTCTTTGTTCCAAGTAGAGTTGATCTGTGGTGACACTCCCAAATCCCTGGAAAATACGAAAACTTAAGGAATCAGCTAGACCATAAAGTCGGTCATGCATGAGAATGAATACAATAGAAAAAGAACAATAACAGCAAGTAAAAAATATGAATACTGAGACATTAGGTTTATGTCCCAAAGATTCATTCACTAGTGGGCCTAAGGGGATAAAAGTCTGCGCAGCCTGTTCTCGGGATATACAAAATGGAAGAAACTATCTTCGTCTGCGTCTCGAATTAAGTTGATTCTGGGAAATCAATAACACAGAGATCCTTATGTTAATGGTCGTTTCCTTATAAGGAAACACCCGACATTCATTTGCCAAGCAGCCAGGCAAACATTTGGTTGAAATTTATAAATTGGAGCCTTAATGACCATCAGTATACTTTAGAATGAAATTGAAGACATGACATACATTGTCAAAAAATAAAAAAATAAATAATAACAATCTGCTATGATTAATCTTATTTCTTGCAAGGTGGTAACATCTTTTCAATGCATGTTTAATTTTGTAAGATTATTTCGTAAAAAATGCAGCTAATTATAATTTTATCCTGAAATAATGTCATTCTCTTGAATCTAAAATTATATAAAAATGTTGTAGCCTATGTATGTCTGTTATCAAACTCTTCCTAGAGTTTTGGAGATAAACTCCATAACTATATATATTCTGAAACTTCATTAACCAAGGTACTTAGATAAGTATATTTGACTTTGATCAAAGGGGTCACCCAGGAGGGGACACACCACTACTGAAATTTTTCTCCTTTGATTTAAATTAAATTTAAATTTGAACAAGGGAATGACTCCTATCCAAGATATAAAAGGAGAAATCCAGAAGATGGAGGTCACATCGGCAAGATCAAAATGAGAAGATATGGGCGTCAACTTGAGCAAGAAATCACAAATCATTCGGTAGTGCATCACAATACATATTTGTTGCGACAATTCAACTGTTATATCAATGGTGAAACCTAATCATCAATTTATTCAATCAAATATTGCATCAAATACATATCAAAGGAGTTAGATCAAGCTGTTTTTGCACAAACCTCCCACTGAAAATTATTTCCCTTTGATTTAAATTAAATTAAATTTGAACAAGGGAATGACTCTTATCCAAAATATAGAAGGAGAAAGCCAGAAGATGGAGGTCAGATCGGTAAGATCATTGAGTAATATTTAAATGCTTCATTTTTCTCTTGAAATTATAACAATGATTTAAAATCAGTCATTATTTTTTTAGAAAAAACGTGTGCCACGCAGCAGGGCGCGGGTAATTTGGCTAGTTAATTATAAAGTTTGAATTTTGGCATTAAATAAAGCATACAAGTGTTGAGATGCTGTTAAATAAAAACAACCCATCATCCTTACCGATAAATTAACTAAACCCGGACACTCGCTGGTTAAAGAGATTTCAATTGGAAATCCAAAATATCATTTGAAATTAGATGCATCACCGTTAACTGTTTCGCGCCTTTTTTGTTACTTCGGCTCACAAATCATGCGAGTATATAGCATGCACGATGTCGCTGAAAAGTAGGGCATGGTAATATTTTGGTGGGTCATGCGTATGATGTTCACCCTTCGGCTTACTATACCAACAGATTAAGGGAGCAATTCGAGAATGAGTTACTTGTTTTCTAGTGTGTCAGAGTGAGAGTGTTAATGTTAATGCGTGTTAATGCATACGATGTATATACAGTATGCATACATAAAAAAATATTTTGTGTGTATGTACATACATGTGTAATTAGCATACAGGGTATTTCCCGTCTCATCACACACGTGTGTCTCGGTCAACAAAGAAGAGGGCGTGATGTATGTCGCTGGAAGAGACCATGTTTTCTCGGCTAATCAGAGCTTGCGAGCATTCAGTTTGCTTCCTTCACGTGAATTGCAGTAAAATTTTGAATATTGTAAGAATTAAATATTACAGGCGGGGGGTGGGGGCACCATACTTTTACAAATACCAAAGTGGGGTATGGCCCCAAATCGGTTGGTATCTTTGAAGCAATGATGCAGAATAAACGCCAATTCACAGCTGATCACTTATGATTTGTCCTCAATGACTGTCGCTTTTTTCATTGACAATGTGCTCTTCATGTTTTCTTCAAGATGCGAAATTCTTCTTCAGGACGTGTGCGATGATGTCTCTCCACAACTTCCTCTACTTTGTGACTTTTTTGTCTTTTTGCTATATCTCCTAATCCCTGTTGACAATTGGCGTAAAACGGCCTTCCCTCCATGATTTGCTATATGAACCAAATCAACACAACACTTTTTATCATTGCACCTCAAGCAAAACAATAAATATGATAATATAATTTTCTAAAGAAGTAATGGATTTATTTATTTATTTATTAATCCGAAAAACTTTATATGATTCCTTGAAATTATCATATCTGCTCAGTTTCATATACCAACATAAACAAAGCAATTTTCTAAAGAAGTAATGGATTTTGTATTTATTAATCCGAGAAACTTTTATATGAGTCCTTGAAACTATCATATCTGCTTAATTTCGTATCGAAACGTAAACAAAGTAATTTTCTAAAGAAGTAATGGATTTTTATTCGTTACTCTGACTAATTTTATCATTTTAAACGTCAATTTTAGTGAATGCTCCTATTTGAGTACACACTTCGTTTATTTATTAAACAGTCCGGTAGACACAAAGAATGCACACACTCAATTAAGCTGAAAAATCGAATCATCCTTGATAATAGCTCAAAGCATAGACGAAAGCGCTCGGAAATATAAAACATTTGGACAGTTCTTACACACCCTTTGTCCAGAAAAGAAAACTCTTGTTCGAACACAAGAAAAATTAAATAAAAAGCTTAACCGTTGAACCTTGTCTGTCGTTTTTAATGAAACATGCATAAAGGAAGGGTTGCTGCCTAAATATACAAAAATAAATATACCGATATTATTTATAGAAAAGGCACAGGAGAGCTACGTTACGGCGGTGGAAAGTATCTGAAGCCGAGATGCCAAGTTGGGACCAAAAGCATTGCAAATTCTTTTTTGGATTTTATCAAGAATCTCTAAATGTGTAACAGGTACACGAAATCACGTGTGGCGGCAATATTCAAAACAATGATATGAGTGCGCCCTCAGATAAAACATATTTGTTTAAGAACATGTCAAAATAAGCAAACGTAAGCATATCGAAATTGAATATGTGTCACCTTAAAATTAATACCATACCCATAATAATTTGTGCTCTGAGTACTATAAAAAATAAAGATACGTACAAGCTTTTTAACAAGATGCCGACTGGTCCAAGAGATTGTTATTTTAACTGCATGTGTACAGCTTGTTTATCTACTGCAGCGTATTTACATTTTCTTTACGCTGATAATCAACGCAAAGAAAATATAATCACTGTACATATTAAGTATCATTAAAATCAGAATTCGTGCAAACAGAACGCGTTTACCATATCTTTTTCAATCATTCAGTCGACAAGTAAGGCAATAAAGACACAAGGGGTTACTAAGTGTCAGAGAATATGAGAAAAAGAAAAACATTATTAAGGAGAGAGAACAATAAAAAATTAAAAAAAAAAGAATTAAGAAGACAAAAGATAACGATTGACATTGCTATTAAATTTTTGAGGATCAAACTTCACTGGATAGCAAGAGACCGGAAGTCATCCCCATAAATGAGAATTGCGAGAGAAGAAACTGATAGCTTATGATCACATCTAGTAATTTCAAGTGTAAAAAAGATTAGACCTAACTGCCAATTTAGTACCGCGCTTAAATTCGTAGAGGTAACAAAGAGGAGAGCTCACCAGAACAATTACCATAAAAATATTTATAGAAAAAAAAAAAACAGAGAAAAGTTACGTTATGGTGATGGAAAAATGACTGAACTCAAGATGCCACGTCAGGACCGATAGTATTGCAGATTATTTTGGGGATTTAATCAAGAATCTCTAAATACATAGCATAAGCACCAGACCAGATATGACAGCAGTATTCCGTGTACGGACAAATGGTAAACCTATAAAAGTGTAAGATAGATTATGCCGAATAAAATTGGTAGGTAATTGTGTACGTAATTCTTTTTTATTTTATACTTTTTTTGTATCTTTTAAATTAATTTTATTTGGCTATATTTCAGGTGACCCAGAAGATAAGCCGTGGCTTGCTACGTATGCTACCTGGAAAGGGGATGCCCCTTGTCACGGCAAGTGGGTGCGAAGTATCTGTGTGTTTGGTGTGGGCGACGTGCCCAGCCTCCTGAACAAGAGGCAACTGTTTGCTAACAAATTTTACCTGGACTACCAGCCAGCCGCCATCCACTGTATGGAGGAGTATTATTTTCGAAAAGTTCGCAGCAAAATGTCTCTTGACACGGAATATTACAAAAATCTACCGTTTGTCAATTCATGAAACAAATCAAAACCCACCCAAAAAATAGTGGGAACCGGGTGTTGGGGGGGGGGTTATTTATAAGTAAGAGAGAATGGTCGATAGAAGAGTAAAAGGAATAATTTTAAGCAAACTTGAAAGCGAAAGTGAATATGGTAGTACGCATGTGTACGATATGACGTGAATTTGTGTACACACAGGCAAGAATCATTATACACAACGTGTATTTGCTTACTTTATAATATATGAAGATATATTTTTTTCGTTTTTTTTTTTTTTTTTTCCTGATGAGAAATTCCTAACTGACATTACAGTGGATTAAAAAAAAAAAAAGAAAAGAAGAAAAGACAATTTCAGAATAAATTTTTCAAAGACCCAAACAGAAATATGAAATGCTACATATCAATAAACAAATGTGCCATTGATTAAAATGGCTCCCATAAACGCGAAAATCGCGGGAAATTTTATCTAGCAAACTTTTATATTTACATATGCCGTAGAATATCCTATATATATATATATATATATATATATATATATATATATATATATATATATATATGCACACACAATATAAACTATTATTTAATTGAAATGTAACTTTTAGTTACGCGTATACATGTCACGTTTTTAATTTACTATATATATATACATATATATATATATATATATATATATATATATATATATATATATATATATATATATATAATGATAATGTTAGATTTTATTATGCAAATCAATGTTTTCACGATGACATTGATATTAACCAACCAATGTTAGTACAACTTTCAGAATATACTTATGTTTATATGAGCAATATATCAAGTGAATTTCAGCTTATATATTAAAAATTAAATTAATTAAAATTATTAATTTTCAAAAAATTATTAAAATATTCAAAATAACTTATTACGGGCGTCTCAGGTTTTATTATACAAACAAAGTGTAACGTAAATTTGTATTTATCAATAAATTCCAGATATAGACACCACCGAAACATATAACTGAATAAATTATTATTTAATTATTCATAAATTGTTCATAAGCTCCATTAGTGTTTAAACCATTAAGTGTATTAAAATTCGACCCTTTTTGAGATTAACATAACATGTAGCAGTTTTTATTGCTTTCCACACATCTTTATTTCAATATCGTTTCTCATTCAAATACACCCTTGTGCAAATGAATTGAAACAACCGATTTAGCTTCTTTTCTTTCGCCATACGCTCAGTTTTAGACCCACTGGAGTGACAGGGTGTAATCGATTTCTATTTTTCCTCAGATTGCAGTGGTGTGCAATAAATTGAATCTATTTTCGGGGTGTATGATGAAGTTTGTTTGGCCTTGAAAAATATTGTGTCATCCGTAATTGCATCAGATTTTTTATCACATCCAGACACTATTGTCTCGACTGTCGATTAGTTGCCCTACGGCCATTATCTGCGATTAACTTTACTCCAAGGAATCGTATGAAACCCACTGGCTAGCCTTACCAGTGAGCAAATCAAACTACTATAGACTGGCCAGGAAACTCTCCTGATTTAAATCAAATCGAGAATCTGAGGTCAATCTTCAAGGAACGACTTCGTGGAATGGACATACGAACTACTAACATGTGCACTGGGTCATGTTTCATTGGGAAATATGAAAAAATGTAAATAATAATGAAATTATTCATTTTGTTTCAATTAATCTGCACAAGGATGTATATATATGAGAATTAATGTATTTTATTTTTTAATCCGACATATTTTTTACTAATTCAAAGGTTTGCTTTTTGTTTTGTTTTTTGTTTGTTTTTTTGTTTTTTGTTTTTGTTTTTTGTAGTGGATACACACACCTATTTGAGTAGAGACTACGTTTTATTTTAAACACTATTTGTTTTGTCTACCGGCCTGTCAGTCGAGAAAACCTATTAAATAAAATGTACCCTCAAGGAAGATTCGAACTTGTGTCCCCCTTTGCAAGAGAAACCACCGCCTGATCCGCCATTATTATGATCCAATTATGTGCGAATCCTGCTGGAAGGCAAACCAAAATCTGTGGCCAATCTGCGAGGAATGATTTCGTGGAATGAACATACGAAGTACTAATATTTGTGCACTGTGTCATTTTTTCACTGGAAAACTACGAAACAAAAAGTAAATAATAATTTCTTTCAATTTGCACAAGGGTGTATGCATCTCTTTTAATAATGGAGCACATGGGTTGTATTGGATTAATATCTGGAGTGGCTGGGGGTCACTCCATTAATTTTATGTCTTTGGGACCATTTTATTAAATGGGCATTAGTCAAAGAATGTAAAGGTGTATTGCCTTGCAATAATATACTGTAATATTAGGTTGGTGCAAAAATAATGACGTAATAATGTCTTTTTTGCCGTTAAAAAATACGTCAAAAAACGACATTATTACGTCATCATTTTGCACTAACCTAATAGTTATAGTCACAATTTCCTTATAAGAAAACATTCGGTATTCACTAAGCGAACAACTAATTCTACCCGAGTTACACTTCATTTTTTTCTTCTCTTTTTTTTGTCTTGTCTTTTTTTATTTTTACTCTCTCTCTCTCTCTCTCTCGAAATCGGGCTGAGATTAAAGTGTGTTATCAGTTCTCATCTGTAATGGTGATGATAATATTATACGTTTTCCCTATAAGGAAATAATATGTTACGCTTCTTTTTTTTTTTTTTTTTTTTTTGTGCTGTCTGCTATCGGGTTGGGATCAAGGTGTAGTATCTGTCTTCGGGCAAACATTTAAAAAGCATGCAAATCTACATTTTATCCCTCTTTTGTGTTTCTGTCTTTGGACAAAGAACAACGAATAAATGAGGGATGTTTGGGCCCGAGGATTCCAAACCTCCGACAGCAACTCCCTCATTGCAAAAAAAAAGACGAGGGTCGGTGGAAATTTGGTTGCTTGCAATTTTTGGCCTTGGCCCATGTGCACGCGCATGACCTCCCCACTTTAAACTGACCTTGTGCCAGCTATATCCCATCAGTGTATCGGGGCGGGGGACAAATATATATTACATGTCTTATTTGTTCTCTATATCTCGGATGGTAATTTTTATATTATCTGTTTCCCTTATAAAAAAAAAACTTTCATTGACCGAGCAGCCTGTGTTAATATCGGCTGAAGTTTATAAAATCTTTCCCTTAAACAATATTTTTCAAGAAATTTGATTTCTTAAGTCCACTAACACTCATTGTTCTTTCTCGTATTGATGGGGGTTTCCTTCCAAAGCTTTTGTTAGAAGTAGTGCGGAAAGCCAACATCTTTATTACGTCATTATCATCTCTTCGAGTTACATGTGCAGTACATTTTGGTTACTGCCTTTGTTAAAAGGCCTCGAGTGAGATTATTTCTTTTATATTAGGTTGGTGCAAAAATAATGACGTTTTCTCACATATGTTACTATGTGAGAAAACGTCATTATTTTTGCACCAACTATAATAAGAATTCTCGAAAATGAAAATAAATACAATCATTTATTCGTGATTCTGTAGCGCCAGTTCACTATAGTCTTCCCTAATACATACAGGCTTCTAAAGTTTTGTTTTGTCACTGTTTATATACGTATGCGAATGCTCATGTCAATTATTTATCTGTTATTTGATTCATTTTTGGGTGGCTCCTTTAAAGATCCCATTCCACAGACTTTCCTGTTGTTCGTAAAAAATACACAACATTTAAGACTGAGATAAGAATTATTAACCAACCTTTTCTGTGGAGAAATGTATTTCTCCTGATCACAGCCGAGTTCTATCGTATCACATCATTATTCTATAAATTTACACTGACTTAATCGACTTTTGGGTTCACAAATTTATTACAAACCATGACAATCTTTCTATATCCGAAATTAAAAAAGTATCAGTAATACAGTTGTTATATATATATATATATATATATATATATATATATATATATATATATATATATATATATATATAGACATGTTTTACGCTACAAAACTTTATGACTGCCATAAAAAGACCCAAATTATTTTTATTGCCTTTCATGATGATAACAGATAAAAAATAAAACTGAAAAACAGGCTAGCTAACCGAGAGAACGACTCAAAGGCTGGTTGTCAGAATAAAGCAACACGTTCCAACGAAAATCTGAATCCTTAAATACACTCCCTCAGACATTCTGACCAATACGTATGGGTCTTCCATCGCAGAACACCTAATAAATAGCCATAATTGTGCTGCTAGTTTCAGTGCGTTCTCACTTACCATTCTTAACAGGTCCCACTCGAATTACCACTTAAAAGTGTTGGAGAACATTTATATTTTATCGTTGATGCCCTCTCTGTGTAAACAGAAGGAATTCGTATTCGGTCTCCAAATAATTTCTATCGAAACAATTATTTTTGTTTGTTCTTCTCCAATGCATATTGTCCATTTTTTTAGTGATAATTCAGTTTATTAACCTCCATTTAGCTCCGTTGAGCGAGGTTTGAAACCAATTAGCTAGCCTGTTTTTTCAGCTTGACTTTATGTAAATATATATATATATATATATATATATATATATATATATATATATATATATAAATTCCCAAGAGGATAGAATCCAGGTAGAATTCAATGTCCAGGACAGAGTAAGAACATAAAGTCTCAAACACTAATATTCCATGGTTATAATTTATTACATTCAGACCTACACATTCAAATATATTAGTGTTTGAGCCTTTTCATATATATATATATATATATATATATATATATATATATATATATATATATATATATATATATATATATATATATATATATATATATATATATATATATATATATATATATATATATGAGATGATGGATTTCTACTTATTTAGCCTACATATATACGTCATTCAACTTTACTTGATCGGCTACGCACGTTTTGGACGTGATGGTAGAAAGCACGTTGGGTCTAACTACGGTTTCTCCTGCCAAGGGCTACGCTGGTTCGAATCGTACTGGAGGAGCGCGTATTTTTCTTTAATAAGAATTCTCGAAAATGAAAATAAATAAATATACTGTTTAATAAATAAACGAAGTGTCTACTGATATATGTGTATCTACTAAAATAACAGTTAAATAATATACATATACGCGTATTGATATACGTAAAATAATATAATTTATATTATGCCAAAGTGAGCATAATTTTGTCAATAAAGTGCTCAGTAGTTATTATAATTATTAACATAAATATATACATTATATAAAACATTCGAGATATTTCGCTTCTAATATTTCATACAAGAATATTGTATTAATTATTTTACGAATATCTAATATTTAAATATTCTACGAATAATTAATACAATATTCTTGTTTGGAACCTGACAAGCGAAACATATCATCACTTTGAATTGGTCTCTGATAAGCTGATAATTTTTTAAACATTTTATTTATATATATATATATATATATATATATATATATATATATATATATATATATATATATATATATATATTTGAACAATAAAAAAATATTAAAAAATTAAAATCTTCAGACACACTGGGTTGTAGATTTATATTCTTTCTTTTTTTTATTATTATTTCATTTAGATTCCTCGACTAGTTTCGGCCAAAATGGCCATCAAGGATAAATATTTCTGCTTGCTGCTAGCAGTGAACTACAGAAACTACAGTTTTATATATATATATATATATATATATATATATATATATATATATATATATATATATATATATATATATATAACAATTTGTAGTTCAGTGCAACTCCTTTGTATACGTAACAGTCATTAGAATAAACAAATACATAAAGAGATTAAAAGATAGATAACAATAAAACAAAATCCTCTCGACACTTAACGACTTGCCGTCGCGCCATGAAATTTCTTCCGCTCTAAACCAACTAGACGGTGACCGCTACCATTAGCTTTGAAATAGATACCCAACTCTACTTTGGCATAACCTTTCCGAAGGTGACTAATCTGTAGATAAGAATTAACTGTCTGACCACCTAACCAAGATGGCGGGCCTAGCCTTTTCCATAGTAATTAATGTTGCAATGGACCATACTTATAAACACGCGCAAACCACAAGATAGCTTATTCCTAAATTTTCGCTTGAAGATAAAACGGGACCCAACACCTTAATACAACTTAATTTTAATAATTATATTGATGGTTTCGGCTCTCGTTTTTGAAACATGAGAACTCTTATGTAGCGAAGGAACCATATTTTTAAAAAAATATTATATATATATATATCAAAAACAGACCACTTTAAGGCTCCATTGTAATAATTTATTTCACCAGAGACCTTTTAAAGGACACTGGATCCTCAGACATCACTTCCAAAAAGTTGAAACGAAAAATGAAATGAAAATGTACACATTTAACGGGTAGTATAGAGTTTATGTAATTTAACAGAGAGGGTAGCAAGGAGTGATGTGAGAGACATGGTTGAGTTTAGAGAGGGTTTATTTTAATATTTCTTTCTATCATACTTAGTATTGAGGAAGGAGGGACCACACATTGACATATTTAAACGGAAATAATATATTGAAAGAGAAAGAGAGAATATATATAAAACAAATTGTAGTTCAGTACAACTCGTAAGAAAAAGAAAAAAGAAAAAAGAAAGAAGTGGGAAGTAAAGAGAAAGAAGATGTATTTAGCGTTTACGGAGGAAGAAGAGGGGTGGTATAGTTTTATCAATTTATGTAAAAAACAACATATTTTAACATTTGATAGTAATTTAAATATATATATATATATATATATATATATATATATATATATATATATAAACATAATTAAATAACTTATAATATCTGTCTGAATTTTTGGATTAAGGAGATAGTATTTATATCTGAACGAATATCCTCAGCGCTCTTGTTATTATCACGTTTCGGTGGTTGTACCATACGGCCTTCTTCCCCTGTCTCTTTGTCCAATATTGGGCACTTTCCCCAATAAATATAGCAAATTTCAAACATATATATATATATGTGTGTGTGTGTGTGTGTGTGTGTATATTTTCAATATAATAAACAAATATCGTATTGCATAATAAAATCACACACCGTCATATAAATTAGACGCGATATTACAAGCTGAGATTCAAATGCGATATTTTGCATATAAATCTAAGTGAATCATGAAAATTTTATCAACATCGGTTGGCTGATAGCAATTTTATTTTGAAAACATTGATTTGCATAATAAAGTCAGACATCGTGAATGTATGTGTCTCTATGCGGACACACAACGATAAAAATGTCTCACTCTCTTCTTATATATCTACCTATATGTCTTTTTCTATATCTACTTATTACATGTCTATCTTTCGATATCTATCTACCTATCTGTCTATCTATCTATCTATCTATCGATCTATCTATATATATATATATATATATATATATATATATATATATATATATATATATCGAGGGAGAGAGAGAGAGAAAGTGAGTGAGTGAGGGAGGGAGGGAGGGAGAGAGAGAAAAACATAGAAAATCGACAGAGGAATCAACACTAGTTGATTTCTATATCCGATATTCACTGTCTCTCTCTATTACAAACCCTCTATGTCCAATAGTGGGCACTTTCCCACATAAATATAGCAAATTTTCAACATTATATATATATATATATATATATATATATATATATATATATATATATATATATATATGCCAGAATTTTGGGGTCACCATCTGGATTTGATAATTGACAAATCTCATACCTTATTTAGTTTGATATTAACTACTACTAGGATGGGAAACTGAAACTTTATAAACCATTATCGGATAGCATTCAAGTTTTAGAGATCTGAAATTTAAAAATTACGGGCTAAAACATTGCAATTAGACAGCAAGAATGATTAGAAGAAACTTCATTAAATAATATCGTTAATATCATTAATATAATGATAAAATTATTCTGGAAGAGAGAGTCGATCTCTACGGAAGTGTGCTAGTAAATTGGATTCGAAAAAAGCACGCACCCTTTAATTTTTATTCAAATTCTTCCAAATCCAGTGGGTGGCACCAAAATTATGCCCTATAGTATATATATATATATATATATATATATATATTATACACACAAGCTCGAGTCTGTCAATATAAATATTATTTAAATGTGGTGTATACATTATATGTGTATATGAGCATGCAAAAGAAATTGAGACGAATTATATATATATATATATACATATATATATATATATATATATATAGTCTTTTTACAAATGGGCGAAGCACAATCTTATATATATATATATATATATATATATATATATATATATATATATATATATATATATAATGTTTTTTTTAATTATTTCTTATTACAATCTTTCTCTAGTAGGACTTCTTAGTCTAGGCTGGTTGTTATTTATTTAGCTGGCTAAGAAAATTAAAAAAAACAAACAGGAATTGCCACTCAGATACGTTGACCACACTAAAATTTATATATGTTTATTTATAATATATATATATATATATATATATATATATATATATATATATATATATATATATATCAACACTTTATATTTATATTTTACACCCAAAGAATATTTTTAGATTTAAACCCAGAAAATATTTTAGACTGTACGAATTCTTTCTCTTCTTTTTGACCTCTATGAACACTTATATATATATATATATATATATATATATATATATATATATATATATATATATATATATATATAAGTGTACACAGAGGTCAACGTTAAACGCTGACAGAGTTTCATTTGTTGAAACTCGGTGTTGACCTCAGTGTCCATTTTTATATATACATACGTTAATATTGAGCACATTTCCCTATAAATACGGCATACCTTATAACTATATTTTCCTTTTGTCTACTTGTTCTTAAGAGGATCCTCTCATATTTACAGACGAGTTTCTTAATATCCTTAAAAGAAAGAAAATTACCATATTAATGTATATACATTTTATTCCCAAGCATTGTCGACATTAGCATAATGTCATCTTCAGGGTCTCTATTTTTATTTTTATTTATTTATTTATTTATTTTTTTTGCTTTTTTGTTCATCTGAAAATTAAAATTTTTACTTGCAAACATGCTGCCAATGTATACAAACTATATATATATATATATATATATATATATATATATCAAGAAAAATATACGGAAAAAACAAACAAAAATCCTTATATGCAATTATGCTGTTTTAATGTTAATATAATGTCAACGTTTATACTAAAAATAAATATACATTTGTATACTTATTTTTAGTGTGTGTGTATATATATATATATATATATATATTGTCATCCAAAGACAGACTGTTTCCCTGTATCACAGCTCATCAGTGTGGGTAGACGTCCGGTTGCCTCTAGCTAGGATCGAAACCCGACTGAATTGGCGTCACGTTGGCGTACATACATATATATATATGCGTGTGTCTTTGTGGTGGGTAAGTACACACACGCACACACACAAACACACACACACACTCACACACACACACACACACACATATATATATATATGTGTGTCTTTGTGGTGGGTAAGTACACACACGCACACACACAAACACACACACACACTCGCACATATATATATATATATATATATATATATATATATATATATGTGTGTGTGTGTCTTTGTGGTGGGTAAGTACACACACGCACACACACAAACACACATACACACTCACACACACATACACACACACACACACACATATATATATATATCACCCCAAAATTGACATCATTTAAAATGTGAATATTTGAGTAACTACATGTTCCAGGCAAATGAAATTAAATAGGCTTCATGTTGACCAATACAAGATTTAGTAATCAAAATTCGAAGAAACTATTCCGGGGGATTTCCGGGGGATTTCCGGGGGATTTATACTTTCGCAAATTCCCAAATATTTAAAATGCGCACCACCTGTGACACGATAAATGTCAAGTGTGTATTCCAGCTCCTACTAAGTACGTTGTAGCATGTATTGCGTAACATCTCTAGCGCTTCAATAATTCTCTGCTTAAGTTCCTTTAGCGAGGTGGGGCTTACAGACCTGTCGTTTCACATAGCCCCCGTGGGAAAATCCCAAGATATCAAATCAGGTGAACGTGGTGATCATTTCAACAGCACATTTTCATTATCACTGGCACGCTCGATCCATCTTCCTGGTAGATTCTCATAGAGATAAGTACACACAGCCAGCTTCCAGTGAGCCCTATCATGCACATTAGGAATGAGCTCATCAAATAACCATTTCTGAAGTATTTGCAGATAAATATTGCCGCGCACATTTCCTTCAAAGTAAAACGGCCCATAAAGACAAAATAACATTAAACATTCAACTTAGTTTTTACACATTTTGTTAAAATTTGATATCATTTGTTCGAGAATTGGGTATGTTATTAGACAACAAAATGAAGTCAGTTTTGGAGGAAACACCATCTATATGTATATGTGTATGTATGTATGCTTGTATATATGTATGTGCGTATCTATGTATATTGTAAGAGAGAGATGAGTTAATATACACACATTCCAATATTTTCTACATACAACGTGTGATACCCTGCCAACGTCAGCCACCAACCAAACCAAGGGAGGTAACACAGTTTTGGTAGCTACGACGGTACTGTCACCCCTGGCGCCACCAGCAGCTTTTGTCACTGGACAGGGTATTGTTTTTTGTTTTTCTTGTTTTGTTTTGTTTTTGTGTGCGTGTGTATGTGTGTGTGTGTGTGTGTGTGTGTAGACGTGTTAGTCGCTTGCAATTTTTTTTTTTTTTTGCAACTGCAAACCAGATTTTCAGCGTTGTGTTAAAAGCGTTTGCTTTAGATCGTTAACTAATACACAACGCACTCATAGCGACCGTTATCAATGACGAAGAATGGAAGGTAAACAGATGTGTTTCACGTCGGAAGTAGCATTATGTTGCGAGCATAGTTTTAATTAACTTTATTTGGGATCTCGACGGGATCCAACTTGATGGCTGTTGAGCTGTGGTCTAGGGATGATTTGAAACACGCTTCTGGCTCCGGCAAGTGATACTCACCTTCAAAATGAAGGAAACAATTGATCACCCAATGAATCCACAGCACCGGCCTCAATAGGTAGTATATGACATCAACAACCCTTTTTCACACAGTCGGATCGTAGCGATTCGCAGCGGTTTTTCTTTTGCTCGTGCGCCTCCCCGCTATGCTCCTCCGATGAAACCGTTAATTCTACTAGGACTGCTTCTTTCAATCACACCATGCTACAATGTCAGCCCTTGTGCCAACAGCAGTTTTTGCCACTGGATAGGCTATTGTTTTATTGTCTTGTGTCTAGACGTGTTTCGAGTTTTATTTATTTATTTATTTATTTATTGCAACTGCATACCAGATTTTCAATGTTGTGTTAAAAGCGTTTGCTTTAGATCGTTAACCAATACACAACGCACTCATAGCGACCGTTATCAATGACGTAGAATGGAAGGTAAACAGATGTGTTTCACGTCGGAAGTAGTATATATTCATATACGAACGTGGAAGACTGAAAGATTAAATCCTTGATTAAACCTTGCAGGAAACCAATATTTATGATTATTTATTCAAACAGAGATATAATTCAAGGAATATCATTTTCGCCATCATCTTATTTGCTTTACTGCTGTTATGGATACTGTACAAAAGTTGTCACCTGCCATCAGTCATCATAGTCTTGAGGCGTTCTAATTGTAACACTGGTACTGAGCGAATAGTATACATTGTGGAAAAGTAGGAAACATTATTATTGTAATTTCCAGCTAGACATTAAGATATATTGACCCGTATATTCTTCCTCTTCTCAACATTATGAAAAATTCCGCGACAAACTTAAATATTGACATCACTGCACAGTATTATTAGGTTGGTGCAAAAATAATGACGTAATAATGTCGTTTTTGGACGTTAAAAAATACGTCAAAAAACGATATTATTACGTCATTATTTTGCACCAACCTAATATTTTGCCAGTGTTTTCCGAACTACTTAAATTGACGGGTCCGCTGGTTAATTTTCGTATATTAAAAAGGCACAGAGGAGCATTGGATAGCGGCTCGGACTGAGGAATCGGGGAGTCGAGTTCGAATTCCAGTTGAATCCATTACATTCACTTACGTGCTAATACCCTTAGGAAAGGTATAAATCCTCTTCTCCTCCACCCACCCAGCTATGGACAAATAGCAATACAAACCGGGTTCTATAGCCTTAGATGGCAACTGGTCTACCGCAGTAAGATAATGGAACCCTACTGCGGGAAAAAAATATCTGCCTCGTCAGTCATGTATCGAAAGATACATGATCGCCTAAGCGACTGACAGATTAATCTTAATTAGATCTTCCTGAAGTCGCGACATTTGTCAGAATCAAAAAATATTATTTTTTTATCGTTTTAAAAGGTGGGGAAGGTCCTGTTCATAATATAAATACAGTGTTAAACCAAATCCTTGACTTTTTAAGCTTACGGCCACATCACGTTGGAGTTAAGCAACGTCGAGCACCCATCAAGGTAGTGACCTTGATGGGTGCTCGATGTACTAGGTGCTGTAAGCTTGCATGTGCGAATGGGGTAGTGGATAATGGCTCGGAATTGTTAATCGGAGAGCCACGTTCCAATTTAAGTTGGGTTTCGTATATTCCCTTACGCGCAAATACCCTTGACAAAAATATGAATCCATCTCTTCTCCCCCAACATCAATGGGTTAATTAGTAAAACTTGTATCACTAAATCATTATTATCTCAACAACAAAAAAAAAGTTAAGCAACGTCGAACCTGATCATTACCCGCTTGAGGATTACAGGTGCTGTAAGCTTCGGTGTGCGGCTGGTGTAATAAATAATTGCTCAAAATTGGAAATCGGAGAGGCAAGTTCCAATTTCATTTCTGTTTGTAATATTCACTTACATACAAATACCCTTGGGAAAGGTATGAATGCAACTGTTTTCCCCCCAGCTATGGGTTAATTAGTAAGACTTGTATCAATAAATAATTATTATCTCCAAAAGAATTCTTACAATCTAAAAATATTTTCTGGCTTTAAATAACAAGTTGCAAGAGGTTGGGAAGCCGTCGAAAAAAAAAAATCAATCAGTTGATTTTTTGAAGAGTTATCCGTACTTTGTTTTTATTTACGAATATCAAGTTTTAAACTTTGCTTACGTCATTGATAACTGCGTACTATAATGAATTGGGAAAAGTGCATCATCAACAGTAATCAATGACGTAAATACAGTTTCAAATTTGACATTTGTAAATAAAATCAAAGTACAAATAAGTCTTTATGCAGTTAGAGATCGATTTGAATCTGCATTTATATTATGAATAGGACCCCACCTTCTAAAATGATAAAAATATTTATTTAATTCGGACAAATGTCGCGGTTTGAAAAAAATTTAATGAATGCAAATCTACAAAAATTATTCCTCCATAAATATTTCCGTATTTTTTACGAACGGACCACTCAGTTTAAGTAGTGGTGTATTTTCAATCAGGGTTGGAGTATAAGATGGTTTTAATTCAAGCAAAACATTGAAGTCAATCATCACGATTCTTTTTTGTTTCTCTTTCCTTGAAGACTAAATATCTTAAACGTTATCGTTTTGAGGAAAACCGAAACGAACCAATCGTTAGATTTGATATCGTGGCATAGTTATATGTCTTCTACAGTTATATTTTATATCCTTTTTGCTCTGCTGACTTTTATATTATTGCATAATGCATGTATGTATGACATCACCTTTACGATCTAACATTTTAGCTTTTGCAACGTAGCCTTATCATGACCTGCGCCATTTTCAATCTTCCATACGACCATTCTTTATGATATGCGGCATTAGTAACATTTTATAACATATTTTACCTTTTTGATACACTCTGGTATATTATACATTTATAAGATACTTTTTTCATATATTGTGACACTAAATTACCTTTACAACTTATTATGTCATATAATATATTTTTATAAGACATTCGTGTTTAAATATGTACCGTTCCGATACATGATGCCAACTGTCATTTTATGTGTGTCATGTAATCTTATACTGCATTGTGACACAGTCAATATTCGAAGCATATTATGACATATTTCATGATTACGAAATATGTTGACATCACATTTCTTCAATATATAGCATGTGTCATATTATACCATTATGAGACATTTCGCTTAGTGACTATCTGGAAAATAGCAAAAACGATTTGCAAACGTTGAAGAACACAGACATAGTTGTTTAACAGTCAAAATCTATGTCTGATTTTCTTTATATTTCAATGTTTATTTTCATCATCGTCAGAACAGTATCAGCAGAAGAGACTTTCGTTGTTTATAAACGGGAGAGCGTAAATGTAAATAAAAAGAAATTGATTCATGGGTTACCGCGCCATTTCTTATTTATTCTTCCATAAAGAAATGAGGAAAGTTACTTCCACTTATAAAATCTGAGAATGATGCGAATAAACATTCTAAAATTTTAAAAGAAATATCAAATATAATCTTTGTATATTAAGCGAATAGTGATTGCCAACAGGTATGCTTTTAGGGTTAATATTGACATTTATCTCTACAAATTTGTGTATAAATAAGGGAAAATATAGAAAAAATAACAGAATTCCACATGGCTAATTTTGAAATTATAAGAGATCTTGCGCTAAAATTATGCTACAAATTAGGAGAAATTTATGATAAATTATAGGTAATTTAGGAAAGAACTGTGAAATTTAGTGGAAATTTATGAAATATCGGTACATTAGGAAAGATTTATTAAATTTGTAAAAATATCGCTACATTAGGATATATTTATGAAATTTGTGAAATACCGCTACATTAGGAAAGATTTATGAAATTTGCGAAATAGTATCTCTAAATTATGAAAGATTTATTAAATTTGTGAAATATCACTACATTAGGCACGATTCATGAAACTTGTGAAATATCGTTACATTAGTAAAGATTTATTAAATTTGTGAAATATCGCTACATTATGAAAGATTTATGAAATTTGTGAAATATCGTCACATTAGGAAAGATTTATGAAATTTGTAAAATATCGCTACACTATGAAAGATGTATGAAATTTGAAAAATATTATCTTTACATCAAGGAAAATTTATTAAATATTATCGCTATATTTGTGGAAATTAATTAAATTTTGCTAAATTAGAACAAAAAATATTATCGCTGCTTTAGTAGAAATTATAAAATATTATCGCCATTTATCGAGAAATTTATTAAATATCGCTACATTGAGGAAAAGTCCTGAAATATTATCGTTACATAACGAGAAATTTATGAAATATTTTCACTACATCAGGAAAAATTCATGAAATGTTATCGCTCTGTTAAAAAGCGAATTTTATTAAATATTACCCCTACATTCCGAAAAAAATATGAAATATCTGTTCCTGATACAGTCTATTTCAAGGACAGTTTTATTATATACAGTACGTTGATTCCATGTCGCGACCTTTTATAAATGCATGTCGATATTTTTAAAAAGATATTTTAAAATAATTATCATGTAATTGTTTATTATCCTACCACACTATCAGACACACGTACATAGCGCTTCGTAGAAAGCTGAAAAATTCAAAATATCATCTCCACAAAATAAAATATTCCATTAAAGGCAACTCTTTGGCTTTAATGGAAAACGTCCGGGAAAGTTTTAAAGAAAAACATTTAACATCTATTGTTCAAGACAGAAAAAAGTAATGCCAAAAAAAAAAAAAAAAAAAAAAAAAAGTTGCTCTTAATAAAAACACGGATTTCTAGCAAAAAACTAAAGACTGAATACAAATGCGCGTTGATTGACAGAAAATCTACCAAATCTTTTTTTTAATCCTTTCACCCGAAGCAATATGCAAAGGGGTACTGGGAGGGAAAGAGAATGACAAGACTTTAGAGGAAAAAACCGAAAACTCAATCCTAAACAGGAAAGAAGTGATAAACATCAACACCTGTTCAAAAGACGAGTAAGGAGCATGAACCGGGCGATAGGCGAACCTATCTACTTTTATTGATTACTAATATATTAGTAAGTCTCACCATTGGAAAATATATTTTCTGCAAACCAATAACTTTATGCAAGTCTTCTATTAATGGCAAATTTTTACGCAACTTGAAATATCATCTTTTTCTAAATATTCGATATTTTCTTAAATATTTCATTTTTAAAACCTTTCTTGGCTATTTCATGAAACAGTTTTTGGGACACTATATATTTTATTTTTGTTGCTATTTTTGAAGCGTCCGTTTTCTACAAATTTACAACTAAATATCTTCAGGACAAATTATGGCAGTTTGTTTTGGAAATGTTCTTTTAAGCCATACTAGCTATTCTGGAGACTTTTTTTTTTCTTCACGTTTCAAAGATTTCCGTGAAGTTAAATAATGGCTATTACTATAGAGCCTTTATACATAAAAAAAACAACTTTGTATGGCGCATCAGTTTAGATTTTCTTTCCCTGTGGGAATGATAGCAGTCGGTAAAGAAATGGCTGACATTAGGTTGTATGTTCCAAATTATCAAACGAGTTAATACAAGTACGAGAAACAAGAGGGAAATTAGTGCGAAGGCAGTTGATATATTTAGAACTAGGAGAGATAGAGAAAAATATTTTAATTAGAGCAGGTGATACTGAAAAAATTTCTATTTCTTTATATACTAAAGATTAAAAATGATGATGATGATGATGATGATAGGGATACATTTTCGTGAACGCAAACATACGGTTTACTTTCGGAATTATTTTACTCATAAAAAGGACTTAGTCTAAGAATATATATATATACATATATATATATATATATATATATATATATATATATATATATATATATAACTTTATTTAAAAATATGATTCCAACACGCTACATAAGATTTCTCATGTTTCAAAACAAGACCGTGTTGGAATCATATTTTTAAATAAATAATTATATTTATGCTTTACTTTTGTATCGAGCACTATTTTTTAAAAATAATAACAATAAAATACTAAAGAACTTTGGATTATTCACCTAACCAGTTCTTTCCTATTTTCTATATATTTTCACACACACACACACACACACACATATATATATATATATATATATATATCAAGCGGTCTGACGATTGCGTCCAGCATGAAACAGCCTGTCGCCTCTGAGTGTTGACTTCAATGTTCACTTTTATACTTTATATATATATATATATATATATATATATATATATATATATATATATATATAAGGATTAAATTTTTAGAACGGAATTTTTTTAAGTGCTCAATATTTAGAATATAATATAGAGTAAATATTACTTTTTATATTATATTGAAAAATTTACTTACTGTAAATGAATTTATCGATATGTTTTTAATTAGCCTGACTACGCAGTTTCGTCGTACAGGTCCACTTGTCAGGGATTGTCTTTGACAAATATTCATTTCTTTTCCTTTTTGTATTAGCAACTCAGTCACTGACGAGCGCATGTTGACGTACGTACCAGTGTTCATCAGTTCATTCATATATATATATATATATATGGGTGAGGTGCACTCCTAAGGGATATTCATTTGACTGCTGAAATCAATATTAAGAGTGTCTGTAACTGTCGTGAAAAATCTTCCAAAATCAGTTTTTGCAAGGTACAACCATCATATATATATATATATATATATATATATATATATATATATATATATATATATAAAGAAATAAAGAACAAATGCAGGCAAGCTAAAGAGGAATGACTCAACGAAATATGAACAGAAATAGAAAGAATGAGTCTCACAAATAAAGCAGATATGCATAAAAAAATAAGAGAACTAACAGGACAAAAGACATGCTCTTCAGTAGGATGAATAAAAACCAATGACGGAATGCTGATATTAGAGAAAGAAAAAATACCTCCGAGATAGAACGTATATAATGGAGAACTCTTCCACGAAGAAGGAGAACAACCAGTAATGCATAGAAATGTTGATGGACCAGAAATATTAAAATCTGAAATGGAATCTGCACTGGCCAAATTGAATAAAAACAAAGCGGCAGGGCCAGACGGAATTGTAATAGACATGCTTGCAGTCTTAGATGATTTCGGCATAGAAATAATATATGAAATCTACAGCAATGGTGATATGACGGAAACGTAAGTTGATCTATTTTCATAGCACTTCCTAATAATCCAGGGACAAACGTATGTTAGCTCTATCGAACAATCAGCCTAATGAGCCATATAACAAAACTTATCATTCGAATTCTGATGAACAGAGCGCACAGCAGAATCAGGCCAGAAATGGTACGGGTGCAGTGCGGGTTCGTCATAAACACTGGAACAAAGAACTCCATATTTACGATGATAACGTTATCAGAAAGAGCAATACAACCGCAGAAGGACGTGTATCTGTGTTTTATAGATTATGCAAAGGCGTTCGATAAAGTACACCATAAAGATCTGTTGTAATTGCTCAGCAATGTTGACATGTTTAAGAAGAATATTAGAGTAATCAAGAACCTATACTGGCAGCAAATTGGCTGCATACGGATAGATAGTGTAAACGCAGGCAATCAAATAAATAATTGTTCAATTTATGCATGAGGTGTAAACATTATAGTGCTGAATACGGCTATACAGAGCAAAGATATGTATTAATTAGTACATATTCGCGTACGAGTATATGTACTAATATATATATATATATATATATATATATATATATATATATATATATATATATAACCAAATGGGTAAATATAGGTAGATATACGAGCGAGTGATTGTTTACAAATAGATATATAAATACCTTATAGTATAAGAAAAAAACAATGTTAAGTAACAGATATTTAATATATATATATATATATATATATATATATATATATATATATATATATATAAGAAATATACATCATATTTTACATTAATAAAACAATTCCTTGTTTCATGTCGAAGCAATTATCAAGTGCTGGAATTTAAAGAAACATAAAATAAAAATTCTAGCACTTGACAATTGCTTCGGGAGGAAACTCGGAGTTATTCTGTTAATGTAAGGTATAATGCATATTTCCTAATATATATATATATATATATATATATATATATATATATATATATATATATATATATATATATTCTGGCGGTTATATTTGTGGGAGTGGCTTGTTGATAAATTTATTTATTTATTTGTTTGGGTTAATTTACCTCAAATAAATAAACAAGCCACACCCGCAAAAATAACCGCCAAAATAGATTAACCACAATGCACCACTGATCCATATATATAAAAAGTCGAGGAAAAATCCAACATTCGCGGTCTGACGATTGCGCCTAGCATGAAACAGCCTGTCGCCTCTGAATGTTAACTTCAATATTCACTTTTATATTTATATTTACATACGCTCTATCTCTGATATTAAGCACTAAGGCTACACGACTGATATCCAATGACACATGGCACAGTGAATAAAGGCGTACAATAGTCCGAATAATGTAAATAGTGTACATAATACCTCATCTCAGAAATATAGACAGATATTTAATATATATATAACGCCCTTGCGGACAGAACCCTCATTATTTATTGCATAAAGAATGCAATTGTGGCCCAAAGCCGAAGGGGAAGTGGGGTGAGGTTGTCATCACTATCCTTAACCTATGTAATTTGATTCGATATCCATTCGTTCATTCCAAAATTAATTGCCTCTTTAAATCCCCCCCCAAAAAAAGACTCCACAATCTATAACTATATAGGGTAGGTTAAAAGTCAGGGATAGAATGTTATCATCTCACAAAAGTCTTAATTTTCGAAGAATTGTCTTCGGGTCAGTGACAAAGAGAAACGCAACGAGAGAGATAGAAGGAATATGTAGCGCCGAGTACTGCTAGTGAATAACACAAGATGATGACGGAAAAATGGGTTGATAGTCAGACGAGCTTCCAAGTGATCCCCTTTTGGAGAAAAACCGCAGACGCAGTGTTGAGAAGAGACAATGGTGTAAAAGTGGCAAGCTTTAGCAGCAATTCATCCACATGCTAATTCATAAACTTTCCTCTACAGCCTTTATGGAAACACATTCCTATTACGTATTGACTTCATCAGAATTGAGTCACCTTAGATCTCCACTTTAAGATACCTTAAACTTTCCATCGTGAAGTAAAAGCCAAAACATATGCACATACAAACATATATATATATATATATATATATATATATATATATATATATATATATATAAAATAGAAGCTAAAAAAACAGCTCTATTTCATCCTCAAGCAAATATTGGAAATTCGCTTGAGGATGAAATAGAGCTGGTTTTTAGCTTCTATTTTTGAAACATGGGAACTCTTATGTAGCGATGGAATAATATTTTTTTAAAATAATTATAATTTAGGCTCTACTTATGTATTGAGCACTGTTTTTGTTTTTTTTTAAAATAAAAACAAAAATACTAAAGAACTTCGGATTATTAACCTAACGGTCCTTTCCTATATTTCTATATATTTGCACACTTATATACATATATGTATGTATAAATAATATATATAATTCAATCGTGCAGGTTAAATGAAAATCGTGGTAAAATGGCCGAAAACTTAGATATGTATGTATACTATATTATATATAGGATTAATACAAATACAAAATTTGTCACTTAGCTGATTGACGTTATTCTCTGGAGTTTCGTAGACGGACCCTCCCACAATCGCTCCGTCAGGAGATATCAGCAATTGACTTATTATTTTCTCGATATTATAGTGAATATTCCGGACTTGAAATACATCTTTTTTTTTCAAATACAGAGTTGTCACTATAATAATGTTTGAATAAATAAAAATGTCAAATTATAAATCAATTAATACTTTATATATATATATATATATATATGTGTGTGTGTGTGTGATTAACATGTAGTTTTAAGGTATGACTGAAGACCTTTAGAGTTGTCTGTTTTCTATTTAAATTAAATGAATATATATATATTATTTACATTATGAGGTATTATGTACACTATTTACATTATTTGGACTATTGTCGCCATATTTATTACGTTTTCTTATCGTTGTATACGCCAACCTTCTTCAGATGATTGGAATGTCGAACAGAACGCTTTATTTCGCTCACTGGGGTAGACGTTTCTAGACTGCCATGTCTAATGGAAGTCAGTTATTATCACCTGTTAATCCCTCTCTCCAAGTTCTCCACTGCCTTAACTAGGTATTGAACTCACACTCTTTGGGTCATGTCACCGGATATAACTAACGCTATTATCCACTGTGCTATGTGTCATTGAGGACACATGGCACAGTGGATAAAGGCGTCCAATAGTCCAAGTAATGTAAATGGTGTACATAATACCTCATCTCAGAAATATAGATAGGTGCTTAATATATATATATATATATATATATATATATATATATATATTAATTCTTATTATATATATATATATATATATATATATATACAGAGAGAGAGAGAGAGAAAGAGAGAGATGTATATATATATATAGAGAGAGAAAGAGAGAGAGATGCATATATATATATAGAGAGAGAGGAGAGAGAGAAAGAGAGAGATGTATATATATATATAAAGTGAGAGAGAGAGGGAGAGAGAGAGAAAGAGAGAGAGATGTATATATATAAATGGACACTAAGGTCAACACCGAGTGGGGACGGTCTGTTTCATGCTTGAACGCAATCTTCAGGTATACCTTAAAACTACATTTTAATCATACTCACACATACACAAGCACACACACACACACACACACATATATATATATATATATATATATATATATATATATATATGGCCGTATGTTTAGAACGTTAGCTTTCCATTTTTCAGGAAGGTCACTTCTCGATGTTATATTGGCCTAAGGATGTGATCTCAGGTAAAAGGGCATTTTCAAGATTCTCGCCATCTCTGAGCAGCTGTGGTTTAAGTCAAGTGAAAACGAGCACGGCGTGCCTTTTTCTTTCCTGTGTCAGATTAAAATCTATCGTGTTAATGCACGTGATACGTCTGAAAATTTGACGCATGCCACGTAAAATTACTTTTGATCGTCTTTCATTTGTTGTCTGCTAAATGTTTCTCTTCAAATACTTGGCACAGATGAAGAATTACCTTTTTTATATTTGATCTATTTTTATTAGGCTAGCATGTAAAAATAAACTCTGTTTAGTAAATACTTACACATATAAATTATTTGTAGGTACTATAGAAAATTAAAAACTGCTAAACTAATAATTACAAAACAACCACTCCCTATCAAATCCAAACTTTAAATGACTAATGTGGTATCACAATTTCGCTGTCCAATACAAGACTGCATTTCTTGTCATAAACTAATTATCTACATTCGGTATAGGACGACAACTATTAGTAGAAGAATTACAAACCACTTAAATGATCTCAGTGTCATAAAAAACACGTAGACAGCCGCCAGCAACTACCTGTTCCCATTCGATGAACACCATCATTCTAAAGCGATCAAATTGCGGCGTTTTGAGATTATGGAAGTTCTTTATATAAAACAATTCAAGCCAAGCTTCAACCTTACCTTATTTAACAAGGGCAGTAACGCGTAGCTGGTCTTTTGGAAGACACCTCAACATGAAATCACAGCCACATTTCTCTCACACAGCTTAGAATTTCTATTAGTTTTACACAATGCAACATAGTCCACACACATTGAAAATATATTAACCAACCCCTTGAAAATGTTTAACGAATTGATTGAAAGCGCTTCGAACAATAATCATTACGTGTAGTTTCTATACTCTCTGAGCCCCAATCCAGGGTAACTGTAAGGGCATTAGAAATAAATAATAACAAATTCTTTGTTTGTTACATTGAACAAATCATGTATAAAAGAATGATCACTGTCAAAATATACCATATTTAAATTATTCAGTTACAGATGATTCCAAAGTATAGTCTGAGTGCCCATGGAAGATCTATATCACTGTCGTTATAAAAGACTGTGGAACTTGCTTGGTAATCACTCCCCCATACGGAAGCATCATATATAGCTCTATTAAATCTCAAATCACCAATCAATAAAAAAAAACACAAGAAAACTAAGATTTTTCGATAACACAAAAGTACTATACTATAACTCTAGAAAAACGATTAAAAATACTATAAGTCTTAACCCTAAAATTCATATATAATAACAATAAAAATTCATTCATTTTTAAAAACGAACATAGTAAATATATTTCTTAAAAAGAACAATAAAACACAAACTTTTCGAATATGGCGATATAACTGCAAAATTATTCGTTAAATGATTTTCAAAATGATATTTGTTGCAGTTGTGTTTTTCTAAATGAGATTTTTTTCTTTTACTTTTTCTTTCTTTTTTTTTTTTTTGTCAGTTTTCGCTCATATGTCCCCTCAATATTTCCTTTCTAAAGAACTGCCAGTTTCATCATCATTTGTTGAAATAATCATAATCGACCAGTGGTCATTTAAAGCGATTTCGATTGGAAAAAACGTGACGTCCTTCGACAGCGGATACGATTTAACAACCAATGTCACCAGCAAAAGAAAAGCACGCTTGCTTATTTTTCTTTTGGAAATTTCTTTTTTATTTTATTCTTTATTCCTCCATTTTGTTGTAAAAACTCCCTTTTCATCGGTAAATATTCGAATTTCTATGCGACTCCAACATTTTCATCCAATTTTAAAGTTGGCATTCAATACCTGAATGTGTCTGTATGTAGAGCCCTTTTACCGAAAATTTACAGTCAGTGTGAATATGCTATCAATGACTCTCCATTCAAATTATTGAATATAATGGAATACCAATTCATAGTAAAACGATCATATGCATTCTATATGTTCTACCAGTTGTTTTATATGGGTTAAAAGAGAGGGACTGAAAAGCTTTCAGCTCAAACTGAAATATTCCAAAAGTACATAATGCGTATTATCACAGATCACAAGTCAATAAACTAAGTAGAAATAACCATTATTAGAAATGTAACCACTTCACCCTTCGATACAATACGCAACAAGTTCTTGAGATTATTTGACACGCTAAAAAATCTAGTGCAAGGTTCGCTAAACTGTGTCTTGATGGTATGGTGCCTGGAAAAATAAGTAGAGGAAAACTAAAACAAATAGTCCTGAGAGTATAAATCTCTATCAATTAATGAGTGGCAGATATTAAATTATTATTTTCCACCCTACAGCCAATTTCCACGCAAACGAAATGTCGCAAGCTTATCGCTACTTTATGTCTATTTTAATGGAAAACTTCCAGGTCCATCAGCATAGGTCAAAAGATGATAAACAAAATGGAAATAACCACTCTTCGAAATTTAAACAATTTATCTTCCTTACCAAATCCTGGAAGCTGTTTAGACACACTAAAATATCTAAATGAAAGGTACACTAAATTGTGTCTTGCGAATATGGTGTATGGAAAAGGACGTAGAGAAAAGCCAAAAGCTACTGGGATGACAAAATTCTGTGGTCACAAATTAATGGGAGCCAGACTGTAAATAAGTTTACTTGAGATCGTAATAAATGGCGGTAAATAAGTCACGTTTATTTTGCAAACATCGGTTCATAACGAGAGCGATAACGAGAACGTGAGCGAGAATTACGAGGCTTTGTTCGAAATATCACGAATTGCCAAAAAATATCCTTTTATCTTACAAATCGAAAAATGATTTGAGAGATTACAATTTCTTTTCTTTTTTTTAAATTCCACATTGATTGTCAAGTTCGATGGATTGAGTACATCGCAAAACAGTCTAAAATCGTCCAAAATTACTCCCCCCGCCCTCCACTTTGTATATTCTTTTTAACCTCTTCCCGGCAATTATTTTAGGAAACAAAATTTCATTTTTCACGAGTATTTTATTAGTTTTTAATATAGTAACTAAGAAATTGAGAGACCTTGAAGTACCCGCGCCGTGGCTAAAACCTCTATCAGATGCATGAGTTGACAATTGGAATCGTTTCAAGCTCAGAAGGACATAAAAAGAATCATGATCAACGAACATAGCTAGTTTTTGAACGCTATGTTTTGGACGTGTTTATTCGTCTATGTCTGAAAAAGACACTTTCAGTAAAAACGTATATACGCGGAAAGGGTTAAACGAAAATTCATTGCTTGTTTTAAATTACCTCATAATTTCCCGTCAAGCAATGCGATAAAGCCACTAAGCCACAAGGAGTTACTAAGGATGAAAGAAATAGAAAACGTTAGTGAGGAGAAAGGACAATAAAAGAACAGAAGGTGACGATTGGCATTGCTTTTTAAATCTTTCAAGATCGTAGATGACAGGAAAGCAATAAGCCGGAATAGAGTTCCACGGGCGAGAGGTGAGATGAAAAAAAAAACAGAATAGAAACTATTAGAAGAAAACGTAAGGTTAGATCTAGTAATTTCAGTAGTAAAATTATGAGACCTAGCTCTCAAACTAGTACTGCGCTTAAATTCGTGAAGTTGAGTTACCGAAGAAGAAAGTTTGCCAGAATAATTACCATGAAAATATATTTCGAAAAGGCAAGGTGAAGCTATGTTACGACGGTGTAAGGTTTTTGAGATGTTAGGTGAGGGTCAATAACATTGCAGATTTTTCTTTTGATTAAATATGATAACACAGAAGAGTACAAGATAAAAATCGTTGTCTTTTTTCGCATTCCATCCTACTCGGGGTAGAGGTCGTTGAGAAAAGCTACAGGCTGATTTGTTTTGCCAAACGACTGTCGTCAAGGGCCCCTACACACCAATAATGTAAAAAAAAAGGGGTAAAAATAATCGAAGCATTATCAATAAAAAAAAAAGCTAACACTCAATAACATCAACTACGAACACGGCCACAATGTGAAGACCGTGTTTGGAAAATAAAACTTCCTATATCTCTAGATACATATATAAAAATTAAAAGTAGAAATAAAATCATCCTTTGTAATGGCTGAAAGAATAGCCGAAAGCGGACAATTTCTACATAATTTATATCCAGAAAAAATTGTAAGAACACAAGAAAAATAAATAAAAAAACTTAGCCGAAGTACCTTGTCAATCGTTTTTCACAAAACTTGTATAAAAGAGAGATTGCTGCCCAAATACACAATGATATATATATATATATATATATATATATATATATATATATATATATATATATATATATATATATATATATATATGTATGTATTACATAAAAATGAAACACAATTTTACCTCATTTATATGAACATTTCGCTCGTATAGAGAGAAATTCCCAGGAGTTTGTCAATACTTAAACGTTTGATAAAAAAATTAATCGTAACGTGTTTTTATTTTTAATTGAAATTTAAGAGTAAAGAGAGAAAGAGGAAAAAAAATTAAGGAAAAAAGAGGAAAAAACCGTAAATAAGGGAAAAGGCATTTAAGAGGGGGATAGGGAGAGAGAAAAAAAGGAAAAGAACATCAAAGTAGTGAGGGGGAATAGGAAGAAAGATACATATAATATTCTCGACAGAAGTTAAAACCGGTCGAAGATGGACAATGACCTATATTTAAAATGTTAACTCTTGTTCAAATATGAAAAAATTACATAAAGAAATACAATCTTTAAATTTAAGAAAGTGTTTTTAAGATTGTAGATTGAAGAAATATTAGAATTTAATATTAATACTGTTATTTAATTTTAATTTAATATTTTAATAAAAATTAATAAATTATTAGTATATAAACAAGAAAGACTAGAATAATTAAAATTAATAATTAAATAAATGAAGAGTTAATATAAACAGATAAGTAATAGACCAAAAGAAAATTTTACAATATAAAAGAAAAATAATTTTAATAGATAATAAAACTTAAAACATAGATTAAAGTTAAGATTAAATTTAAAGACTATATAAATTAATGATAGATTAAAATATAAAAGATTCGATAGGATCAGATATGCTAAAAGGATAATTATAGATTAAATTATAAATTAAAATAGATAAAAGGACAAACCTTAAAATACAAAAAACAGCTATATATATATATATATATATATATATATATGTGTGTGTGTGTGTGTGTGTGTGTGTGTGTGTGTGTGTGTGTGTGTGTGTGTGTGTGAAAATATTGTAGAAAATAGGAAAGAAACTGGTTTGGTAAATAATCCAAAGTTCCTTAGTATTTTTGTTATTATTTTTAAAAAATAGTGCCCGATACGAAAGTAGAGCATAAATATAATTATTTTATTTAAAAATATGATTCCAACTCGCTACATAAGAGGTCTCATGTTTCAAAACAAGAGCCGAAAACTTCAAAATAATATTTCAATTAACTTGAGTTAAAGTAGGGTCTGTTCCATCTTCAAGCGAAATTTTTTTGGGAATGACTTATTTCTGAAATTTACGAGTTTTAATAGTATGGTCAGAATTGAAATCAAAAATTTCCATGGTAACATCAAGGGCGGATTGTTTAGAATTGGCAGGGGAGGGGGTTAATAATTTGTATCAGTATAGAGTTATTTTCATAGATGCCGGGTCAGGGTAAGGTGGGGGTGGCTAAACTTACGACGGAAGATATATATATATATATATATATATATATATATATATATATATATATATATATGTATGAATGTGACGGTCAAGGAAAATTTTAGAATTATTTTATTTAGTTTCTTAATGTTTTTTTTTTTATGCTAATGAATTAGCTAAAACATTTTGGGACATTAATCTCACTGTCTTAGGCCTGATAAAATAAAAGAATCTATAAGAAAAACTAAATAAAATCTTCTAAAATTTTCTTTCCTTGTTACAGTCAATAAAATTTGTATAAATTTAAAATTACTAACTATATCTACAACCTATATATCAATTTCTGAAACCTCCTGAAGAGTGGACTGAATTTATTTGCATTAATCATATATATATATATATATATATATATATATGGGGGGTCTTACATATACATCCGTGTGTGCGTGTGCATGTGCATTTATGTATAGAGATTATTATATAGATATATATATGTATACTTTTATATTTAAATAACAATATATATATAGATTTATATATATATATGTATATTCGTGTATATAAGGAGAGTAATGACTGTATATTTACATATATATATATATATATATATATATAAGGGAATAAATTATGACCATGGAATATTAGTGTTTAAGCCTTTTTATTATATCCTTACTCTGTCCTGGACATTGAGTTCTACCTGGATTTTATCCTCTCGGAAATTTTTTATTCTAAAATATACATGTGTATATATGCACCTGTGGATTTTGCATATATATGTATATTTACCACTAATATTATCTATCTATCTATATATATATATATATATATATATATATATATATATAT
>OZ010608.1:28190591-28215591 GCA_963932145.1 Acanthosepion lycidas | reverse complement strand
CCTCCGACGCGCAGATGACACGCCTCCGACACGTAGTTGTCTAAATGGCCGCATGAAATTGCGCAGATGACACGCCTACCATACGTAGTTGTCTGAATGGCCGCATGGAATTGCACAGATGCCACGCCTACCACACGTAGTTGTCTGAATGGCCGCATGAAATTGTGCAGATGACACGCCTACCACACGTAGTTGTCTGAATGGCCGCATGAAATTGCGCAGATGACACGCCTACCACACGTAGTTGTCTGAATGGCCGCATGAAATTGCGCAGATGACACGCCTACCACAGGTAGTTGTCTGAATGGCCGCATGAAATTGCGCAGATGACACGCCTACCACAGGTAGTTGTCTGAAAGGCCGCATGAAATTGCGCAGATGACACGCCTACCACACGTAGTTGTCTGAATGGCCGCATGAAATTGCGCAGATGACACACCTACCACACGTAGTTGTCTGCATGGCCGCATGAAATTGCGCAGATGACACGCCTACCACAGGTAGTTGTCTGAATGGCCGCATGAAATTGCGCAGATGACACGCCTACCACACGTAGTTGTCTGAATGGCCGCATAA
Source organism: Acanthosepion lycidas (assembly GCA_963932145.1). Lineage (NCBI taxonomy): Eukaryota > Metazoa > Mollusca > Cephalopoda > Sepiida > Sepiidae > Acanthosepion > Acanthosepion lycidas. The sequence continues at coordinate 28,215,015 of OZ010608.1, read as the reverse complement.
AATTGCGCAGATGACACGCCTACCACACGTAGTTGTCTGAATGGCCGCATGAAATTGCGCAGATGACACGCCTACCACACGTAGTTGTCTGAATGGCCGCATGAAATTGCGCAGATGACACGCCTACCACGGGTAGTTGTCTGAATGGCCGCATGAAATTGCGCAGATGACACGCCTACCACACGTAGTTGTCTGAATGGCCGAATGAAATTGCACAGATGACACGCCTACAACAGGTAGTTGTCTGAATGGCCGCATGAAATTGCGCAGATGACACGCCTACCACAGGTAGTTGTCTGAATGGCCGCATGAAATTGCGCAGATGACACGCCTACCAGAGGTAGTTGTCTGAATGAACGCATGAAAATGCGCAGTTGACACACCTACCACACGTAGTTGTCTGAATGGCCGCATGAAATTGCGCAGATGACACGCCTACCACAGGTAGTTGTCTGAATGGCCGCATGAAATTGCGCACATGACACGCCTACCACAGGTAGTTGTCTGAATGGCCGCATGAAATTGCGCAGATGACACGCCTACCACACGTAGTTGTCTGAATGGCCGCATGAAATTGCGCAGATGACACGCCTACCACGGGTAGTTGTCTGAATGGCCGCATGAAATTGCGCAGATGACACGCCTACCACACGTAGTTGTCTGAATGGCCGCATGAAATTGCGCAGATGACACGCCTCCGACGCGCAGATGACACGCCTCCGACACGTAGTTGTCTAAATGGCCGCATGAAATTGCGCAGATGACACGCCTACCATACGTAGTTGTCTGAATGGCCGCATGGAATTGCACAGATGACACGCCTACCACACGTAGTTGTCTGAATGGCCGCATGAAATTGCGCAGATGACACGCCTACCACACGTAGTTGTCTGAATGGCCGCATGAAATTGCGCAGATGACACGCCTACCACACGTAGTTGTCTGAATGGCCGCATGAAATTGCGCAGATGACACGCCTACCACAGGTAGTTGTCTGAATGGCCGCATGAAATTGCGCAGATGACACGCCTACCACACGTAGTTGTCTGAAAGGCCGCATGAAATTGCGCAGATGACACGCCTACCACACGTAGTTGTCTGAATGGCCGCATGAAATTGCGCAGATGACACGCCTACCACACGTAGTTGTCTGAATGGCCGCATGAAATTGCGCAGATGACACGCCTACCACACGTAGATGTCGGAATGGCCGCATGAAATTGCGCAGATGACACGCCTACCACAGGTAGTTGTCTGAATGGCCGCATGAAATTGCGCAGATGACACGCCTACCACAGGTAGTTGTCTGAATGGCCGCATGAAATTGCGCAGATGACACGCCTACCACAGGTAGTTGTCTGAATGGCCGCATGAAATTGCGCAGATGACACGCCTACCACAGGTAGTTGTCTGAATGGCCGCATGAAATTGCAGAGATGACACGCCTACCACAGGTAGTTGTCTGAATGGCCGCATGAAATTGCGCAGATGACACGCCTACCACACGTAGTTGTCTGAATGGCCGCATGAAATTGCGCAGATGACACGCCTACCACACGTAGTTGTCTGCATGGCCGCATGAAATTGCGCAGATGACACGCCTACCACAGGTAGTTGTCTGAATGGCCGCATGAAATTGCGCAGATGACACGCCTACCACACGTAGTTGTCTGAATGGCCGCATAAAATTGCGCAGATGACACGCCTACCACACGTAGTTGTCTGAATGGCAGCATGAAATTGCGCAGATGACACGCCTACCACAGGTAGTTGTCTGAATGGCCGCATGAAATTGCGCAGATGACACGCCTACCACAGGTAGTTGTCTGAATGGCCGCATGAAATTGCGCAGATGACACGCCTACCACAGGTAGTTGTCTGAATGGCCGCATGAAATTGCGCAGTTGACACACCTACCCCACGTAGTTGTCTGAATGGCCGCATGAAATTGCGCAGATGACACGCCTACCACACGTAGTTGTCTGAATGGCCGCATGAAATTGCGCAGATGACACGGCTACCACAGGTAGTTGTCTGAATGGCCGCATGAAATTGCGCAGATGACACACCTACCACACGTAGTTGTCTGAATGGCCGCATGAAATTGCGCAGATGACACGCCTACCACAGGTAGTTCTCTGAATGGCCGCATGAAATTGCGCAGATGACACGCCTACCACACGTAGTTGTCTGAATGGCCGCATGAAATTGCGCAGATGACGCGCCTACCACACGTAGTTGTCTGAATGGCCGCATGAAATTGCGCAGATGACGCGCCTACCACGGGTAGTTGTCTGAATGGCCGCATGAAATTGCGCAGATGACACGCCTACCACACGTAGTTGTCTGAATGGCCGCATGAAATTGCGCAGATGACACGCCTACCACACGTAGTTGTCGGAATGGCCGCATGAAATTGCGCAGATGACACACCTACCCCACGTAGTTGTCTGAATGGCCGCATGAAATTGCGCAGATGACACGCCTACCACACGTAGTTGTCTAAATGGCCGCATGAAATTGCGCAGATGATACGCCTACCACACGTAGTTGTCTGAATGGCAGCATGAAATTGCGCAGATGACACACCTACCACACGTAGTTGTCTGAATGGCCGCATGAAATTGCGCAGATGACACGCCTACCACAGGTAGTTGTCTGAATGGCCGCATGAAATTGCGCAGATGACACGCCTACCACACGTAGTTGTCTGAATGGCCGCATGAAATTGCGCAGATGACACGCCTACCACAGGTAGTTGTCTTAATGGCCGCATGAAATTGCGCAGATGACACGCCTACCACACGTGGTTGTCTGAATGGCCGCATGAAATTGCACAGATGACACGCCTACCACACGTAGTTGTCTGAATGGCAGCATGAAATTGCACAGATGACACACCTACCACAGGTAGTTGTCTGAATGGCAGCATGAAATTGCGCAGATGACACGCCTACCACAGGTAGTTGTCTGAATGGCCGTATGAAATTGCGCAGATGACACGCCTACCACAGGTAGTTGTCTGAATGGCCGCATGAAATTGCGCAGATGACACACCTACCACACGTAGTTGTCTGAATGGCCGCATGAAATTGCGCAGATGACACGCCTACCACAGGTAGTTGTCTGAATGGCCGCATGAAATTGCGCAGATGACACACCTACCACACGTAGTTGTCTGAATGGCCGCATGAAATTGCGCAGATGACACGCCTACCACAGGTAGTTGTCTGAATGGCCGCATGAAATTGCGCAGATGACACGGCTACCACAGGTAGTTGTCTGAATGGCCGCATGAAATTGCGCAGATGACACACCAACCACACGTAGTTGTCTGAATGGCCGCATGAAATTGCACAGATGACACGCCTACCACAGGTAGTTGTCTGAATGGCCGCATGAAATTGCGCAGATGACACGCCTACCACACGTAGTTGTCTGAATGGCCGCATGAAATTGCGCAGATGACACGCCTACCACACGTAGTTGTCTGAATGGCCGCATGAAATTGCGCAGATGACGCGCCTACCACACGTAGTTGTCTGAATGGCCGCATGAAATTGCGCAGATGACACGGCTACCACGGGTAGTTGTCTGAATGGCCGCATGAAATTGCGCAGATGACACGCCTACCACACGTAGTTGTCTGAATGGCCGCATGAAATTGCGCAGATGACACGCCTACCACAGGTAGTTGTCTGAATGGCCGCATGAAATTGCGCAGTTGACACACCTACCACACGTAGTTGTCTGAATGGCCGCATGAAATTGCGCAGATGACACGCCTACCACAGGTAGTTGTCTGAATGGCCGCATGAAATTGCGCAGATGACACGCCTACCACACGTAGTTGTCTGAATGGCCGCATGAAATTGCGCAGATGACACGCCTACCACAGGTAGTTGTCTGAATGGCCGCATGAAATTGCGCAGATGACACGGCTACCACAGGTAGTTGTCTGAATGGCCGCATGAAATTGCGCAGATGACACACCTACCACACGTAGTTGTCTGAATGGCCGCATGAAATTGCGCAGATGACACGCCTACCACAGGTAGTTGTCTGAATGGCCGCATGAAATTGCGCAGATGACACGCCTACCACACGTAGTTGTCTGAATGGCCGCATGAAATTGCGCAGATGACACGCCTACCACACGTAGTTGTCTGAATGGCCGCATGAAATTGCGCAGATGACACGCCTACCACAGGTAGTTGTCTGAATGGCCGCATGAAATTGCGCAGATGACACACCTACCACACGTAGTTGTCTGAATGGCCGCATGAAATTGCGCAGATGACACGCCTACCACAGGTAGTTGTCTGAATGGCCGCATGAAATTGCGCAGATGACACGCCTACCACACGTAGTTGTCTGAATGGCCGCATGAAATTGCGCAGATGACACGCCTACCACACGTAGTTGTCTGAATGGCCGCATGAAATTGCGCAGATGACACGCCTACCACAGGTAGTTGTCTGAATGGCCGCATGAAATTGCGCAGATGACACGCCTACCACAGGTAGTTGTCTGAATGGCCGCATGAAATTGCGCAGATGACACGCCTACCACAGGTAGTTGTCTGAAAGGCCGCATGAAATTGCGCAGATGACACGCCTACCACACGTAGTTGTCTGAATGGCCGCATGAAATTGCGCAGATGACACGCCTACCACACGTAGTTGTCTGAATGGCCGCATGAAATTGCGCAGATGACACGCCTACCACACGTAGATGTCGTAATGGTCGCATGAAATTGCGCAGATGACACGCCTACCACAGGTAGTTGTCTGAATGGCAGCATGAAATTGCGCAGATGACACACCTACCACAGGTAGTTGTCTGAATGGCCGCATGAAATTGCGCAGATGACACGCCTACCACGGGTAGTTGTCTGAATGGCCGCATGAAATTGCGCAGATGACACGCCTACCACACGTAGTTGTCTGAATGGCCGCATGAAATTGCGCAGATGACACGCCTACCACAGGTAGTTGTCTGAATGGCCGCATGAAATTGCGCAGATGACACACCTACCACACGTAGTTGTCTGAATGGCCGCATGAAATTGCGCAGATGACACGCCTACCACAGGTAGTTGTCTGAATGGCCGCATGAAATTGCGCAGATGACACACCTACCACACGTAGTTGTCTGAATGGCCGCATGAAATTGCGCAGATGACACGCCTACCACAGGTAGTTGTCTGAATGGCCGCATGAAATTGCGCAGATGACACGGCTACCACAGGTAGTTGTCTGAATGGCCGCATGAAATTGCGCAGATGACACACCAACCACACGTAGTTGTCTGAATGGCCGCATGAAATTGCACAGATGACACGCCTACCACAGGTAGTTGTCTGAATGGCCGCATGAAATTGCGCAGATGACACGCCTACCACACGTAGTTGTCTGAATGGCCGCATGAAATTGCGCAGATGACACGCCTACCACACGTAGTTGTCTGAATGGCCGCATGAAATTGCGCAGATGACGCGCCTACCACACGTAGTTGTCTGAATGGCCGCATGAAATTGCGCAGATGACACGGCTACCACGGGTAGTTGTCTGAATGGCCGCATGAAATTGCGCAGATGACACGCCTACCACACGTAGTTGTCTGAATGGCCGCATGAAATTGCGCAGATGACACGCCTACCACAGGTAGTTGTCTGAATGGCCGCATGAAATTGCGCAGTTGACACACCTACCACACGTAGTTGTCTGAATGGCCGCATGAAATTGCGCAGATGACACGCCTACCACAGGTAGTTGTCTGAATGGCCGCATGAAATTGCGCAGATGACACGCCTACCACACGTAGTTGTCTGAATGGCCGCATGAAATTGCGCAGATGACACGCCTACCACAGGTAGTTGTCTGAATGGCCGCATGAAATTGCGCAGATGACACGGCTACCACAGGTAGTTGTCTGAATGGCCGCATGAAATTGCGCAGATGACACACCTACCACACGTAGTTGTCTGAATGGCCGCATGAAATTGCGCAGATGACACGCCTACCACAGGTAGTTGTCTGAATGGCCGCATGAAATTGCGCAGATGACACGCCTACCACACGTAGTTGTCTGAATGGCCGCATGAAATTGCGCAGATGACACGCCTACCACACGTAGTTGTCTGAATGGCCGCATGAAATTGCGCAGATGACACGCCTACCACAGGTAGTTGTCTGAATGGCCGCATGAAATTGCGCAGATGACACGCCTACCACAGGTAGTTGTCTGAATGGTCGCATGAAATTGCACAGATGACACGCCTACCACAGGTAGTTGTCTGAATGGCCGCATGAAATTGCGCAGATGACACGCCTACCACACGTAGTTGTCTGAATGGCCGCATGAAATTGCGCAGATGACACGCCTACCACACGTAGTTGTCTGCATGGCCGCATGAAATTGCGCAGATGACACGCCTACCACAGGTAGTTGTCTGAATGGCCGCATGAAATTGCGCAGATGACACGCCTACCACACGTAGTTGTCTGAATGGCCGCATGAAATTGCGCAGATGACACGCCTACCACACGTAGTTGTCTGAATGGCAGCATGAAATTGCGCAGATGACACACCTACCACAGGTAGTTGTCTGAATGGCCGCATGAAATTGCGCAGATGACACGCCTACCACAGGTAGTTGTCTGAATGGCCGCATGAAATTGCGCAGATGACACGCCTACCACAGGTAGTTGTCTGAATGGCCGCATGAAATTGCGCAGATGACACACCTACCACACGTAGTTGTCTGAATGGCCGCATGAAATTGCGCAGATGACACGCCTACCACAGGTAGTTGTCTGAATGGCCGCATGAAATTGCGCAGATGACACGCCTACCACACGTAGTTGTCTGAATGGCCGCATGAAATTGCGCAGATGACACGCCTACCACACGTAGTTGTCTGAATGGCCGCATGAAATTGCGCAGATGACACGCCTACCACAGGTAGTTGTCTGAATGGCCGCATGAAATTGCGCAGATGACACGCCTACCACAGGTAGTTGTCTGAATGGCCGCATGAAATTGCGCAGATGACACGCCTACCACAGGTAGTTGTCTGAAAGGCCGCATGAAATTGCGCAGATGACACGCCTACCACACGTAGTTGTCTGAATGGCCGCATGAAATTGCGCAGATGACACGCCTACCACACGTAGTTGTCTGAATGGCCGCATGAAATTGCGCAGATGACACGCCTACCACACGTAGATGTCGTAATGGTCGCATGAAATTGCGCAGATGACACGCCTACCACAGGTAGTTGTCTGAATGGCAGCATGAAATTGCGCAGATGACACACCTACCACAGGTAGTTGTCTGAATGGCCGCATGAAATTGCGCAGATGACACGCCTACCACGGGTAGTTGTCTGAATGGCCGCATGAAATTGCGCAGATGACACGCCTACCACACGTAGTTGTCTGAATGGCCGCATGAAATTGCGCAGATGACACGCCTACCACACGTAGTTGTCTGAATGGCCGCATGAAATTGCGCAGATGACACGCCTACCACGGGTAGTTGTCTGAATGGCCGCATGAAATTGCGCAGATGACACGCCTACCACACGTAGTTGTCTGAATGGCCACATGAAATTGCGCAGATGACACGCCTACCACACGTAGTTGTCTGAATGGCCGCATGAAATTGCGCAGATGACACGCCTACCACAGGTAGTTGTCTGAATGGCCGCATGAAATTGCGCAGATGACACGCCTACCACACGTAGTTGTCTGAATGGCCGCATGAAATTGCGCAGATGACACGCCTACCACACGTAGTTGTCTGAATGGCCGCATGAAATTGCGCAGATGACACGCCTACCACACGTAGTTGTCTGAATGGCCGCATGAAATTGCGCAGATGACGCGCCTACCACACGTAGTTGTCTGAATGGCCGCATGAAATTGCGCAGATGACACGCCTACCACAGGTAGTTGTCTGAATGGCCGCATGAAATTGCGCAGATGACACGCCTACCACAGGTAGTTGTCTGAATGGCCGCATGAAATTGCGCAGATGACACGCCTACCACAGGTAGTTGTCTGAATGGCCGCATGAAATTGCGCAGATGACACGCCTACCACACGTAGTTGTCTGAATGGCCGCATGAAATTGCGCAGATGACACGCCTACCACACGTAGTTGTCTGAATGGCCGCATGAAATTGCGCAGATGACACGCCTACCACAGGTAGTTGTCTGAATGGCCGCATGAAATTGCGCAGATGACACGCCTACCACAGGTAGTTGTCTGAAAGGCCGCATGAAATTGCGCAGATGACACGCCTACCACACGTAGTTGTCTGAATGGCCGCATGAAATTGCGCAGATGACACGCCTACCACACGTAGTTGTCTGAATGGCCGCATGAAATTGCGCAGATGACACGCCTACCACACGTAGATGTCGTAATGGTCGCATGAAATTGCGCAGATGACACGCCTACCACAGGTAGTTGTCTGAATGGCAGCATGAAATTGCGCAGATGACACACCTACCACAGGTAGTTGTCTGAATGGCCGCATGAAATTGCGCAGATGACACGCCTACCACGGGTAGGTGTCTGAATGGCCGCATGAAATTGCGCAGATGACACGCCTACCACACGTAGTTGTCTGAATGGCCGCATGAAATTGCGCAGATGACACGCCTACCACACGTAGTTGTCTGAATGGCCGCATGAAATTGCGCAGATGACACGCCTACCACACGTAGTTGTCTGAATGGCCGCATGAAATTGCGCAGATGACACGCCTACCACGGGTAGTTGTCTGAATGGCCGCATGAAATTGCGCAGATGACACGCCTACCACACGTAGTTGTCTGAATGGCCACATGAAATTGCGCAGATGACACGCCTACCACACGTAGTTGTCTGAATGGCCGCATGAAATTGCGCAGATGACACGCCTACCACACGTAGTTGTCTGAATGGCCGCATGAAATTGCGCAGATGACACGCCTACCACACGTAGTTGTCTGAATGGCCGCATGAAATTGCGCAGATGACACGCCTACCACACGTAGTTGTCTGAATGGCCGCATGAAATTGCGCAGATGACGCGCCTACCACACGTAGTTGTCTGAATGGCCGCATGAAATTGCGCAGATGACACGCCTACCACAGGTAGTTGTCTGAATGGCCGCATGAAATTGCGCAGATGACACGCCTACCACACGTAGTTGTCTGAATGGCCGCATGAAATTGCGCAGATGACACGCCTACCACACGTAGTTGTCTGAATGGCCGCATGAAATTGCGCAGATGACACGCCTACCACACGTAGATGTCGTAATGGTCGCATGAAATTGCGCAGATGACACGCCTACCACAGGTAGTTGTCTGAATGGCAGCATGAAATTGCGCAGATGACACACCTACCACAGGTAGTTGTCTGAATGGCCGCATGAAATTGCGCAGATGACACGCCTACCACGGGTAGTTGTCTGAATGGCCGCATGAAATTGCGCAGATGACACGCCTACCACACGTAGTTGTCTGAATGGCCGCATGAAATTGCGCAGATGACACGCCTACCACACGTAGTTGTCTGAATGGCCGCATGAAATTGCGCAGATGACACGCCTACCACGGGTAGTTGTCTGAATGGCCGCATGAAATTGCGCAGATGACACGCCTACCACACGTAGTTGTCTGAATGGCCGCATGAAATTGCGCAGATGACACGCCTACCACACGTAGTTGTCTGAATGGCCGCATGAAATTGCGCAGATGACACGCCTACCACAGGTAGTTGTCTGAATGGCCGCATGAAATTGCGCAGATGACACGCCTACCACACGTAGTTGTCTGAATGGCCACATGAAATTGCGCAGATGACACGCCTACCACACGTAGTTGTCTGAATGGCCGCATGAAATTGCGCAGATGACACGCCTACCACAGGTAGTTGTCTGAATGGCCGCATGAAATTGCGCAGATGACACGCCTACCACACGTAGTTGTCTGAATGGCCGCATGAAATTGCGCAGATGACACGCCTACCACACGTAGTTGTCTGAATGGCCGCATGAAATTGCGCAGATGACACGCCTACCACACGTAGTTGTCTGAATGGCCGCATGAAATTGCGCAGATGACGCGCCTACCACACGTAGTTGTCTGAATGGCCGCATGAAATTGCGCAGATGACACGCCTACCACGGGTAGTTGTCTGAATGGCCGCATGAAATTGCGCAGATGACACGCCTACCACACGTAGTTGTCTGAATGGCCGCATGAAATTGCGCAGATGACACGCCTACCACAGGTAGTTGTCTGAATGGCCGCATGAAATTGCGCAGTTGACACACCTACCACACGTAGTTGTCTGAATGGCCGCATGAAATTGCGCAGATGACACGCCTACCACAGGTAGTTGTCTGAATGGCCGCATGAAATTGCGCAGATGACACGGCTACCACAGGTAGTTGTCTGAATGGCCGCATGAAATTGCGCAGATGACACACCTACCACACGTAGTTGTCTGAATGGCCGCATGAAATTGCGCAGATGACACGCCTACCACAGGTAGTTGTCTGAATGGCCGCATGAAATTGCGCAGATGACACGCCTACCACACGTAGTTGTCTGAATGGCCGCATGAAATTGCGCAGATGACACGTCTACCACACGTAGTTGGCTGAATGGCCGCATGAAATTGCGCAGATGACACGCCTACCACAGGTAGTTGTCTGAATGGCCGCATGAAATTGCGCAGATGACACGCCTACCACAGGTAGTTGTCTGAATGGCCGCATGAAATTGCGCAGATGACACGCCTACCACAGGTAGTTGTCTGAAAGGCCGCATGAAATTGCGCAGATGACACGCCTACCACAGGTAGTTGTCTGAATGGCCGCATGAAATTGCGCAGATGACACGCCTACCACAGGTAGTTGTCTGAAAGGCCGCATGAAATTGCGCAGATGACACGCCTACCACACGTAGATGTCGGAATGGCCGCATGAAATTGCGCAGATGACACGCCTACCACAGGTAGTTGTCTGAATGGCAGCATGAAATTGCGCAGATGACACACCTACCACAGGTAGTTGTCTGAATGGCCGCATGAAATTGCGCAGATGACACGCCTACCACAGGTAGTTGTCTGAATGGCCGCATGAAATTGCGCAGATGACACGCCTACCACACGTAGTTGTCTGAATGGCCGCATGAAATTGCGCAGATGACACGCCTACCACAGGTAGTTGTCTGAATGGCCGCATGAAATTGCGCAGATGACACGGCTACCACAGGTAGTTGTCTGAATGGCCGCATGAAATTGCGCAGATGACACACCTACCACACGTAGTTGTCTGAATGGCCGCATGAAATTGCGCAGATGACACGCCTACCACAGGTAGTTGTCTGAATGGCCGCATGAAATTGCGCAGATGACACGCCTACCACACGTAGTTGTCTGAATGGCCGCATGAAATTGCGCAGATGACACGCCTACCACACGTAGTTGTCTGAATGGCCGCATGAAATTGCGCAGATGACACGCCTACCACAGGTAGTTGTCTGAATGGCCGCATGAAATTGCGCAGATGACACGCCTACCACAGGTAGTTGTCTGAATGGTCGCATGAAATTGCACAGATGACACGCCTACCACAGGTAGTTGTCTGAATGGCCGCATGAAATTGCGCAGATGACACGCCTACCACACGTAGTTGTCTGAATGGCCGCATGAAATTGCGCAGATGACACGCCTACCACAGGTAGTTGTCTGCATGGCCGCATGAAATTGCGCAGATGACACGCCTACCACAGGTAGTTGTCTGAATGGCCGCATGAAATTGCGCAGATGACGCGCCTACCACACGTAGTTGTCTGAATGGCCGCATGAAATTGCGCAGATGACACGCCTACCACACGTAGTTGTCTGAATGGCCGCATGAAATTGCGCAGATGACACGCCTACCACACGTAGTTGTCTGAATGGCCGCATGAAATTGCGCAGATGACACGCCTACCACACGTAGATGTCGTAATGGCCGCATGAAATTGCGCAGATGACACGCCTACCACAGGTAGTTGTCTGAATGGCAGCATGAAATTGCGCAGATGACACGCCTACCAAACGTAGTTGTCTGAATGGCCGCATGAAATTGCGCAGATGACACGCCTACCACACGTAGTTGTCTGAATGGCCGCATGAAATTGCGCAGATGACACGCCTACCACACGTAGATGTCGTAATGGCCGCATGAAATTGCGCAGATGACACGCCTACCACAGGTAGTTGTCTGAATGGCAGCATGAAATTGCGCAGATGACACACCTACCACAGGTAGTTGTCTGAATGGCCGCATGAAATTGCGCAGATGACACGCCTACCACGGGTAGTTGTCTGAATGGCCGCATGAAATTGCGCAGATGACACGCCTACCACACGTAGTTGTCTGAATGGCCGCATGAAATTGCGCAGATGACACGCCTACCACACGTAGTTTTCTGAATGGCCGCATGAAATTGCGCAGATGACACGCCTACCACAGGTAGTTTTCTGAATGGCCGCATGAAATTGCGCAGATGACACGCCTACCACACGTAGATGTCGTAATGGCCGCATGAAATTGCGCAGATGACACGCCTACCACAGGTAGTTGTCTGAATGGCAGCATGAAATTGCGCAGATGACACACCTACCACAGGTAGTTGTCTGAATGGCCGCATGAAATTGCGCAGATGACACGCCTACCACGGGTAGTTGTCTGAATGGCCGCATGAAATTGCGCAGATGACACGCCTACCACACGTAGTTGTCTGAATGGCCGCATGAAATTGCACAGATGACACGCCTACCACACGTAGTTGTCTGAATGGCCGCATGAAATTGCGCAGATGACACGCCTACCACAGGTAGTTGTCTGAATGGCCGCATGAAATTGCGCAGATGACACGCCTACCACACGTAGTTGTCTGAATGGCCGCATGAAATTGCGCAGATGACACGCCTACCACACGTAGTTGTCTGAATGGCCGCATGAAATTGCGCAGATGACACGCCTACCACAGGTAGATGTCTGAATGGCCGCATGAAATTGCGCAGATGACACGCCTACCACACGTAGTTGTCTGAATGGCCGCATGAAATTGCGCAGATGACACGCCTACCACACGTAGTTGTCTGCATGGCCGCATGAAATTGCGCAGATGACACGCCTACCACAGGTAGTTGTCTGAATGGCCGCATGAAATTGCGCAGATGACACGCCTACCACACGTAGTTGTCTGAATGGCCGCATGAAATTGCGCAGATGACACGCCTACCACACGTAGTTGTCTGAATGGCAGCATGAAATTGCGCAGATGACACACCTACCACAGGTAGTTGTCTGAATGGCCGCATGAAATTGCGCAGATGACACGCCTACCACAGGTAGTTGTCTGAATGGCCGCATGAAATTGCGCAGATGACACGCCTACCACAGGTAGTTGTCTGAATGGCCGCATGAAATTGCGCAGTTGACACACCTACCACACGTAGTTGTCTGAATGGCCGCATGAAATTGCGCAGATGACACGCCTACCACAGGTAGTTGTCTGAATGGCCGCATGAAATTGCGCAGATGACACGGCTACCACAGGTAGTTGTCTGAATGGCCGCATGAAATTGCGCAGATGACACACCTACCACACGTAGTTGTCTGAATGGCCGCATGAAATTGCGCAGATGACACGCCTACCACAGGTAGTTGTCTTAATGGCCGCATGAAATTGCGCAGATGACACGCCTACCACACGTGGTTGTCTGAATGGCCGCATGAAATTGCACAGATGACACGCCTACCACACGTAGTTGTCTGAATGGCAGCATGAAATTGCGCAGATGACACACCTACCACAGGTAGTTGTCTGAATGGCCGCATGAAATTGCGCAGATGACACGCCTACCACACGTGGTTGTCTGAATGGCCGCATGAAATTGCACAGATGACACGCCTACCACACGTAGTTGTCTGAATGGCAGCATGAAATTGCGCAGATGACACGCCTACCACAGGTAGTTGTCTGAATGGCCGCATGAAATTGCGCAGATGACACGCCTACCACAGGTAGTTGTCTGAATGGCCGCATGAAATTGCGCAGTTGACACACCTACCACATGTAGTTGTCTGAATGGCCGCATGAAATTGCGCAGATGACACGCCTACCACAGGTAGTTGTCTGAATGGCCGCATGAAATTGCGCAGATGACACGCCTACCACACGTAGTTGTCAGAATGGCCGCATGAAATTGCGCAGATGACACGCCTACCACACGTAGTTGTCTGAATGGCCGCATGAAATTGCGCAGATGACACACCTACCCCACGTAGTTGTCTGAATGGCCGCATGAAATTGCGCAGATGACACGCCTACCACACGTAGTTGTCTAAATGGCCGCATGAAATTGCGCAGATGATACGCCTACCACACGTAGTTGTCTGAATGGCAGCATGAAATTGCGCAGATGACACACCTACCACACGTAGTTGTCTGAATGGCCGCATGAAATTGCGCAGATGACACGCCTACCACAGGTAGTTGTCTGAATGGCCGCATGAAATTGCGCAGATGACACGCCTACCACACGTAGTTGTCTGAATGGCCGCATGAAATTGCGCAGATGACACGCCTACCACACGTAGTTGTCTGAATGGCCACATGAAATTGCGCAGATGACACGCCTACCACACGTAGTTGTCTGAATGGCCGCATGAAATTGCGCAGATGACACGCCTACCACACGTAGTTGTCTGAATGGCCGCATGAAATTGCGCAGATGACACGCCTACTACACGTAGTTGTCTGAATGGCCGCATGAAATTGCGCAGATGACACGCCTACCACACGTAGTTGTCTGAATGGCCGCATGAAATTGCGCAGATGACACGCCTACCATACGTCGTTGTCTGAATGGCCGGATGAAATTGCGCAGATGACACGCCTACCACACGTAGTTGTCTGAATGGCCGCATGAAATTGCGCAGATGACACGCCTACCACACGTAGTTGTCTGAATAGCCGCATGAAATTGCGCAGATGACACGCCTACCACACGTAGTTGTCTGAATAGCCGCATGAAATTGCGCAGATGACACGCCTACCACACGTAGTTATCTGAATGGCCGCATGAAATTGCGCAGATGACACGCCTACCACACGTAGTTATCTGAATGGCCGCATGAAATTGCGCAGACGACACGCCTACTATACGTAGTTGTCTGAATGGCAGCATGAAATTGCGCAGATGACACGCCTACCACACGTAGTTGTCTGAATGGCCGCATGAAATTGCGCAGATGACACACCTACCACACCTAGTTGTCTGTTTAGCTGCTTGCGTTAAACGGCGCTTCGGTCAGTGGTTACACTTAGTGTATCAGCTTTTGGACGCGATGATGGCTGTAGCCTTAATAGATTACTGAAATTGTATTACTATTTTATTATTTTATATTAATTTCTATGTTAATATGCTATTTTCACCAATTCTTTGATTAATTTTTCCTAACCAGGAAAATTAATCTTCCGTTTTAATCAAAATAAATTTCATATTCGGTAAATAAATACCTTCATTACTTTTCTTATTTAATTTTCTATATTAACTGTTATGAGAAAGGACAGATTCAGTCAGCATATTTCGACGACCCGCGCATTAAATCCAAAGAGCCGCAAGTGGCACGCGAGCTACAGTTTGGCCATTCCTGGTAGAGACAATCAGTATTTTTTCTAGTTTTTTGTTATTGTTGTAGTTTTATATATATATATATATATATATTTTTCATTACTTATCTATTTTGTATCATTTTCTTTCTTTTTTTCTCTAACTCTGTCTTCACTTTGTCTCAATATGCCTCCCCTCTCCTCTCTCTCTCTCTCTCTCGTCTACCTCTCTCTTCTACCTCTCTCTCTATATATCTATTTATTAGATTGGTGCAAAAATAATGTTTTTTGACGTATTTTTTAACGTCAAAAAACGTCATTATTTTTGCACCAACCTAATATCTATCTATCTTTATTTTTGGCTGTTTGGCGGGAAATTCCTGAATTTTTTCCAAGTTTAAAAACTATTTACCTGTTTCTGTCTATATTTCTATATATTACTATTTCTAGTATTGTAACTATTTACACTATTGACATCGTTCAAACTGTTGTCGTCATCTTTACTGCCATATTCACGACATTTCGGCCGTTGTATGCTCCGACCTTCTTCAGGTGATATACGTTGGAATTTCGAATCGAATCCTTTATTCCCCAAGGACGCATAAGCCCAGTAAATAAAAGTTGGTTGAGTAATCCAAAAAGTGACTTGACCCAAAGAGTTGTGAGTTCAATACCTGGCCACAGCGGAGGGAACAAAAAACTTGGAGTGTTGAGTACTCAGGGAATTAGCAGATACTGCGATATCCAAAAAAGGCATGGCACGTGGAATTAGAACAAGATAGCCTGTGGACTAAATAAAGTGTTCGGTTTAAAATTCCAACGTGTATCACCTGAAGAAGGTCGGAGCGTACAACGGCCGAAACGTCATGAATATGGCAATAAGGACAAGGACGACATTCCGAATGATGTAAATAATATAAACATTAGGTTGGTGCAAAAATAATGACGTAATAGTGTCGTTTTTTGACGTATTTTTTAACGTCAAAAAACGACATTATTACGTCATTATTTTTGCACCAACCTAATATTTTCCTGTTCTTTAACTATCGACTGCATGTCAAAGTATATATATATATATATATATATATATATATATATATATATATATATATATATATATATATATATATATGGGCTGGCCACGTAACAAGAAATGAAAACTATTGCCTTCCAAAGACATTCCTTTTCGGGGAACTAGAATCTTGCCGAAGTGAAATGAGACACCCACTGAATAGATATAAGTATTCCCTGAAAAGGACACTCTTCCCCTACGGTGTCAATCAACATTGGATTGGAACAAAAACAGATGATAAGGCGAGAACGAGGTAGAAGAACTATCAAGCAACCTTTCTCGCGGTATCATAAAGGGGCAGTGAAAAAAAAAAGATATACCTCTGTAAGTTCGACGCCTACACACCAGCAGCCAAGGTTATCTATGACGTGTTTTTTTTTTTGTTTTTTTTTTGCATCGGCCTCAATAGACACTTAAAAGCCTGTAACAAAGGCGGGAGACATTTCCAATTCTTTGTTCGCGATGGCATGCGACACACACACACACACACACACACGCACACACACATATATATATATATATATATATATATGTATATATGTATATATATATATATATATATATATATATAGTTTTGATGAGCATACGATAGAATGGCAAATATATAAGACAACTTTGAAAAAATCTATTTTTAACGTATTTCGCCTTTGAATCGGCGTCATCAAAAAATAATTTTATATGTAGATTTTTGTTGAAATAAAATTCATGTCAAAATAGTTTTCAAAATTATCTTTTATATTTATCATATATATATATATATATATATATATATATATATATATATATATATATATATATTATAGCGTGCGCCAGGTATTTGAGAACAAATTTTAATTTTGAGTTAATCCTATAATTTAGCAGCGAAACGAATTTTTCTTTTCAGAATACAGAACGCACGTTCTTACATACATACATACATACATAAAACAGGTCTATTCAACACGCCCACATCAGCTTTTGATTATGGCCTCGATACGGCTTCTAAAACGATTACTCAGGTTCTTTATTCATTTTGGCCTTGACATCCACGATAGCAATTTTCAATGCGTCCTTGATATTGTAGGCGTGTTTGTTGGTCTCCCTATCTGGGACGCCTCAAACCTAAAAGTTCAAAGGGTGTGCTACGTGGCCAAATGTTTGGGGTAAAATAAATCTTGAAAGTGATTGATTTTGTTTAGTAACTTCTTCGACCAGATCCTATGGTTCTCTCAGGTTGTTAAGCAGTGTATTTGGCTCAGACCTTCTGAGGTTGACCTTGGGGTCAGATGGCAGACAAAATAAAGATGGCTATTTTGATTGGCTTAGCCGAACGTGGGTGTGTTAGAGTTAGAAAGTGTTATCGATGAGTTAAGTTTTTTCAGGTCATACACATTAGACGTGGTTGTTTCGTGTCTCGGGGAACTTGCTCCCCAGGTGAGCTGATAGAGCGACCCCACTGGTTAGTTAAAAATGTACACGTCGATATATTAATAAAATAGATAAATTTAAAATCCCTTTTGTTGAAGTACTCATTTATTGCCGAATTAAGAACAACTAGCGATCCCTCGGCCAGAAGATGACAGAGTGAAGAATGCAACATATTAGTGAATCAAGACTGTCGCCTCAAGACCATCGCCTCAATACCGTCTCCCAAGAGAATCCCAGAAGAAGCGGCTATACATCACAATTGCACATGAACTGCCCTCTCATGATAATGTGGGATTCCTTTCTGTTGTGCATTACACATCCGATTGTTGATTCCGACACATGAAGCTGATTGGCAATAGCGCTCATTGATTTTCCGACATTGCCTTCATTTCTGATAATGTCTGACAGATGTTCTTTGGGTCACTGAAGACACCTTCTTTCCAGTTCTTATCTAAAACGCGAAAGGTCTGGAGATATTTAAGAAGGATGCAATCTCGGAATCCGTGTGGCTGGTAACTAAAGCAAAGAAAATAGTATGCCTCTTCATTTTGTGTGTGTGTGTATGTGTGTGTGTGTGTGCTAGACTCGAAACTTTCACGACGTAACTGAAAAAAGACAAGATTCTTACTTGTTGGTCACTTGTAGCTTACCAATATATTCTTAAATACCTGACAGGATAAGTGATGTAAAACTAACTAACACAGATCCTTACTAAGATCCTTCAAAGAAAAGACACCTATCGTAACAAAAATCAACAGAGCTCACTATCAATAGAAATAAGAAACACGAAATAGGGAGTCAAACCAAGTTAGAGTCACAGGAACAACAATCAGGGTCCCGTCAGAAAGCACCGATCTACAACTTCTTAATTTAACGCCACCTGCAATTTTCAAATATTTACAGAACTCTAACAGTCGATGTTAGGTTCCTCTAGACTCACAATGTGGGCTTAAAGTTTTTCGGGGCAAATCCTGAATGAATATGACCGAACATTTGAATTCTATTTAAAATCTTACTGATCGGTACCGGAGCTCCTTTCTTATCTTAAGCACAAAGGACCTGACGACAAAAAAAAAAAAAAAATGTTGCAATCTCTGAATCAAGCATCGAAAGTGCAATGACTTTTTTTTTATCTCCTACGGTAGAATCGAAAATTGCATTGCGGTGTTGAAAAAAAAACAACATACAACATAGCTTTCTAAATATGTGTTCTCAAATAATTGACGCGCAGTTATACACACCCGCGCACTAATATATATATATATATATATATATATATATATATATATATATATATATATATATATATATATATATTATAGATAGGTAATCATACAAATAGTTAATTAGTAATATTAATGTAATTAATGGCGAAATCTCTTCGTTGACATACTTAATAAGGCATTAACTTACTAACAATTTATTGAATGACGCGATCCTTATCTATAAAATTGTTTCGGCACCTTGAGACGGTGTAATGGTTAGCAAGCTTGTCTCGTTAGAACAATTACAACTGAGTAGTGAGTTTGATCCTCACTGGGTGCCTTCTACTTTCGGCCTTGTGCCACATTTAAGCTACGCTTGGAAAATCACTATGCATAAAATTGTTGTCATGTGGACCTGGATCTAGCGTTGTAGGGCGAGTACTTTCGAAAATTTCACATTTTCATCCTCAGGCCGTAATTTTTCCATTTACAAATAAACACCAAAACGAAATAAATTTACAATACATATATTTCGTCTTGGAATTTATTTGTAAATGGAAAAATTACGGCCTGAAGATGAAAATGTGAAATTTTCGAAAGTACTCGTCCTAGAACACCAGATCTGCCTGATAACAATTTTATACATAAGGATCGCGTCATTCAATGAACCGTTAGTAAGTTAATGTCTTATTAAGTCTGTTATCGAAGAGATTTCGCCATTAATTGCATTAATATTGCTAATTAATTCGTTGTATTATTACTTCTTTATAATATAAAATATTTACTGAAAAATCTAATATATGTATGTATGTATGTATGTATGCATGTATGTATGTATGTATGTATGTGTGTATTATTGAATACCAAAGAATATTTCATTTGAGAATTATTTTTTATTTATTTTTTTCTTGTTTATTTGCAACAGTTTTTTCATCATTTTAAATTTTACCGTGATATTTTTTCTTCGATTTCACCCATATTTGCTAATTTTCAGCGAGTAAAGTTGTTCTTTAATAAGGATAAATGTCCACTTTATCTGCAGCGTTTTTGTTTTGTTTTTCTTTAATTTTTTTTTTTTTCATTGCTTTAGTGTATATTTTCAATTTGAATTTTTTTATCGTCTCACTTTTTGTGACGTCAGAGAAAACAAAACACTTCTTCGCATTAAAACAATTTTACTCACTGAAGGTAACCAAAGTAGCTAGAAGTATTTTGAAAAATAATAACAGAACCGTGAGTAGAACCATCTCACACATATGAAAAGGGGTGCTACTCAGAAATAATATTTCCATAATCTTCACACAATTACGCAAAAAAAAGGAGATTTTGCTGCCAAAATACAGACTAATATATATATATATATATATATATATATATATATATATATATATATATATAAGCGTGAAACCCAGGGTCACAAACTCATATGCATACGACTGAATATGTTAGCTCTATCACTGATATTGAGCGCTTTACAATAAGTACCGTGCATATATAATATATATAGAAATTATATTAATATATATATATATATATATATATATATATATATATATATATATGCACATTTCATTGAATACGACAGACAAGGTGCTTTGATTTAGTTTTTTATACATTTTCTCATGTGACCTAATATTTTTTTTCTTTTCCGATGATAAATTATATAAAAACTGTCCGAATATTCTTTTTTTCCGAGCGCTTTCTGTTATATATTTAGCCATTTTCAAGTATGAAATATTTTAGCTGTTAAATATCTCTGACCGTGTTTTGAAAAAAAAAATGAAAATATTATATATATACATACATGCAACAAACGATTTCTAAACAGTTAAAATATTGCATCATTGAAATTGGATAAATATATTGACGAAAGCGCTCGGCAAAAAAGAACATTCGGACATTTTTTATAAAATTTAGCATCCGAAAAGAAAAAAACATTAGATGATATGAGAAATTGTATAAAAAACTAAATCAATGCACCTTGTCTGTTGTATTCAATGAAATGTGTATGAAAGAAGGATTGCTGCCTAAATACACACACACATACGCACAGACACACATATATATATATATATACATATATATATATTACTTCAATAGTTATTATAACGAATACTTAAGATTTGAAATAGACGCCCCATTTTTAATTATAAAACATTGTTGCTACTTTTTTCGTCATGCGTATTCAAGAAATGTCAGTAAAGAGAACGTAAGCCGATATACGTAATAATACACACTGTTTTATAAATATAAATTAGCCGTCTAATTTTAAATATGAATCATTCACTTTAATAACATTTGCAGTAATACAAATGTGGGATTAAAAAATAAATCCATTAATTCTTCATATTTAAATATATATTTGATATATATATATATATATATATATATATATATATATATATAATGAAAAACAAACCACTTTAATGTACCATTACGATAATTTATTTCACCTAAATCCTTTTTTAAGGATTCAGGATCATCAGGTAAATCTTCCAACAACGAATTGAGAAAAAAAATGAATATATATATATCTATATATATATATATATATAAAGAAATATAGTTTTAAGGTGTGGTATATATATGGGATAAAGTGCTCAGTATCAGAGATAGAGCTTATGTAAATATAAATATAAAAGAGAACATTGAAGTCAACCCTCAGAGGCGACAGGCTGTTTCATGCTAGGCGCAATCGTCAGGTCGCCTTTGACTGTTGACTTGAATGTTCACTTTTATATATATATATATATATATATATATAGTCGACTCACCCGTCGAATTCGACGTATGAGGGTCAAGCAGATCAGTTCCTAGGAAACTGACACCCCGACAACAGCACATGAGATTTGATTATAATGGTGAAGGTTTCGTGCAAGACCATCCATACTTTTTGAAGGGCCGAATACAGAGACGTGGTGCACTACGTGCCACAAGGTCCTCAAACGACCCTCCGAAGGTTTTGAAATCAGAGTTGTCCTTCTCCTAGACCAGTTGCCATCAAAGGCTATAGAAACCAGTCTGTCCTGATATTTACCCATAGCTGGAGGGAGAAGAAGAGAATTCACACCTTTCCCAAGGGTATTAGCACATACTATATATATATATATATATATATATTAGGTTGGTGCAAAAATAATATCGTTTTTTGACGTTAAAAAATACGTCAAAAAACGATATTATTTTTGCACCAACCAAATATATAACGATATATATTTTTATAAATCAGGAACAATATTGGGGGAAATTATATGACAAAGTCGAAAAAGTTTTCTTGTGGCGTGTTTTTTCTTTTAGTCTTAAGAGGAGAAATTAGTCACGAGAAAACTTTTTTTTCACTTTTTCATACATTTTTCCTCATATATATATATATATATATATATATATATATATATATATATAAATAATTATTTATTTAAAAATATGATTCCAACGCTACATAAGAGTTCTCATGTTTCAAAACAAGAGCCGAAAACTTCAACATAAAAAAAATTTCGCTTGAAGATGGAACAGAGCTTAATACTTTAATTCAATTTAATTCAAATAATTATATTGAAGTTTTCAGCTCTTGTTTTGAAACATGACAACTCTTATGTAGCGTGTTGGAATCATATTTTTCAATAAATAATTATGTTTATGCTCTACTTTTGTATCGAGCACTAATTTTTTAAAATAATAACAAAAATACTAAAGAACTTTGGGTTATTTACCTAATGCGTTCTTTCCTATTTTCTATATATTTTTACACACACACACACACACACACACACACATATATATATATATATATATATATATATATATATATATATATATATATATATATATATATATATATAACTTTTATTGATTTCTATAAACTTTTGAACATCTATTCCATTCTCAAAAAAACCTTAGTAATACAAAAAATGGCTTACCTTAAGACATTCTCACAACAGACATTTCATCGGAGTCAACCGAATGATTGATGAATTTTTGTTGAATATCTCCAACCAAACAAACAAAACGAAAGTCATTAATCTCATTTGACACAGCCTTTTTCTTTCTGACAAAAACAATTCTGTTTTTATGTGTTTTGATTGCAAAGGTCAAAAACTGAATACGTTTTTTTTTTTTTCATTCACACACTCTCTCTCTCTCTCTCCCTCCCGCCCTCTCTCTCTCTCTCTCTCTCTCTCTCATAAAAGATGAAATGTTGTACATAGATATTTTAATTCTTATCATATTATGTTTCTTCTTGTTATTTTTTACGTTTTAAAATCAATCGACTTTTTTTCATCTTCGGGAATTATGTTTGTTTCAGTGGAACAAACGTAAACTAAAACAAAGACGGAAAATGGCGACATTACACCGGATATGATCAACGAAAGAGAAAAGTTTTTGGATAATGAAACGGCGCGTGGAGAGTGATATGGCCGAAAAAATACTTGTCTGAATCTTGACCATATGATATTTTGAAGTGCATATATCAAATAAAATCCACTCTCAGACACAGATATTAAGATATATAACAAATATACCCTATCTAAATACAAAGATGTTAATTACGTGTTAAGATATATACTGCAAATATGTGTGTATATTACATATGGATATATATATGTGTTTAATTGTAATATGTGTGCATATCTGTCGCATATACACTACAGCCCAAAGTTTAAGGCGAACCCTGGTATTTTATTAAATTTGGCGAAAATGTAGTTGTTTGTACTTTTAAAAAGACAATATTATTATGCATGGTTAAAAAAAATTATGCATAATTTTTCATCAGAAATTTTATTATGACAAAAAGTAAAAAAGCATTTTATCATTAAATTTTGCTCTCGTCAAAACATACTCCTTTAGCCTTGATTACTGCAGCATAAAGTTTTAGTATTCGTTCCAAAAGTTTCTCAAAGTATAAGTTTGGTAATTGATTCCATTCTTTTTTCAATGATTCTAAGAGCTCTTTTACATTTTTGTTTCAATCTTCTAAGTTCATCGCATGCTAATTCTGGGACTGGCGTCAAACTTTTGAACTGTTATGTATATAAGTATGTAATATATATATATATATATA
>OZ010608.1:28110591-28185591 GCA_963932145.1 Acanthosepion lycidas | reverse complement strand
TTAAATTAAATCTCCCATGGAAGCCTGAAGAGCGGGAGCGAAACCGGTTGCTCGCCAGTATTTAATATGTCTGGTAATATCAAGATTCACCCTTTTATTTCTGTGATATATATATATATATATATATATATATATATATATATATATATATATATATATAGATAGATAGATAGATAGATAGATATGTATATATATATATATATATGTATATGTATAGAGAGAGAGAGACAGAGAACATAAGAAAATATTAATACATATAGTAAAACACGCAAAAACATATGTACACACACATACATATATGTAAAGGAAAAAAGACAAAAAGAAAACTAGTTTTAGCCGACGCGTTTCGTCCAATGTGAACTTTTTCAAGGAAGAAAACGAAATGAATTTATTGAAACAAAATATCTATAAACAAAAAACAAAATGTTAGCAACTAGAAGAATTTAGAAACGCTATTTATAGTCATATGTTAGGGTTAGGGTTACTAATTACTATTATTATTATTATTATTATTATTATAATTTCTTTATGTTTGACGAGAATATTTTCACATGTAGAGATATTGCTTGTGTTGTGTTGACGGATTCAACCGTTTTCTTTTGATTTCTTGATATATTGGCTGTGTTCGTTGGATTGGAGGAGTAAGGATTCTGTTAGGAAAGGTAATATTGGGAAAAATCCTGGGCGTAGATTAATATACGCAAACACACACACACACACACACATATATATATATATATATTAATGCATGTTTCATTAAATAATATACACAAGTTTTGTCTATTTATTTCAAGTAAGTTCCTTTCACATTGTCTGATAAGCTTAATCACATTATCGTTGAAAGACGAAAGGAAAACACCATATTGATATACGTTTAAATCCAGTCTAAGCTTTCGGCTTACACAAGCCATTATCAAAGATGACAATTTCAAAAAATCAAACAACACACGGACGAAACAACAATGATAGTCCGTCCTTTCTGCATGAAAAATTTCAAAGTAACAACAAACTCGTATATACGAGACGCGGAAGCGAAAATCGCGTCGCAGCTCGTGACGTCGCACATGACCATGCGAGAGTGAAAAACGAGGCGTATTAAGTATTGGAAAGCCGTTGGTATAAACCAATGGCTTCTGTTATAAATTATAGGCATTTAAGGATATTTATGAATTATATATATATATATATATATATATATATATATATAATTCAAATAAAAATGTTATTCTAATAAAGTATTTGTGCACATTAATTATATCACATGCACTGCAAGGAAAGACTCAAAATTCTAGAAGCTATTATTACAGAAAATAAGCAAAGCCACATGAAATAAAATATCATTCACCACATAAGAAGGTATCTTGAAATGCATATGGTATAATTAATGTTAATACTCAAATAATAAAAATAAAATAATATGGTGGACTCTCCTATTGTGAACGATAAATAAGATCCAGCATTGGATGATGCTTTTCGTTGTACACTTATGCATGCTAGCAGGGGCTATTATGGAGAAGATCAGGTAAGGGAAAGACATATTTTATTTGTGCTTTCTTAAGTGCGATACTATCCCAGCCTTGCTGCGGGCGACACT
Source organism: Acanthosepion lycidas (assembly GCA_963932145.1). Lineage (NCBI taxonomy): Eukaryota > Metazoa > Mollusca > Cephalopoda > Sepiida > Sepiidae > Acanthosepion > Acanthosepion lycidas. The sequence goes on along the minus strand of OZ010608.1, from coordinate 28,183,997 downwards.
GACAAATGAAATTTCTTAAAGCAGGATTTTGATGGCTTCTCTGTTTCAGAAATTGAGCAAGCTGATCACGGTGCTTCAGTCTACTGTCTTCAAAACCCTTTAACTTAATGAAACATGTCTTAAACCACTCCTTTCGGTTTGTTGCTTGGGCTTCCCAGGTTTTCAGATCAAAGTTGAGATTTTCTAGTTGTCTTTCAATTTGTCTTTGTAGCGTAAGAGTGAACGTCCAACTAAACGCTTGGAGTTTGGTAGGTGTCCCTACAGTACCTTCTTTGTAAGCCTATGCTCATCCATCCTCACAACATGAGCAGAACACCTAAGTGTATCTTTGTTAGAATGGTTTCAATGCCTATGATGTTATATTTCTTCAGTATTGCTCTATTGTTGATTCTGTCATCCCATTTTAATATATATATATATATATATATATATATATATATATATATATATTCGACTGGCGGACAAAGGTGGGGGCAGTCGACGAGTCGAAACCCTTGACATCGTTTGGTTTGTTAATCCTATTGAATTTGATTCCAGAGTGGGCGGATGAGATCTTCTGGTCCAAGGGCCTTGGACACGGTATCAGGAAGTGCCGTGGTGTGTATCAGAGCATGGACGTAAGACGTAGAAGACCCTGTCATCTACTGCAGCCTGGTAGTATCCGGTTGCCACGATTCCTCGTGACACCGGATAAAATGACTCCCCGACCGAGAGAGTGTATTTAACCCAGGGCAATGATTTCCCTCCATAAATTCTTCACGCACAGATCCGTTTTGAAAATTCATCCGGATCTACTGATGAATTTCAAGAAAAAAAAAGGGTTTTTGTGTTTCGTATTTTAATTTAGAATTTCAGAGTTCCAACAACTTCAGCTTTTCTTGCCAGTGCATGATTATAACCGACGTTCGCGTCTTTATATCCTACCTGTCATTCCTACACATCTTTAATTCCATTTATGAAAACATTACTTCAGCACAGATGTTCCCAGTCTATTTTGCGCCATCGCTCACTTTCGCAAGGAAAAAATTACACCGCCAACCTGTATTGTAAATATTCAAAAGTATACCAAAAAGTGTTTGGTAAAAGTTTGTTACTGGTACGTAAACTGACTTTATGATGAAGTAAAAATAACAAAGGGAGGTAACAAATAAAAATTGATTCTCTTTATAATATATATATATATATATATATATATATATATATATATATATATTATAAAGAAGTGGTCACCCAAAGAATAAATCAGTAAAGTTAATAAAATTAATGGCGAATTCATTTCGCAAACAGAATAAATAAAGCATTAACTTACTGACCACTCGTTGAATGACGCGATCTTTGTTTTTTAAAAATTGTAAAATAGATTAGATGTTCAGTCCAAATGCAAGTATTTCGATGAATCCTTTCATCATCTTCAGACCTGAATATTATTTTTCAATTCGGTAATTTCAGGCAACTTTCAGAATTCATCGAAAGTTATTGCAAATGAACTGAAACATCTAATTAAAAGAGTTTGTCAGACGATCGCAAAGGGCGTGAGACCCAGGATCAACTCACATCTACTCAACTATATATATATATATATATATATGTGTGTGTGTGTGTGTGTATGTAGTTGATCTGTACTGCAAACAAATAATGCAATTATATATATGATAAAAATATACTTTTAAGGTATGCGATATTTATCAGTTAAAATACCCAATGTCAGTGATGGAGCTTATGTAAATATAAAAGTGGACATTTAGGTAATGCAGTCTACTGTTCATTTTCAGGACACACACATATATATATATATATATATATATATATATATATATATATATATATATATATATATAGTGAGAGAGAGAGAAAGATAATATTCGTGGTCAATATTGGTTGGAATCATATTTTTAAATAAATAATTATATTTATGCTCTACTTTCGTATCGAGCACTATTTTTTAAAAATAATTACAAAAATACTAAGGAACTTTGGATTATTTACCAAACTAGTTTCTTTCCTATTTTCTACAATATTTTCACACGTATATATATATATATATATATATATATATATATATATATAAATTTCCAAGAGGATAGAATCCAGGTAAACCTCAATGTCTAGGACAGAGCAAGAATATAATATAAAAGGCTCAAATACCAATATTCCATGGTTACAATTTATGACATTGGAATCGTAATCATGATCCAATTCATCAGGCCTACAAATTAAAAATTTGATGAATTTGATCATGATTACGATTCCAATGTCATAAATTGTAACCATGGAATATTAGTATTTGAGCCTTTTATATTATATATACATATATATATATATATATATATATATATATATATATATATATATATATATATATATATATATATGTATGTATATATATATAGGAACACTTTTATTATGTAAGGCATATATATTCAACAAATACTATTACAGGCACTATAGGGGTTACGACCATATCTTGTTGAAAAACCGGTTCTCAAACTCGAAGTTAAGCAATGTCAAGCCTATTCATTACCTAGATAGGTGACCGCTTGAGAATACCAGGCATTTGGATGTGCAGGTCGTGTAATAAATAACGTCTCGGAATTGGAAATCTGAAAACCAATTTCCAATTCCAGGTGGATTCGTTATATTCACTTACTCGCAAATACCCTGGGGAAAAGTATGAATCCACCTCTTCTCCCCCCAGCTATGGGTTAATTAGTAGGACTTGTATCAGTAAATCATTATTATCCTCAAAGAAATCCTTACCAACCAATAATATTTTCAGGCTGTAAATAACATGCAAAAGGTTGATAAGTCGTAAAAAACAAATCAATCAATATAGACACTATATATTTATATATGTGTATACTTTGTGTATGAGTGTGCGCTTGAGAGTTGGGGTTGGTGCATGTGTATCTATATCAGAATAATAGTAAACCAATAACTGGTGATTAAAGTATACCTGTGCCTGTGCATGTTGGGGCATTCGCCCAGTCGGCCAAGCCGGCTCCGTGAAATGAACTCGCCGTATCCGAACGAAAGCTGACCAAGCGTAGTGGAGGTCGTATTCGTTCGGACGTGCACATTCATGGGTGGAGTTTCAGTAGGAATTTGCATTCACAAGTACTCCCTAACTGCATGTATACAAACCTTTAAGGATACTACGCTCCGTTTTGAATTCAGAGTTTCCTTCTCCTAGACTGGTTGCCAGCCAAGGCTATATGATCCAATCTGTCCTGCTGTTTTACCCAAAGTTAAGGAGTGGATAAGAGGTGGATTCATACCACGAGGAAAGTATGTTCCGTTCCGATAAGAAAGTCTTCCGGGTCGTCTATCGGAACGAAACCAATCAAAACCGAAGGACACGATGAACAGATAGATAGATAGATAGATAGATAGATAGATAGATAGATAGATAGAAACAGACTGAGATAGATAGATAGATAGATAGATAGATAGATAGATATGAACAGACTAAAATAGATAGATAGATAGATAGATATGAACAGAATGTGATAGATATGAACAGAATGAGATAGATAGATAGATAGATAGATAGATAGATAGATAGATAGATAGAGAGATAGATAGATAGATAGATAGATAGATAGACAGAAACAGACTGAGATAGATAGATAGATAGATAGATAGATAGATAGATAGATAATGTGTGGATATAAACCAAATAATTAGATATTAGCAATTGTATATATATATATATATATATATATATATATATTATGCAAATGCCACGGCACTCAAAATTTTACTGATAGATTAAAACAGATGACTATACACCGGTAGTAAATTGGAATTTAGTCGCCAAATCTACACCCTTTTCTGGCTGCGGCGACCGATGCAACCTGTGTTTGCTGGAAAACACATTTATCCTCAAAAGCATTCATGACACAAACCTACTTAACAAACGAAATGAACTTATCATAGCTTGTAATCACAGGAAGAACATTTTCCTAAAGTATTTTAATTCTGGATAGATCCGTTATCCAAATATCACATGCCCATTAAATATTTTAGGTGACATATTCATTAACCACCGTTAACCATTTAAGCGTTATATTAATATGTAACGAGCTACACGGCGTCCCTCTTTTCTTATTTTAACTTTAAACTTGCATCTTTCTCTTTTTTTCCCAATATCCCCCTGCCTACACTCTACATTCTGAATTTTCACCCCAATAATATATTAAGTTTATAAAAATTTTGAGCTTTGAATATGCGTTTAATTTAGCGTTCCTCCCATGAGAGCCAGTATTTAAAAATAAAAAAACTGTAATAAGTGTTTCATTAGCCAGTTCGTGCCTGACGACTTTGGAAAATCATGAAACTTTGAGTTGCACTACACACGTAGGTATATATATATATACATATATATATATATATATATATATATATATATATATATATATATATATATAAAGGAGGTCTGTCTGAAAAGTAACGGAACTGGGTGTGTTGCATGAGCTAGGGGCATCGTCTACAGTGAGTTCTTACCACCGGGCTAAACGATCAATCATCAAGTCTCCAAAACGTGTCTGCTTCATTCACCACGACAATGCACTTACTCACATTGCCCTGGGTATCCGGCGGTTCATGCCCAAGAAAAACATCGCCGCACTGGAAAAACCTCCCTATTCACCTGATCTTGCTGCGTGTGACATTTCTTTTTCGCAAGTTCAAGGGGATCATCAAGAGGGCTTGTTTTGAAGGGATGGAGGACATCAAGTGGGTTGTAACGACGGAGCTGAGTAGCAACTAAGACGACTCTTTCCAGCAAGGCATAGAAGCATGACAGAGAAGGATAAAAAAAGTGAATTAGACTCAAGGGGGATTACTTTGGAGGGGAAACAATATAGTTTGTTGTCTGTAATTAAAATAAATTGTTTGTGACACTATTTCCATTACTTATCAGACAGACGTCGTATGTATATATATATATATATATATATATATATATATATATATATATATATATATATATATATGTATATGTATATTAATAAAAAGAAAGAACAGTAAGATATATAATCCGGTGTTCTTATATATATATATATATATATATATATATATATATATATATATAGTTGTATATTTAGGCAGCAACCCTTTGTTTATGCATGTTTCATTAAAAACGACAGACAAGGTACTACGGTTAAGCTTTTTATTTAATTTTTCTTGTGTTCGAACAAGAGTTTTCTTTTCTGGAAAAAGGGTGTGTAAGAACTGTCCAAATGTTTTATATTTCCGAGCGCTTTCGGCTATACCTTTAGCCATTATCAAGGATGATTCGATTTTTCAGCTTAATTGAGTGGGTGCATTATGTGTATGTCTTAGTGTGTCGTAGGGATGTTTTAATTTCCGAATACGGTTAGCACATATATATATATATATATATATATATATATATATATATATATATATATATATATATATATATATATATATATCGTTTTATTACCTACTACATCTACAATAAATCTCTGACCGGTACAATTTATTATTAGGTTGGTGCAAAAATAATGACGTAATAATGTCGTTTTTTGACGTTAAAAAATACGTCAAAAAACGACATTATTACGTCATTATTTTTGCACCAACCTAATATTTTAATACATAACTGAACTCAAAATTCGCCAATAATTTGTCCCCATTACAATATATCATGTGTCTCTCTATTGACACCATGTCGAGATATTTAATGCCAATTGTACTTGCATCCCAAACTAGTCTTAGCTTTCCTCTTAGATTCTAATGTCCACATTTATCACACTATCGTTCTCTCTCATTTTCTCTCTCTCTCTCTCTCTCTCTCTCAGCCTCTCCATTTCCTCTGTCAGTCTCACTCTCTCTCACCCTGTCTGTCTGTCCCTGTATCACTCTCTTTTTGGGAAACATTTACGAATTCTTTAGCAGTAGAATTCCTGAGTACAAATCATAATGTTTGTGTTAAACAGACTGGATTATTGGTGCAACATTATTATACCACGTGACATCAATATATACATGCATATATTTTATTACTTAAACGTTATTTTCATCGGATATCCATATTTGAGCAGTTGCTCTGTTTATTCATTAAACAGTATATTTATTTTTTTCATCTACCAGCCTGAATATTCGAGAAATCTTAGAAAAATACTATATTTATTTATTTTCATCCGCCGGGTTTATTACTCGAGAAATCTTATTAAAAAAAAAAAAAAGGCGCTTTCCGGCAGGATTTGAACCTGCGTTCACCAACGAGAAACGGTCATTAAAACTAAAGTGCGTTGATCTCTCAGCTACAGAGAACCCGACAGCCAAACGGGGCCCGAATAGTGTTTATAAAAACAGATTTTCCCGATTCTCGAAATATACATCTCTGTTTAGTTTTGTATCCTGGCATAAAGAAAATAATTTTAGAAATGGATTTTTATTTTATGAATCCGACATATTTTATTACTTAAACTTTATTTTGACTGGATACTAAATAATTCAGGATTTGCTTGGCCATCAAGTTATCTGTAACCGAGAGGTTAAAGTACGTCAGATCTAATGATGTTTTCCCCGAGAGGAACGCAAATTCAAATCTTGACGGAGAGCGCATAATTTTCTAATGAGATTTCTTGAATATTCAGGCCAGGAGATGAAAATAAATATACTGTTTAATAAATAAACAGAGAATCTACTCAAATATGGGTAACCAATGAAAATAAAGTTTAAGTAATAAAATATGTCGGATTAATAAATGAAAATATGTAAAGATAAAAGGAAAACTAATCTTAGTTGACGCGTTTTGTCCCTTGATGGACTATATCAACGTGATTCATCAGATGACGAAACGCGGTCCGAAGATTTGAGCGTTGTTCAAACTGTTGATCATGACAAATGATGCGCTCTGTACCAGAAACTATACCAAATTTTTGCCCAGCGTAGTCGCAATATAAAAACACATTATGGCTCTGTGGGTGTTGAACAAAAATATATGTGCCTGAGCAGGCGTATGCAACAGAGATTGTCTAGACGTCAAAGAAGACAAACATCACATTTATTTTCGTCTTGGAGTTACCTGAAATGAAAAAAAATATTAAAACCTGATGCTGAAAATGTGATGATACGGGAACATCAAATCCATTTTACAATTTTAAACATAAGGATTGCATCATTAAACGAATGTTTAGTAAGTTAATGCTCTATTGAATTTGTTAGCGAAGAGATTTCACCATTAATTGCATTAACTTTACTGATTAATTCTGTGTATGATCACCTCTTTATAATATATATATATATATACACACACACACACACACACACACACACATATACATATATATATATATATATATATATATATATATATATATATATATATATATATATATATATATATATTCAGTGTGCTAAATTCATATCGAGATTCCCGATGAGGGGGTTGAAACTCAGGAGTATTAAACGTTATTATAACTAACTTAATACAGATTCGAACCTGCATCCCCGGAGAGCGCATATTTTTCTGACAATACTGTTTAATTAAAAAACAGAGCTTCTACTCGAATATGAGAAGACATAAAAAAATAATTTATTTTGATTAAGCAAAATAAATTAAAAATAACAATATATCGGATGTAATCCATTTCCTCTCTCTCTCTCTCTCTCTCTCTCTCTATATATATATATATATATATATATATATATATATATATATATATATATATATATATATACACACACACACATACATATATATAGATAGATAGATAGATAGATAGATAGATAGATATATATAAAGCGACTATCATCATCGAGTGTTGATTACTATATCTATCCGATTCTTTTATGAACATAGCAAATTTTAAACAGATCAATGAGAAGCAGACGGAATGGTAAATATATAAAACAGGGAATCGTCTTACTTTGACAAGTTTTGCTGATGAAAGGATTTCCGAAAAAAAATGTATTTAATTTCACAATTGTTTGTCCGTGTGATTTATTTTTTTCTCACCGAGCAAGGCGATAATGTATGAAAGATGCAACGGGTCAACTGAGATTGAAAGAGAATGAAAAGACTTTAATGAGAAGAAAGGACAATAAACGAACAAGGTTCACGAAGACAGAGAATGGCGATTGACGTTACATTTGAATTTTTGAAGATTGCATGTGGCAGGGAAACAAAGAATCGGAAGAGAGTTCAACAACCGAGAAAAGAAATTATTAGAATTTATGGTTAAATCTGACTATTCCAACGAAAATAGTATAAGCTATCGAATTACGCCGGATCATCAGTGAAACATGTCGAAAATTTTGCCTTAATAGTCATATATATATATATATATATATATATATATATATATATATATATATATATATATATATGACTAGTAAGGCAAAATTTTTGACATGTTTCACTGATGATCCGGCGTAATTAGATAACTTATATATATATATATATATATATATATATATATATATATATATATGAATATTTATGTAAATATTTCGACATGTTTCACTGATGATCCGGCGTAATTAGATAAATATTATATATATATATATATATATATATATATATATATATATATATATATATATATGTATGTATGTATGTATGTCAGTATATATATATATATATATATATATATGAAGAACGATAAACATAAAAATATAGAATATATATTTGTTAAATATTGCATTTTAAAGGAGTATGTTGAAGTGAGTTCACATATCTATTTATATTTATATGTGTGTGTGTGTGTGTTTGTGTATATCGATAGATAAATAAATAGCTAGATATTGTTTATATTTATATTTGCAAATATGTATATATCCACTTCACAATGCACATATATATTCATAAACTCATGTAAATTTCCCAGCCGACTTCAACGAAATCTATTAATCAACTTATACATGTTTGCGTATGGGTGCATCCGTGAGTCTTTCTCTCTCTGTGTATGTGTGTGTGTGTGTGTGAAAGATATAAATATATACATATATATATATAAGATATGCCACATTGAGTGCTGGTGTTAATAATATCGTGCTCGATATAATATAGCAGAACTATTAAGTATATAGTAATAAATATACATATTATTCCACACCGGCAGCACGACTCGGAGCTTCGTGCACAACGCAAGCTTCAGGTGGTGAATAGACTCATATATATATATATATATATATATATATATATATATATATATATATATATATATATATATATATATATATAAAGAGAGGCGATAATATCCAAACAAATGAATATATATATATATATATATATATATATATATATATATATACACGTATTTGTATTTCTGCACTAAAGTAGCGCTATATATATATATATATATATATATATATATATATATATATATATATAAAATTTCGCTTCAAGATGAAACGGGACTAAACACCTCAATTCAACTTAATTTTAATAATTATTTGGATTGTTTCGGCTCTCCTTTTTGAAACATGAGAACTCTTATGTAGCGAAGGAATCATATTTTTAAACAAAAAAATATTATTATAATAAAGCTCTACTTTTGTATGGAGCACTGTCTTCTCAAAAATAAAAACAAAATAATAAGGAACTCCGGATTATGCACCCAACGTGTTCTTTTCTATTTTCTGCATACCTGCACACTTATATATATATATATATATATATATATATATATATATATATATATATATATCAGAAGTTATTTTGGCCGAGGGATTGAGCGTTCTTATTCAAATTGTTGATTACACTCTTTCCCAGAAACTGTAACTAAGGTCTGCTCTGCATAGATGCACTATAAACCACAGGTGGCTTTGTGGGTGTTGACTAAGCGTCTGCAATAGAGATCGACTAGTCGCTCTAGTAGACGGGTATCCTCGAATACGAGTGGCCATATATATATATATATATATATATATATATATATATATATATATATATATATATATATATCGTAGATGTCCTGATTGTTGCTATTAAGGGTGTTCAAATTTTCTTTGGCTATTTCAATTTGCATTTTTCACAAGGCTACATTTATAATTCCAAGTGTTGATAGTTTGGTGCGCTGCTGGATCATGTAATTTTTATATGGAAGATTTCCAAGCAACGACAAATCGTGCATACGAGACGCTGGAAGCGAAAATTGCACCGCAGATCATGACGTCACACAGGACCGTATGCGCAGTTTCCTCCAGTTGGTCCGGGATAGTTATATCTTTTAGTTTATCGTAGATGTCCTGTTGCTGTTAAGGGTGTTCAAGTTTCTTTGGCTGTTTCAATTTGCCTTTTCACAAAGCTACATTTAGAATTCCAAGTGTTGATAGTTATGTATCTGAAACTGAAACTTAAAAATAAGCAAGTTTAACAAATGAATTTCTGAATTTAAGGATACTGTGCAAATTTAATCTCTCATCGATGGAATGAAAAATAAAGGTTAATTTTGACAATCTAGCATGTTATAGCCTCTTTATACACACACACATAGACACACACACACACACACATATATATATATATATATATATATATATATATATATATATTTTATTAACCTATAATTAATTCGAAATGTTGTCCAGATTTTTTTAAGTTAGAATTTGGAAAATACTTCTCCAGCCTTGATATACAAGTCAAATACTGGAAGCAAATGGGAGGAAAATACATTTAAAAAGAATTCACTTTTGGGAATAGCAAGCGAGAATATGCTCTATAGCCTTGATTGGCAACCTGTCTAGAAGAAGAAAACTCTGAATTCAAAGCCTGAGGAAGATCGTTTGGAAACCTTATGACACACTATGTACATCTGTTCTCTGTATTCGGTTCTTATGATAAGTGTGGTTGGTTTTGCACAAGCCATCACCACTATAATCAAATTATATGTATTGGCAGCCTGACTGTTCGGTTCGAAGAACTGGGATACTTGAAAACGAAGAGAGACTTCATTATTATTATTATTATTATTATTATTATTATTATTATTATTATTATTATTTAGAGTTTATCCGAGCATCAAGGACGCATCTTAATTTTAGCGTGCAAATTTTTTTTTAAAATCATATCAAAATCAAATCTGGAAAAATAAAGAAAGATATAGTTCCTAGCATGTAAGAAGTTCTGGTAGGTATAATTTCTGCTTCTGTTAGGAGTCAGGAAAACGAACAACCCAACCACATTAATATTTCATTAAATTTAATGGTAGATATACTAGATATATGAAATAACTAACAATATATATAAAAAAAACAGAAGAAATATCGTCACGACTGCACAAAATGACGTATGAAGACACGTTAACTGAAAAAATGACGTATGAAGACACGTCAATTAAAAAATGACGTATGAAAACACGGCTAATTGAAAAAATGACGTATGAAGACACATTAATTGAAGAAATGACGTATAGAAGACACGTCAATTGAAAAATGACGAATGAAGACATGTCAATTGAAAAAATGACGTTTGAAACATGTTAATTGAAAAAATGACGTATGAAGACACGTCAATTAAAAAATTACGTATGAAGACACGGTTAATTGAAAAAAATGACGTATGAAGACACGGTTAATTGAAAAAATGACGTATGAAGACAGACACGTTAATTTAAAAAATGACGTATGAAGACACGTTAATTGAAAAAATGACGTATGAAGACACGTTAATTGAAAAATTAAACATGTCATCGATCGACACGTGAAAATGTGGCATATATATATATATATATATATATATATATATATATATATCCTAAAAAAAACAGGCAAACCTACCTAGGTAGATTTGCCTGGCTCTTTAGTATTATCTTAGCATTTGCTCTACTTTGTTTATTGAGCACTTTACGTAGTTGACTTTTTTCTCGTTTTGGACGTTTTTTCTTTGGACTTTGAATTTGAACACTGGGCGATTATTTTCGCCTTGGTTTAATGTTCTTGGTTCTTTCTTTTTTTATTCCTCATTTTTCCTTGGGTACCGATTTGTTCTACTGCAAGTCGAGCTATCCAAGATTTTTCCAAACGAGTACCACCATTTATATATATATATATATATATATATATATATATATATATATATATATATAGTGGACTCTCTCTTCGCGGGCGACAAATGAGGGCCCTGTATAATAAAGATGTACTCAACTTCTATGGACACCCATGTGTCTCCCGAAGCCTGCAGGTGTTTTGCTGACCTTTAGATAAATGGAACACATTTCGCTCGAGTGGCTGAGGATCAATTGCCCCAGGTTTGTGCGAGTGGACTGCAAGGAGGTTTGTTTTACTGCGTGCAACAAAGCCACAGTGGCAGGCTAGGTTACCATTCAGAGGAGCTGCATGCTGCCAACTTTCTTTAATATTTGAACGCAGTTGATCCCAATGTTTAAGTCGGTCACTCAAACATTTATATAGATGCGGAACCCTAACACGACTGAGTAGTAAGTTCGATCCTCACTGGGTGCCCAATACTTTCGGCCTTGTGCCACATCTAAGCTATGCTCAGAAAATCACTATCTATAAATCAGCGCTTCTCAAACTATATGATGTGGAGTACCATCAGTTTTTTTTTTAGGATGTGCGGGGTACTGTGAAGTGAAGCTTCCCAATCCATCTGTGGCTTCGTGGGTGGGGGTGCATCCGCTGTGTACCCTTTTTTTTAGATATGTAGTTAGATTATGAATTTAACGAATTAAATGCTAATTTAAAAAATTTGGACCCAAATCCACGTGGCTATCCCTTTTTTCACATTCAGGCGAATTTTTAAAGGCCAAATTAAAAATATGTCTCCCTGAAAATATCCCCTTTTCGTATTCCTAGGTGTGGTTCCCACACAATCAAACGCCACATCATCAAAATGGTGTTGTCATACGTATCTCAATTCACTGTTTTATCATTCATTATATCGCATAGATTTTAAACAAGAGTGAGTCATTGAAATATGTAACCATAATAAATATAAAACTAAAATGAGATTTAAAAAAAAAACAAAAAAAAACGAGTCTGATTTACCGACAACGGTACGCGGACCATACTTTAAGTAGCACTGCTCTAAATTATAATTTTGGAAAATGAAACTTTCACAGATGTTGGAAAATGTTTAAAAACATCTACGTTGTTTTTCAATTGGTGGGAACTCGACGTCAAGCTAGTAGCACGCTTAAACTCATGTAGTCGAAGCATTAGAAAACAAAACTCATCAGAGCAGTTGCCATGAAAATATTTGTAGAAAAGACAGGGAAACCACGTCACGTTAGTGAGAAAATGACTGAAGTCGATCATGATAACAAGGATGATGACAATAACCCGAATGTATAAAAGTTTTAAATAATGATAACTTCTCGTTTTTATTTGATATAGAGTTTTAATTAAATATCAGGGTTTTGAGTGGACGTATACACAAACTTTAAGCTTTATCTATCGAATGAACTAGAAATCACCTAAATCTGCGTGATTTTCATAGTGTAAATTTATACAGTTTTTAAAACTTAAACGGACACAATTTTTTTTTATCATTTCACACCAAACAAGGCAATAAGGCCACTAAGACGCAAGGGATTATTGAGTGTTAGAGAACATAAGACTAGTATTAAGGAAAGAGAACAATAAAAGAACGGAAATTCAGATGATAATTATTGACATTGCATTTAAATTTTTGAAGATCAAAGTTGTCTGGGAAGCTGGAAGAGAGTTCCACAAGCGATAAATGCGATAGAAGAAACTATTAGCATAGAACTTATATTTTCATCTAGTTATCTCAACTGTAAGATGATGAGACCTTACCGCCAATCTAGTACTGCGCTTAAATTCATAAAGTCTATGTACCATAGATTAAAGATTAGTTAATTTTTGAGTGTTTGAATAAGCTTCGAAAATATTCGCATTTTTTCTCATAAAAAGAAACTAAAACCTGTAAAATTCAAGACATATTTATGAATACACTTTTTTATATATCATTATGTTTTTTAATCGGCATCACCCCAAGCAAGGCACTAATGCCACTAAAACACAAGAGGTTACAGGGTTTTGAAGAATTAGGAACAGAAACAATAATGATTAGCAGAAAGAGAAGGGAGTAATCAAGAAGACAGTATATCGGCATTGCATTTATATTTTTTGTTGGCTGGTAAGCGTGGAGCAGGATGAGAGTTCCACAAGCAAGAAGTGCGAAAGAAGAAATTGTTAGCATAGAATTTACGGCTATATCATTTTTTTTTTTTTTTTCATTTCGACTTTGTCGGACTGATAAGTCTTACTATTGAAGCAGGAGTAAATTGTTGTGTCATCAGCGTAGATACCAAGTTGAGAGCTGATGTCATCAAGAAAGTCATTAAAAGAGAGTAGGACTAAGAATTGGGTCCTGGGAACACCTGTGTTAGTACAAAAGGATCCAGAGGAGTGGCCGTTCAGGATGACTTTCATTTCATGATTTGATAGGAAAGACTGGATCAGTTGTTTATTTTTTGAAATAAATGGAACAATTGTCGGTAAAATTTAATTGCATATGAAAGAATAGAGACTTTAAATACTGCCGCCTTCCGAACAGTTAAACTAAAATTTGTTTCGTGACTATTAAAACATTTTATACTTATAGATTTTTTTCTTTTTTCACATGTCTAAATATATATCAATTCAGATCTTGTCTTCTTTTTTAGAACTGTCAAATGGTTTCCACGATTATTACTCTTTTATGTGCCGTGTCCTTTCAGGACATAGACGATCATAGCTCTCCACATTTTCCTATCCTTTGTAGCTCTTAATAAATGATGTCTTTTTATTATTTCTCTTAAACCTTGTTCCACCGTTCTTTTATTCACTAAATTATGCGTTCTTTTCACTAAATTATGCATTGTTTTCCTCTTTCCCTCTTGCCTTCAATCTATCCTGTGTGTATCAGATTTTCCAAGCCCTCTTTCTTCATTATGTGCCCTAGAAACCCCAACTGTTTCTTCCTGATGTTAAGTACCGTAATTTCCCATGTATAATACGCATTTTTTTCTAAAAAAATAATAAGCAAAATTAGGGGTGCGTATTATGCACAGCTAAAAATGATCTTCAAAAAATTGCCGTTTCATAGGTCGATTTCAGTTGTAAAATGACTTCTCAACACAAACATTCGACAATTTGACACTAACACTCGCCGATTACGACCCCATAAGGATGTCAAATATAATCATATGTACCTAACAATACTTACAAATGTAAAATAAAATGAGAATTATTATAAAACTAAATTAGAATATTATTCTATGTTTAAAACCATTTTTTGTGAAAAACCACATACAGATCCGGTAGATTGCACATTTTATCGAACAAAAACAGTTTAATGAGTCTGTGCAGTAGGCACAATATAGGTATTTCCGTTTCCTTTTAGAATCATGATGTTAAATATCTTCAGTTACAGCTTGAATAACGTTAGAAACGTTGGCCGTAATGAAATTGGAAAGGTACAATTTATAGGGTTTTATGACCAAACAAGGAGTGCGTATTATGCGTGAGTAGAAGCATTTTCCCACACTTTCAGCACAATTTTAGGAGTGCGTATTATGGATAAATGCGTATTATACATAGGGAATTACGGTATAAGTTTCCTTTTATTTCTATTTTCTCTAAAACTTCGTCGTTGCTCACATGTTCGGTACATGGTGTCCTCAGCATCCTCCTGTAGAACCACATTTCTGCTGTTTAAGTCTCCTCTTTATCTGTGTGGAGATTGTCCAGTATTCACTGCCATATAGAGGGATTTGAATACGCCCTTGCTTCCACAATTATTCATAGCTTTTTCCGTGCATGAACGCGGTACTGCAATATGAAAGAGCATTCCAAACTTGATGTGTCGCGACAATTTATTATAATTAATTACACGTTCTTTTATTTATTATTTTTGCAAATCCTTAACTCATTTTTATTGAATTATTTCTTTTTTTAGGATCAACGGTTAGTGTAAAGGATATCGGCACGGAATCGACGAGCTGAGTTCAAATTCCAAGCTAGTCATTTGTGTTCACTTTTGTACAAATGCCCTTCGGAAAAAAAAAACATGAATACGTCTTTTCTGTCCCCAGCTATGGGTTAAATAGCAGGGTATAATTGATTCTCTAGCCTTGGTTGATAACCAACCTAAGAGAAGAAAAATTCCAACTCGTGGGGAAAACAACGGAAAATCATTCCACAGTCTTTCAGATAATAAAGAAAATAAAGCTGTGGAGAGCCATGATCACCTACGTTCTAAGTAGACATGGCATTATTTTAAAAGTTTCGCAAGAATGCTTGGTTATTCACAGATAATAAGAAAAAGGAAGTTGTGGAGAGCCATGATAACTTATTAGTAACGTGGAATTTTTTTTAATTCCTTTTATATATATTTTGAATTATATATTTGGCTTGGTTTTATTTACCTGACACTCACCACTAAGGTGGGATGTGTCTCATGGTCTTTTTTATGGGAGTAAGCATATATGCGTACATATGGGCCAAGGAGAAAAAGTGTCCAGTCCCAGCGGCCACTGTCACGCTGGTTCGATATTATACGTGTTTGGTAGGTACTGGCCCAGGGCTGGAATCCCCGGTCCCAGATGCCTTCTACCTTCTAGAGGGATTTTTCCTAATTAATGATACTTTGTAGATCACACTCCCATGTGGATGCTTCCCTGAATACTACAACCTTAACCTCTTCAAGTCAAGGGTCAGTCGTTATCTATCATCCTTATCCTTATGACCTTCACTTCTTATCACCAACTCTTTTATTCATAAAACACACGACAGGTTGCACAACCATTCAAGTCAAGAGTCAATCGTTATCTATCCTATTCATCCTTATAACCTTGACTTCGTACGACCACCTCTTTCCGTTATATCACACACCCCATTCAGCAGAACCATTTTAACAGTAACCCTCTACTTAAGTAGCTACCGAGACTTGATTCGGGGGAATTTTAGTATAAAAATATTTCGTAAATTTCCTAGTGGATGAATTAGACATTTGCTAATATTTAAGGGATATGATTTGCATGTGTAAATATGATTCGCCTGTGCAAGTGAAAAATGCGGGCGAGTGGGAATGTGCCTTCAGAGTGAATCTACATCGATATATAGGCGTAAAAGAAGCGCTGTGTTCTTATATTGAAACAAATTAGACGTCTTCAATGATTTAATGGTCACATTTTCCATATGCTCCCGCAGTGCGGATGTAATGAGAAGAAGAAACCGTATTTTATGGTTCGAATTCATGGTTTATAGATAATCGATAGAGAGAGGAAAGCGATTTGATTCAGAGGATCAAAAGTTTGCAATTTGCAGATTACACTCTACCAATATTCCGATCGTGGAAAATTGGTCTCAAGCTTCCTGGAGCCTTTTCAAAACTAGTTGGGTCAATTACATAAAATTACACACGCAAACACACACACAGAAAGACACACACACACAAATATATATATTGTAGAGTACTTTCCTTCTTCCTCCTATATTTCATATACATATATAACACAATATATATATACAAGTATATATATATATATATATATATATATATATATATATATATATATATATATATATAGCAATATATATATATATATATATATAGCAATATATATATATATATATATATCAAAATACATGTATATACAAGTATATGCATTTTGTTATATGTATATAGATATATATATATATATATATATATATATATATATATATATATATATATATATATATATATATATATATATATATATATATATAGTTTTTGCAACGCCTTTCATCCGCAAGTTTCTGGGACTAGTCCGATGAAATCCTAACGGATAAAATAGGTCACAAAAACTTTTTTTCCAATTTATCATAGTATTTTTCTAAATACTGTTCGTTGATATATAAAATTCTATAAAATTCTTTCATGCCATATGATATTTTATGCATATATATATATATGTATATATATATATATATATATATATATATATAGATAGATAGATAGATAGATAGATAGATAGATAGATAGATAGATAGACAGATAGATTTAGATTTATCGCTGCGACTGTATACACACACGCTCACACACAGGCTCACACACACGTTCACACGCTTACGGTCATACGAACATGCACACACACACACACACATATATATATATATATATATATATATATATATATATATATATATATATGTGCACGTGTGTATGTGCCTTTGTTAACATTTATTTGTATGTTTTACAATAAACAGTAATTCTTTTTTTATCTGTCCTTAGTAGGACCGAAAATTTTTCAGCACCCCCCGAGTATTATATACAAACATATGTATTGAAATGTTCTATCTTCGATATGAAGCACTGTTCCCCATAAATATAGCAAATTTTGAACAATACACACACACACACATATATATATATATATATAATGTGTATATATATATAATATTTTTATTAGAAAAATGTTTTACATTGCTACATGAAAATTAACATGTTTCGGAACGATGATAATTAACATGTTTCGGAACCATATATATATATATATATATATATATATATATATATATATATATATATATATATATATGAGGTTGGTGCAAAAATAATATCGTTTTTTGGCGTATTTTTTAACGTCAAAAAACGATATTAATTTTGCACCAACCTCATATATATATATATATATATATATATATATATATATATATATATATATATATATATATGAAGGTACTATATCGGACATAAATTATAGGATCAAAAATGTTCAAAGAATATTGTTAACGGAAACACCTCTCAATATTAAATTGATTTTATATAAGAGTTGTTGCTTTTTTTTCTTTCTTCATCTTACTTTTCTTTGAGATTATGTCTTTCTTTTTCTTTTCTTTTTCTTTTTTTTTTTTTTTTGTCTTTAAAAGTCAATTCGTCGATTCTGAAAGCAATATACCTGAGAGATCACGCAGATAACATTCCATATACAATTTCTACGCAATTTCTAACTGCCGTTAAATGTAATCCCATGACAAGAAAAAACCCTTTCTGGTGGACAATGTTTATTAAAACTTTAGAATTGAGATTTAATTAGCCAACCATAATATAATTGCACTAAACTTAAAATCTTATATTTTTTAAATTATTGTTATTATTATTATTATTATTATTATTATTAACCAGTATTTAACATCTTTTTGAAAGTGTTTCCAATTTGTCCAATGTAAGTATTGCCCCACTCTATCGTGACAATTTTTATATTCTTTTGCCACAAGTGCAGAACATCCTGAGATTAGATGGCCTATAGTTTCCCGATATTTGTCACATAACCTGCATTTTGGATCCTCACTATTATGTATGATATTTGCCTGAAAGTTCCTAGTAAAAAGACTCTGTTCTTGAACTGCAAGAATAAAGCCTTCCGTTTCAGCATTTAATCCAGCCAGTAACCATCGATGAGTGTTAACTTTCTCAGCATCAGCTTTATTAGCCTCGTTCTGGATATTGGCTATGCAGAGCTTTGTCTTGGCAGCGTTGTTTCACCTGTTCAAGAGATTTATCCTTGGCTTTCTTTTTCATGATTTTTACTGCAACAGTTGGTTATTGGGTTTTACTTTGGTTTTCTACAGAATCTTCTAGATGTAAATTTCGTTTTTATTTACAACCTTCTTTCATGATTGAATATTTTTCTTTCTGATTATTATTATTATTATTATTTATATGAATTCGAAAGAAAATATAATTAATTTGTTATGGTAAGCATTTAGGAATGCCTCTGTTCCTATAGCAACAATTATGTCTTTCTTTTCCTCGTCATATATAAAATAAAGTTTTCAAAAAATGTTAAATTGTAAATATTAAAATGTTAAATTGTAAATATTAAAATGTTAAATTGTAAATATGAAAATAAATAAGGATTATTCATTTGTCGAATGTATAAACATATTAGCAAATATAAGGTATTTAAATTTCCTAATAAAAAATATCTAATTTACATATGTAATTCCTGCTAATTAATATGACCAGTAAATAGATAAATAAATGGTGGGTATAATGAATGGAAATGGTAACATCGGCCATTTCCCAATAAGGAAACATTTGGCAATCATTGACCGCAGAGTCAGTACCGTTTTCAGTTGAAAAATATAAACAACTTCCTCTTAAGATAATTTCTTAGGAAAACAGATTTCTCAATCCAGTAATTGTTATCGCTCTTTCAAGTATTGATGATGGTTTCCTTCCTCACCTTTTATTTGAAGTGGTATGGAATGATTATGTCATTATTTTCTTCTAGAGTCACATGTGCTATCCATTTTATTTGTTGCTGCTGTTGGTAGTCCTCAAATGATGTGGTTTCTGTTATTTGGTATTGTTCTTTGTGGATCTATAGCGCCAGTTCACAATGTTCAAAGAAGGATAACCTTTGCCATGACCATCAGGATTTATTCGCTCAAAGCCTTTTTTCCCTATTGATCTATTGAAGCAGTTGTATACAGGTGACAATTTAGATATTTATTTATCCTCCAGTGCAATCTTTGCCAATCTCTTTTTTTTATCTCACGACACACTTGAACTTAGAGTTAAACTTCTACAACACACTTAAATTATGGTAGTAGTAATGATAATATTAACCGTTTCCCTATAAGGAAACGTTTGGCATTCATCGACCGAGCAGCCAGTACTGTTTTCGACTGAAATTTATAAAATCTTTCTCTGAAAACACTTTTTAAAGAAAACTGTTTTCTCAAATTCAGTAATTGTTATCATTCTTTCCACTATTGATGGGGGTTTCCTTCCAAACCTTTTATTTGAAGTAGTGTGGAATGTCAACATCTGGCTTACGTCATTATTTTCATATCTCAAGACCAGTAGCTGTTATTGCTCTTTCCAGTATTAATGGGGGTTTCCTTCCAAACCTTTTGAAGTAGTGTAGAAAGTTTACATCTGGCTTATGTCATTATTTTCTCTTCTCAAGCCCAGTAGTTGTTATCACTCTTTCCAGTATTGATAGATGTTTCCTTCCTAACCTTTTTTTGAAGTGATGTAGAATGTCAACATCTTGATTATGTCATTATTTTCTCTTCGAGTTACATGTGCTATCCATTTTAGGCTATTGCTGGTGGTCCTCAGGTCATGTGGTTTCTGTTATTTGGCACAGTTCTTTGTTTGTGATTATGTAGCACCAGTTCACAATGTTCAAAAAAGGATGATCTTTGTCAAGACCCTCACGCTCTCCTCACTGAAAGCCTTTTTACACCACTGATCTTAGCGGTTGTAGATATTTCTAAACGGGTTTGTGCCGTGCTTGATATCCATATGAACGTCTCGATCTGAAAAAGACTATTTAAGAACGTGATTTTGAGGTTTTCGTTTTAATTTCTTACAAAGTTAAAATATATAACACAATATAAAGCGTACAACTAAATAAACTAGATTAATAATTAACTAATATAATGAAAATATAACAAAAACTCAAAATCCAGGGCCTACTCACTCCTGTTGGAGGAAGCTCGCCCCGATTGACCAGGGGCGTAGCCGTATTCACCACGCTTCGTCAATTACGGGTTAGTGATACTATTCAACCCATAGTTGACTCTAAGGAGTTAATCCACTCTTTAACGGCTCGTTTTTTGTTTGTTTTTGTTTGTTTGGTCTTTTTTTTGGGGGGGGGGCTGCTGGGGTTTCACTTACCCTCCTCACCAGACCATGGTCTTCTGGGGAGCCTGTTTACTCGCTGACAACTCGACCACGAAGATTTTGAATTCAGAGTTGTTCTTCTCCTAGAATGGTTACCAGTATGTCCTGCTATTTATTCATAGCTGGTGGGAAGAAGAGGTGGATTCATACCTTTCTCAAGGTTATTTGCACGCAAGGGAATATAATGAACCCGACTGGAATTCGAACTCGGTTCTCCGATTCCTCAATCCGAGTCGCTATCCATTACTCTACCAATAAAAACTCATCAATAATAAATGACATAATAAAAGACTAGTTGAATAATAAAAAAAAATTAATCAATTCACTCCAAGGAAGGTGATAATGCCACTAAGACGTAAGGGGGTTACTGAAAAAACAGAATACAATAACAGAACACAATTCAAGAAGACAGAAGACGATTGACATAGAATTTAAATTTTTGAAGATCAAAGGTGACTGGAAAGCAAGAAGAAGAAAGTTCCACAAGCAAAAAGTGTTAGCTTAGAATGTATGGTTTCATCTGGCAATTTTAACTGTAAAATGATGTGACCTAACCGCTAATCTAGTACATAATTAGAAAATCCGTTTTAGCCCGATATTCTAAATGATAAAACTTGATAAATGTTGAAGAAGCAAATAAAAATAAATATGAAATAATAATAATAATAATAATAATAATAATAATAATAATATTAATAATAATAATAATAATAATATTAATATTAATAATAATAATAATAATAGTAATAATAATAATATTAATAATGATAATAATAATAATATTAATAATGATAATAATATTAATAATAATAATAATAATAGTAATAATAATAATATTAATAATGATAATAATAATAATATTAATAATAATAATAATAATATTAATAATAATAATAATAATAATAATAATAATAATCTCCTGCAAATAGTAAAACACCAAATCTACTCCATCAACAAAGAAGCTGCACTCTTCATGGAACTACTTAAAATACCAGAAATCCTACCAGCAAAAAACGAAGAGAATACCATCTATACCAAACGAGTAAACGTTCTACTAGGCTGGCATCTCCCTGTCACCCTTTAACTGTCGAAACTGTTAAATGTAACCGTCTCTTCTACTCATGTCTCGCACCTCCCGCCTGTAGAACTCCCTCCCCTTTTCCCGTTTCCCTGATAGCTATAATCTCGAACTATTCAAATGCAATGTCAATTGACGTCTCCAGATGCCCTGATCTATCCCCTATCCTTCTCTTCATCCTTTCCTCTATCACTCCTGTTTGCTCTCGCTCCAACTCTGTTTAACCTCTTGCGTGCTAGTGGCTTCCTGCCTTGCTTGGGGTGAAACGCTTAAAAAAAAGGACAACTTAGCCAAATGAAATTGCAACAAAACTGAGAGAACAAGGCGTTGCGTGGCAAATACTTTAAAAAGAACGAAAGAAGCAGATGTGGACCAACAGAAAACACATCAGTAGCTGAGGAGCACCAGAGTTGAAAGCTGAGGAGCACCAGGTTGAAAGCTGAGGAGCACCAGAGTTGAAAGCTGAGGAGCACCAGGTTGAAAGCTGAGGAGCACCAGAGTTGAAAGCTGAGGAGCACCAGGTTGAAAGCTGAGGAGCACCAGAGTTGAAAGCTGAGGAGCACCAGGTTGAAAGCTGAGGAGCACCAGAGTTGAAAGCTGAGGAGCACCAGGTTGAAAGCTGAGACAGAAAGCCTAATTATTGCAGCTCAGGACCAAAGTCTCACAACCGGATCCTATTACTGTCACATAATCAAGGACGGAACTAACCCGAAATGTTGGATCTGCGGAAAATATGATGAAACTGTCGACCATATTATCTCAGGATGTCCAAAACTAGCAAAATATAAATATACCCACAGGTAGCGACATATGTGCACTGGATGATATGCAAGAAGCACAAAATCGAAAACACTGAGAGATGGTATGATCATCAACCAGACACAGTTACCCAAAACAATGATGTAACTATCCTCTGGGACATGCCAATTCAAGCTGACAGGGAAATAAAAGCCAACAAACCTGATATTATCATAAAAGACAAGAAAGAGAGAAACACCTCCATAAAAATTATCGAGAGATTATCCAAATACAAGAACCTGGAGATCGAGAATAACAGGATGTGGGGAATTAAGACTGTACCAATAGTAATCAGAGCACTGGGCCTCGTGAGAAAATGAATGTGCAATTTTACTGACAGTGTCACAGGTAACATCAACATACAAGTTTCCCAAAAGATCACCCTACTAGGAACATACAATATACTAAGAAAAGCTCTAACAATTAAATGACAATTCTCATACAGGGTCTAAGGACCAGAGTTTGAACCCGGCTCTACAGAATACAAAGCTGAAAGCATAACACACAAACAATAATAGTAATATCACAGATATGGCCATTCGATCTGATAAAAATCTCGACAGAATAATTTAAGAAACGATTTTAAATATAAGGACTTGGAAACAGAAACACAACTGTGATTCCAGTAATAATAGTTGCACTAGGAATGATCTAAAAGAATTTTGATACAAACATTAAGAAGATCCCAGGAAACCCAACACTATCTGAGATATATAAATTTATGTGTACCGTTCACATACACAGAAAAAACTCTTTCGATGTCATACGCTCAACAACTTTATAAGGAAAACATTCTTTTACCCCAGGTCTCAGGAAGGACTAGATAAAAATTGATTTGATTTTTTACGGATTATCAAACATTTGTGGGTTATTTAACAATGATAATGCCCACTCAAGAAATGATTGTATAAAACAGCAAAAGGAATTACGGACACATCACGTTGAAACACTGGTTCCACGAAATTAAGCAACGTCGAACCTGGTCAGTACTCAGATGGGTAACGGTTGAGAATACCAAGTGCTGTGAGTGCGGATGTGCCCGTGAAGTAATGGATATTGGCTCGGAATTATTAATTCAATTCCTGTTGGGTTCGATAAATACACTTGGAAAAAATATGAATCCACCTCTTCTCGCAGCTATGGGTTAATTAGTAAGAATTGTATCACTGAACCATTATTATCTCAACAACAAAAAATATTTATAATGTAAAAATCATTTCTGGCTTTAAATAACCTACAAAGAGTTAAGCTGTAGAAAACGAATCTATCAATCAATCCTGAAACAGCGAATCAGTATGATCCAGGGAATAATAATAATAATAATAATAATAATAATAATAATAATAATAATAATAATAATACATTCTTCTCATTAGTATAGCCCGCACTTTATGAAGGTCTTTATCTATGTAAAATAAGTGCGTGATTTTTATTTTGTGTGTTTTTTTAATTGCTCAATGGAAAATGTCATTATGCCATTTCTGACCTTAGGACTGGTCGGAACCCGGAGACAATAGAGTAAACACCAGAAATCAAAAAAAATGCAACTTCTACGGGAACGAGACTAAAAACCTGCAACTTCTACGGGAAGGAAAATGAAAGAAACTGGTATGAACACCACCCAGATCCGGTTACAGAGATAGGACCTGTTACAATTCTATGGGACCACACAATACACACTGAAAGAACAATCAAAGCCAACCGCCCAGATATTGTTATTAAAGACCACAAACAAAAACGGTGCCTCCTCATTGATATGGCAGTCCCTGCTGACTGCAATGTATCTTTGAAGATATTCAAAAAGCTGTCAAAATACAAGGACCTTGAAATAGAAATCTCGAAAATGTGGCATATGGGAACATCATCACTCCCTGTTGTAGTTGGAGCCCTAGGACTGGTTGGAAAAGATTGCAGTAGACTAATTGAAGGGATTCATGGAAGTCCATGCCTCAAAGAGATACAAAAAATTGTTCTGACAAATACAGCCCACACTTTACGAAGGGCTTTACCTATGTAATTTTTTTTTTTTTTTTTTTTGTCAGTGGAAAGTGTCATGATGCCATTTCTAACCTTAGGTATCTGAGTGGGACCCGGAAAGAAATGTGTAAACGCCAGAAATCAAAGAAAATAATAATAATAATAATAATAATAATAATAATAATAATAACAGTTAAGAGAAGAGCGCTATTTAAGAAAAGAAAAAGAAAATTAAAAACACGGTGTTTGACAATGTTAAACAATATGCCGACAGAACGTCTGTCTTCAAGTTATATTTTTTAAAATATTTAAATATAACTTGAATAAGACATTCTGTTGAAATATTGTTTACCATTGTCATACACTGTGTTTTTCCTTTCTTAAATCTCGTTCTTCTCTTAACTGTTGAAAAATATAAGAAGAATTAAGTCAATCAAACTAATAATAATAATAATAATAACAATAATAATAATAATAATGGATAAATCCCTTAAATCTATTGTATATGGATGACTGGATATTACATACAAGAAATGACGATTATTTGGAAGGACTTTTAAAGACTGTGAAAAGGTGCCAGCGATGATATATGCATGTGTTTGAGGCTAGATAACTGTGCAAAGGTCACTTTCAAACGATGAAAGCTTATCAATAATAATAATAATAATAATAATAATAATAATAATAATAGATAAATCCCTTAAATCTACTGTATATGGATGACTGGATATTACATACGAGAAATGACGATCATTTGGAAGGACTTTTAAAAACTGTGAAAAGGTTTCAGCAATGATATATGCATGGGTTTGAGGCTAGATAACTGTGCAAAGGCCACCTTCAGGCGATGAAAGCTTATTAGTAATGAAAATATAAGTGTTGATGTAGATACTGTGACTAAGGGACTTGACAAGGAAGGTACTTACAAGTATCTGGATGCGAAATGAAGCTAATGAAATACAGAATGCAAAAACCAGGAAGGTGTGCATCAGGTGGGTGTGAGTAATAAGGAAAACTGAATTGAATTTGAAAAATAATAACAACAACAACAACAACAATAACAATAATGACAATAATAATAATAATAATAATAATAATAATAATAATAATAATTGGTATGAACACCACCCAGACCCATTTACGGGGATAGGACCTGTTACAATGCTATGGGACTTTGCAATACGCACAGACAGAAAAATGAAAGCTAACCGCCCAGACATTGTTGTTTGTGATCTAAAACAAAAAGAAATGTCTCCTTATTGATATGGCAGTCTTTGCGGATTGCAATGTATCTTTGAAGATCTTGAAATAATAATAACAATAATAATAATAATTTTATGGGACTTTACAATACACACAGCACAATCAAAACTAATCGCATATATATCGTGATCAAAGACCACAAAAACAGAATCGTCATAAAAGTTCCTGTAGACTGTGATGTATCTTTGAAGGTCTTCGATAAGCTATCAAAATACAAGGATCTTGAAGTGGAAATCTAAAAAAAAGGTGGCACATGAGGACATCAATAATTCCAGCTGTAGTTGGAGCCCTCGGTTTGATTGGAAAAGGTTCAGATAGACTCAGTAAAGTACAAAGAAGTACAAAAAATTGTACTCACAGGCACAGCTCACCCCTTATGAAGGGCTTCATCTATGTAAAATGTGTGTTATCTTAGGTTATTTATTTATGTTGTCTTAAGAAAGATCAGTGGAAGATATGATTCCATTTCTGACCATGGATCTCTGTCTGAAACCCGGAAGGAAATGAGTATACAAGAAAATTCAAAGGAAACAACAACAGCAACAACAACAATAACAATAATAATAATAATAATAACAACAACAATTGGCTGGATATAGTGATTGAAATAAACAAAATAGTGTCTACACGTCAAACGAATATTTGTTTAAGAATATGACAAAATCAATGTAAGCATAAAATATGTGGCACCTTAAAATTACCGCTGTACTCAATAATTTGATAATTTTTTTTAAAAATTCAGACACCGTCATTAACAAGATTCCTGGTAGCCCAAAAGATTATATATATATATATATATATATATATATATATATATATATATATATATATATATATATATATATGTACTTGTTAAGTACTACTTAACATCAGATTTCGTGCAATTGAATACATTTTCCGTATCTTTTTTTAATCATTCATCCCCCCACTCAAGCGTTAGTCGTTGCTTTGAAATTTTTCATGCAACAAAAACAAACTATCATTATTGTGTCCGTGTATTGGTTGATATATTGAAAAGTAATTGCCATCTTTGATAATGGCTTATGTAAGCCGAAAGCTTAGATTGAATTTAAACATGTATCAATATGGTGATTTCCTTTCGTCTTTCAATGATAATGTTATTAAGCTTATCAGACAATATGAAAGGAACTTACTTAAAATAGACAAAACTTGTCTATATTATTTAATGAAACATGCATCAATATATATATATATATATATATATATGTGTGTGTGTATTTATAATTAGTACCTTGCCTGTTTCAATTGCTTGTTTCAGTTTTCTTATTGACAATTTTAACAATATAATTATTTTTCAGCTGTGGTGATTTAGAATTGCAAGGTTTTAACAAGTCTGGATTGTCCTTATCCATCATCTTTCTTTTTTAAGGATGCTTTGCTAGTGAATTTGTATCTTAGAATTTCAGTGTAATACAGGCTCTTTATTCTAGATACATTCCTGGAAGAAGTAAAGTTCTGATAAAAAATATTTAGTTGAAGTGTTTCATGTTTTGCAAAAAAAATGCATAATTTAAAAATATATCTTTTTTCATAGACACGAGGGAGTGGTCGTCGAGCACCTGGATAGGAACAACCTCTTGTGCAACGAGCAGTATAGGTTTCGATAAGCCTTATCTACTGCTGATGTCCTAACTACCATTATATACAGAATTACTGAGGCTCCTGATGACACACATAACGCAAGGACCATAGATACCTCAAACACTTTCAACAAGGTGTGGCACAAACGTTTGCTACACAAGCATTCCAGCTATGGAATCACTGGAAGGGTTTTCTCTATTATAAAATCTTTTCTAAAAGGTTGATCCTTGAAGGTAGTTATTAACAGACAGTCCTCTTATAAAGCCCATTTATAAATTATTTTTTTACGTCTTGGATATGAAAATGAAGCTAGCCGTTTATCCTAGATACATTTCTAAAGAAAATTATAATTCCTAAAGTTCAGATGAAAAAAATTAAGATATAAAAACAGAGAGGATTTCGTTTATTTTCAGATTTAATGGTGGCAACCTTGAATTAATTGGAAACAAGTTAGACTATTTTGGGCCCCTCGGGTTTGAGTGGAATTTTCCTTCTTCATTGTTTTTATGCTTTTAGGATAGTTTTTTAGTGAATTTGAATCCGAGAATGTCAGAGTAAAACAAACCCTTCATTCTATAGAACTTTCTGTAGAATCTAATGTCCAGATAAAAAAATTTAATGAATTTGCTAATAAAATAAATTGGGTGAATTCCAAAATCATGAAACATTTTACTTGAAATGTTTCATGTTTTACACCAAAAAGCATCCTGTAAAAGTATATCATTTTTATAGACACAGGAGGAAGCAAACATGCATAATGAAGAGGCCTCCAAATTCTATTAGCCCACGGGCCTCTTAAGCCCTAAATCCAATTCTGCTTGCATCCTAGAACTTATAAAGCGACTATTCTCTGAAATTGGGTTAGGTTGATGGTACCTGTTCTACGTTCCAGATGACCTAACAAAAAACAAACAAAAAATAAAATAAAAACATCCGAAATATTTCAAAAGCAACTCAGAAAAGATTTGGGATTGATATAAATGAAAATAAACAAAACTGAAATAAAAATGTTTTCATTTTCTATTTAGGAATAGAAAATAATATAACATTTTGGCTTTTGTTCTTTTCCATTTGAGTAGCTTCTTTCCGCGTACTGAAGCTTTATGGAACTGACTCCCCAGAGGATGCTTCCCCGATCACTACAACCTTTTAAGCCTGTTCAAATCTACGATTAACCGTTATCTCCCCCACATATCCCTATAAGCTCTCCTTCTTACTCTGTAACCCTCTACCTCGAGTAGCTCCTGGGCGAATATCAGCGCAACAGAAAATCGCCAGGCCAAAATGAAAACGTGTATTTTTAATTTGTCAGTTTATATAAGGAGTTGCTTATTTCAAATTTTCACATTTTCCTTATTATGTTGGCGGCCCTCAGGCAAGAGAGGCATTTATTTGAAGGAGGGTTCTTATTCGAGAAAATACGGTATTTATTGCTTTGCCTTACCATAAGTCTGAAACGCCAGTTCCCATATGATCCCCAAAGTTAAGCAACGTTGATTCTGATCAGTACGTAGATAGGTGACCATTTGGGAATACCAGGTTCTGTAAGTTTGGATGTGTGGGTGGTGTAATGGATGACGGCTAAGAATTGTTAATCGGAGTGCCAAGTTCCAATTCCCATTAGGTTCGTTATATTCACTTACGTGCAAATAGCCTTCGAAAAAGTATTAATCCGCCTCCTCTCCACACCCCCAGGTTTAATTAGCAAGAGTTGTATCACTAAACCATTATTATATCAACAACAAAAAAATTTCTTACAATGTAAAAATATTTTCAGTCTTTAAATAACCTGCAAAAGGTTGATAAGCCGTAAAAAACGAACCATTCAATCAATTACCATAAGTCATGCGTAATGTCCCGGTTAAGGATTATACTAAACAGAAAGAAAATGTTGTTGATGATGATCATGATGATGATATTGCTGTTGTTGCTGGTGTTGATGATGATGATGATGATGATGATGATGATGATGATGATGATGATATTGTTATTGTTGCTGCTGCTGCTGCTGATGATGATGATGATGATGATCATCATCATCATCATCATCATCATCATCGACATGAAGCAGTAGTCTTCCCTTCATGCTCGATTTCTGTGGCTCTGTGCCAGACTGTTCTAAACTTAATAAATAACTACAGCTGGACTGCAGACTGTTACTATTTACTAATCGATCTTCACTGGATACCCGGCACGCGCAGTCTTGTACTCCAGCAAGTACTTGACTCCAACTCTCTATCTTTTCGAAAGTCAGATTACACTAGAACATGGAATAGTGTTGCCATATCTGGCGTTGATTGAACGCTTATGTGGCCTTGTAGGCGATAGTTCGTTTTCCACCCTACAACCCCTTTTTACCCAGTCTCAACACTACTTTAACGCTATTTCCATGGAAAATGTTCTGATGAGCTACATTCTACATTCTACATTCACTAGTTCAGACCTTCACAGCAAAGAGCCAATATGCAATGTACACAGAGGCGAACCATCCACATATCTTTCGTATTCCATTGGTAAGAAAACTTCCGAGAGAAGGTATTCCCGATCTCTACAATGATAACCTCTTTAAATCAACTGTTATCTGTCCTAGATATTCTCATAATCTACAAATATTGTATTCATAAAACAGCTCCATTTGTTGAGTGACTCTTGGGCCATGCATTAGGTGAACAATAGCAAAAAATAGTAAAAACCTTAGTAAATCTCAAAAACAGTGCACTACTCAGAGTACTCCATAGTTACATTCGTGTTTTTCTTTCTTTCCTGTTCTCACTCCGTTGATTTCGCTTGTGTTTGAGTTCAGGTATAAATTCTAATGTTGATTTTGTTTATCTTTTTGAAGCAGACATTTCCTCTCTTCACTTGAAATATTAACTCAGCCATATTCACCTTCTTTAAATATCTACCCATTTGTCTACATCCCATACTGAACTGTTTAACAGTTACCAAAATGTATTTCACCTGCCACACCAGTATTGATGGCAGTAAAGGAAAAAGCCGGAAATTCAAAATGTCGTTAATGTTTGTTTTTGTTTTTTTGTTGATGTTTGTTTTTTTTTCGATTTATGTGATTGGTAGCTTTTCATAGTTCTTGGCGATAACAGGAATGGAGTCTGATATGTAAACATTTTCGGTGCTTGATGTTTGTTTAGGGGATCTGTTTTGGACACGGTTTTTATCATTGATGGACTAATGGTTACTACATCGTCATAACTGCATGTGAATATTAAATCACTATTTTATCAATCATTTTCCTTAATTTATTTTCTCCTCCTTAAATGGTGATTTTCTAAGCATAGATTAGATGTGGCCAAAGGCCGAACGTATGTGGCACCCAGTGAGTATCGAACTTACTACACAGTCTAATTGTTCTAGTGGGACAACCTTACAAAACATTACAGCAGGTCCTCTTCTTCCCCTTAATGAAGCTAAATTATTATTATTATTATTATTATTATTATTATTATTATTATTATTATTATTATTATTATTATCATCCTTATTCTTCTTCTTCTTCTTCTTCTTCTTTGCCTCCCTCACACTCTTTGGGTCCTGTCACTGGATCTAACCAACGCCTTTATCCCCTGTGCCATGTGTCCTTGAGGATGGCGACAAAGATGAGGACAGTAGTCCGAATAATGTAAATAGTGTACATAATACCTCATCTCGGAAATATAGACACATACTGAAAGGCCGAAACGTTGTAATAAATATGGCGACAAAGATGAGGACAGTAGTCCGAATAATGTAAATAGTGTACATAATACCTCATCTCAGAAATATAGACAGATACTCAAGACTGATGTTATCAAGCTAGTCTAAATATTTCCTCGTCTCTATTATGATTAGAGTACATCTTGTCTTCACTCTTCTTCTTGTCCTCTTTTTATCCTCCTTCTACTTTTCTTCTTATATCACTTCCTTTAGCTCTCCCTTTTCTCCTTTCTTCTTAATACTCTTCTCTCCTCTACCTACCACCTCCTATTAGCCCGCATCCTCTCAATTATTATTATTATTATTATTATTATTATTATTATTATTATTATTATTATTGCCCTCTTTCCTTTTTCTTTTTTTAACCCATTAACTGCCAAATATTTTTAATGCATTTTTGGCCCAGACAGGTGTCTTTATTCCTTACGTTTACTTTCAGTAGTTACCATTGTCGTTTTTTATAGAAACTAGAACATCAAATATATATGTGTATAAAACATCAAAAAATAATATTGATTAGAAATAATAAAAAATACTTTTCAAAATAGTCATTATTTTTCTACTCATTAAATGTAAAATTACGACAGCAGGTGTCTTCTTACGGCTAATAATAAAAAATTTAAAGGCTAAGTGTTGTAAAATATACCTCTGCAAATGCAATATATGTAAGCAATTCAATGTAAATACAAAAAAAATGAAAGAAACCTTTAATTGAATTACTGGTTCCGAAAGAAACTGATTTGAATAAAATTAGTTCTAAGCCGCAAAGCAACGTTATTATTTTATCATTAGATTTTTTATTGTTGCTCTGTATCACAACACTTCGGGTCGATAAACTCTTCAACCGCTAGAGTATGGAGCGCGAAATCGGATAGAAATAAAATTTGTCTGCTATTAATAACAAGACAAAGATGGCCGTAAGAATTGGAGAGAGATTTCAGATAACTATACATTTATGTTCAACTTAATCAGCGAAACTTGAAATGATTAAGGCGGTGCCTATGAAAGAGAAGCTCCCAAGTGATGAAATGCGAATTAATGTCGAGTTGGAAGCTACTCAATATTTTTAAATTTCCAAATTCGCGCTAGTTTCTCTAGCAGTCGACGTCCCTATGTACCAAAAAGTGTTATGAGGAAATGTTACGTCACTTCCTGCTATCCATTATATAAACGCATGGTACGTTATATGTTATGTGTCTCCATGTAAAATATAGTTCTTTGGTTCTCGAACTTCTTTCACAAGTTAAAAAAAAATAACAATAAAATATGTAACATATTCTATAATATTCTCGACACTATTGTAACTTTTGCCCTTGAACTTAGTTTAATCTATAACCATGGGGTTCTATACTACTGGCCTATTCATGGTGCCACTAAGCGCAAGAATTAGGAGACTATTTCAAAAGCTTTTGTTTGCGTTTACAATAGTCGGTTTAAGAAAATCAAAGAAACCTATTGTCGGCCACAATCTTCACAACATAAAATATGCAGAAGACACAGTGTTGGTAGCAGACACAGAAAGGAAACAACAAGGCAAGTTGGTGAAGGAAAGCAAGACGAAAGGTTTGGTTTGGTTTGGTTTATTTTGTTTAACGGCATATCAACCTCAATGGGTTATTTAATGCCGACAACATTTTTAGGAGAGATTCGTATGAATAGAGTATGTATTCTTTGGTTTAGATTGGTTTAGTTTATTTTGCTTTACGGCATATCAACCTCAATGGGTTATTTAATGCTGACAAAAATTTTTATTGCTGATAATATTTTGTTTTGTCAAAAATCTGTTTCTGGTAATATATTAGGTTGGTGCAAAAATAATGACGTAATAATGTCGTTTTTTGACGTATTTTTTAACGTCAAAAAACGACATTATTACGTCATTATTTTTGCACCAACCTAATATTTTCTTCAAAATTGTATTGCTGGTAATAATTAACTATTTAAAAAAGTATTGCTGGTAATAGTTAACTATTTGCCCATAACTGTGACCCTAACAGGTGCTACCACCCCGGGTCAGGGTGAACCTGGGAACACCAGCAATTAAGAGGTGGTTCCACGCTCCTCAAAACCTCCTGATCAGAGGTCTTGCTGCTACACGTAGTTTAACGTCTTACCCAGGACGCGGATGTAGTTTAACGTCTTACCCAGGACGCCGAGACGAAAGGACGAAACGTCAATTTCAAGTAAGACAATTTAAATATCTGGCACGTTTTTTTAACAGAGGACGGAATGCGCAACACTGAAATCCGAAGTCACATTGGGATAGCAGAAAGATACATCCCAAAAGCCAAGAAAAGTATTAAGAAGTAGGAAAAATTCGTTAGAAATATAGAAAAGAGTATTGAAATGTTACATAGTATCAGTCCTTCTATATGGCAGTAAATGCTGGACAATCTCCTCACAGATGACGAAGAGACTTGAAGCAAAAGAAATGTGGTTCTGCAGAAGGATGCTGAGTATACCATGGATCGAATATGTAAGAAACGACGAAGGAAAATAGAAACAAAAAAGAACACTTATAGTTTACATCCGAAAGAGAGAGATGAAATTTATAAGACATATAATAAGGAAAGAGGGCTTGGAAAATTTTATACTCACAGCACAGATTGAAGGAAAGAGAGAGAATCAAACAACGTATAATCTACCTAACGAGCTTGAGCAAATGGATGGCAGAACAGGGTTTGGGAGTGATAACAAAAAGACAAAATTTATTAAGAGCTACAAAGGACGGGACATTGTGAAGAACCATGATCGCCAACGTTCTGACGAGACACGGCACATAGAATAAATACAAGATTTGTTTATATTATTTTCCTTGGACGTGCTATATTATTTTATGTTTTCATTACAAAAAAAAATTGTTTTGCGAAATTCTCTAAAAGAATCTCACTTTGGAATATTAGCCCGTTACTTGGAAGTTTACTTAATTTTCTTTTAAAGTTAATTTAAAATTTTTCACTTAAATTTAATTTATTATTTCACTATGAAATATTTATTCATAAGAGCAAATACATTACAGCGTGTCTGAAGTTATTTTCATAAACCTCAATAACTCAAAAAGTTCTGAACCAATATTTGTTCAATTTAAACTCGACTATTTCCACCCGTAGTAAAATATTTCCACCCGTAGTAAAATATCTAACTGAATTCTCTACCATTTTTAATTATTAGTTTTTAAGATATTTGGAATTCCCGAAAATGAACTAAGTTATTATGCAGCCCCTGAAATGTAATATAATAATAACTATTGTTTCTTTTTGTCCATAATATATGTTGAAACATGGGTAAAGGGAAGGATGTAACAATTGCTGTAAAACAGAAAATAACAAAGTTATTTAGTGAAGGAATGTCCACATTGGGGATATCAAAGGAGCTTTGCAGAGATCATTCAACGATAAAAAAAATATATAAAAAAAATAAAAATATAAGAACTTACTTCCTTGAGATGAACGTAAACTAAAGCGAGTTATAGCAAAACAACCACCTTTGACCAGCGCCCAGATTTTGAAAATGCTGGAATTGAGGGAGTCAAGAAGAAAAGCTGTAGAATACTTTGTGAATTGGGATCTGTAAAAATAAACTCCTAGGCAAACATCTCTCACTAAAGGAAATATTCTAAAGCGTCAAAATTAGGCCCAAAAAATACTTGAAAATTGACTTTTCTGAAGTAATTTTCACAGATGAATCTCAAGTGACATTTGATGGACCTGATGGATGGGTCAAAGGATAGATTTTATCCAATTCAGACGCGCTTGTGTTTAAAAGAAGACAACAAGAAGGCGGTAGTGTTATGATATGGGCTAGAATTGTTAACCAAACCATTATTGGACCATTCAAAGTCGATGGAGGAGTTAAATTGAACAATTGCGATTACATGAACAAGACTTTCTTTGTATGGTACAGGTGTGTGATGTCTCTAAGCTTACCCATGAATTCTTTGAGAATAAAAGATTTACAGAGGAGAAGATAATAGAATGACCCCCATCAAGTACTAATCTGAATCCGATCGTAAATCTACGGTCAATTGTAAAGATGAAATAATATGAAGGTAACAAACAATATAACAGCAAAGCAGACCAATGGGAAGCAATTGAAACTACCATGTCGGAAACTGAACCTAAAACAAAATTAATAAAATTCCTGGATGATAGATTATTATTGGCTATTATTGTGAAGAAGGGTTACTATATTAAAATGTAAAGGATCCAAAGACTTATCATACGCGTTTGTTATTTGTTCTATTATCAATGTTGATAGATTTTTGATGATTTTATTACATTTTATTGAAGTAAAATGTGATTATTTGCTTTTGCCTAATAACTTCAGACGGCAGTTTTTTAGAATGCATCAAATAACTCCAATAAAACATTGGCACTACCTAAAATTATAACTCGAGCTTTGTTTTGGCATCCAAATTGATTGCTTAAAATTTGATTTTTTTTTCAAACCAAATTTGAATTATTGAAGTTTATATGATTTGCATAATAACTTCAGACAGGGTGTAATGATAAATTTTAATTTTTCGCGTAATCTATATTTCTCTTAGAACAAAAAAAAAGATAAAAAAATTATGTTAAATTTTGGTCACTGTTCTTATACCGTTGAAGACACGGTAATATGATGGTTAGTGGCTAGAATTGAGGAATTGGAAAGCCGAATTTGAATTCCTGTGAAGTACCTTACATTCAATATCAGTCCCCCTATATGGCAGTGAATGTTAGACAATCTTACAAAAATGAAAAAAAGATTTGAGGCAAAAGAAATGTGGTTCAACAGAAGGATGCTGAGAATATCCTGTGAGCAACGACGAAGATTTATTTGAATTCAAAACTGATTGCACTATCCTAAACGGGGGCCGCTTGTGAATCCCAAATTCCCATTGAAACTCCTACTCTTAGCATGTCCTCGGATGCGGCGTTAAAAGGAGCGCAATATTCCATAGGGAACGAGAGGAACTACTATAATATATATAATACATGTCCAAGTAGTTCGCGATTACTGTAGTGCTAGTGTTAATATGCATACGTGGCACATCTTGAAGCCAATGTCCAAGTAGTTCGCGATCCAGTTCTCTGCAAATTTTCAAAGCAGATGTCGTTATTTTCTTCTGTCTATTTAGATATTCATCCGTCACTAAAACAGGACAGCCAATCACGATATATTATTATTTTCGTGTCGTACATTGATTGATTGATTAATCTATTTGTTTAACAGCATATCATCTGTTTATCGGTCATTTAATTCCGAAATGTACTTCTCTTGAGAGATTTGAAGTAATTTGATAATTTTTCTATAAATAGGTAATTCTTTTTTATAAATAAAAATGTATTGCTGATAATTTTACTATAAAAAATGTGTCTTTATACTTAATAAGACATAAGAGTAAGACTAAACAAAAACTAAACTGTTTTGATTAGTCTTACTCTTATGTCCATCGTCTTTTCATGTTGAATTAAATATAGTCTGATGTTAATTATGTTTTATGAATATGTCCTGAAGATGGTCTACGAGACCGAAACGTCCGACGTTGACATTATATTAACATTAAAACAGCATAATTGCATATTAGGATTTTTGTTTGTTTTTTCCGTATATTTTCCTTCACACACACACATATATATATATATATATATATATATATATATATATATATATATATATATATATATATATATTATCATTTTAAACGTTATTTTTAGAGGATACTTATATTTTAGTAAACTCCCCGTTGACTTATTAGACATATATTATTATATATATATATATATATATATATATATATATATTATCATTTTAAACGTTATTTTTAGAGGATACTTATATTTTAGTAAACTCCCCGTTGACTTATTAGACAGCATCATTATTTATTTATGTCTCCCGGCCTGAATGTTCGAAAAATATTCTAAAAGAAAAAATTGCGCTCTTCCACAGGAATTGAACCAGTTTCCCCCGGGGCAAGGGGAGCTTTGGTAGCGTCATACATGTATATCAATGAAATAATATTTATGTTCATAAAAATATCCTATGTAGAGACAGTGTGCATTAGCGCAGTAACTACCAGAACAGACGGTGGGACCAGCAATTCGAATTCACATCTACACACATGTATTCATTTTCGCACAAATGTCCTCGGAAAGGGTCCCTTTTTCTCAAAGTTTTGGAGTAAATAGAAGTGTAGCTTTGTTTCTATAACCTTGCATGGAAACTTTTGTGATATCAACGAACACTTGTTGCCACTTTTGTGATGCCAATGAATATTCGTTGTAGTAGAGACTTTGTAATCGCAGCTACAACTATAGTAACGCCGTTGAACAAAGCTAGTGTCAGATGCCTTCGAATATCACTCGCTCGAATAGTAATCCGTATAGTAATAGAGGATAGACTAGAAATGGTGGTCCTAAAAGTAATCTTACTTATTATAAAACGCAGATTCTCTGTGTGTGTGTGTGTGTGTGTGTGTGTGTGTGTGTGTGTGTGTGTGTGTGTGTGTGTACGTTTATATATTGGATCGGATTTCCTACATTTTTCAACCGATTTCAACAAAACTTCACAGGACTGCGTAAAATTACCTTGTGGTGGTTCTGACAGCGACAAAAATTGGAAAAACACAATTGTTTTTGCATTAAATCAATTTGAAAACACGATAAACATGATTCTGTCACCAGAATGAAAGGGGGACAACTCATATCGAGTTATACTTACTATAAAACCCAGGTTGTGTGTGTGTGTGTGCGTGTGTGTGTGTGTGTGTGTGTGTGTGTGTGTGTGTGTTCATTTATATATGATCGGATATCCTATATTTTTCAACCGATTTCAACAAAACTTCACTTTTTTTTTTTTGGCAGGTAGTGTTTCGTATTGTCTTGCACGCTTTTTTCTTTATTTTTACATTCAGAATGCTTTAAAAATTCCATTTACAAGACAATTGTTTATAATAAAATTCTATTCAATCGATAACATCATAACGATTGAAAACAATGTTTGTTTGGGTTTGACCAATTCGTAAAAAAAAAAAACTAATTAAGACATGCATGTCCGTGAACCTTAAACAATAATCTTTGTCAGTTTTATTTTTCAGTCTTTGTGATGGTCGATACTTGATCTATCTCTTACTGTTACATTCCCGGACAACACCGGGCTCTACTGCTAGTAGAGAATAACTAGAAATAGCGATCCGTATAGTAATAGAGGATAGAATAGAAATAAAGATTTTTTAGACGTCGCGCTACCTTCCATGTATGCGTTTTCTGTATGTTCACGTGGTCTACTTAATTCAATAATAGGATCGCCTGTGTTCGCTCACTGGCGGTCTATGTTCAAACTCAAGTGTCGGCAGCGACACTTTATTCCTATATGACAGAAACCACTCAAAGAAAAGGAGAATCATAATTCCAAACAGATAAGAATCACTTTAATATCTTTGTCAGAAAATCATGGCAATTCACAGATCATAAAAAAAAAGAATATGTGGAGAGCTATGAACATTTATGTCCTGAATCTCTAAATTAAAAAAAAAAAAAACAGTGGGGAAGTAACGGGAAACCATCCACTATCTTTTCCAGAAATTCATGGCAATTCTAATATAATAACGGAAACCTTGGAAACAACAGGAAACCACTCTATTATCTTTCCCAGAAAATCATCACAATTCATAGATAATAACGAAAAGAAATCTGTGGAGAACCATAATCGCCTACGTTTGGTACGAACATAACATGAAAAAATATCTAGTGATTTTTATTATTAATTTTTTTTTTATTATAATAGTGATTTTTTTTTTTTTTTTTTTTTTTGTAAGCGGTATATGATTTTTGATTGCTTCTTTCTCAAACTAAACAAAAAATTATAATGATCATACATTTTGATCCACTTCAAGCTAAAATAAATTACCAATCCTGTTTGTGTGTTATAGGGTGCCTCTTGGGTGATCTAAAGATAGTTTCGTGACAACTGAGTTAATTGAATTAAAAGCTCATGAAAATTGTTATCCTTTAATAACTTGTAAAATAGAGCCTAAAGCTTAGAAATAGCTTCAAGGAATATAAGAAAATTATGAACGTTGAAAGACAACAATGTCGTTTCGTGCTTAAGAACCTATCCTAACATATTTAGTTAGATTGATGTGAGTTTGTGACCCTGGGTTTCACGCTCTCTGTGATCGACAGACAAAATCTGGTTCTGGTTGGGTTTATTATTCTGGTAGTTGGGTCTTCCTCAAAATCCTGTTTGTGGCCCTTATGAGTGATGTAGCATTTCTTTTCAGCTAGTTTGCCTACCCTATCGCTTATTTTTAATTTTTCAGTAATAATTTTACTAGTTCTGTTGATACTGTCTACCATCTTAATATTGTTATTATGAACTTTTTTATAAGTCTTAGTTAACTTTTTTTTAATTAATTTGTTGTAGTCGTCTGCCGTTAATTTGTAAGTTTCCCGTTTTGTCGGACTTAACTAGTACAGTGTAACCCGGATATAAGAGATCCAAATATAAGAGAAACCCGGATATAAGAGAGATTTCCAAATTAGAGCCTGTGTTAATGCATATATATTAGACCAAACCCGGATATAAGAGAAACACGGATATAAGAGACTTCTTCCCCGGTCCCGACAACTCTTATATCCGGGTTACACTGTATTTTATCGCTGTCGTTGATGCTTTTAACTATTTGGTTGAGATGTTTTTGGAAGTTGCTTTTTTTTTTTTTTTTTTTTTTTTTTTTTTGAAAGATGTTATTGATAATATTGAGTAGGTCCTTTTCAAATTCCTGGAGTCTTTTGTTAAATGGTGCACCTTTTTTAACTTTTACAGCCGTAAATCTCATGTTCTTTTCTTGTTAAGTTATTCCCTCGTAGGAAGAAGAATGCTTTCCATCTCATTCTTCTTATTAATTTCTTTGTTTTGTTTTTTTGCAAAAGTTTAAAGAAATAATTCCGTTTGTTTGTGTGGAATGTTCTTCAGAGAAATGCCGAAACTTACTTTTTCCATATTTTTAAAGTTCTAATTTTAAAAGTAAAGGTTCAGAGTGCTCGACCTTAATTTGAGAGCCGATATATATGTGCAGATATGTAGAAAAATAGGAAAGAACCCGTTAGGTAAATAATTATAATTATATATATATATATATATATATATATCATATTTTCCTCTTCAAAAATCAAATCCTACTTGAAAGAAACAAAATTTCAAGATGTCGGGAAAATCTAATATAATGCAACGAGGCAACTGTTCACTATCCCCACCAAAAAAAAGGAGTTCCACGAATCCTTCCGTCAGCGGAAACGACGCTGGATAAAGTGTGTGGGTTAAGAAGGAGGTGTCCTGTGTATGACGATAAACGACATCTGGCAGCAAGGCCTCTCATCGGGAGGTTTTCAGAAGCATAGATCCACCTCTTAATTGCTGTTGCACACAGGTTCCACACGAACCCGTCGTGGTAGCACCAGTTAGGGTTTCAGCTATGAGCAAAGAGTT
This sequence comes from Acanthosepion lycidas, assembly GCA_963932145.1. Taxonomy (NCBI): domain Eukaryota; kingdom Metazoa; phylum Mollusca; class Cephalopoda; order Sepiida; family Sepiidae; genus Acanthosepion; species Acanthosepion lycidas. The sequence goes on along the minus strand of OZ010608.1, from coordinate 28,142,466 downwards.
TGTGGTGGAGACGTGCTAATTAACTATTTTGTCGGGTTATAAATGTTATAAAGGTTGGTGCAAAAATATTGTCGTTTTCTCACATAAAGTTAAACGTCAAAAGACGACGTTATTTTTGCACCAACCTAATAGAAAGGTGAAGGTTGCGTAGGTGAATTAGCTATTTCCGCACACATTTTAAACTTCTTCGTTCCACAACATTGATAAAATATAAACAGGACACAAAACAACAAATCTCAGATAACAACAACAACAATAAGAATATTTTATGTAACATAAAATACACAATAAATATGTGTTGGTTGAATTTTAGTGAATGAGAGATTTGGTTAGTGCATTTTAAAATTTGCGTTTTAAACGCTTATAATGTTCAGCGTCACGTGAGATTGAGTTCACTGAATTGAATGTTTTGTCTTATATCATGTGTGAAATTTCCATAGAATTTGTTAGTAGATAAACTTGTTTAAATTGAATTTTAAACAGTTTGTAAAACAGTTTCTGAAATGAAATTCATGATATAAGAGTTTAGTAACAGAAGTTATCTGCCCTTGACTGTATGTTTGTCTGTGTGTGTCAAAGATAGCATAAAAATATCTTACAAGAATTCTGGATCTGTCTATATTTCTGAGATGAGGTATTATGTACACTATTTACATTATTCGGACTATTGTCCTCATATTTGTCGCCATATTTATTACAACGTTTCGGCCTTTCAGTATCTGTCTATATTTCTGAGATGAGGTATTATGTACACTATTTACATTATTCGGACGACTGTCCTCATATTTGTCGCCATATTTATTACAACGTTTCAGCCTTTCAGTATCTGTCTATATTTCTGAGATGGGGTATTATGTACACTATTTACATTATTCGGACTATTGTCCTCATCTTTGTCGCCATATTTATTATAACGTTTTGGCCGTTGTACGTTCCGGCTTTCTTCAGGTGGTTGGAATGTCGAACTGGACCCTTTATTTCGCTCACTGGGGTCGACTGTTCTAGTTTCACGTGCCATGTTTGATGGATGTCAGTTATCAGTTATCTCCTGTTAATTCAAAATCATGTTAGTAATAATGCAAAAATGCTCACTGGCAAGGTTTGCTCGTGCGTTGAATTTATTTGTTTTCTAGTCACGTGATAGGCTCACCAACACGTTTAGAAATTTTGACGGTCAACTCACTTTAAACATTACTGCGTGGGCATTGTTGCCATTTTTCATATATATTGACCAATCAGCAATAGTATTTCCAAAAAACCAATTTCGATCCACTTTGTGCTTAGGATGTATGAAATTTGTCATCAGCAAGAGTAAATACACAGTAAATTTGCTCGACTGTTTATTATCCAGGGAAATTCACTAAATCAGATTATGATAATTAGATACTGGAAATTGGTGTATAGAGATTAAACTCTATAAAAACAGGAGTCAAAACACTATGCAAGTATAGAAATATATTTTTATAGTATAAATACCAGCAATACATTTTTGAAAATAAAAATATTGCCACTCGACAAAAACCTTCAATGAAACCTGATCTCCTACAAAATAATTTCTTACAAAGAATACGAACCTAACCTAATCATGTCGGTATTAGCAGATCACAACAGCTATTAGGGAGATGTGATTAAATATACTTTAATGTTTAAAAAGATATTCAGTATTATTATTATTTAGGTAATAAGCATTATAACATAGTAACTTACGTGTTAATACCCTTGGGAAAGGTATGAATCCTCTTCTTCTCCACCACCCCCAAGCTATGGGTAAATTGCAGGACAGACCGGGTTCTATAGACTTGGATGGCAACTGGTCTACTGCAGAAAGAAATGGCATCCTACTGCGAGAAAAAAAATCTGCCTCGTCAGTCATGTATCGAAAGATAGATGATCGCCTAAGCGTGTATCACGCATGGCACATAACTGACTGAAATAAACACAATGCGTTTTGCATTAAAAAAAACACTCATCCTGGGTTACGAAATATTCAAGGAAACCAGCTTCATCTGCTTCAAACAATGTCAGATTTACCCGTGATATGATCATCCTCTTCTTCTCCCCTCAGCTATGGATAAATAGCAGGATAGACCCGGTTCTATAGCCTTGGATGACAACTGGTTTACTTCACAAAGAATTGACAACCTACAGCGGGAAAAAATCTGCCTCGTCAGTCATGTATCAAAAGATACATGATCGGCTATGTGTGTATCCCGCATGGCACATAACTCACTGACAAATAGCTATATTGAGGGAAAAAGAAATTTCGACAATTTACGCATTTTTTACGTATTCATGGTTATTTTTTTAACTTTTATTAAAAACGAGATTCTTGTACATTGTGGACAATATTATTCATTAATTACTAAATTTTTAATTAATTTGTGCTCATTTGTTGACATTAATGTCTATCTGCTGATGTATTAAAATTTTGGAATAATGCAATGATAAAAAATCTAAATTTCATCTCTCTGAGAGATGTTGCAATCTGTAAATAACCCATTGAGGGTGATAAGCCGTAAAACAAAATAAAGCTTTTATCTTTTTATAACACCCGATACTTTTTGATCAGCTCTGATATATATATATATATATATATATATATATATATATATATATATATATATATATATTATTACTGAGAAGTAAAAACAACAAAATCTACTTCCATACCTGATGATGTCTGTAGAAACAGACGAAAGCTTGTAAAAAATTAAAAAGACCTTATGCAACTGGAATTTATAAACGGGGATCATATCATTCATATACAGGTTCGGGGCTGGTGTACCTTATTGATATTGTTTGCGAAGATGTATTCTCGCCATTTAAAACATTAACCTCAATATTTGTTTTTTTTTTGTATGAATGATTCACGAATTTATATATATATATATATATATATATATATATATATATATATATATATATATATATATATATATATACATAATGTAAAAGCAAAATTGTCCAATTGTTTGATTAAGCTGTGAACCGTTTTATCTTAAAGTGATTAAAGATATTTTACTGGAAATCTCTGCGGTTTATAACGCTTTTGAACTCTACTCTGAAGTGTATAATTACTCTCTAAGCTTAAGAGAAGTATCGTGATGAAATCGATTATAAACGAAAACTACATGTTTATTAATTAATCATAGCTAAGGATTGGAAGCTTAAGTAGCATTAAAATAGAGTTCAAATATTTATATATATTATTTCCGGATCATTTCCAAACTTATTGGAGCGGGATCTTCGCCCTCTTATCTTCTATCCTTCTTTCTTTGAAGTAACAAAAGGTCCATCAAAGGTTTCATCTATGAATTTTCAAGTCTTTTTTCACTTTCGCCATTTAAATCATTAACCTCTATATTTGTTTTTTGTATGAATGATTCATGAATTTATATATATATATATATATATATATATATATATATATATATGAAGAAAAATATACGGAAAAAACAAACAAAAGTCCTTATATGCAATTATGCTGTTTTAATGTTAATATAATGTCAACGTCGGACGTTTCGGTCTAATAAACCATCTTCAGGACATATTCATAAAATATAATTAACATTATCAATTCAACATGACAAAGACGATGGATATAAGAACAAGACTTATCCAAACCGATAACTGAGTTTTATATGAAAACAGCATAATTTATAATGATTTTTGTTTGTTTTTTCCGTATATTTTTCTCATACTGTCGGATCTATATCCATATATTTGCTTACATATATATATATATATATATATATATATATATATATATATATATATATATATATATATATCCCTTGATTTTATATTCCAGTTTTTGTTACATTTTATCAATTCAGGATTCTTACTAGATATCATTGAACCCTGAAAGACAGTCGCTGTTCGAATTACCTTGACCCTGCGAGTAATGTCATTAAAAGTATTGATCTCGATAAGATGTTCATATAAAATCAATGGAACTTCGAAAAGTTTGTTCAGCATTCGAATTTTCGTGTTACTTTAAAAAGAAAATCCTTTATTTTTTAACGATTAACTATAAGCAAGAAAAAAAATCAATTGTTCTTTATTTTGGCGTGGGAAGCCCAACTCTTTCGTTAGGAACAAAGAAAAAAGTACTGAATTGTTATATAATACCAGTTCCTCCTATATGGTATGACGTAATCGATAGTGGCTCTTACTGAAGAACCGGAGAGCCGAGTTCGAATTCCAGTAGAGTTCACTGCATTCACTTACGTGCTAAAACCCTTTGGAAAGTTATGAATCTATCTCTAAATACCAGGACAGATTTGGAACTATATTTTCAGTTGGCAACCATTCAAGGAGAAGGAAAACGGAATTCAAACCAGCCTGGAAAGTCTTGGGTTCCATTAGACAGTCTTGCCCAAGACACACCACTGCTGTTATGGCTGCAGTACATATGATGCCCCTACTACCCCCAGTGTCCACACTGCTAATATTTACAAACGCTTTATACGTTTAAAGTATATTTTATTACATATATATTATTAAATACATATATGCCTGAGATTGTAGTGAAACTTTCTTGGTTTCTCAAGTCGCTAAGCACAAATGGATTATATACTTCATAGCTATGTTTAACTACATTGAGCACTGTTTGTTTGTACCATTAATTAAATTAAATAAATATTTATTTGATTATATGTGTATGTACGCTATCGCACGCATATCTCATTATTTAGTTTATATTCACACTTCATATATATATATATATATATATATATATATATATATATATAAGTAGTGTGAATATAAACTAAATAAAGATATATATATTTATATATATATATATATATATATATATATATATATATATATAAGTGTGAATATAAACTAAATAAAGAGATATGCGTGCGATAGCGTGCATACACAGATAAGCATATATATATATATATATATATATATATATATCTATTCACACTTCATATATATATATATATATATATATTATATATTTATTAAACTGTGAATATAAACTAAATAAAGAGATATGCGTGCGATAGCGTGCATACACAGATAAGCATATATATATATATACATATATATATATATATATATATATTATATATTCACACTTCATATATATATATATATATATATATGTATATATATATATGTATATAAATATATATTATATATTTATTTATATATATATATATATATATATATATATATAAGTGTTAATATAAACTAAATAAAGAGATATCCGTGCGATAGCGTGCATACACAGATAAATATATATATATATATATATATATATATATATATATATATACATATATCTATATATATATATATATTTATAAGTAATGTGAATATAAACTAAATAAAGATATATATATTTATTTTTATATATATAAGTGTGAGTATAAACTAAATAAAGAGATATGCGTGCGATAGCGTGCATACACAGATAAGCATATATATATATATATATATGTGTGTGTGTGTGTGTGAATATAAACTAAATAAGAAGATACGTCAAAAAGTCGTTTTATACGCAAAAAATACACGGTGTATATATATATATATATATATATATATATATATATATATATATATATATATATATATATATATATCTTTTTATTATAGTGTTAATTATTTATAGTGTTAATTAAGAACAATATTTAGTATAACATGCAAACTTTATTTTTCAATGACATACATTTTACCGTATTTTTTCAGTGTTAAGCAACAAAACATTTAAGGTGTTATAAAATCTTTATTTCTCATTACAGAATAAAAAAAAAACATATAATACCCACGCACACATACACATTTGTGCAAATTAATTGAAACAAGCACTTTAATTTCCTTTCTTTCACCATACGAACAGTTTTAGACCCACTGGAATGACAGGGTGTAATCGATTTCTATTTTTTCCTCAGATTAGGTCATTTGCAGTGGTGTGCAGTAACATGAACCTCTTTTCGGGATGTATGACGAAATTTGGTTGGCCTTGAAAAATATTACGTCATCCGTGATTGCATCAGATTTTTATCAAGCCCAGACAATATTATCTCGACTGTCGATTAGTTGTCCTACAGCCATTGTCTGCAATGGACGTTACTCCAAGGAAACGTACGAAAATTGTAACGCTGCACGGACACACGAACAAGCCTTACCTGTCAGCAAATCAAAACACTATAGATTGGCCCGGAAACTCCCCTGATTTAAATCCAATCGAGAATCGGTGGTCAATCTTCAAGGAACGACTTTGTGGGATGGACATACGAAGTATTAACATGTGTACTGGGTCATGTTTTATTGGAAAAATATGAAAAAAGTAAATAATAATAACGATATTATTCGTTTTGTTTCAATTAAGAGTCGTGGTATCATTGACCCTCATATGCCGCCGAAAATGTTGGAGGGTTAATTGCTCGACCGAGAAAATCGTGACGTCAACAAAATCCCTTCAATATAATTTTTATACATTCTAACTACTAACTAGTAATGTGTTGTATTTAATAACACATTTGAAGCCCATTGAGGTACTTTAGTTTTTGTAAAGCAAGATCAGCGTACATAATGGATTAAATGAAAAATATTGCTCGCCCCCATGGCAACGTAAAGCAGCAAGAATAACACATATTTTCAAACGCCATATTTTCTTGACCTTGCACCAACCGATTATTACCTTTTGTGGATCAGCGGAAAAAGCTTTGATGAGCAATACATGATCTAAAGAAAACTAAATCCAAGAGTTCAGGAAAAACATTTCACGTCAAAACCTGCGGAATTTTACTCAAAAGCTATCAAAGAACTGTCTGGTAAGTGGCAACAAGTAATCGCAAATAATTGTGTATGTATATAATTGAGTAAAATAAAATTGTACTTTATGTTTTGAAGAATAAAATTGATAAAGCAAAACGGAAATTATTTATTACTCAACCTAATATATAAAATTTACATAACAGTCAACGCCTTAAAACATATATATATATTAGACAAAGTGTTGTAAACAGCACACGCTTGACTCAAACGGCTTGTGAGTCAGCTGTCGGGCAGAATTTGATAGATAACCCAGCATGTGCTGTCAAGTACACGGATACAGCATTTATCTTTTTATGCAAAACAAGATCATTAAACACTTGCGAATCTTGGAAGCAATTTATATAAAGTTACATCGACCGTTTCTGAGACGACAAAAAGAGAATTTTGTTCATTCTCTGTTTATGTTAGGAGGGATGTGAGTAAAACAATTTCTATTTTATACTCACTAGGAACCTATATACTTTGGTTTATTGCCAAATTCCTTTTTTCATCGCTTTAGTAATAAATTTCAATTTTAGTCCTCCTTCCTCATTTAACACTCCTGTATATACTTCGGTTTTGCTGTGAGAATTTGTTTCATTTTGTTTATCTAAGAAGATACCAGCGTATACTTCTGAAGAAGTGTTGGTAAAAAAAGTATCCTGTCAAGAATGCGTTTTTGCATATGTAAAGCTATATATATATATATATATATATATATATATATATAGAGAGAGAGAGAGAGAGAGATAGATAGATAGATAACTAGACTCATTTCGAAAAACCCTTGAATTTTTGATTTGCAAATAATCAAATCAATCTCGAGGGAAAAAAGTTTTTAAAAAAAGAAAGAGCTACAAACATGAACTACTGTCGAACAAATCGCACAGATGCATGTCTGAAGCCCAAAGAAAAAACCCCGATACGAGTAGACAACTAACTAACAAAAGAGCTCAATACAATCGTAGTGCAGATCTAGATACACCTAGTGAACCAGACAAACCTACCTAGGTTTCACCTAAACGGATCGTCAGGGAAAGTATCCGTTTAGGTGAAACCTAGGTAGGTCTGGCTCACTAGGTGTATCTATCTATATATATATATATATATATATATATATATATATATATATATATATATATATATATATATATATATATTGTATGTGTGTTCAAGTGGTTATTTATGGCGTTTAGCTCTGTCAGCAAAAATGTTACCATTGTAGGCATTCAATTGAGCATCAAACTTCATACTCCATCGAATTGGTCTACGGAATCACCTTGCTAATCATCACTCTCTGGTAGACGCTTGATATATCACACGCCATGTTCATTCTGGCCGTGGGCGATCATAGCTCTTCACAACTTTCACTTAAACCGCAAAGTAGCTCACTCGCTACTTCTCCTATTTTCAGTATGTCTTCTCATGGCAAATCTCTCCAAGCCTTCTTTCCTTATTATGTTTCCCTAGAATTTAACCTGTTTCTTTATAATTGTTAGCTGCGGTTGATATCCATTCTGGGAAAAAAAACGACTCTGATTTCAAAACCATTTGGGCATGGGACTAGTAAATTTACCCCGTAAAAAAAAAACTAGTAATAACCACAGCAGCAATGTCTAATATGCTGATAACTGTAGAACTTGATTGCCAGGGACTTAGATTTGAGTTTAACACGTTGGCTACAAAGCCTCATTTTCTGTTGTAACCTAGAAAGGGTTACTGAATGGAGAATAGCCAAAACGTCGGTTGTAAATGAAATGATAATCTTTATAACATCAACAAAATACAATACTCGCCAGCGGTGTGAGAGTAGATAAACTACTGCTAGTGGTGGTGGACTACGTAGACACCATATTACGTCCCACTTACGACAGTGTCCAACGTATTTATGAGGTATCTGTCTATATTTCTGAAATGAAGTATTATGTACATTATTTACATTATTCGGACTATTGTCCTCATCAAAATGTTAGAAAGGTGAAATTGAAGGTGAAGATTGCGTAGGTGAATTAGCTATTTCCGCACACATTTTAAACTTCTTCGTTCCACAACATTGATAAAATATAAACAGGACACAAAACAACAAATCTCAGATAACAACAACAATAAGAATAATTTATGTAACATAAAATACACAGTAAATATGTGTTGATTAAATTTTAGTGAATGATTTGATTGGTGCATTTTAAAATTTGCTTTTTAAACTTTTATGTTCAGCGTCAAGTGAGATTGAGTTCACTGAATTGAATGTTTTGTCTTATATCATGTGTGAAATTTCCATAGAATTTGTTAGTAGATAAACTTGTTTAAATTGAATTTTAAACAGTTTGTAAAACAGTTTCTGAAATGAAATTCGTGATATAAGAGTTTAGTAACAGAAGTTGTCTGCTTTTGACTCTATGCTTGTCTGTGTGTGTCAAAGATAGCATAAAAATATCTTACAAGAATTCTGGATCTGTCTATATTTCTGAGATGAGGTATTCTGTACACTATATTATTCGGACTATTTTCCTCATTTTTGTCGACATATTTATAACAACGTTTCTGCCGTTGTACGCTCCGGCCTTCTTCAGGTGATTGGAATGTCTAACTTAACTCTTTATTTCGTTCACTGTTGAAACGTTGTAATAAATATGGCGACATGGATGAGGACAATAATCCGAATAATGTAAATAATGTATTTATGAGGATTAAGACAAACCCATTAGTGTTAATAGTTAAGGTATGTAACATTTTCCTTGTTCCAGTGTGCCAACGCAATATCTTAATTAATTTTGGTAAAAGCGACTTTGTTTTAACACTGTTCCATATATGAGGCAAGAATATCTTAGGTAGTTTTTATTACCCACAACCTAACGATCAATCGTTCAGTACCTGAGCCCATTTTACAACCTTCGCGCAACCCCCACGAACGCATGGTACAACTATGTGTAAAAATTAAAAAAATGATCCCCAAAAAGAACAGTAGAAATTCCTAAAGAAAAACGAAATAAAAGACAAAAAAAAAATTTAACGTATTTGATTTTTTAAAAAAATGTGTTTCTGCTGTACCATGATCTCAGAAGGAATCAATCATAGCATCCTAATAATCCTCAGAGAAATTGAAAAAACGACCTACCAGAGGGTCGTGTCAGCCTTGCAGCAATACCACCACGACCACCCGGTGGGTCGTGTGGGAGCCAACTTGCTAAATGACTTCGTAAATGGATTTATAAAATGATCAACATCCGATCTGAAATTCGTCGTTTGTCAGGTAATTGGGTCTTAAATTCGTCGTTTATTCGTCGTTTCTCAGGCAATTAGACCATAAATTCGTCGTTTCTCAGGCAATTAGACCATAAATTCGTCGTTTTTCAAGCAATTGGACCTTAAATTCGTCGTTTCTCAGGCAATTGGACTGTAAATTCGTCGTTTCTCAGTCAATTAGACCATAAATTCGTCGTTTCCCAGGCAATTGGACCTTAAATTATTGAAATAAATAAAAGAGTTATTGGTTGATATTACAGACGGCTTCGTCGCCTTTCGATTTACAATTCAGTTCAGTTGTGTGGAGGGTGACTTTTTTCTTTCTACGTTATTAAAATTTCTTTCTTCAGCCTCCCACGCCAAAATCTGTTTCTCAAGTGACCGGAAGGAATAACGTATTTCCGCCATTTCAATGAATCAAAGCAGACGTTCTTTTCAATCGAAATCAATCAAGTGTTTTAAACAAAAAAAAAAAAAAAAAAAAAGGAGAAAGAAAAGTTTGTGTGTTTTTCTGAGTCGGTTGGAAAAGATATTTTACGACAAGGATTTGTTTTTTTGTTTTTTTTTGTTTGTTTTTGTTTGTTTTTTTCTTTCGTTTTCATATATGACAATCAGTATAATGACAATTTCATCTGAATCATTTGTTGGGGAAAAAAGAGTATCACAAACCAATGAAAATTTGAATCTTCATTTTTACATTTTCTAACCAATAGAAAAGCTTGTAGCAAACTAAAATTTTTCCTCTAAAGATATAGGTCAGTGATTTAAAATGTAGATCAAATCAGCCTTTCAAATCTGCGTTCTGCCATCGATATTTTAGCCAATAAAATGCGTAAAACATAATTGCATTATTATTTTTTCGTACAATTAGAATTCTCATTGAGAAAAGTATCCTCAATAAAATTTAGCCTTTGTTTTAGCCAATCAAATTCTTAGAAATATCCGAAATCAATTACAATAAATGAACAGTTAGTTTTCTTTCAAAGTCGCACGATGTGTATTCCTCCGATTTATCTAATTTTTTTATCTTTCAGTTTCGTCTGCTTTCAGTCAATTTCTATCGACATGTCATTGAATGGTAGATTTAAAAAAAAAAAAAAAAAAAAAACCTTCGTGGCAGACATAAATTCTACCGCTGCCTCCTCTTCTTATGCATATAGAGACGTACGCATCATACTGCAAGGAATTGACTGCCACACACAAACTATAAAATGTCTACATTCATCCTTCCTTTTACCTCATTGTGAATAAACATTTCATATTATATTAATTAATTGTACAACAAAGACTAAATTTTAATCACTATTTATGCAGTTTATACAAAGAAAATTTGTTCTTATAATCAGACACATTTCTTCTTTCTTCTTTCTTTTTTCTTTTTTCTTTTTTTCATATTCTATTTCTTTTCTTTCTCTTACGCTCATTTCTTTCCTTTTCACTTCTTTTATTTTAGTTTTGTTTTATAACCTTATCCTTTTCTTTCTCTTACCTCTATCTTTCTTTGCACTTTCTTCTTTTGTTCCTCTACTTTTCTTTCCTTTTTTTTTCTTCTTTTGTTCCTTTACATTTCTTTCTTTCTTTCAACTTTCTTCTCTTGTTCCTCTACTTTTCTTTCCTTCCATTTTTATTTTTTTGTTACTCTACTTTTCTTTCTTTCCACTTTCTTCTTTTTTTCCTCAAACTTTCTTTCTTTCCAATTTCTTATTTTGTTCCTCTACCTTTCTTTCTTTCTTTCTTTCTTTCTTTCTTTCTTTCTTTCCACTTTCTTCTTTTGTTCCTCTACCTTTCTTTCTTTCTTTCTTTCTTTTCTTTCATTCCTGTACCTTTCTTTCTTTCTTTCTTTCTTTCTTTCTTTCTTTCCAATTTCTTATTTTGTTCCTCTACCTTTCTTTCTTTCTTTCTTTCTTTCTTTCTTTCTTTCTTTCTTTCTTTCTTTCTTTCCACTTTCTTCTTTTGTTCCTCTACCTTTCTTTCTTTCTTTCTTTCTTTCTTTTCTTTCATTCCTGTACCTTTCTTTCTTCCTTTCTTTCTTTCTTTCCACTTTCTTCTTTTGTTCCTCTACTTTTCTTTCCTTTCTTTTCTTCTTTTGTTCCTCTAGTTTTCTTTCTTTTCAATTTTTTCTCTTGTTCCACTACCTTTCTTTCTTTCCACTTTTTTCTTTTTTTCCTTAAACTTTCTTTCTTTCCAATTTTTTTATTTTGTTCCTGTACCTTTCTTCCTTTCTTTCTTTCTTTCTTTCCACTTTCTTCTTTTGTTCCTCTACCTTTCTTTCTTTCCACTTTCTTCTTTTTTTCCAATTTCTTTTGTTCCCTTACATTTCTTTCTTTTTTCTTTCTTTCTTTCTTTCTTTCCACTTTCTTCTTTTGTTCCTCTACCTTTCTTTCTTTCTTTCTTTCTTTTTTTTCTTTTGTTCCTCTACTTTCTTTCTTTCTTTCTTTCTTTCTTTCTTTCTTTTTTCTTTTGTTCCTCTACCTTTCTTTCTTTCTTTCTTTCTTTTCTTTTGTTCCTCTACCTTTCTTTCTTTCTTTCTTTCTTTCTATCTTTCTTTCTTTTTTTCTTTTGTTCCTCTACTTTTCTTTTATATCACTGTTGCATGATTCCCGTTTGCTCTTGTTTTTTTATCAATGGCTATTTTTATAAACATTGATTTTCTTGCCTTACGTCTTATCACAGCACTGATTATTTGTTTTTATTATCCTCACAATGAACAATGTGATTCTTTTTTATTATTTCCCATCAAATATTGATACGCTATTTTAATTGGCGATAGTACAAACGAACGAAATCTTACGAAGCAAAACGAAACTCACACACCGAAATACATCCGCCATTTCGGGATATTTTTCCTATTGCTCACGTATTTTAGTTTCTAATAATGCTCTTTCTAATTGTCGTACTTATTTAATGATAAGACTTTTTCTAATAGTAATACTCTTTCTAATACTAAAGTTATTTAATGGTAATACGCTTTTTAATGGCAATACACTTTTAGTGATAATATTCTTTCTGGTGGTAATATACTTTTAAATGCTAATATTCTTTTAATGGTAATACTTTTTAATGGTAATACTCTTTCATTACTAATTCTCTTTTTAATGGTAATACTCATTCTAATGGTTAATCTATTTTTAATGTTCATAGACTTCCTTATGGTCAAACTATTTTAATGGTGATACTTTTTCTAATGTTAATATTCTTTTAATGATAATACTTTATCTGGTGGTAATGATTTGTGTTGTCAATAATCTTTGTAGTGGTAATACACATTCTAATTGTAATAATTTTAATGGTAATACTATTTTTAATGGCAATCCTTTTTCTAATGGAAATTCTCTTTTTAATGTTAATACTTTTTCAAGGGATAACACTTTTCTAATGATGAAACTATTTTAAACATAATACTTTTTTTAATGGTAAAACTCTTTTTAATGGAAATACATTTTTCTAATGGTAACGCTCTTCTCTTTTTCATTTGACAATTCTTTTTACCCTTCATTTTTATACTAATTTACATTATCAAATTCTTATAAATTTTTATTCTCCTTACCATATAGCTATACTTAAATTAGTTACTCTAATCTTACTCCTAATGGAGGGTAATTGTCAGAATGCTGTGGCTACCAATGGGTAGTAAGCCAAAGAGAAGATGGATGGATAGATGGATAGATGGATTGATGGATAGACTATGAAAATCTATTGAAAATAACTTGTTTCAAACCGTATATAACCTTATGCTCATTTTGTTGTTTTTGTTATTAAATACCATGTCCCTTCAAGACGTAGGGAATCATGGCTCTCCAGAGAACATTACATGAATTGTATACTGAATTTCACTCAATACCTTCACTTCAGAACCACTCAAGTTAGAAAACTACTATTAAAATGTTTATAATAAATAAGACGTATGATATGGATAAAAGAATTTGTAGTGTAGGCTGTAGTGATAAAAGTATTTTGTCTCTGTGTATGGTGTGGTAGTAGAAATGACTTACAGGTTGCTGAAACTGACCTGGTTTGAGTTCCTATGCAGTAGTCGGATTGTGACTCCTGTTAAGAGATAAAGTATTTTTGCCCAGTCTCTGGCTATTTATAGTTTGGTGGGAATTAAAAAGAAGCTCCGAGAATTATTGAGTATCGAGTATTATCATTGGTCAATAAATCAGATGATACGTCATGTGACCTGTTTTGTGCTACGTCCAAACTTATCAGGAGCCGATATTTAAAAAGCGGATCAGACGCTAAATTTCGAGTTTTGAATTATGAAATCTAGAAAGTCAAACGAAAAAAAACATTAATAAGAATAACAGGTGATAAACCAAATGTGAGGGATAATGGTACCCATCTAAATAAATAAAAAAGACAAAAACTTTTCTATTGATTTTGGTTCGATTCTTCTTATCCGCCATATTTGTTTCATCCACACTTTCGTGGTATTCAGACAGTAACCCGGGGAAACCTTTCAGCCGATGTTAATTACAAGACCACCAACTGAAAGGTTTCGATCATATTCGCTTTTATTGATATAAATCGAACATCTCCAACATAAATGTTGATTTAATCGATTTGTTGCAATGCATAAACGCACTTTATGAAAGCAGGTAAACACAAGCTCACACACATATTTCTCTTGTATTGATGATAACAAATGGATATACGCCGTTACGTGCAAGTATGCAAACATCTCTCACACACACACGCATATATATATATATATATATATTCAAATATAAAAGAACGAAGAGTAAGATTTCAGCGTTCAAAACATCGTGATTCCCCACTGATGAAACGTTAAAAAAAAGTTTTCGTTTTTTAAACGTTGAAACAAGATGTACAATTTTGTAGTCGGTATGTGCATGTTCTAATGTAACACTGCATAATATATATATATATATATATATATATATATATATATATATATATATATATATATACAGAGTGTATTAAAAATACTTTTACAAATTTTGGAGCGAGTTCCTCACACCAAAACAAGGACAAGAGTCCATATAAAAATATGTCCACGAATCCTTCCTTTTTGAGTTATTAAGTTTAAAGTTTACGGTAGATGCTGTTATCCAAGATACAATCCAAAAATACTTTTACAAGCTTTGGGGACGGGTTCCCAACACCAAAACAAACTAAAATGTTCATATAAACATATATTCAAAGGCCATCGTTGTACCTCAACGCAGCAATAAATGTTCAAAATTTCCTCTGCTTCCTCTGCTTGCATCTACACACGCATGCAGCCGTCGGATCATTGATTAGCGAATCCTTTCAAATACTTCCACACGGTGTCGAAATGATTTCGCTGTCCCCCGTAACACGTTGATGAAGCGTTCTTGAATTATTAATGCCTGTTGCATAAACTAATTGTTTTAGGTGTCTCCACAGATAATAATCCAAAGGATTTAGGTCGGAAGAATGTGCAGGCCATGGAATTGGTACTTTCCTACCTATCCATCTTTCGCAATGTGACTAAAATGTGCTGGAGTTCCATCATACATGAACCATATACGTCTCGTATTAGCAGGGGTACATCCTCTAGCAGATCTGAAAGTGTTTTCAAAATAAAGTCCCTATAGACAGCTCCTGTTATATATATATATATATATATATATATATATATATATATATATATATATATATATATTACCAACATTTGGTGTTTAGGTAGGAAATTAAATATTTGTTTATACCATCATTTATCTAATGTTTAATTTTTATTTCGTAACTAGTAGCTTTGGTTTTTGGTGTTTTTTTTTTTTGTGGGGGGGTTGCTTTTCGTCTTGGTGTTATCTTAATTGAGGTATTAATAATGGAAAGTTAGGATTTTTTGTTGTTGTTTGTGTGTATGTGTGTGTGTGTGTGTGTATAAATATATATTTGTGTATATATTAGGTTGGTGCAAAAATAATTTCGTTTTCTAACATATGTTACTATGTGAGAAAACGAAATTATTTTTGCACCAACCTAATATATATATATATATATATATATACATATATATATATATATATATATATATATATATATATATATATATATATATATATATATATATATAATATGCTCATCCACATACAGGTCTGTTTCGCAGTATCACAGCTTATCAGTGTGGCTAGACACCATCTTCAAGCCAGGATCGAAACCCGATCGGAGGTCCTACTCCTAAGCTATCGGCGCACGGCAGAGAAAGGGAAATTCTAACGTATTATATACCGAATGTATACAAACGCCAGCAGCCACAGGACTCAATTCATTAATGAAGAGCAGTGCGTTAATAACGGCGACGGCTACTGTTTTGGGATTACACGCACATATATTCACGTATGTATATTTAATATTTGTTCATTTACTGGTGGGAACAATAACTCATAGCGCTTTTTAATAGGTATAATGATCCTGTTTCACACTTGACTGACATTTATTATGTATATGCATATTCTGAAATGTTACAATTCAACACGTCTTTTTATGCGATTCATATGTAGCTCGTTCATTTTTAAAATGATTTTTTTATGTTAAAACTGAAAATGGAGGAAAATTAGATGTATTTACCTCATTTGCTGCTTTTTATTGCCGGAAAAATAAAGCTACTCAAACAGATAAATCATATATGCGTCGTTTATGGAGATGGTGTCATAGCTGATTGTAATGTTGGTAACTGGCTCGCTAGGTTCAGAAGTGGAAATTTTGATCTGTAATCCCGACAATGTTCCGGCAGTGTTGCAATAGTTAATGATGACCAACTCGAAGCGCTGATCTAAAACAACCCGGATCAAATGATACAGGACACTGCAGAGATAAATCACATATTCCAAATCTGTAAGTAATTTCAAAACACGTGAATATATTTGCCCACCTTATCTAGCCATAAGGATCGAACTCTCTCTACTGGCAATGGTTACCTAGAAATACATTTTGTTACTATGTTTTTGTATATCTAGGCCGGTGGAGATTGATTTTACTATTTGAAAATAAGTTCCAATATTAAAAAAAAGTATATAGCCTGAGGACTAAGAGGCACATCGTGGTGCACAGAAGATTTTATAGATTGAAGGAAACCGATGCAAGAGATCTTTGAAAGCACCCTACTAAACGCTCCTTGTCACAGTTGCCTTGTTTGCAGAATGCAGTCGGGGCGTGAAAACGATTTGGAAGCTCGCTATGCGATAAAGTTTTGTGTTGAGTTGGGCATCAAGAGTGTCCTTCGCCCTCCCTACAGTCCAGACCTTGCTCCTTGTGACTTTTGGTTTCCCCCACCACCACCACTACAACAGCTGAAAGAGACTCTCAAAAATAGTCGTTTTAAAGACATTGAAAAGATGATGGAGGCTGTGACAAGGGTCCGGTACACTTTCACTTTGGTTAAATTTCATGGGGTCTTAACGAAGTGGCTGGAGCGTTACAACAAGGCCATTGAAATCAGAGGATCCTCCTTTGAAGGAAATCTTGCACTTTGAACGTAATGAATGTCAACATCATATCTGGTTGCGAAAATTCACAGTTTTGTGGACGAAGATCTTCATGTGTCTTTAAAGACAATAAGCATACAGTTTGGAATTGGTTTGTCAAATGTCCACAGAATTATCCATGAAGATTTGAAAATGTGGAAAATATGTGCAAAGATTCCCCTCAGGGTGCTCAGGGACGAACAGAAGGACAGACGCGTTGGTGATAACAGAAAGATAGTTGATAGTCGTCAAAAGGGTCTCTCACCCCACCTACAAGTCCAGACATTGCTCCCTCTGACTTCTGGTTGTTCCTCAAACTGAAGAAGAATCTCAGAATTAGTTGTTTTGAAGACATTGAGAAGATAAAGGGGACTGTGACAAGCGTCCTGGACACTTTCACTTTGGTTAACTCTCATGGAGCCTTCCCGAAGTGGTAGGAGTTGTACAACAAAGGCATTGAAGTGAAAGGATCCTACTTTAAGGAGATTAGAGTTTTGTACTTCTTTGAAATTAATAAATGCCTCTCCTGAAAAAGTCCCAAATCTTCTCGAATGCAAGAAATAGAGAATAGCATCAAAACTGTCCCTCACGCTCCCTACAGTCCAGACTTAGGCCACTCCCCCCCCCCCGTGACTTTTGATTGTTGACCAAATTGAAGGAGAACCTCAGTTGTAGCCATTTTAAGAATTTTAAGAAAATGCAGGAGGCTGTAGCACGGGTCATGGACGCCTTTACTTTCGCTGACTTCCATGGGGTCTTAAAGCAGTAGCCGGAGAAATAAAACAAGTGCATTGAAGTCAGAGGATCCTACTTTGAAGGAGATTAGAGTTTTATACTTCTTTGAAATCAATCTGAAAAAGTCGAAAATATTTGGAATTCAACTAGTCTATATATATATATATATATATATATATATAGATAGATAGATAGATAGATAGATAGATAATATTAGTGGTAAATATACACATACATATGCAAAATATATAAATATATATACATACATGCATACACATACATATACATTTTTTGAATAAAAAAATTCCAAGAGGATAGAATATATATATATATATATAGTAATTCATGGAGTCTAGAAGAATCCTCAACTGAATGCAGAAAGCACTAGACGGCCGGTTCGTCTTGTTTGGGACTCATCAGCAGTGCGCATCCACTACCGAGAATCGAACCCGGACCGTTCGGGATGCGTTGTATGCGTTCTCGGTAGTGGATGCGCGCTACTGGTGCGTCCCAAACAGGATGAAACGTCTGCATTCTGTTGAGAATTTTTCTAGATTCTTCCATGAATTACTATATATGATTACTCGAAATCCTCGCACAAATTTCTATCACTGATATATATATATATATATATATGGTGGGGATATTTTGGGGCTGGAATTTAGAATTATGCATTCGCAGTCAGTTGCACCTTAAATACGATAAAAAAAATAATCATTGACAATTTGCGGTTCTGGAATCAAATGAGAGTGACAGCGAATTTTTAAATCAGGTATTTAATCGATACTAGTGGCTCAGATATCGATTACTGTTTAAAGAGTGATAATTGGTTAACAGAAAGCGCGTATCGAATCCTAAATTACTCTTGCCTGAGGGAACGACAAGCAATATTTCAATTGATAAGAAACCGCGCCAGACACATTGAAAATCGACAACCGTGTATTTCATTTGTGCTTTAGAAAGACATAAAGAGAAACCCAAGTGAAAATAAAGTCATTTCTTCTTGAAAGCGACAGAGAAAAAGACCAAAATAAAGTCATATTTATCGATTCTCATATTTCATACATGCATTAATTATTCTTTGATATTTATTGGGTTACTATCGCTATCTTCATTGGATTCAATCACAACATTTCGATCGGTGGGTTTTCCGGCCTTCCTCAATGTCTTTCGTTATGGATTTAAGACTTATTATTGTTATAAAAACAATTCAAATATTTTCCATTAATACAAGTATTCCTATTATTAACCTATTGGAATTGCACTTGTCCCGCCCTTCGTTCGTTTACACGACTGTTACGCCTTGCCAATACCTCTTAAATAATGGACTATTTCATTTTGATCATATGGAAACAGACACTACGTGGTTTGAGTGAGAAAATAAAAGAAAGAAATGAAGATAGAAGAGGAGAGAGAGAGAGATTTAGGTTAAGTTTATAAGAACAGATACTACACTTGGATCTTAGCCAAAAGGCCGAGGAGCGATAAAATTTCAGACACATATTACGGTGATTTTCTTTCGCCTTTCACTGATAATGTTATTAAGCTTATCAGACGATATGAAAAGAATTTACATAAAATAAATAGACAAAACTTGTCTATATTATTTAATGAAACATGCATCAATATATATATATATATATATATATATATATATATATATATATATATATATATATATATATATCAAAATTAAAAGAAAGAACAGTCAGATTTATAATCCAGTGTCCTTTAGCATTTATTTTTAAAATCAGTGCTCGATACACAGTAGGGCATAATATTATAATTATTTAAAAAAAAAATATGTGTTTTGGTTTCGAAACATGGTATTTTCTGTGTCGCGATAAACACATCTTAAATTACACTTAAAATTTGAAGTTCAGTTCCATTTTCAAGCGATGCTGAATAACTTTCAAAAATTCAATTTAAAACGTGTTTTAAGAAAAAATAAAAAGTCAATTGCTAGCAGTATTTTTTTATTATTATTAATTTTTGCTTCATATTTAAAATTATATTTTAATGTAATGTGAAATCTTAAATTGTTTTCTGTGTAGAAGTAGATCTTTCTTTCAAATGTACTATAGGGACCGTTGGATTTTCTTGTCTATTTCACTTATTATTCGCCCAAATTTTGGATAAAATTGATTGTTGGTCTTACAATTGTATTTATTTTCCTAGGATAAAATTCTAATTTATTTTTTAAGAAGTTGAGAATCTAACTTTTTTTAATTCAATGTATTAATCATTGGCGGCCATTGCTTTTTGTCGTGTTTTTTTCTTGTACCAAAAATATCATTATTATTTTAAAATTTTACGACAAATTTTACTACTAAGTGAACATTTTGACACGAAAATAAAATTTTAAGAATTCTTTTTACACAAAAAAAATCAAATTTTGACGGAATTTAACGAATTTAAAAGCAAAAATGAAGAGATTAAAACATAAAAGTCGAAAATTTAAGAATAACAAAAAGTCGCCAATTTCTTTTCGATGATAGGTAAAAATTTGGCATGAATGCTCAATGTTATATATGGTAAAAATAAATTAGAATTTTTTGCCAGGACAAAAATACTATTTCACACCAAGAATCGATTATATCCAACTTTGGGGCAAATACCGAGCGAAATGGGCGAATAAATCCAACGGTCCCTACAACTGAACCTCTTTTATTAAATTTATATTTACGAGAGAAGAAACTGTTGGCATAGAAGAGGCGGTTTCATTTAAATGTCTCGACAGTAAAAGGGTGGGTCCGAGATGCTAACCTAGTAGCATGCTTAAATTCATGCAGTCGGGGCACTAGGGAAAATTGCTCGTCAGAGCAGATGCTATGAAATTTTTTATAGAAAAGAGAAAGGGAAGACAGGTGAGGATAATAACTACGAAGGACAGGAAGTTGTGGAGAGCCATGTTCATCTACGTCATGAGGGACATGGTACACAGAAGAATGAGCTTGTGTAAATGGATGGCAAAACAGAGTTTAGAAGAGATAAAAAAGAGAAAATTTATTAAGAGCTACAAAGAGCAGTGAATTGAAGAGAGCCATGATCGCCAACGTCCTGAAGAGACGACACATAGAAGAAGAACGAGCTTGTTTGCATGGATGGCAGAACAACGTTTAGGGGAGATAACAAAAAGACAAAATTTATTAAGAGCTATTAGGTTGGTGCAAAAATAATGTCGTTTTCTCACATATGTTACTATGTAAGCAAATATATGGATATAGATACGACAGTATGAAGAAAAATATACGGAAAAAACAAACAAAAATCCTTATATGCAATTATTCTGTTTTAATGTTAATATGTCAACGTCGGACGTTTCGGTCTAATAAACCATCTTCAGGACATATTCATGAAATATAATTAACATTATCGTCTTTGTCATGTTGAATTGATAATGTTAATTATATTTTATGAATATGTCCTGAAGATGGTTTATTAGACCGAAACGTCCGACGTTGACATATTAACATTAAAACAGCATAATTGCATATAAGGATTTTTGTTTGTTTTTTCCGTATATTTTTCTTCATATGTTACTATGTGAGAAAACGACATTATTTTTGCACCAACCTAATATAAAGGACAGAAAATTGTGGAGAGCCATGATCACGTAAGCCCTGAAGGGACATGGGTACATAGAAAAGAAGATTCCGGGAAAAGCCAGATTCTTTTGCTTTTTTTTCTTTTTGTCTTTTATGAGTTCAGGTCAAAAAAAGCGGTTTTCATTAAGTCATCACGAGAGATTCGTTCACCTAGGCTCTTAAGTTCGTCTTTCCCGCCCGGAATCGAATCACTTTTGTTTGCGCGTGCGCACATACTCACATACTGGAAGTGCTGAGACGCAGAGTTGTACGTCGATAGTTAAATCCATATATGTCTGTCGGTACGACTGCACTTTAACACAACCGTGCAAGCACCATGTATGTGAATGTTATCTAACGTTCTAATATTAGTTATTGAGTCGGAACAAAAATTTGTGGCGTTTATTTTAAGTGAATTTCAAAAACATCTTAGATATCTTCATACAGATCTATTCAAACACATATTTTTGAAAACATTAAACCAAATAATCTCAAAAAGACTGAGCATTGCAATAAAATATAAAAAAAATATATTTATTGAGGAACTATAAAACAAGATAACAATGCTATCAAGAAACACAATCATTCAATTAAAAATAACCTGCAAAGGGTTGATAAACTGTAAAAAACGAATCGATTAATGAAATACTGATTATCTACACAGACATATGTTTTAGATTTTACATTCTCTGGAATTTAAATATATAGAAACTATCCCCTGCCACAAAGTGAGGGATCAGTTTATATATTGATTGTAATATAGAATTGATCCCCCAGTTTATATTCAAATTATAATTTTTTGTTTATCAAATTCTAATTAGGTATGAATACAACTCTTCTCTCTCAGCTATGGGTCAATTAGTAAGAGTTGTATCACTAATATTATCTTCCAAAAAATGTCTTACAATCTAAAAAATTTTTTTTTAAATAACCTGCAATGGTTTGATAAGCCGTAGAAAACGAATGACTGACTTAAAAACTTACACAAGGCCATGTAGAGCTATGGTAGAAAAGGATGTTGTCCTAAAATAGCCTGCACAAGATTTAATTGTCCAAGCAATTTAGGAAACAATTCTATTTTAGCTTGATAAAAATGTGCCAGGACTCAAATGAAATCTGGACATACACATGAAATGAAATCCCACCAATATGTGTACGTGTCAGGAGTAGTACACGGTCAAGACTTATTGTTGAAATGTTGCAGCTTCCGGGAAATCCGGAACAAGTACCACAGAATGAACAATCTTTTTGAAAACATTAAACCAGATAACATTCTGCAATTTGTTAAAAGATTGGACGTTACAATAAAGTATTTAAAAAAAAAATGTTTATAAGTTTTTATACAAAAAATTTAAGTTTTAACAATAAAACTTGTTTCCGACCATAACTGACGAGAAATAAAACTTATTGTCTACCATACTTGGGAAAAAAATTCCTTCAAACATACCTCACAAACAAGGGTGTTTCAATAACTTAAAACGATTTTAAATGTAAATTAAATTTAAGCGTACCAAATAACTGAAAGTTTTATGATCAGCGTTCCATTTAAACATTATCACGTTGTCGTCACGTGGGCGACGCTGTGAAAACGTATTCCTAAAATTTGAGTATTTTGAAAGGAAATTGAAAAATGAAAAGAATTCTATTTTGATCTAAAATATATATGTACGCATGTCGAGCATTAATTTTGGTAGAAAAAGGGAAATACTAAATCAGTTATCTGTTTGGATAAGTCTTGTTCCTATGTCCATCGTCTTTGTCATGTTAAATTGATAATGTTAATTATATTTTATGAATATGTCCTGAAGATGGTTTATTAGACCGAAACGTCGGACGTTGACATATTAACATTAAAACAGCATTATTGCATATAAGGATTTTTGTTTGTTTTTTCCGTATATTTTTCTCATACTGTCGGATCTATATCCATATATTTGCTTACACACACACACATATATATATATATATATATATATATATATATATATATATATGGAGAAAAATATTTGGAAAAAACAAACAAAAATCCTTAAATGCAATTAAGTTGTTTTAATGTGAATGAAATTGCATTTAAGGATTTTTGTTTGTTTTTTCCAAATATTTTTCTCCATTCTGTCGGATTTATATCCATTTATATTTGCTTACATATATATATATATATATATATATATATTCACTATTTACATTATTCGGACTATTTTTCTCATCTTTGTCGCCATATTTATTACAATGTTTCGGTCGTTGTACGCTCAGGCCTTCTTTAGGCGGTTCGAATATCGAACTGCCCTTTATTTCGCTCACTGTTCTAGTTCCACGTGCCATGTTTAATGGATGTCAGTTATCAGTTATCTCCTTTTAATTCACCTCTCCAAGTTATCCACTGCATTAACCAAGTATTGAACTCATATGGCACAGTGGATAGAGGCGTTGGGTAGATCCAGTGACATGACATAAGACACTACGGGCAGTACTTTGCTTAGAAAATAAAATATTCTCTTTATAGAATTGACAACAAAAATAATAAACATTATTATTTATCATCATAAATAAACAATTTTATTTACACTATTTACTATATTGTTTATTGGAATGGCTGACAAAACATCATCTAATTGCCAATTGATTCAAACTTTATAGAATGGTAAATAATAAAGATTTCCATGTAGTTCGTTCACATATTTTAATAATTTAATAAATGTTTATAATTTTATGAATAAGAAATTGTTTTGTATTTATTTCTTTATAAATTGGTAAATGATAAATGATTGCATGAGATCGAATTGTATTAGCTTTTAGAATGTTATGAACAATCCAATAAATAAATAGCGTTTAATATTTTTGTTGTAATTTCCCAAGAACAAAAATATATATAAATCCACTTTCATCATATGTTTAGGTTTTATTACTGTAATGACGAAAGTACGCAGATGTAGGCTTTATTCAATCGTTATTCAACTGGGAATATAAGGTTCACGTATAGTGTCATTTTATAGTCCCAGTAAACAGAAATAACTCTCTCAAAGAGGAGAGTAACAAAACAAGGGAAGACCACTCTTGATTATTCATAACAATTACAATTCTAATAATGGCTGTATAAAACAATGTACGTTGCCGAGGGGTGAAAGTAGTTAAAATAACAGTGGTGTCAATGGAAAAAAACTGCCCTTTGACACTCCGATTTTTAGGGTATGGAGGTGGGATACGAATGTTCAAACAATGCTAAATAGGGATTTTTTTTCCAAGGCATTAATGAATGTAAAGTGAATACAACAGACTTGGCTCGGATTTGAACTCGTTTTTTTTTTGTTTTTTGTTTTTTGTTTTTGTTTTTGTTTTTTTTTTTTGCAAGAATAGCCATTGCATAAGTGGCATCTTTACTAACACAAAAATGAAAGAAAATACTTTGAAAAAATGTACAAGCAAAATAAATATAAAAAAAAAAAGAATTGAAAATCCAATCAACTTTTTCTGAAAAATAAAGAAAGACCATTCTTTTTCATTGGACTTTAAGACCCCTGCCGTTCAAAATATGTCAAAAACGAATTGGAAAAAAGTTGCAGTTCAAAATGCCATAAACTTCAACTCAGCAATGTACAAAATGGTTGAAAAGTAAACTAACCACTTTTTTTTTCTTTTTTGTAATGCCTCAACTCATAAAATAACCAGACAGTTGGCGAATATCCAATAGGATGTTCTCTTTTTTTATTTTTTTTTTATTTTTTTCAGAGTTATTATTTCACTAGTAGCTCCGCAGACCTAAAAACCAGGTCAAGCTGGCTCCAAGCCAAATATCTAACCATATTGCAAATTATTGATCCTGTGGTCAAAGATTCAAAGACATTCATTACTCAGCAGGGTTAAACCAGGCTCAACGTCACACAATTCAAGATTTTCTCCCATAAGTTTCCAACTATAAATTTACTATCAATTTATAAAAGAATATATATATATATTTTTTGTAATAATTTAAAAAGAAACACAAGTCAGTCAACTCAATAACGGTAAGATAAAATGAAATAAAACTAGGTGAAGGTTATTTTAAATTACTATGATCACATCTAGAGCCTACTAAAATACTATTTTAAATGTAGAAAATTTTTATTATGGAATTTATCATTCCAAACAATTTTTATACCAATATGAAAGAAAACTGTATTGTACATGAATAAATACGAGTTTTCCCAAATATTGTCAATTTTATTAAGTCAAAACAATTTTCACAAAAAAACATTGAATTACTTCCTTTGAAATGCCTGATCCATCGTCATATTCTGGACCCACATTTTTCAATAAATAAATAAAAATTATATATAATTAAATTTTAATGACCAATTTACCTAGCCTCATATTCTGAGCATAAAATTTTGTACTAATAAACAAAAATGAAATTCAAAAACTGTGAACAATAAAATACTTTGCCGCTACCTCGATTGTATTTGAACGATATTGCATCAAAAATTAAATAAAAAGCCTGAAATACAATATGATTTATTTCAACTCCAAATCCATTGCCTTCTCACTCCTGTTGAAGATATCCCTCCATGATTGATCATGACTTCAGGAGTACAGTCATACACACCATCCTTGTCCTTTTGCGAGGTGGTGAGGCTATTCAACCCATAGTTGTTGGTTTTGGATTCACACTTGTCCTTCTCTTAGACCGGTTGCTACCCAAGGCTATAGAAGCCAGTCTGAGCTGATTTTTACCCATACCTGGTGATAAAAGAGATTTATTCTTAACTTTCCCAAGAGTATTTGCTCTATCTGTCTATATTTCTGAGATGAGGTATTATGTACACTATTTACATTATTCGGACACATGGCACAGTGGATAAAGGCGTTACTTAGATCCAGTGACAGGACCTAAAGATTGTGAGTTCAATATCCGGTTAAGGCGGTGGAGAACTTTGAGGTGGGGAATTAACAGGAGATAACTGACATCCATTAGAAATGGCCCGTGGAACTAGAACAGTCTACCCCAGTGAGCGAAATAAAGGGTTCAGTTCGACATTCCAACAACCTGAAGTAGGCCGGAGTGTACAACGGCCGAAACGTTGTGATAAATATGGCGACAAAGATGAGGACAATAGTCCGAATAATGTAAATAGAGTGTTTGCGCGTTTAGTGTATTGGTTACTTCTATAATTAATGTATAACGTTTCTTATCAGTGTAACAGAGAGAGGTATACACACATACACACACACACACACACACACACGCATGAACACACACACATGAACACACACACACATGAACGCACACACGCAAATATAACTTTTATTGACTGGAAGTGGAAATGGTGCTTATATATCAAAGTACAATTTGGGTTAAGATATATGTTTACCGATGAGAAACACGATCTCAGAGCAAGAGGCAATGTTTTAAACCTGGGTCACTAGTAAACAATGGAGATGGGCGAGATACTTGGTTTTGTTTAACAGTATTTGTTTTGATTAAAAGGTTGAATCAATGTTTAGATATCCCAAAGTATAATTTTGGAGAAGCGAGAAGAACTCGTGATTGAGATAAGGTAAATAATTAGAGAATCGGTTTACATATCAAAGGATAGTTTTTGGCACTCGTGGTAGCTTCGTGCCGGGCCGAGGGTCAATTGTGATCAGCTGATCCTTTTTCTATATTAACTCGAGATTTTGCTAATAAAGGAGAGTCGGGGAAAGAGACTGTAGTGGAGAGGGTGATGAGACTATCATCGCAGTGAGTCGGGAGATTTCCGGGAGAATTTTGGAGGAGACAAAGAAGACTGTCCCCTGTTCTGAGAAGTTTGTATGAGACTGGACTATTAGTCATAAGCCTACCCCAGGCGATTCAATACGCGTTTATCACACACAAACCCTCTCTCTGTTGGGAATTCGCTGGATGCATTTTGCCTTTTCCCTTTTCTCATTTATGTTAAATGTTTTCATTCTCCCTGTAACCTCTATTCTGATGTTATCTTCTTATATAAAAGACGTCAATATTTCCCCCATTGTTGTCTGGCTTCTGCAGATATTATTTCTTGTTTTATTTTGCCACATTCTAAAACTTCCTAGCGCCAACTCTCACAGCCGTGTCCACATCCCCAGTCGACCGTGAACGTATGGACAACACCCCGCTTACTGGATCTAAAAACTAACACAGCGTTGACAGCGAGCAGGACTTGACCAGTTACCCGGTCGAAATAATCTACGGGTACTCAGGGAGCGTATGACCAGTTACCCCTAAGTTCGGTTCGGACCGAGTGGACACCTCAACCCAAAGAGGCGGACGCCGGAGGTTGAGGGGCTGGGGACGAACTGGTAGATTAGAAAGGACAGGAAATAACGCTGATGAAAATAACGGAAACCGAGTGATTTGCAATGAAAGATAAGATTTATTTAACAAAAACAAAAGGAAAGTTTAAGAGATTCTTTCTCTAGAAGTAAATTGCATACATAACGAAAATTGTTAATGAATGTATTTGAGTGTGACTCGCTTGTGTAAGTGTGGTTGTATATGAAGCGTCTACAACCCTTTTTGTTTCAGTGTGAAAAGTCGATAGTGTAGGAATATTATTATTGTTACAAATAAATAAAATAATAATAATAACGAAAATTATAAATAAAATAAAGCAATAATATTTAAACCTTGTTTAAAATAAATTAAATAAAAATAATAGAATTACTCCCAGCTTGCA
Source organism: Acanthosepion lycidas (assembly GCA_963932145.1). Lineage (NCBI taxonomy): Eukaryota > Metazoa > Mollusca > Cephalopoda > Sepiida > Sepiidae > Acanthosepion > Acanthosepion lycidas. Next base: position 28,113,996 of record OZ010608.1, on the reverse strand, counting down.
ACAAAAACTGTTCCTGTCAGACAAACGGACATTCCACTAAAAGACGTGATATTCGTTTTCTTCGCCCAAGAAGCGTCGGGATGACCACGCGCGTGTCACTTCCCTCCATGAGAGGACTTGTGATATTACAGAGTAACTTGCTCCTTTTTATAGCATGAACATTAACACAATTGTAACGTTAAAATACACATGACAATACACACAAATACATAAATAAAATTGTATGAAATTACCAGACAATTTGACATGCCTTCTCTGTATTGTGTACATTTATTTTTCCTCCTTTATCTTCATAAAAACAAGCCTAAAATTCTACTACCACTACTCCTATGGTGTGAGTGAATACCCGACAAAATTCTAGTGACCTATACACTTCGAAAGGATGGAAAAGAGAGTAAGTTAAAGCGTCGCTTGTATTTATACTTTCCGAGTTGCTGCTGATACCATGTTTATTAAGGCTGTTATGAATAATCAAGAGTGGTCTCCTCTTGTTTTGTTACTCTCCTCTTTGAGAGAGCACATTTCTGTTTACTGGGACTATAAAAGGACACTATACACGAACTTTGTATTCTCAGTTGAATAAAGTTTCTTAAAGCCCACAACTGCGTAATTTTGTCATTACAAAGGCACTACACACGTAAGTGAACATAACGAAATCGACTGGAATTCGAACTCGGATCTCTCAATTTCCTCAATCAGACAGACGGACAGACGACCGGAATTTCTTTTCTGTTTTGTCAAATTTAATTCAGTTTCCTTTAAAGGTTAAAGTTACAATATATGATTTCATACTTTATTCCGGTCTACTGTTACAATATTGAATTTGCACGCACAAAATCATACATTCTCCCCTACAAAGCTATTTTAAAATATATTTCAATAAATATATGATGACACGTATTAAAAGTTTTTCCACAAAACATCCTTGTAAAATAGGAGGCGCCTTATGGGAGGACGCTATGCGAAGAGAAATACGAAATATTATAACAAATACCTAATCCCCGTAAAAAAAAAATTATATATTTGATATTGTTCTTTCAAAGTCTGGCCATATTTTCAAATTCTAAAATATTAGGCGAGGTAGCTAAACTCATATTTATTCATTATTTACATTATTCGGACTATTGTCCACATCTTTATTGCCATATTTATTAGGTTTTGGCCGTTGTATGCTCCAGGCATCCTTCAGGTGGTTGAAATGTCGAACTGAACCCTTTATTTCGCTCACTGGGGTAAACTGCTCTAGTTCCACGTGCCATGTTTAATAGATGTCAGTTATCAGTTATCTTCTGTTAATTCCCCTCTCCAGTATCTGTTTATATTTCTGAGATGAGATATTATGTACACTATTTACATTATTCAGACTATTGTCCTCGTCTTTGTTACCATATTTATCACAACGTTTCGGCCGTTGTACGTTCTGGCCTTCTTCAAGTGGTTCGAATGTCGAACTGAACCCTTTACTTCGCTGGCTGGGGTAGGCTGTTCTGGTTCCACGTCCCATGTCTAATGGATGTCAGTTATCAGTTATCTCCTGTTAATTCACCTCTCCAAGTTCTCCACTGCCGTAACCAGGTATTGAACTCACAACTCTTTGGGTCCTGTCATTGGATGTAAACAACGCCTTTATCCACTATCCTTAATCAATTTTACTGTCTCTCGTTTCTTCAACACCACCCATTAAAAAAAATTTTGAGAGTTTTGGCGATTAACAAAGATGGCCGACCAAGAAGCATGCTCCAGGATTGAACAGCAGACAGTTATCAAGTTTTTGGTTGCTGAAGGGTGCAAACCAGTTGAAATTCATAGGAGAATGTCAACTGTGTATGGTGCCACATGTTTCAGCAAAAAAAAAATGTCTACAAGTGGGCTAAATTGTTTAAAGAAGGACGGAACAGTGTTGAGGATGAAGACAGGCCTGGGAGGCCTACAGAAGTGATATCTCCTGAGGTGATCGAATCAGTCAATGACCTCATTCAGTCTGACAGAAGAACTACTGTGAACTGCTGAGGCAGGTCAAGAAAGACATAAAGAACAAACGCAGGGGTCATCAGTCAGAAGGAGTCATCTTGCATCGTGACAACGCAAGGCCTCACACAGCAGTCCAAATGGTGCAGACCATCAACGAGCTGGGCTGGGAACTGCTCCCTCATCCCCCTTACAGCCCAGTCCTTGCACCTTCAGACTTTCACCTGTTTGGTCCCTTGAAAGCGTTCACGGGAGACACAAAGTTTAAAAGTGACGATCAAGTCAAAAGTGTTGTGAGCGACTGTCTGAGACATCAATCCAAAGATTTTTACGCTGAGGGAATACGGAAGCTTGTGCACAGATGGGAAAAGTGTGTGACTTTGCTGGGAGACTACGTTGAAAAATAATTAAAAAAAAGTAAGCTTCTATCTGTATTAGAAGTCCTTATACGGAAAAATTCACCTTATTTATTGAATGACCCTCGTATATATAAATTTTAGCGGGGTTATAATTATTATTCAGAGTTTTAACTCCCCTACGTTATAAATTAACCGTTTCTACATTCAGCTAAATCTGCAGGATTATGAGTTGACGATCAAAAAATAAGTGAGAACATGATACATAGCTGTTCTTTCATGGATACAAATAAAAAATGTCAGAGTTTTAAAATCTGTGAGGCTATTGAAGGGGTGCAAAGGGCGATAATCTCCCTTCTTTTATATTATTTGGAATGCACCTTTTGAGTTGGACAATCTTGGGAAGAGGGAGCAATGAAATTTTGACATGGTGAAAAGGGTGCATTGGATAAAAAATGATTGAGAATCACTCTTCAGTCTTTCATCCTACAATTGTTACTAAACAGTACAGTTCAGAAACAACAAGATTCAACTTTCACCTTCAAAATTAAGAGTCTGCTTCTCCATGGCAGCTGCCCTACCAATTAGGTTACAGTAGCCAACTAGCAAAAGTTATCTAAATTTAGCTATATTCTTAGTTTTTATAAATGACAATACACAGCCATTTTTATGATTCAGCCCAATCAACAGGACAGTTTTTTTATTGATTGATTGTTGCATTCTGATCCATATTTGACCTAAACTTGACCCTAAATTCACAATTTTATCAATTTACTGTCTCTCGTTTCTTCAACCCCACACAACACCCAGATAATAAATAATACTTCTTTTACTTTTTCCATGTCTTGCTTTCACATTTTTACAAGTATCTTCATATATATAAATTTTAGCGGGGTTAGCAGTTTTTTTTTTATTGATTGATTCATTTTCTATGGTTTAACAACACTCTGCAGTTTATATAAAGCCAGAAAATTTTTTTTTTTTAGATTGTAAGAAATTTTTTGAGATAATAATGGTTTAGTGACACAAATCTTATATTGCTATTAAATTGTAAAACTTCTCTATAAAAATAACCCATATA
>OZ010608.1:28055591-28105591 GCA_963932145.1 Acanthosepion lycidas | reverse complement strand
TGAAACCACCTTTTAATTGCTATTGTTCCAGGTCCAGATTCTTGACCCAGGGTGGTAGAACCTGTTAGGATCCCACCTAAAAGAGAAAAGAGTGAGCCCTCAAAGTGTGGTCAAAAAACATGAAAATATATATAAAATATATATATTAGAAAAAAATTACCAGCCAGGCATTTTTGGAAAAAATATCAATGCTCAGAAAATTAAATTCCAATATTAAATAACCCATAAGGAGTTGATATGTCATTAAAAAAAACAAAAAAAATCTTGGCACACTGGAAAGACTTGTTATGTCAAAAATGACTGGCCTTAGAATAAAGAAAACATCATGTTTTCATGTTTAGTATAGATAGTCTCAAAATTACTCTTGAAATAGGACAGATCTAAAAACAAACTGGGAGGGGCACAGCTCTGCCTCAAATGTCAACCCGCATTAGAAAGCTTCACTCTTCAGTCCCTGCTGGTGCACCACATCAGATAGATTGAGAAGCACTGCTCTAGAGAGAAGAAGCCATTCAATCTCTGTAAGAGAGACATTGGAGAAATTAAATATATGTTAATATATAAAAATCTCCATTTTCAAAAGCAAATCTTTTAAAGACGAGAGAATCATGATAATGTTGATTTTTCAATTTAATACATTTTTTATTTGTGAACTATTTTACTAATAAATTGATTTTAGTTGGGTTTCTAAGTTTCTCCTCCTCATTTACTACTTTTGCTTTTCGTGAACATCATTTTGTGTCTTGTCTTATTAACAATAGTTTCCTTCTGAAGTGTTCATTGTAAGTATCCTAAAGGAAAAACGAATGAAAATGCCTATGCGCTTTTTCAAGTTAATATATATGATGTTTTTAGTACAGAACAGATGCAAAATGTGTGTAGCATATATAAATATAATATCTGTTAATTAATTCAATAGATATATCCTAACGTCATGGGCAGTGTATCTACAAAACTTGAAGTCAGAAAGATAAGACTTTTGAATATATCTCTCTGTATCTCTCTCTCTCTACATATATATAATAAGTACCGCACATATATATAAATAATTATATATATATATATATTTATTTATATTTATATACACACACTTTTCACACACATATATATATGTATATATATATATATATATATATATATATATATATATGTAAGCAAATATATGAATATAGATCCAACAGTATGAAGAAAAATATACAGAAAAAACAAACAAAAATCCTAATATGCAATTATGCTGTTTTAATGTTAATATAATGTCAACGTCGGGCGTTTTGGTCTAATAGACCATCTTCAGGACATTATATTAACATTAAAACAGCATAATTGCATATTAGGATTTTGTTTGTTTTTTCCGTATATTTTTCTTTTTATATATATATATATATATATATATATATATAAATGTTATATAGGAATAAAGTGTCGATGCTGACATATATTGCTCAATGAGCAAACACAGGCGATCTCATTATTGAATTAAGTAGACCACATGACCATAGAAGAAATGCATATATGTAGGAAGTAGCTGACAACTAATCAATCACATTTTTAGTCTATACTACTTCTCTACTCTTTTCACTAAACTATTTCTCTATTCGGATCACTATACGGATTACTATTCGAGCTAGTATTATTGAGCAAGTACTATTAGTGTGACTACTATTCGATGGCATCTGACACGAGCATTGTTCAACAGCATACGATAGTTGTATGTATATTCTCAATAAATGAAAAAATGAAAATGCTTATGTTCTTTTTCAAGTCAATATATACGACATTTTCAGGTTTTGAAATGTGTGTAGCATATATAAATATAATATCTGTTAATTAATTCAATAGATATATGCTAACCTCATGGGCAGTGTATCTACAAAACTTGAAGTCAGAAAGATAAGATTTTTGAATATATCTCTCTGTATCTATATATATATATATATATATATAACAGAAGCCATTGGTTTATACCAACAGCTTCCCATACTTAACACTTCTCGTTTTCACTCTCATGTGGTCATGTGTGACATCACGAGCTGCAGTGCGATTTTCACCTCCGCGTCTCGTATACACGAATTTGTCATTGCTTATAAATCTTTCATGCAACAAAAACAGGCTATCATTATTGTTTTGTCCGTGTATTGTTTAATATATTGAAATGTAAGTGTCATCTTTGATAATGGCTTATGTAAGCCGAAAGCTCAGATAGGATTAAAAAACATGTATCAATATGGTGTTTTTCTTTCATCTTTCAATGATAATGTTATTAAGTTTATCAGACAATATGAAAGGAATTTACTTAAAATAAATAGACAAAACTTGTCTATTTTATTTAATGAAACATGCATCAATATATATATATATATATATATAGGTTATATAGGAATAAAGTGTTGCTGCTGACACTTGAGTTTAAACATAGATCACCAGTGAGCAAACACAGGCAATCCCATTATCGAATTAAGTAGATCATGTGACGATAGAGGAAACACATATATGTAGGAAGTACACTATTTACATTATTTGGACTACTGTCCTCATCTTTGTCGCCATATTTATTTACAACGTTTTGACCGTTGTATGCTCCAGCCTTCTTCAGGTGGTTGGAATGTTGAACTGAACCCTTTATTTCACTCACTGGGGTAGACTGTTCTAGTTCCACATGCCGCATTTTAATGGATGAAGGAGAAAAAAAAATAATTGGACACAAAGAGCTAGAGACAAATAACAGCAAGCCCCCAACAAACATTCACACTGTTTACACAGGGAAGACTTGCGGGATCTGATGTAAAGTGCCTCCAGCACCTTGAGGTGAAATAACAAGTGCGACCAGGACAGAACAGGGCACCAATCAGCACTGAAATTAGCAGCACACCCTCTGTTATTTAAGAGGTGCTCACATATGTCGGAACCATAGGTATTTGGGACATGTCCATTCAAAGATAAGGTGTGATTTCTGATATTGGGTTTAATTCTCATGTCCAGGCGTTGAGTAGTTAATTGTTGAACAATGCTGGTGTCAGATGCCTTCAAATATGTCCACGCTTTCAACTTTCATAAGTCATCATCAGGACAATGTGATGGAAATGAAATACAGACAGAACTGATATCTGCCCCCACCCCCCAGTCCCTAGTGCAGGGTCAAAGAGACAACATTTAGCGTACTATTTCTGCAGATAAAAAGTAAATAACTGCCCTGCCAAAAGAGAGATTCTGCAAACCCCAAGACATTTGGTTCTGAAGAAAGTCTCTGTCAGCTGAAGCAGTCAGGATGGTGAGCTGAACAGTGTTGGCTATGCAAATGATTCCTTTTTCTAGCCAACGGCTAAGCTTTTAGGCTCCATAAAAGCAGGCACATTTTCTGGAAAGTGCAATATGTTCACTGTACAATGAGACTGCTGTGCATTACCAAGGATTTCTGTTTGAGTCATCCAGTGTCATTTCAAATTTATTCATCTTTGGTTCGCATTCTTGGTGTCTCCATTGCATTTGACCCATATGTGTGGTGTTCCTGTGTGGAAGTCTTGTCTGTGCCCTGTTCATTGTGATCCTCCAGTGTTTGATTGCTGCTGAGTTTTCTATCCCTCTTCATTGACAGATACCCAACCAAGAAGAAGAAAATCCCTTCAGGTAGGTAGTGACTATATATATATGTGTCACTACCTACCCGAAGGTTTGTCTAAAGATTGCAAAAGCGTGAAACCCAGGGTCACAAACTCACATCAATCCAACCAAATATATATATATATATATATATATATATATATATAGGTATTTAACTTATACTAACAAGTGGTGTATCTACAAAACTTGAAGTTGGAAAGATAAGTCTTTTGAACTTTTACTAATCTCTCAATTATACATATATATATATAGGTATTTATCCATACACCTGTCGTAACAGAATGTGATTCAAAGTCATGTTTAGTGTGGTATTTTAGAATTGCTCCCCTCATCACTTGCACTATTAGAGTTGCTTCAAGCACTACATAACAGCCCTCACCCAAAAAAGTGCTACTGCTTGGGGTATTTTTTTTTAATCAAGTCACTCCAAGCAAGGCAATAATGCCATTAAGCTGCAGAGGGCTACTGGAAGTGAGAGAAAAGGAAAAGCCTTTAGAAGGAACCAGAAATCCAATAATAGTACAAATTTCAGTGTTTATTCAGAGACATTCGAAGTGGAATTTAGAAGCAACCTGAAACCCAATCCTAAACAGGAAACAAGGGATAAACCTCTACTCCTGTTCAAAGACCAGGAAAGAGTGTGAACTGGACAACAGATGAATCTCTTGAGCTAATATTAATTTGAAAAGAGAGATTAGGCTGATTCCTGAAGAAACAGCAATATCAGAAAAACCTGTGACATATTCAAAGCAAGCCTGTAAAACTTAGCTTAGTTTCAAAAATCAATTTAATATGACAGTCCCTAAATAAGAGACATATCAAACCTATTAGCTGATAAGAACAGATACTACACTTTGACCAAAGCAAATAAATAAATGAAAGGCAATACTTTATAATTGGACCTTAATAGTTATCTCCCTTGAAAAATCTTTTTTTTTAATTGAACATGAAAACAAAATAAAAAAAGTGGAAAATTGCAAAAACTGGTAAAAATATTTTTATCATTTCAAATTAAAACAAATTACATGTGAACCCATTTTACAAAGCCTGTGGGACCTTAAGGAAGTCTCATGTGAAAAAAATGAAGACAATGGTTTGTATGGTAAGCCCATTTACGTGTGAAAATTAATGTTGTTTTTCTGAAAACACTGAGTGTAATCCCATGAGGTTGAAGATGAACAAAGAGAGCTTCTCATATATTAGAAACATCAATGCACTGGTGAAGACAGTCTGGAGTAATTTGGCTTCTAGTCCACAAAAAGCAGAAGAAATACCTTGCATCCTGAAAAAGAGAGAGAGATAGATCATAACAGACCGAGATAGATAGATAGATAGATGTCACAATTCTATCTTTAATTACATCTGACACTGCAACCAGCATGCACAACAATGAAAACAAGTAATGGGGGTTACTGAAATTATTATTTTGATTTTTTTGCTGATGTTTTTACAGTATTTCAGTCAATACATTTTCACAGTCTTCATCGGCTGTACAATCAGTCGTACAGTTAAAGTGTGCAGTGCACGAGGCAGTTTACTGACCACTCGGTTCCCACAAAAAATATATATTACATAGTGATTCACTCTTAAAGTTATAAAACTAGTTTGTGTACCATCATATTATTACTTTCACATAGTCAAATATACTAGTATGCTTTAAGTACACACCAAACATACTTAAACTTTATTAGTAACAGTTAAAAAGTAAAAACAACATATAGGGGGGAAAAGTGTAAAAAACTAGGACCATCTTTATTTCTTAAGTAAAAATTACAACTTTCTACTTTTCTTGTTTTTTGTTGGCAAATTCTTCAATGACAGCATCAAAAATGATTTCATCCGTCAATTGTCACTCTATAGATAATAGATAGGCCAATATATATGCCATGGTTTAAGTCAGGGGTTTTCAAACTGTGGTCTGCGAACCACAGGGGGCCAGCAAGGACAAGATAGGGGGTCCGTGGACAGCAAAAACTATTTGTTAAATACTATTACTGTTTTCATTTACATGTAAAATTAATATTTTAATATAACAAAATTTAATTTTGTTACATTTTGCAGCAACATGCAGCATTAATTTATTTGAACACATGTCTAAAGTAAGCTTTAAACCAGCTTTTATTGCATTAATGCAAAATTATATGTTATATTCAGCAAATATTTATGTATAAATTTCATAAGCGTTTATAAGGGGGTCCGTAAGGTAAAGCCTGAAATATGAAAGGGTCCGCAAGTCAAAAAGTTTGAAAACCCCTGGTTTAAGTTAGTCAAAATTGAAAAGATTCTACAACTGGGAATACTGTCCCAACATTAAAACCACATTTATTTCAGTATAACCTATACAGGCTTATAGTTTATAGCAGACACAAAAGTGCAGCCTCCTCCTCTATAAAAATACCACCCACCCCATAACTCTAGCTACACCAACGTACAATCTATGTAAAAGAAGCTGCATTCTGTAGTTGCACTATTAAAGGAAAACACAGAGAACCCAAAATAGATGAACGGCATCTAGTATTATTGAGAGAAATTAGTGTTAGAATTCAGGAACAATTAGAAGAAGTATGACGATAAGAAGGCAGTAAAAAAACTTACATGATTGTTTGTAGGAATGTTCGAAAGATGGCACCAGCTGATTTGCCTTTCCCTAGGCCAACCTGATAAAAAAAAAAGGACAATATACACGTTAAACTATAATGACTTTATTAGTATTACCTTCACTTCTTTACTCTTGTGTTTTGTCACAACATTCTGGGTCAATACACTCTTCATTATTAGAATTATTTTATTATTTGTTTTATTCCATGTTAAACACGCTTATTAGTTTCTACTTATTAATTCGTTAATTAGTTTCTTAATTATTTTCAATACACTCTTTGTTATTATTATTATTTTATTGCCAGTTGTTTTTTGGGGGTTTTTATCCACTTCATCCCAGACAAGGCAATAAAACCACTAAGTTCCAAAGAGTTAAAGAATATGAGAAAAAGAACAGCATTATTAAGGAGAACGAGCAATAAAAGAACAAGAATTAAGAAAACAGAAGATAACAAATTGCATTTAATTTTTTGAAGATCAAACTTGACTGGAAAGTAAGAAACTAGAAGAGAGTTTCGCAAGCGAGAAGTGCAAGAGAAGAAAATATTATCATAGAACTTACAGTTACATCTAGCCATTCCAACTGTAGATGAGACCTATCCACCAATCTAGTACTGCATTCTAAATTCTAATTATACAAATAAATAAATTCTAATTAAAGTCTAGTTACCATAGAGGAAAGTTCATCAGAATAATGAAAATATTTACAGAAAAGGCACAGGGAAGCTACATTACGGTGGTGAGAAAGTGACTGAAGCCAAGATGCCAATAGCATTGAAGATTATTCTTTGGATTTTATCAAGAATTTATATATATATATATATAGCAGGAGTGCCAGACCAGATGTGGCAGCAATATTCAAAGCATGAATGAATTATATACTTATAAATATGTAGGATAGATTCTGTAGAGAAAAATTGTCTACAACGGCGCACACTGAACGAACAGACCAAGCAATTGATTCAATATAATCTTTCCATTTTATGTCAGTGGAAAATGTTACCCCGAGACAATTCAATGAGTCTCTGAAGGTTAGCATCAGCCATGCTGAGGGAAGGCAGAAAGAGAACACTCACATGATTGACAGAGAGCAGTTTGTTTTTAAAATTAACAATATATTCTTGTCCTAGTTAACAGCAGATTGTAGGACATTTTTTAGATTAGTTGCCAATTTGATCTTATTAAACTGATCAGACTTACTATTAAGATGGGAATAAATAGTTGTATTATCAGCATAGATGACAAGTTGAGAACTGATACCATCAAGAAGGTCATTGATGAAATTTAGGAACAATGTGGGTCCAAGGATAGAGCATTAATGCAAAAAGATCTAGAAGAATGGCCATTCAAGACAACTTCCATTTCAGGTATTGAACTGAAAGACTGAATCAGTTCAAAAATTTGTCCAGAAATACCATAACCATTGAACTTGTGAAGATCATTATACCAAACCCTGCCAAATGCTTTTGAGATGACCAAAGCAACAGCCGAGAATCATGATTCTTATTTAAAACTTGATAGACTCTTTCAGCAATAATCATACTTATTATAAAACGCAGGTTGTGTGTGTGTGTCTGTTCGTTTATATATTGGATCGGATTTCCTACATTTTTCAACCGATTTCAACAAAACTTCACAGGACTACATAAAATTACCTTGCAGTGGTTCTGACAGCACCAAAAATTGGAAAAACACAATTGTTTTTGCACAAAATCAATTTGAAAACATGATTAAGAGGCATCACTGTCACCAGAATGAAAGAGGAACAACTCATATCGAGTTATACTTATTATAAAACCCAGGTTGTTTGTGTGTGTGTGTATGTGTGTGTGTGTGTGTGTGTTCGCTTATATATGGGATCGGATTTCCTTCATTTTTCAACCGATTTCAACAAAACTTCACTTTATTTTGGCAGGTAGTGTTTCTTCTTGTCGTGCACACTTTTTTCTTTAGTCTTACATTCAGAATGCTTTAAAAATTCCATTTACAAGACAATTGTTTATAATAAAATTCTATTCAATCAGTAGACTCATAACGATTGAAAACAATGTTTTTTTTTGAGTTTGGGTTTGACCAATTCATAAAAAAAAAAACTAAAAAAAAAAACTAATTAAGACATGCGTGTCCGTCAACCTTAAACAATAATCTTTGTCAATTTTATTTTTCAGTCTTTATAATGGTCGATACTTGATCTATCTCTTACTGTTACATCCCCGGACAATGCCGGGCTCTACTGCTAGTCGTTAATACAGTTGACCAAGAGAAGCAAAAGCCATATTGCTTATCTGAAAGAACGCATCATCCTCATCACCATCATCATGTTTTTTTATTGAGACAAGACAGGGATTAATCTCTCACAAAGCAAGGTGGGTCCTGCCCAACAGAGGATCTCATTTTACCACTTAATATATGCCTGTCACTATCATCAGCTAGTTCTATGTCCAGTTTTATCCTGTCCTTCTGAAAAACATCCTCCCTGGTTATCTTGGGCCATCCTCTTCCTTTGCCGTACTCAACTATCTCATCATGGAACTGTTCAATAGGCCACTTCACTGTAATCAACATAGCCAGCCCAGTGCAAATCATAAATAAAAAACAGAATGTACATAGAACCAAGGAGAAATCTTTGAGTGTTGCCTGTGTTGATATAATGGGCTTCAGAAAACTGGTCATTTACAGTGACCTCCCTGAGAGGAAGGACTAGATCAGGGGTCAGCAATCTACAGCACACATGCCACATGTGGCACGCTAAGGTATACAGCTGCAAATGACATCACAAAGTCCAAGCCAATAACTACTACAGTACAAAGAAGATATTTAACTGTTTCAATTTTAATATACACTGCGTGCCAAATTATTATCAAGATAACTTTTTTCTAATATTTCAAAAACTGTCAAATCAATTCAAACAAAATTTTCACACAATGTTGGCAACACTGACCTGTGCAATCACTGAAGTTTTTGTACTGATCTGCGCAATGTAAACAAACTGGCACCATATTTGTTATCTGTGCGGTGATTTGAGCATGCCAAATTATTAGAAAGGTTTAGTACAATTCCCAGAATTGAGCAAACAAAATGTTTATTAATGTTGCATGTGAATGTTTATGATCAAAAGAAGCTAATAAATAAGATAATCAAACAAATAATAACAGATACAAACAAAGGCACAGTTTTAAACAAATTAATAGGGAATGTGCTTTCCTTGTTTTGAAATTATTTGAAGAAGTCGATGACCCATAGAATTTGTTAATTGTAGGATGTCATCTGCTGTAATGCCGCGAGATATGTCAAGAATTGCTTCCCACAACTCAGCGTTGCTCCTGAATTGTCATCTGTTGGCGTACAGTCTTCGCTTCATGATGCTCCAAAGGTTTTCGATTGGGTTCAAATCCGGAGAATTTGCTGGTCACTTCATTTTTCGAGGTCCATCAAAGCTTAACTGTTTCAAATATTCAGTAGTCTTGTGGGCAGCATGTGAGGAAGCATTATCTTGCATAAAAACAATGACCCTTCTGAAAGCAAATCTTTGCCTTATCAACCACGGTTCAAGATGCTCCTTCATAAACGATATGTATGCATCAGCAGTCATTTTGACACCATCTGGTACTCTCCATGGGCCCACTAATATTTTTCCAATAATACCACCCCAGATCATTATGCCTCCACCACCTTGTTGGTGTCTCAAACGCTGATGGCGATTCTGTCCGTTCATTACCCAGGCTTTGCACCATCTATCTGGCCCATCAAATGTTGCTCGAGTTTCGTCTGTGAACAAAACTTTAGAGAAGTCAATCTTCATATTGTCCTTGGTCCATTTCAATCAATTTTGAATGCGATTTTTCGTCAACGGAGGCTTCAATACAGGTTTGACTGTTGTTGCTATTTCCCTCAGATACCAACACCGAGTACTTTTAGACACAGTAGGATCCCCAATGCGACTGAAAAGCTCTTGACTGGTAAGTCCAGGGTTCTTTGTGGCCTCTCGTTTAAGTCGTGACATGAGATGATGTGAAATAACCATCGGCTTGCCTTTATCTGCCCTTTTGCATACTTGGGTAGGGTCAACGGTGAACTTTTTCACTGTTTGATGACACCTCCCTATCATTTTAGAAATTTCTAGGGTAGATTTACCTTTTGAGAGTTCTGAGGTGATAGTTTTCTTTTCAGCATCACTTAAACTGCTTTTATGGCTCATCTTTTCACTAAATTCTTACACTTTTCTAATAATTTGTCACGCTCAAATCACCGCGCAAATAACAAATATGGCGCCAGTTTGTTTACACTGTGCAGATCAGTACAAAAATTTCAGTGATTGCGCAGGTCAGTGTTGTTAACATTGTGTGAAAATTTTGTTTGAATTGATTGGACGGTTTTTGAAATATTAGAAAAATAGTTATCTTGATAATAATTTAGCACGCAGTGTATACTAAAGTATATATACTATATATTACTATATAAAATATATTGCAAAACAGGTATATTGACCTTAACTTGTATAACAATACATATGCTGTTGGTACACTGAATGATTAAGTCAACACATAGATGGACTAGATGATTGCAAGAGATGCCATTGCAGGAGAGTTTGTGTAGCAAAGCCCTATGTCACACATTGTCAAAATGCTTTGAGACTGGACATATAGATCATTTATTTGATCTAGACGTTCAGTAGAGCCAGAGATTGAAGGAAGATTGCTAATGGAGAAGAGGAAATCTCTATTGATGTGGTCATATCCTGCTGTGAGGTCAACAAAGCAGGGACACAATTTTCTATTGCAGATCTATGAAATTTCCTGTAGTTGTTTGATAACATATCTGCCATCATTACACTGCTTACCAGAACAAAATCCAAACTGGATCATTAGGAGTTGACTTTTGTAGAACATCGAAAACATAGTTAATATAATGTTCCTGAATATGTTCACCATAATGGCTCCAATTGTGATACCTTGGCATGTATGAAGTTCTTAAGGACTATGAACTCAGTAAAAATACAAAAATAGAAAAGAGTGTAAGACAAAGATGTGTCTTCACACTGGACTTATTCAACCTAGACAGTGAGGTGATTCTGAGAGAATTAGAAGTCCTACCAGGATTCATTATTGGAAGCCACAATCTGAATAACATTTTGCAGATGATACAATGTTGATAGCAGGCACAGAAAGGAAACTACAATAATTCCTACAGAAGAAGAAGAAAAGTGAAAAGAAAGGACTAAACATTAATTACAAGAAGACAAAATGCATGGTTATTAGCAAAGGGATGAGCCCAACATGCAAATTACAGTTGGAAATCAAACAAGTGCAAAAATTTAAATATCTAGGAAATTTTTTTTAACAGATGATGGACAATATGACACTGAAATCCTAAGGAACATTGAGTTAGCAAAAGATGTCTTCGAAAGGCTAAGAAAAGGATTAAGAAATTTTCTTAGAAACAAAGAAAAGAGTAATGAACTGTTACATAATGTCAGTCCTCCTATATGGCAGAGAATGCTGGACAAAACACATGCAGAAAAGACTTGAAGAAATAAAAATGTGGTTCTACAGAAGGATGCTGAGAATACCATGAACTGAACATGTCATCAAAAAATGGAAATAAAAGGACACTTATACTTAATATCAGAAAGAGAAAGTCGAAACTTCTCAGACACATCACGAGGAAAGTGGGTTTGGAAAATTTTACACATACAGGACATAGGGAATACAAGAGAAACAGAGGAAAAGTGTGTGTAACTTACCTAACGAAATGGAATATAGGAAAAAAAATGAGTAACTACCGACACCGAGGTTCGATCATAACACTCTGGACTTATGAATATATTTTCCATCAGGTGTATAAACAGTGGTGTCAGGCTACTGACTGCAGTGATAATTGAATGACTATTGAGTGGAACTATCCAGTTGAATTAGTGTGAATTATTGTACATCGATGATTTGGGTTCTGATTTAGAATTTACTGGACGTTAAGCCAACCCACACTACTAACAACGTATCCACTGAAATAGTTAATTATCTTTGGTTGACCTCTTTATTCTCGTTAATTTTTTATTTGCAGAAACTCACATTTCAGCTGTGTTCCATTTACGCTGACTACTTTTTTTTTCTTGCTATGATGCTTTGTTTACCAATTCTTCTCCAGAAACTAGATAATTTAAGTGTTGGCATATATTGGAAGAGTTAAATCAATCATTTTGTTTCTTAATAATTAAAAACTGTTTTATCTTAACATTGAAGTCTTGAGTTATGCTTAATCATTAACAGCCACTGTACGTCACAAAAGTATTAATACTCTGTCACTTGATATTGAGCACTATTATTATTTCTTTTGTTAAGCATTTTTCAACCTTTGATTTTTCCTTACTTCTTTGATACTTTCGTTTTCTGAACATATAAATATATGTTTTCCACCAGGTGTATAAATAGCGATGTCAGGCTACTGACTGCCATGATTATTGGGCAACTATTGAGTGGAACTATCCAGTCGAATTAGTGTGAATTATTGTGCTTAAATGTTTTAGGTTTTGATTTAGAATTTACCGGACGTTAAGCCGAGCCGCACTACTAACAAGGTATCCACTGAAATGGTTAATTATCTTTGGTTGACTTTTACTTCTTTGCTCTTGTTAAGTATTTATTTGTGGTTGTAATTAAATACTGTTTTATTTACATTGAAGTCTTGAGTTCTATTTAATCCTTAATGGCCACAGTACATCACAAAATGAACTCATGTAAATGGCCAGCAAAACAGGGTTTAGGAGACTTAGTGAAAAGGCTAAATTTAATAAAAGCTACAAAGGACAGGCAATTGTGGAGAGCCATGATCGGCAACATCCTGAAGAGAGAGCACATAGAAAAACAAGCTTGTGTAAATGGATATCAAAACATGGTTTAGGAGAGATAAAACCAAAATTAACTAAGAGCTACAAAGGATAAGAAATTGTGGAGAGCCATGATCAACACCACCCTGAAGGACACGACCAAATAGAAGAAGGATGTGCTTGTGTAAATGGATAGCAAAACAGGGTTTAGGAGAGATAATGACAAAATTAACTAAGAGCTACAAAGGATAAGAAATTGTGGAGAGCCATGATCGACACCACACTGAAGGACACGACCAAATAGAAGAAGGATGTGCTTGTGTAAATGGATAGCAAAACAGGGTTTAGGAGAGATAAAGCCAAAATTAACTAAGAGCTACAAAGGATAAGAAATTGTGGAGAGCCATGATCGACACCACCCTGAAGGACTCGACCAAATAGAAGAAGGATGTGCTTGTGTAAATGGATAGCAAAACAGGGTTTGGGAGAGATAAAGCCAAAATTAACTAAGAGCTACAAAGGATAAGAAATTGTGGAGAGCCATGATCGACACCACCCTGAAGGACTCAACCAAATAGAAGAAGGATGTGCTTGTGTAAATGGATAGCAAAACAGGGTTTAGGAGAGATAAAGCCAAAATTAACTAAGAGCTACAAAGGATAAGAAATTGTGGAGAGCCATGATCGACACCACCCTGAAGGACTCGACCAAATAGAAGAAGGATGTGCTTGTGTAAATGGATAGCAAAACAGGGTTTGGGAGAGATAAAGCCAAAATTAACTAAGAGCTACAAAGGATAAGAAATTGTGGAGAGCCATGATCGACACCACCCTGAAGGACTCAACCAAATAGAAGAAGGATGTGCTTGTGTAAATGGATAGCAAAACAGGGTTTAGGAGAGATAAAGCCAAAATTAACTAAGAGCTACAAAGGATAAGAAATTGTGGAGAGCGATGACCACTAACATCCTGAAGGGACATACAAGAAAAGTGAATTAATGCACAAAATACAGCAGTGCTTTGGTATGCACTCCATATTTATTTCATGAAATCGAGATTGCCAGGCAAATAAATACAAATATACCAGCTGAGTTAGCAAAAAGAGTTCTGAATATCATCTGCTCAGCAAGGGTTAGGGTTAGGGTTACTGATTGATATTGTTTCAAGGTGATAAAATATTTGAAAAACTGTTTAACTTGGTAATGTTACTTCAGCATAACACCGGAAGGCCGTAGTAAACAAACTGTCTAACTGACAAGCTGACCTTTCAAAAATCGTTTCAATAGCAACTGATGGTCCATCCAGCATTACCGACAAACAGGCAGATTTTTGTGAATTTGTTTACAAAATATGCCGCACATCCATTGGTGACCTTTCATTGTTTTATAAAAAGAGGAGACTTTAAATGTAAAAGCTAAACTGAAGGAACTTGAAATTGTGACGAAAACTGTCAGAAATGTAGTTAATTTCATATCAGTGTTTGCCCAACACATGGCCCAAGAGCCACTCAAGTTAGAGGGTTACTGGATGAGGTTGTTTTATGGATGTAAGATATGGTGAGAATATGCATTATACATAACAGTTGATCCTGGACTTGAAGAGGTTAAGATTCTAGTGATCAGGGAAGCATCCTCACAGGAATCTGCTATACAAATTAATGGTAACTGAGACTGTTGTTCACCCAACGCGTGGCTCAAGAGCCATTCAAGGTAGAGGGTTACTAGATACGGTTATTTTAAGGATGTAAGAGAGGGTGAGAATATACAGAATTGATAACAGTTGATCCTGGACTTGAAGAGATTAAGATTGTAGAGCTCAGGGAAGCATCCTCTCAGGAGTCTGTTACACAAATTAATGGTTCTTGGGAGAAAGTTTTTATGAGTGAAACTTCCTTTTTGCCAAAAATATAACGAGGAAAGCTTACTGTTCACTTCCGCATTCAGTACAAATCATGTTACATGTCAGACATTCTTAAACTCACTTCTACCAAATACACTCTACCCAGGGGACTCTTATCCCTCTTAAGTACGCTACTTTTAATTCAACACTCATCAAAGAGGATTATGGACATATATAAGGAATATTATCCTCTAAAACAGTATTGCAATTAAACAATTTTTTTTTATATACATACATGGTGTAAAAGCACTTGCAATATCCTACCCTCGGTAGCCACAAACCAAGAGAGGTAACACAGTTTCAGTGGCTAAGGAGGTACTGCTACCCCTGATGCCACCAGCAGCTTTTGCCACTGGATAGGATATTGTTTCTTGTGTAGATATGTCAGTCTCTCATGATTTTTTTTTACAACTGCAAGTCAGATTTTGTTAAAAGTGTTTGTTTTTGATCGTTAACCAATACACAATGCACTTGTAGTGACCATTATCAATGACGTAGAATGGAAGGTAAGCCGATGTGTTTCACATCAGGAGTAGCATTGTGTTGAAAGTATGGTTTTAATTAATTTTGTTTATTTTGGATCTTGACCAGAGATCCAACTTGGTGCATGTTGAGCTGTGGAGACAAACTTTAAAACAATCTTTCAAAAAACGTGTTAGCACAAATGGAATTATTAAAATAGGGTTGACCAATTACAGGAACTAAAATTATCAAGGTGTGTGCCAATGTTGGAAGTTATTGGGCATTTCTGATCCAAGACAAAACAAGCTGATTTACCATAAACTCTAATCTCCACAATATACACACAATGTAACCAGATTCACACTGGTAGTGAAAGAATATAAAATGGCACTTTTTTTAGAGGAATGAATATGAAGATTGCAAATTGGAAAAAATACCTTCATAGTATTAAATACCAGGTGCAAACTGGATGCTTTTGATACACATCATCAGTGATGTTTTAAGCCAAGGTTCATTAGGAGTTTCAAGTCTTTCAACATCATACCCCTTCTCCACAGTGACCCAGGTATCAAATTGTGTACCTTCCGTTAGCTACAATTTTTCCAACCTCCCAACCACACACTTCGACTCCTCTTGTCTAATCTCGGATAACTTCTGGTTCACCAGCAGTGTGCTCTTCCATAAAAAAAAAAGAAGCAAACACAACCAGTTTCTATCAGGTAAGGAACATGGTAGCATTCTCAGCTTAAAATGGTAAGTAATGATTTGTTTCCCTTACTGAGACATATACACATACATGTACACACACAAAAACGCACTCAAGAATCACGTTCTGCTTACACTTATCTATTTCCATTCATGTTAATCATTCACCTGAAGTAAAAAAAAAAAAAAAAAAATTTCCTCCTTTCTTTTTTTAGTAATAAACATCACATGCAAACTTATTATTAATAAATATCAGAAGCAAACTACTTAGTATTAAAATCAGGTACAAACTTATTATTATCAACTATCAACCACAAACTTCTTAGTATTGACATCAGATGCAAACTGTTTAGTAATAAAAATCAGGTGCGAACTTCTTAATTTGGTGGAGTAGGCAATGCCTGCTCCAGTTACTGAATAGCAGTAACTACTTATTTATGATGTTGCATGTTGAGAAAGACAATATTCAGATTATTTTGAAAATGGATCCAGAATGCCCAGCTAACAAAGCCATGGAGTTTTACTTTGAAAAGACTGACTTCAAAAAGTTCAGAGATCATCCAAAAACCACCATAGTATCAAACCTGAACCAAGATGTTCAAAGAACAAAGCAGAAAGATCTCACTTTTCCTTTGGAGAAGTTTACAATTAAGAAAGATCTGTAACAAATCCACAAACTTGCAGAGAAGACTGACAAAATATTGTCGAATCAGTCTGCAATGTCACTGAAGATGAGAGAACATGTTAATTCATGACCTCAAATCAAAATAGTTTTGATGATGATGATGATGATGATGATGATGATGACACAAACTTATTAGTATTAAACACCAGACACAAAAAAATCTTTTACCCCATTTTTATAACATTTTTATTTGGAATACTATTTTAGCAGTTGATATTGTTTACATCTGTCAACAATTCACTTTGATAAACATTGACCAAAAAGTAGAACCCTAAAGAGGATTTAAATTCCTGTTTCTTCCTTCTTTGTTTGTGATTTGCTGCAAATTTATTTCTTTTTCTCAATATTTATACCAATGAAACAACTGTTTATTCCTGTCTTAATAGTAAGTACAATCAGACCAACAAAGTAAAACTAGCAACTACTCTCAAAAAACTACCTCCAAGATTTCAGTGTCTTGAAAATGTATATATACGTCAACAGCAGGCAATTTAAGTTTTGTAAAAATGTACAAGAATGTCCACAACAATGGAAATGTTAAGTAAATTATAATGTTAATATTATTAATTGGAAGTGTTATTAATATGTACTTACAATGAGGGGCTGAAAAACATACACCATATTTCAATAGGAAACACTACAGTAGAGACTAAACCAAATGACTAATATGTTTATACTAGTTTGATAATAACACTAAGTGTTAGTTTATAATGTACGGGATGAAAATTTTGTGGTGTCCTGAAAATGTATGCACGCATCAACAATAGACAATGTAAGTTTTATAAGAGACATAACTACACTTAAAATAATTGCTTGGGGTGAAATGATAAAAAAATATCAGTTTCTTTTCTCACACTTCTTGCTTGTTGAACACTTCTGGCTCTAAGCTTTCCAGCCAGCCAACATTCATCATCTTCAAAAATTTAAACGTAATTTCAGTCACAATCTCTTGATTACTCTTTAAATATCTGACTCTTTGTAAAAAGAATAGAAAGGAAATATTTTTAGCTATGAGCATTCTTTAGACCAGCAATGCACAATTAAAAAAAAACAAACATGTTGTCTTATATGCTACTATAATTCTATGATGGTTTAGAAAATAGCACGAAGCACTAGTTATTTTCTAGAAACAAAGGGTTGAAATTTCATGGTGTGTTGAAAATGTATACATACGTCAACAGCAGGCAATGTGTGTTTTGTAAAAATGTACAAGCACATCGACAACAATGGAGATGTTAAGTAAATTATAAAATTCCAATGTAGTAATGTTAACATTATTAATTCGAAGTGTTATTAATATTTTCTTACAATGAGGGGCTGAAAAACATACACCATATTTCAATAGAGTACACTACAGTAGAGACTAAACTGAATGACTAATATGTTTATACTAGTTTGGGAATAACACTAAGTGCTAGGTAGTTTATAATGTATGGGACAAAAATTTTGTGGTGTCCTGAAAATGTATGTATGCATTGTGAAGTCATGCCATCTTTCTAATCTTTGTTTAAATATATTTTACAAGCATACTGGTTGCATAAATCACCAACGAGCAAAAGTACATTTTTGTAATTTCATTTTTCTTATTTCAGTTTGTGAGTGAAAGTGTATAATTAATAGTGAAGACTTAGCCACAAGCAAAGATCTTATTTCTCAATATTACTCAATTTTCCTTCCCGCTAAAATCCACTATGTATCCATGTTTTGTCTAAGATATATCTGGTGTGAACTTCAAGGTCAGCCTAGCAGCTTACATGAGATGAATGCCCACGCTAAATTTATCACATGACCTGTGTCCATATATTCCCCAGCCTTAAGTTTTTTTGACACAGAAATATGCAGATTGACAGATAAAAAAAAGTCCTAGGTTTTCGCCAAAATCGCTGCTTGGCAATTCTCAACTTCCATGAAGAAGAAAAGAAGAAAACGATACAAGTTCAAAGGGAAACAAAGAAGAAACCCTTGTTTGCTATGCATAAAGAAACAGGTAAAAACATCCTGAATCTAACACATTTTCAGGCGAAGAAAGACCTGATATACGTCGCAGTTAAATTTTGAACATCTTTAAGTAGCGGACAAAAAGGCTAACTTAGAATCAACCAAATGATGTCTGAAAACTTCCAACTTGTCCCCACCGAAACTCAACTCGTTAATCATCATCATCCAAGGTCTGAAATACATGTGAGATCCTTCCAGTCTTTCCCTAATGTCTACGATTACCAACCAGATGCTGATCACCTCAACCCCAGATGAAGATTCCTGCGATCATAAACTCACATCACACACTTACCGGTATTCTATTCAAGTTATCCAAGGACTGATTTATCACACCATCATTCTCCTGCAGAGAGAGAATTCCTTTCTTATGAACTTTAAGATTCCAATTGAGAATCAAACTCTGAGCCATCTAGTGAAACTGTAGGACAAAAACCCCTTCTATCATGAACCAATTCTTTTATCACATATATACTGATATATCCCGGAAAGGGATATATTTGTTCGAAGCAGCAAAGTGGTTTTGGGCTACTGTAACCAGTAGGACACTCTAGCAGGTAGCCATAATAGACTTGTCCCCATCATAGTGGTAGACAATAGGCATAGCCAATGGGCATAGACCATGTACCTTCACATCAGTCTGTATTTATGGCTGACACCAGCCAATCATATTACTGTGAGGGGGAACCCAGGTGTATGCATATTCATTACATCATATACATTCTTTGTTTGTCAGTTAAATATATTTTTTTCCTCTATTAGTTCTTAGTTTTTTGTTTTATATTTTATTTTCCCATTGTATTTACGTAAATAAATATTTTTTGTTTATCTTATAATTTGCATTTTCTTCAGTGATTTCACCTTTTATGTTTGGTATTTGTATTCCCTTATTTTTCAGGTGTCTCGATTCAGAGTACTCCTCCTCGTGTTCTGCTGTTATTCCAATCTGAACCCTGGGACTTCATTTTTTTTTTAATTATTATCATTGGGCTTAGGCCCTTGTAGTCTCAGCAAGTGCTAGAGTGTAAAAGCATCAACAATAGACAATGTAAGTTTTATAAAGACGTAACTACGCTTAAAAGAATTGCTTGGGATGAAATGACAAAAAAATATCAATTTCTTTTCTCACACTTCTTGCTTGTGGAACTCTCTTCTGGCTCCAGGCTTTCCATCCAGCCAACTTTCAATTCAATTTCTAATAAAAATTTCCCAAATATTTCCATTTAGGTGTAAATGTACATGCTTAATTCAAAAATAACAAAGAAATTTTGATAAAAATCTACCATTTTGAAGTTATCAACAGTAAAAGACCAATTCGTGCTGCAGTGGGTGAAGTTGAAATTAATTCTGCACCCCGCCAAAACCAGTAGGCTTGTGGTCAAGTGGTTAGAACGTTCACTTTCTGACCATGAGACCTGGGTTAGAATCTCACTATGGTCGATTTGACAGGAAGGAGACTTCTTGGTGTTATTGGTCTGGGGGAGGTGATCCCAGTGTCTGGCACCTTTGGAAAGTGCCTGAAAACCACACCACGGATTCACCCATGTCCTGTGAGTGAAATTGGATAGATGGAGTCCTTGGGAGTTGCTGGTGATTGTGCTAGCATGAAGTCACAAGTCATCATGAGCAAGGTTTTCTAGCCTTGTTCAGACTGTTGATCATGCTAGATAACATGCTCTCTTCCAGAAACTGTAACTAAGGTCTGCTCAGCATAGTTGAAGTATAAACCACAGATGGGCTCTGTAGGTGCCAAAACCATCAGAATTTGTCATTCCAAGCTGAGGAGTATGGGATCTGTGGTAGATACCCACAGAAACAGTCATCTTTCAATGTCCAGATTGGAAGAAAATGTGCAAAAAGTCTCCCGGAAATGTTCTATACTGTATTTCTATCATAATACAGTACTATACTTCTATCATAATACAGTACTATACTTCTATCATAATACAGTACTATACTTCTATCATAATACACTACTGTACTTCTATCATAATACACTACTGTACTTCTATCATAAAACTGTTCAATATAAAAGATGTTTTATAAAAATCAACTAATATTTAATAAAGTTCTTAACTATTTACCCTGTTTACATCATTCAGACAGTTATCCTCATCTTTTTTTGCCATATTCACAACATTTCAGCCACTGTCCACTTCGACCTTCTTCAGCTGATATACGTTGGAATTTCAAACCCAACCATTATTTAGTAGATGGGGGTAGATTGTTCTAGTTCAAAAGGCCATGCCTTTTCTGGACATCTCAGTATCAGTTAATTCCCATGTTCCTTGGGGTCCAGTGGATAAAAATGTTGGTTGACTAATCCAAAAGGTGACTTGACCCACAAAGTTGTTAGTTCAATACCTGACCAGAGCAGAGGGAACAAAAACATGAAGAGTTGAGTTACTAAACGGAATTAACTGGTACTGAGATATCCATAAAAGGCATGGCATGTGGAACTAGAACAATCTACCACTGTGGACTAAATAAAGAGTTTGGTTAAAAATTCCAACATATATCACTTGAAAAAGGACGGAATGTATAGCAACCGAAACGTTGCGAATATAGCAATAAAGATGAGAACAGTCCAAACAATGTAAAGAGTGTAAATAATTACAATACCTCATCTCAGAAATATAGACAGATATTGGATGAGTGAATATGGCAATAAAGATGAGGACAACAGTCCGAACAATGTAAATAGTGTAAATAATTACAATACCTCATCTCAGAAATATAGACAGATATTGGATGAGTGAATATGGCAATAAAGATGAGGACAACAGTCCGAACAATGTAAATAGTGTAAATAATTACAATACCTCATCTCAGAAATCTAGACAGATATTGAAGGAGTGAATATGGCAATAAAGATGAGGACAACAGTCCGAACAATGTAAATAGTGTAAATAATTACAATACCTCATCTCAGAAATATAGACAGTTATTGAAGAAGTGAATATGGCAATAAAGATGAGGACAACAGTCCGAATAATGTAAATAGTGTAAATAATTACAATACCTCATCTCAGAAATATAGACAGATATTGAAGAAGTGAATATGGCAATAAAGATGAGGACAACAGTCCGAATAATGTAAATAGTGTAAATAATTACAATACCTCATTTATCTCAGAAATGTAGACTGAAGTTGACAGCAGTCAATGTAAGTTTCATAAAGACATACATATAAGTACATCCCTAAAAAGGTCAATATATATATATATATATATATATATATATATATATATATATATTGACTGTAGACAATATGTTCCATAAAGATATATAAATATGTCTGTAAAACATACTGTATATTTCTGCTGTATATAAGACAACTTTTAAATCTCAAAAGTCTTATACTACAATTCTAAAAAAGAAACCTCAAATTCCGAGTAATGTTTGTCGTTAGGCAAACCCTGGCCTCAGTGCAATAACCAATAATGTACATCAAAAAGTTCACCCTATCAAATAAACTGATAAGGAAAGTAATAAAGCCATTTCTATCTTATATATTACTGGCATAACTTCATAATAAATTGCCTATTCAAAGAATAATTCCATGTCAATGAAATCAATTTTTATCCATGCAAGCTGAGAAAATGTAAATATCAAATTATGGTTGCATTCACAGTAATGGAACGTACTATTATCATACACTATCAGCAGTATTTTGTAATTATTGATGAAATATAAGTAAATGGCTATTAGTACACCAGGCTGTTTGCAAGTTTTTATATACAAAATAAAAGAAAAAAAGAATCAATATTCACAAGTGATCACATGATGAAACATAAACAAAACAATGGTTTCCTTTTAGGAGACGTGTGAAAGAAAAACATGATATGGAATAAGTTTTGTTATTTTGTTTGTTTTGAATTTCTAAACATACAGTAAGTAACAACATTTCCAATAACATCATCTTTATAAAATCTATAAGCAGTCATCTTATACTACAGGCATAGGATAAATTCATGCTATATTTTTTACCTCATCTTATCTAAAGTTCACCTTATACATGGAAATATGTGTGTGTCTGAATAAAAAT
The DNA here is from genome assembly GCA_963932145.1 of Acanthosepion lycidas. NCBI lineage: Eukaryota > Metazoa > Mollusca > Cephalopoda > Sepiida > Sepiidae > Acanthosepion > Acanthosepion lycidas. The sequence goes on along the minus strand of OZ010608.1, from coordinate 28,082,759 downwards.
ACAAGAGGAAAAATTATCCTTAGTCAACACATTTTCTCCTCTGAGGGATCAGCTAGGTCACCATGGAGAGGAGGTAATATGTTGAAAGACCCAAAACCCTAGTGAACCTCAGCTAGAAACATCAATGACGATATGTACCAAAGCATCTAATGGATGTATTTTACGAAATCAAGGCAATTGCCTTGATAAAGTCTCTCAGAGAATGAAATGTATCAGTTAAGGATAGTTTATCCTCTTGTTTTTAAATCATATTTTCCTTTAGAGATACACTATCTGAAAATAATTTACACACACACAGATATATATATATATATATATATATATATATATATATAAGTCAACAACAGTCAGTGTAAGTTCAGACCTTAAATACATGACTAATATTCATGAGAAAACAGATATTTAGAATGCCCAAAGTAATTATGAAGCATTGATTCAACTATTGAATAAATCTCTTTAAGATTCACTAAGTTCAGGGCATTTGTAAAATCTGCCAAATTCATTGATTGTGCCAAGTGTGTAACTTTAGACAATCTGAATTTGGAAATGCTGCAGTGGATTGATTTGGAGAATTTTCAGATGCATTTAATTGATTTTAGCATCTCAATTTAGAGGCAAAAATTTTCTAACTTGAGAATTGAATTAGAAAACATTGAAAAAGCCAGATTAGTCAGAGGAATAACACAGAAAAAAAAAAACAAAGGAGATTAGATTCTGAAAATCTTATATTCCATTTCTGAAACTTTTTACCGGCAGGAAAATCTTGCAACAGCAACATTAACAATATTTTCAACACACTTATATGAGTGATACTTGTGATATGTTGGTGAATTTTGTGACATGTCAGTCGGTTTTGGATTAAATAATGTGAAAATGAATTTCTTTTTTTTTAAGTCTAGAAGCATTTACTTGGGTCAGAGATAAGCAAATATTGGTCATTTATGAAAAACTTTATCATCTGAGTTAATAAGAATTAACTTGGTTCAGGCATTTGCAAATATTGGTCAATTACATCTGTCTATAAAAATTTATTTGCTTTGGTCATTTATTAAAATCTTTATCGTTTATATCTGAGTCTATAAGCATTTATTTGGTTCAAGGGTAGGAAAATATTGGTTGCTTTTATCTGAGTCTATAAGAATTTATTTGGTTTGGGAAATATTAGTGATTTAGAGTTGAAACTTGAAATATTTACTTGGCTCAGAGATAAGTAAATATTGATTATTTATATTTAAGTGTATAAATGATTACTCAGTACAGAGTTAAGTAAATATTTTTTTTATATCTGAGTCTATAAACATTTAATAGGTTTGGTAATTGATAAATACTTTTTGTTTATATTGGAATCTATAAGCACCTTCATACTTTAGGAACAAGTAAATATTAATCATTTATATTTACGTCTATAAACAACTACTTGATTTAGTGATAGATAAACACTTCTTGTTTATATTTGAATCAATAACCATTTCCATACTTTAGGGATCAGTAAATACTGATCATTTATATTTAAGTCTATAAACTATAATTGGTTTGATGATCGATAAATACTTCTTGTTTATATTTGAATCAATAACCATTTCCATACTTTAGGGATCAGTAAATACTGATCATTTATATTTAAGTCTATAAACTATAATTGGTTTGATGATCGATAAATACTTCTTGTTTATATTTGAATCAATAACCATTTCCATACTTTAGGGATCAGTAAATACTGATCATTTATATTTAAGTCTATAAACTATAATTGGTTTGATGATCGATAAATACTTCTTGTTTATATTTGAATCAATAAGCATTTCCATACTTTAGGGATCAGTAAATACTGATCATTTATATTTAAGTCTATAAACTATAATTGGTTTGATGATCAATAAATACTTCTTGTTTATATTTGAATCAATAACCATTTCCATACTTTAGGGATCAGTAAATACTGATCATTTATATTTAAGTCTATAAACTATAATTGGTTTGATGATCGATAAATACTTCTTGTTTATATCTGAATCAATAAGCATTTCCATATTTTTGGGATCAGTAAATACTGATTATTTTATCCAAATCCAAAACCATTATATTTGAGTTTATAAAAGTTTACTTGATTCAGTGATAGGTAAATGTTTTATATATATCAATATTATTAGGCATTATTCTGGGTTTTTGGAACAGAGTAATGGTTAACAATCTTTTATCACAGAACATTACCAGTGTAGAGTGTTTGATCTGAACTTGACGTGCTACATTTAATTAGCATATACATTAACTACAACCTGTCAGCATCACAAACCAGTTGATATGCTTGTAAAATCTGAACTCACCCTAAGTCGGGACTGAATGATTTGAAGTGGGTAAGTAGTGATGGTGGCAAACATTTTAGCCAAAGCTCCAATCATAAAATACAGGTAGCCACTGAGTTTCTGAAAATATTAAAATAAAGAGGGGAAAATAGATTAAATGCCAAACAATGTTTTGTTCCTTTTTTAAAATGAAATAACTAAACAACATTAACTACTCAGTATCTGTCTATATTTCTGAGATGAGGTATTATGTACACTATTTACATTATTCGGATTATTGTCCTCATCTTTGTTGCCATATTTATTACAACGTTTCGGCCTTTCAGTATCTGTCTATATTTCTGAAATGAGGTATTATGTACACTATTTACATTATTCGGATTATTGTCCTCATCTTTGTTGCCATATTTATTACAACGTTTCGGCCTTTCAGTATCTGTCTATATTTCTGAAATGAGGTATTATGTACACTATTTACATTATTCGGATTATTGTCCTCATCTTTGTTGCCATATTTATTACAACGTTTCGGCCTTTCAGTATCTGTCTATATTTCTGAAATGAGGTATTATGTACACTATTTACATTATTCAGACTATTGTCCTCATCTTTGTTGCCATATTTATTACAATGTTTTGGCCTTTTAGTATCTGTCTATATTTCTGAGATGAGGTATTATGTACACTATTTACATTATTCGGACTATTGTCCTCATCTTTGTTGCCATATTTATTACAACGTATCAGCCTTTCAGTATCTGTCTATATTTCTGAGATGAGGTATTATGTACCCTATTTACATTATTCGGACTATTGTCCTCATCTTTGTTGCAATATTTACCACAATGTGGCCATTGTATGCTCCGGCCTCCTTCTTCCTTAAGGACACAAGGATAAATGCATTGGTTAGATCCAATGACAGGACCCAAAAAGTTGTGAGTTTGATAGCTGGTTGGCAGTGGAAAACTTAGAGAGAGGAATTAACAGGAGATAACTGACATTCATTAGACATGGAATGTGGAACTAGAACAGTCTACCCTAGCGAGCAAAATAAAGGGTCCAGTTTAACATTCCAACCACCTGAAGAAGGCCGGAGCATACAACAGCTGAAACATTGTGATAAATATGGCAACAAAGATGAGGACAATAGTCCAAATAATGTAAATAGTGTAATTAACTACTCACTATTAACAAACTGTAATGAGCATATGGCCAAACTATTAGAATGTTGGTGTTCTGACCACGAGACCTAGGTTCAAATCTCACCAGGGACAATTTTTCAGGGAGATGACTTCTTGATAATACCAGCCTGCCTGGCAGGCAACTCTTTAAGGAAGTGTCTGAAAATCAGGCCATGGTTTGACCCAAGTAAGTGAAATTAAATAGATGAAACTGTTCAAAAGCCACTAATTGCTGTGCTAGCACAAAGTTACAAGTCATTGTGACTGAGTGTTTGCGTGTACTGTCCTCATTCAGTTACTGAACATGCCAGATTATACACTCTCTACCAGAAACACTATTACAAGAGATATTGAATTAAAAAACAGTCTAAGAGAAAGAAAACTCTAAATTCCAAACCATGAAGAAGGCAATGGGAAACCACTTCACCATCTTTCTCAAGAATGCATATCAATTCACAGACTGTAAAAAAAAATCTTTGGAGTTTCATGACTGCTTACATCCTGTATGAAGAAAGAGAGCTGTGAATTCCAAACCATGGAGAAGGCATTGGGAAACCATTCCACCATCTTTCTCAAGCATGTATGTCAATTCCCAGACTATAACAAATCTGTGGAGAGTCATGATTTCTTACATCCTGAAGAGAAATGGCATTAAAAAAATAAGGAATCTCAGAGTCTTTGGGATATTTTTGAAATCCAACTGAAGCCAAAAAAGAAAACTAAACTTTTTGTTGTGCTACTATCTACTTGCATTAACTGAACTCTGCCTCATTCTCTGAAAACTGCATTTAGGGATACAAGTACAATTTAGAAAAACACCTGTGAAATTGCACCTGGAATGTGATTTCAACTCCTTCTAAAATAATAACACAAACACAACATACAGAAAAATTATCTCTCACATTCTTTGTATGTATCAAGAGAGACCCCTTATTTTTAAAACACTAAACAATACTGGAGCAAACCATAATACAGTTCAGAAGGTTAGAGCAGATACTACACTCTGATCCTACTTAAGAAAGTATAATCATTATATATATATATATATATATATATAATTTATTTTAGAATATTACAACAAAAACATGTAATAATCACTACACAATTGCAGCCATGTTTCAACACAGAGTGATGTGTCACCTCAGGTGATTGTAAATTACCTGAAGAGACACATTGTTATGTATTGAAACATGACTGCAACTGTGTAGCGATTCTTAAATGTTTTTGTTGTAATATACTAAAATAAATAATATCGCTCTACTATGTATTGAGCCCTTTTTAAATTAAATGTTATGAACATTAGAAGTGTACTCTATTTGTTCTCATCATACTTGGTGTGATGGTTAAATTGTTGCCTTTTTATATTTTTAATTTTGTGCATTAGCAATGTTTCTTTTTGATTTTGTTGACTGCACAAAAGTGTCAGTTGTCTGTGAAAAAAAGAACACCATGGCTCAATTTACTCTGCCAGAAATTTGGAAACGGCATGCTGTACTGCTTGGCATTCATGCCAGAAGCTCCAGTATGAACATTTCAGAGTTTTGGGGTGTCAATCTGAGGACAGTGCAAAGGATTCAGAAAGAGCTGGATGATATAACCAGTCAATATCATGGTGTTTGAAGTGATCACTAGTGATGGTAACATTATGAAACATGTCTTCAGACTCAACATGGAGGCCTACATCAAGTGCCCTGAGGAGGTAGTGCTGCCTGGGGTCAAGAGGGCAGTCACTAGAAGACCTTATGTCTGGCAACAGAACTCTGCACAATGCCACACAAACAAGAGAACCCAGTCATATCTGTCAGAGCACATTTATACAACCACATCACCCCTTAAATTCAGCCACCTAACTTACCAGACTGCACACCCCTTGATTATTATGTGTGGGGCACAGTTGAGCAAGAGATCAACAAAACTCTTTGTAACACCAGAGATTAACTGAAGGCAAGAATTATGGCAGCATTCACCAACTTAAATAAAGATACTGTCCAGAAGAGTTGCAGGAGATTCTGAAGTCACCTTTAGGCGATGGTTGAAGCCAATTTTATTGAATAAATTTACCCTTAAGTATTTCAAGATTTTGTGTATATTTTGTGTAATTTTGGCAGATATATCTGTTAAAATGAGATGTCAGTGTTATTTTCATTTTTACATAATTTAAACGACAATTTATCCATCGCACGCTGTGTATCTGTTAAAATGAATGTCAGTGCTATTTTCATTGTTGTGTCATTAAGACGACAATTTATCCATCGCACACTGTATATCTGTTAAAATGAGATGTCAGTGTTATTTTCATTTCTGCGTCATTAAGACGACAATTTATCCATCGCACCCTGTATATCAGTTAAAATGAGATGTCAGTGTTATTTTCATTTCTGCGTCATTAAGACGACAATTTATCCATCGCACACTGTATATCAGTTAAAATGAGATGTCAGTGTTATTTTCATTTCTGTGTCATTAAGACGACAATTTATCCATCGCACACTGTATATCTGTTAAAATGAGATGTCAGTGTTATTTTCATTTCTGCGTCATTAAGACGACAATTTATCCATCGCACCCTGTGTATCAGTTAAAATGAGATGTCAGTGTTATTTTCATTTCTGCGTCATTAAGACGACAATTTATCCATCGCACACTGTATATCAGTTAAAATGAGATGTCAGTGTTATTTTCATTGTTGTGTCATTTAGACGACAATTTTTCCATTTTTTCCATGACAATTTCTTCCAGTTGGATGTGGCTCTATCCCCTCTCTATCTTCCCTCTGCAAGAATAAATAATGTTCCCTTTTCTTTGTCCCGACAGTCTTAATTTAGTCTTCCACTGATTCGATACCATGACAAAGAGAAAGTCACCAACATTAGTTTGCCTCTTAATGCTTTATCTTGTAATTTTCAAAACAGGAAAATTAATGTTAGAAATCACACTTCAAAAGGTGACAGCTTACCTTTGTTTTACAAATAATTTGCAGATACCTCTTCAAAAGTTCATAGATGGCAAACTGAATGGCTGGGTTAGTGGAAAGCAAGAGAGAAGGCCCCGTCCCATCCCATAAAGCATGTAAGCCTTCAGTTTTGGTGATTTTGTGTAAAGCATCTGCAAATCAAAAGTTTACCTGTATTAATGTTCACATATTTCAAACAAATATTTCAAATATTTTAAATCAGAACTTAAAGCATTTAACTAAAAGATTAGAGAATTTAATCTAATTTTATCGTTAATTTTTCCCTTGCTATTTACTTTAATCTTCAAGTATTTTCATTTCCATTAGAATTAATGCTACTCTCCACCTGAACCAAAGGGCAAACAAGGGACATACAATGTGGGGTATCTTTTCTGGATCAAGATTCCCAAAACTGATAAGTAAAAAATTAATAATCATCATGATTGACAATTCTGTCGATATCTCTGAGATGAAGTATTATGATGACTTATATTATTTACATTATTTGGACTATTATCATCATCATCATTGCCATATTCACAATATTTCGGCTTCTATATCTCTGGGATGAGGTATTATGATTACTTACATTATTTACATTATTTGGACTATTATCATCATCTTCATTGCCATATTCACAACATTTCGGCTGTTGTACACTCTGGTCTTATTCAGTTGATTTGAATTTCGAATCGAACACTTTATTTCATTCGCCAAGACATTGGTTAGATCCAGTGACTAGACCCAGAGAGTTGTGAGTTTAATACCAGGCCACAGCAGTGGTGAACCGAAACATGGAGAGATGGAAATATCTGAGACATCCAGAAGAGGCATGGCACGTGGAACTAGAACAATCAACCACAGTGGACAAAATAAAGGGTTTGGTTCAAAATTCCAACCACCTGAATAAGACCGAAGCATACAACTGCCGAAATGTTGTGACTATGGCAATGAAGATGATGATAATAGTCCAAATAATGTAAATAATGTAAGTAATCATTATACCTCATCTCAGAGATATCGACAGAATTGTCAATCATGATGATTATTAATTTTTTACTTATCAGTTTTGTCGTTTTTGCTATCTCCCCTAATCCCTTTTTCTGCCAACCATTTACAAAAGCTAATTATGTAACTTATATGCTGCTTTCTTTTATTCTTTTTGCCTTCAATGTGTCCTCTGAGTATCAAATTTTCTAAGTCCTCTTTCATCATTATGTGCTCTAAAAATTTAAATTGTCAGTTTCTGCAGAACCACATTTCTGTTGCTTCAAGTCTCTTCTTCATCTGTAAGGAGATTATCTAGCATTCACTGCCATATAGGAGGACTGACATGTAACAGTTCATTACTCTTTTCTTTATTTCTAACAAAATTTCCCGTTTCTTAATGCATTGCTTAGCTTTTGGAAAGCACCTTTCACTATTGCTACCTTCAGATTTCAATGTCACATTTCCTGTCCTCTGTTAAAACACAATGAATCCATGTAATGAATCCTGGGAGGAATTTTAATTTACTCAAAATTACTTCAACTTAATGACTGACTTCTTTGCTGAGAAATCAAATCCTTGTCTTATGCACTTTTCTATTTTCTATCTGTATGTTCCCAGTATAAGTTCTGGATTATTTTAATACCCTTACCAAATAAATCAAACTTAAATAGCAGTTCAAGTAGTTCTTTGTAACGCACGTTATCAAACGGCTTTACTTTCTCTTTAAAACAGTCACCTTTGAAAGGTTAGTATGGCCATAATAATTGAGCACTCAGTAAGAATCAAATACATATTACCAATCATCAAAGGCTAGCTTGGTTTAAGACAGGCATACTTTGATATCTTAGTTTAGTATGGCATAAGGCTATAATAATTGAGTACTTAATAAGGATCAAATACATATTATCAGTCATCCAAGGCTAGCTTGATTTAAGACAGACATATTTGATATCTTAGTTTAGTATGACATAAGGCTATAATAATTGAGCTATCAGTAAGAATCAAAGACATATTATCAGTTATTCAAGGCAAGCTTCGTTTACTATAGACATCCTTTGATATCTTAATTTAGTATGGCATATGGCAATAATAATTGAGCATTTAGTAAGGATCAAACATATTATCAGTCATCCAAGGCTAGCTTGATTTAAGACAGGCATACTTTAATATCTTAGTTTAGTATGGCATAAGGTTATAATGATTGAGCACTCAGTAAGAATTAAACACATATTACCAGTCATCAAAGACTAGCTTGGTTTAATAGACATCCTTTGATAGTTTAGTATGGCATAAGGCTATAATAATTGAGCACTCAGTAATAATCAAACATATATTACCAGTCATCAAAGGTTAGCTTGGTTTAAGAGACATCCTTTGATAGTTTAGTATGGCATAAGGCTTTAATAATTGAGCCTTCAGTAAGAATCAAATACATATTACCAGTCATCAAAGGCTAGCTTGGTTTAAGAGACATCTTTTGATAGTTTAGTATGGCATAAGGCTATAATAATTGAGCACTTAGTAAGGATCAAATACATATTACCAGTCATCAAAGGCTAGCTTGGTTTAAGAGACATCTTTTGATAGTTTAGTATGGCATAAGGCTATAATAATTGAGCACTTAGTAAGGATCAAACACATATTATCAGTCATCCAAGGCTAGCTTGGTTTAAGACAGGCATACTTTGATATCTTAGTATAGTATGGCATAAGGCTATAATAATTGAGCACTTAGTGAGGATTAAACATATATTATTAGTCATCCAAGTCTAGCTCACTTTAAGACAGGCATCATGTGAAAGCTTAGCTTAGGCTGACACAAGGCGATAATTGAGTTCTTTTGTTGTTGTTATTATTAGACATCTAAGTTCCAGGGATTGGTCTGTTGGAACATTTAAAATGAATATGGTGATTTTGAGAAATTTTCCATATTAAGCATATTAATTATGAAGGGGAGATAAGCATAGCAACTTTTAGGTAAATATAGTAATTTTCGTCTTTGATGTTGATCAATAATATGTTATTGAACTCTTTGTTCAATCACCGCAACATGAGCATTATTTAACCTTAGAAACACTTTCAACATTAATTATGGTGATTTTTAGCTGCAGCATTAATCAATGATATTGTTACTGAAGTCTTCTTTATTTAGGTACAGCAACAAAGCTATTGTACTTTTCTTCTTCAGCCTTCAAAATACTTTGAGTGCTAAATATCATGATTTGTGCTAGGAGGATTGGGAGAAGAGGGAAAAAAAACCATATTAACTTACCCCAGATACCGGAATATGACTCAATATATTGGGTTTGTGACTCACCCAATCTCTTTATCTTCACCCCTCCCACTTTTATTCTTGTGTTGGCTACCCAGAGCGGAGAGGTCAGCAATACATTGATCATCCCTGAATAGAAAATGGAAAATAAAAATACAGACATGTTGTTAATTTTCATTAGCTTCTAGAAGCCACTGCTGTTGAGAGATATTTGAATTTGTAGAAAGATATCAACACTTGGCAATCAAGTATCTTCTTGATTCAGGCCAGTTGTTATTAATTTGTTTAAGAAAATAAAAAAATATGTGGGAGAGGGGATACCAACTCGAACATGTGTACCCACTAAAAATTACGTTTATATAGTAATAATAAATACGGTGTTTCTGGAACAATTTTTGAACTGATTCAGTCTTTAATATATATCTATATCTCTGAAATGAGGTATTATAATTACTTACATTATTCGGACTGTTATCCTCATCTTCATTGCCATATTCACAACGTTTCGGCCGTTGTACACTCCAGCTTTCTTCAGGTGACTGGAATTTCAAACTGAACCCTTTATTTCATCCACAGTCTGTCCAGTGGATAAAGATGTTAGTTAGATCCAGTGACTAGACCCAAAGTGATGTGAGTTCAATACCAGGCCACAGTAGTGGTGAACCAAAGAACTCGGAGAGTTGAGTTAAAGGGAAATAACTGAGACATCTGGAAGAGGCATGGCACGTGGAACTAGAACAATCTCGTTCGGTGGACAAAATAAAGGGTTTGGTTTGAAATTCCAACCACCTGAAGAAGACCGGAGCGTACAATGAACCGAAACATTGTGAATATGGCAATGAAGATGAGGATAAGAGTCCGAATAATGTAAATAATGTAAGTGATTCAGTCTTTCATGTCAAATCCTGAAATGAAAGTTATCCTGAATTCTAGTTCATGTCAGCAAAAACAACGTGAGACTAAGAAAGCACAGTGAGTTGCTATCCTGGAAGTTTAATTCAGCCATGCTGACTGAAGGCAAAAAAGGATTTTTTAATATCATTAATAGAGAGCAATTTTGTTTTGTTAAAAAGCATTAATAATGATTTAAAACTGTTTATCAAAAAGCCACCAGCAAAAATGATCTGGCAAACATGGACTTTTGTGCCCACAAACAAAATGGTGTTTCAAAAGGACAGTATTTCCATTTGCTCTACAATGTTCACTCCCTCAGCAATGTTTATTTACATGATTATTAAAAATGATTTACCTTTTAGTTGTAGAGTAGCTAGCACCCCCTCAGCACTCTACCAGATGGCCTGGCTCATAGCCTTAAATAGTCTATGACTAAGGACTTCAACAGTTGATTAATAAGTTGATATTAAGCTTATTAATATTCAGACTGATCTTACTTCTTTTGGCTATACAGCGTCTATTCCTTGTAAGTTGTCTTGTTAATTGTTTTGTAACTTATTGTGCTGTGTTTTTTTGTATGTATCCATTAACATGGGTATTAAGCACTCATTCTTCTCTGTGTATCATTCACTTTGACAATACAACACTTTTATAAACATTTATTATTTACCATTTTATAAAGAAATAAATGTGAAAAGAAATATTTTTATTCAAAAACTAAAAACAAAAAAATCATCAAAACATGTAAACCATCTATAATACAATATTTATTATTTACCATTTTATAAATAACTATAAAAACGAGTTTTTTATTTATAATTTTAAATCAATGAATTATAAAACAAATTTGTATAAACATATGATTTTCTGAATATAATACATTATATTTTTAGATTATTTTCTATCTCACATTATGTCTTGTTTTAATTTTTTTATAGAATGCCTAAAACTTTAATATCTGTCTATATTTCTGAGATGAGGTATTATGTACGCTATTTACATTATTCGAACTATTGTCCTCATCATTGTTGCCATATTTATCACAACGTTTCAGCCATTGTACACTCTGGCCTTCTTCAGGTGGTTGGAATGTTGAACTAAACCCTTTATTTCACTCGCTGGTGTAGACGGTTCTAGTTCCACATGCCATGTCTAATGGATGTCAGTTATCAGTTATCTCCTGTTAAATCACCTCCCCAAGTTATCCACTGCCTTAACTAGGTATTGAACCCACACTGGATCTCACCACTGTGCCATGTGTCCTTAAGGAAACTAACAATTACAGTTTAAACCACTTTCTAGTCATTTTTGAAAAAGTAATTTTAAGTAATGTAAGCTTTTTTAAAAAATGTCTAGAAAATCCAGACAAATACTGACTAATGAAAAAATCTTCTTTTTTTTTTGTGGGCACAAAAGTTCACGTTTGCCCAAAACTTTTTATCTATTTTAAAAAAAAAGGATTGTTAATAATTATTTAAACAAAGTAGCTTATAAATTTAATCCCAGATAATGTATACAGCTGGAGTTATTAAACAAATCCTCTTCTTCTAGGTGATCATGACTCTTCACAACTTCCTAGCTTTTGTAGCTCTTAGCAATGTTTGTCTTTTTACTATCCTTCCCAATTCTTTTTCTGCTACCTATTTATGCAAACCCATTAGGTAGGTTTTCTCACTGTTTCCTACACTCCCTCTTACCCTCAATGTCTTGTGAGTGCCAAATTTTCCAACCCTTCTTTCCTCATTATGTGTCCCAAAAATTTCAATTGTCTCTTTCTGATTCTAAGTGTCCTTTTGTTCCTATTTTCCTTAAAACTTCCATGTTGCTTATGTGCTCTGCTAATAGTATTCTCGTCATCCTTCTGTAGAACTATAGCTCAGTTGCCTCAATCCGACTTTCACTACTATATAGAAGTAATATTACATAACAATTGAGCACACTTTTCTTTATTTCTAATGAAATTTTCCTGTTCCTTAATACTTTTTTTTAGTTTTTGGAAGGCATTTTTTACTATTCCAATGCACATTCAGATTTCATTCCCACATTTTTCATCTTCTGCTAAAACACTTCCCAGATATTTAAATTTTTGTCTGCATCTAATTTTGATATTGCCTATTCATAGCTTGCATCCTGAACTGTCCATCTTGCTGACAACCATATATTCTGTCTTGGGCACCTTGGCGTCGTGTAATGGTTAGCAAGCTTGTCTCGCTAGATCAGTTACAACTGAAAAGTGAGTTTGATCTTCACTAGGTGCTCCATACTTTTGGCCTTGTGCCACATCTAAGCTATACAGTGTAACCCGGGTATAAAGGAAACCCGGATAGAAGAGAGATTTTCTCTGGTCCCAAATTAGAGCCATACTTGCCTAAACAAAATAGACCAAACCCGGATATAAGAGAAACCCGGATATAAGAGACTTCTCCCGTCCCGAAAACTCTCTTATATCTGGGTTACACTGTACTTAGAAAAAAACCATTAAGGTGCCTTGAGGTAGTGTAATGGTTAGCAAGCTTGTCTCGCTAGATCAGTTACAACTGAAAAGTGAGTTTGATCTTCACTAGGTGCTCCATACTTTTGGCCTTGTGCCACATCTAAGCTATACAGTGTAACCCGGGTATAAAGGAAACCCGGATAGAAGAGAGATTTTCTCTGGTCCCAAATTAGAGCCATACTTGCCTAAACAAAATAGACCAAACCCGGATATAAGATAAACCCGGATATAAGAGAGTTCTCCGGTCCCCGAAACTCTCTTATATCTGGGTTACACTGTACTTAGAAAAAAACCATTAAGGTGCCTTGAGGTAGTGTAATGGTTAGCAAGCTTGTCTCGCTAGATCAGTTACAACTGAAAAGTGAGTTTGATCTTCACTAGGTGCTCCATACTTTTGGCCTTGTGCCACATCTAAGCTATACAGTGTAACCCGGGTATAAAGGAAACCCGGATAGAAGAGAGATTTTCTCTGGTCCCAAATTAGAGCCATACTTGCCTAAACAAAATAGACCAAACCCGGATATAAGAGAAACCCGGATATAAGAGACTCCTCCCGTCCCGAAAACTCTCTTATATCTGGGTTACACTGTACTTAGAAAAAAACCATTAAGGTGCCTTGAGGTAGTGTAATGGTTAGCAAGCTTGTCTCGCTAGATCAGTTACAACTGAAAAGTGAGTTTGATCTTCACTAGGTGCTCCATACTTTTGGCCTTGTGCCACATCTAAGCTACACTTAGAAAATAACCATTAAGGTGCCTTGAGGCAGTGTAATGGTTAGCAAGCTTGTCTCATTAGAACAATTATGACTGAGTAGTCAGTTCGATCTTTACTGGGTGCCCCATACTTTCAGCCTTGTGCCACATTTAAGCTACGTTTGAAAAATCACTGGACACTCAGCATGGTGTAATGGTTAACAAGTTTGTCTTGCTAGATCAGTTACAACTGAAAAGTGAGTTTGATCCTCACTAGGTGACCCAAACTTTCGGCCTTGTGCTACATCTAAGCTTTACTTAGAAAATAACCATATATTCTGTCTTCTTACAATTAGTCTTTTCTTCCCACTTTCCTCTCCTACTTTTTCTAAGAGTTCCTGTAGTTTTCTTTTTTGTATACCAACAACATTATGCCATTTATGTACTTTATTTCGTTAAAATTGTACCCAGCAATAATAAATCCTGGTAGGACATCTAGTTCTCTTAGGACTGATTCCCTGTAAAGGTTGAATAAATCTAGTGAGAGGACACATCATTGTTTTATGCCCCATTCTCTATTTTTAATACTTACCGAATTCCTTTTCATTACATTCACTTATGTGCTAATACCTTGGGAAAGATATGAATCATCTCTTCTCCCTCCAGCTATGGGTAAAATAGCAGGACAGACAGTCTTACAAGCACTCACTGCATCCCCACCCTCGAGTGGATGTGCAGGTGGTGTAATTAATAGTGGTTTGGAATAAGATGAAATTTGGGTTCGTCATATTCAATTACATGTAAATACCTTTGGTAAAGTTATGAATTCATCTCCCTCGTAGCGAAGGGTTTAATAGTAGGACTTGCATCTAGAAAAATTGTTATTCTCCAAAAGTTGTTAATGCAATATTCACAAGTAAACAAAGAATTATTCTTCCACCAAAATAGGTTTCAGCTTTAAATAACCTATAATGGTTTGATAAACTGTAAAAAGAAACCGCCTTAATCAAGCTATACATGATTTTCTGATCAATAACTGTTTTCCAGCAATGATAATTAATTTCTGGGGAATCTTCATTGTTCATTGTAATCTTGGCTTCCACTCATCTAAGACTTTCTTTCCTATAAAATCATTTGCAATGCGTCCTTATCATAAAATTATTTAAAATATATATACAAATTCTATCAGCAACATTTGCATTAATTTTCAATGTATTATATAGTAAAATCATTTACAATTTTTTTTAATCATTTAAGCTCAAACAAAGCAATAATGCCACTAAGATGGGGGGGAGTAAATGGAGTGAAAGAGTATGAGAAAACCTTTATGAGAAGTGTGACTAGACCACAATTATTTTGGAATTTTTTAAATTCAATTTGTCAGTGTGCTACCAGAGATGTAAAAGAGGATACATTTATAAAGCAATTGTTAAGTTTTATGAAAATTGGTTGAACGATTAATGAAAAATAAGAAAGAAACCAGTAATAATCACCATTTTTCGCTATTCATGCAGGTTTTCACTATATGCATTAACTTGATTTTCAAGTTAAATGACTGTTAAGCAATCAACTTATTGTTGGCTAAAATTAAGTAAAGTTTGTATTAGATTGCTTGAAAATTGAGGGAGATTTTAGTTTAAAATTTGTGTTGAAATTGATTTTTCATTTTTTGTGGTTTTTCCCCAAATGCAGTTGTGTAGAAATAAAAATGAGGTATCATTGAGCTTGTCATGATGTAAGTAACCTACATACCAAGTTAGAATGAAATTGGAGCCAAAAAGTTGTATTTATCGATTTTTGATCGACTTTATTGATTATTGATTTTTTAAAAATCATCAAGTTTTTGCACTAAGAACCTATCTCTTATATTGTACAATGTATGTGCCAAGTTTGGTTAAAATCTGTTGGATAGAACTCGAGTGAAAAGGTATCACACACAGAGACAGACACACATAGACACTTGTTTTATCTCTATCTAGAAAAGGCAAGTTCTAATTGAACACTTTTTCTGATCAACCAGCTGGGTATGGCTGCTAGTAAACAATAAAAACAAGGAGAAAAATAACAGGGAAATATTATACTAAGCAAACAATATGCAAGATAAAACAAGGCAAAAAAAATAGTAATAAGGCAAAAGGTCCAAAAAGTAAGAATGGCGTTCACATACAAAAGGGATACAGTCAAGTGATTCTAGTGTTCTAATTTCAAGAAAGATTTCAAAGAAAGGAAAAAAATGTGGCAGATGAGACCAAGAAGTCATCCATTTTTATTGATTAAGATGAGATCTCAGCATGCATCTGTAGGATTTCTCTATAAATCTTAGGCAGGGATGGTTTTAGCAGTCATTCCTTTGGATTGGAACCAACAGTTTTGGTTTTAAATTATATTGCATTTCAATGATAATGGTGCAATATTAGCCATTTTCTTACAAGGAAACGTTCACCATTCATTGACCAAGCAGTCAATGCTACTTTTTTAATCATTTCCCTCCAAGCAAAGCAATAAAGCCACTAAGATTCAAGGGGTTACTAAGTGTAAGAGAACATGAGAAAAAGAAAGAGAACAATAAAAGAACATGAATTAACAAAATAACATTTGACATTGTCACTGTCTATGATGTCAATCTAGACTGGAGTGACCTTCGATGAAGTCTAGGTACACTGATGTTGACCATTACATACTGATTAACCTAAAAACTCAACTCATGTTCTTAAAGTTTTAAACAGATCAAGACTTTCATATGGATGTCATACATGGTGCCAAAATCATTTAGAAATATCTAAACTGGCAGCTGTATACAATAACATTCTCAGATCAATGGTTAAATATATAAAGGCTTTCTGTGAGTAGAGGCCTTCTTTAAACTTCTTGGACCAGTGCTGCAGAATCACAAAGAACTGTACCAATTAACAGATTCTCCAGCCCTCATGTGGACTTTCAACTGCAGCAACAACTAAGATGGATAACACATGTAAATTGAAAAGAAAATAGTGACATAATCAAGATGCTGACATAATCTTCCAACCCTGACTGCACTCATTTATCATACAAAATTGGCAAAGCCTGCATGAAATACATATCCACCTACGAATATCTATTTATGCACTAGACCCAGGCCAGAAAAAGTTTCCTCTGTGATGTCTTGTCTGCCAGTTCAGAACAATCATTGTTTTCATCATCCTCTAGAATAAGTCTTAATTTAATATCTGCTTCTTTACCAGACCAAAGAAGAAGTTTCTCATACTCTTCAAATTGTCTTGTATCCTTCTTGGATTTGGTACCAATGTAAGAAGATCTGGGATAAAGAAATTTATTGTGTGGTATCTTGTCAGCCACTCCAGAACAGTCACTACTTTCATCATTATCTAAAAATTTGTCCTGAATCAATATCTGCTTCTCTGCCAAAGTAAGAAGAAACGGGATATAGAATTTGTTTGAGAATTATCTTGTCAGCAGCTCCCAAATATTTAGATAATTAACAACTGATTGATTTTAGAAATCAACTAATCATACCGATTGCAAAACACAGTGAACACATTTTTCAGAGATTTTCTCACCTGCAATGAAGGCAAAACTGAGATCCATTACAACACTTGGCTTCCCTGTCCCTGAGTCAAAAAGATTCTTCAATCCATTGAAGGCATAAAAATAAATAAAGTTGGAACACCAGAGGGATGAGATCATTGGAAGTAGGCCTTGATACCAGCCAGAACTGAAAAACAAAAAGATTAGTCTGTTTACTACTACACAATGCTCACATATATCTTGTAGCATTTTATTTATTGCATCTAATACACATGTGCATCCATTACATGACTTTATTTAAGACAATGCAAAAAGCTAAATTATGTAGCTCGTCTCAATGTTATTAGTTCCTTATCTTGATTTTTCAAGCTGATTTTGGTAAGATTTATATTCATTGATTGATTTGATTTTTTTTTTATGTCTTATCAAACTTTTTTAGGTTTTCTCTGAATTTCTGGGCTTAATAGTTACCATTATTTATACTATTTACATTCAGACTATTATCCTCATCTTTGCTGTTGTTACCATAATGTTTCAACCATTGTCCCCTCTGGCCTTCTTCAGATATATATCAATCTGGGTAACCTGCAGGGAATTTTGAACTGCCCACTTTATTTAATCTACATAAGTAGACTTTTCACGTTCCACTGCTCATGTCTAGGGATATTGTCTAGTTCTTTTTTTTTTAGTACTGTTCAGTTATTACTCACCTTTGTCTACTGGGAATGGATTGAAGAAGTGGATTAAAGTGATGATTTGTGAATTTAGTGACATAGTAATTGTGAGTTCAATCCCTGAGTTGGGTAGTGTGTACTTGGTCTCATTGGAAACAGAGCAAGCAATAACTGAACAGTACTAAAAATAAGAACCAGATGAAATATCTCTAGACGTGAGCAAAAGAATGAGAACAGTCTGTAGAAAATTGCAATAAAATGGATAAAGTTTTTTTAACTAATGTGGGATATTTTTTTTGTATTGAAATTCAAAATGTATCAATGGATGCTGTTGAATGTTTTATTTTGAGCCGTCGATCACTAGAAATGGTGGCCAATTCTTCTTCTTCGCATAACTGATGTCCAATAAATCAAGGAACATTTGTGAAGGGATTTTGAAGCCAGTCATACTCTAGTACACCACAGCACAGCACTTGAGAATCACTGGCTTAGAGGATTAAAGTCTTCAATTGTGAATTTGGAGACAGTAATTGTGAGTTCAATTCCAGGGCTGGGCAATGTGTACTTGGATTCAGTGGAAACAGGCAAGCAACAGAGAAGTACTAAAAAAAAATAAAAACTAGACAATATCCCTAGACATGAGCAGAGGAACAAGAACAGTCTACCCCCAGAGATTAAATAAAGAGTTCAGTTCAAAATTTCCTGTAGGTTACACAGATTGATATAAACCTGATGAAGACCAGGGAGGCACAATGACTGAAATGCTGTAATAACAACTTTTTAATGTTATTTAAAGCCAAAACATCATTTTGGATTATAAGAATTTTTTAGAGAAAAGAATGATTTTCTGGTGCGAGTTCTACTATTTAACCCATAGTTGGATGGAGGAGAGGTGGATTCCTGCCTTTCCCAAGGTTACTGCACATAAGTGAATAGAACAAACCCAACTGAAATTGGAAACTCAGTTCTCTGATTTCTAATTCTGAGCTGTTATCCATTACACCACCTGCACATCCAAGCTTACAGTGACGAGTATTTCCCAGTGGTTACCCATCTACTGACCAGGTTAAATGTTGCTTAACTTCAGCAATCAACAAGAACCAGTGTTTCAATGTGATATGACCTTAATCTGATTTTGGTAAGAAAAACAAACATGGCACCCAAACGTGTCACATAACATGACGAGAAAAAAAAAAGCCAATGACAAGTGTTGTGAAGTTGATGTTAGCACTATTCTGCCGCTAAGCTCGTACTCCTCACTCGTTATTCCCAGTGACCACTTATATGAGTGTTCACTTACACTTATGCAAATTATACATACTAATTTGCTAGTATCGCTACAACAAGGATGCACATTGACCCCATTCTTTATATTTTAAGAAAATTAAGGGACCAAACCTCCTAGGTAGCAATGAATGTGTTTTTATTAACCTTATCTTATTTACCAAAATAACCAAAACCCAACAGATTTTCAACAAACTATTTCATGACATTTATAAGTCTACCATTCATCCACACTTTGATTATTGCTGCCATATTTGGTCTGGTACCTCTGCTCAGTATTTAAAGATTCTTGATAAAATACAAAAAGAATCTGCAATATCAAAAGATCTGACTTGACATCTTGATTTCAGTCACTTTCCTGTTGCCTTAATTTAGCTTCCCTCTGCCTTTTCTATAAATATTTTCATGGTAATTGTTCTGATGAACTTTCCACTTTGTTTTTTTATTTAATGTTGTTATTTTTATTCCACCACCCCCCTCGCTCCATACTAGACAAATTGTAGATATGGGAACTAGTTAGGACTTTATAGAGACTTTAGGGTATTACGGCGAGTGTAGTAAGAATGGTAAATAAGAATGAGTTGTTTTTGGTGTAAGGAATACTGTGGTAAGTTTGGGTCAGTAATCAAGGCTAGCTAACTTTAAAATAAAACAGATTAAGACCAGCCTTTTCCTATCCCCGCTTTTGGCGCTGTCTTACATTTTTGTATTTTACAAAATAAATATCACTTTCCTCCATGGTAAATATTCACTGGGGCTTCATTTTTAAATATTGCTATTTTATTAATCCCCATTCCCCCACCCAACTACACAAATTGTACATATTGGAACTAGTTAGGACTACATAGAGACTTCAGGTATTATGGTGACTGTAGTAAGAATGATAAGTAAGAATGTGTTGCTTTGGTTTAAAGAATACCATGGTATGTTTGAGTCAGAAATTGTGGCTAGCTAAGTTTAAAATATGACAGTTTGAAGGCCAGCCTTCACTACTCCTGACCTTTTGGCCTTGTGCCACATTTTTGTATTATTCAAAATAAATATTGTGTTCCACCTAGACTTTATTAATTTATGCACTGTACTAGATTGGCAGCTAGGTCTCATCATTTTAGAGTTGAAATGGCAAGATGTAACTGCAAGTTTTATGCTGGCAGTTTCTCCTTTTGCACTTCTCACTTGTGGAACTTACGTCCGGCTTATTGCTTTCCAGTCAACTTAAATCTTCAGAAATTGAAATGCAATATAAATTGTTATCTTTTGTCTTAATTCTTGTTCTTTTATTGTTCTCTCACATTAATATAGTTTTTTTTTTTCCCCATATTCTTTTACATTCAGTAACCAGTTGCATCTTAGAGGCTTTATTGCTTTGCTTGGAGAGATTTTATTAGATTTTTTTCTAATTCTTTTTTTTTTTCTTTTTTTTTTTATTCTTTTTTTTTTTCTTTTTTTTTTATTCTTTTTTAATTTAATTTTTTTTTTTCTAATTCTTTTTTTTAATTTTTTTTAATTTTTTTTAATTTTTTTAATTTTTTTAAATTTTAAAAAAATTTAAAAAAAATTTTTTTAATTCTTTTTTAATTTTTTAAATATTTTTTTATTTTTTTTAATTTTTTTCTAATTCTTTTTTTTAATTCTTTCTTTCTAATTCTTTTTTTTTAATATTTTTTAAATTTTTTTACAGTATGCATAAAATAGTAAAAGTTGAGTATCCTTTATCTGAAATTACAAAATCCAAAAACCCCCCAAAATCCAAAAGTTTTTTGTTTTTTTTTTGCCACAAATGGAAAATTTCAGAAAACACTGGAAAAGTTCCTAGATGATGAACAGCTGCTGTAAGTGACCTCATCTGCCCTGGTTGGAGGTTACTCAGCCCACTTACATAGCCTATGTTGGTGCCAGTTTTTTGTTAGCGAACATCACAGCAAAACCTTTGTTTGTAGATTACTTACCAGGTGTTTCATGCTCAGTAAAGATATATATTCAAAGTGTCAAAAAGTCCTGCATTTATATATATTTTTGTAAGTAGTGATCATATTTATTTTGTACACATACAGAAAGTAAAAAACATTATTTTAAGTGAAATCTTAATTTCACCACTTAAAACTCTGTGGACTAATGTCATTACCTATATCTGTATGTACACAAAATTTATTAAATCTTACTTATTATAAAACGCAGTGTGTGTGTGTGTGTGTGTCTGTACGTTTATATATTGGATTGGATTTCCTACATTTTTCAACCGATTTCAACAAAACTTCACAGGACTACGTAAAATTACCTTGCGATGGTTCTGACAGCGACAAAAATTGGAAAAACACAATTGTTTTTGCATAAAATCAATTTGAAAATACAATTAAGAGGCATTAATGAAAGGGGAACAACTCATATCGAGTTATACTTATTAATATCGAGTTATACTTATTATAAAACCCAGGTTGATTGTTTGTGTGTGTGTGTGTTCATTTATATATGGGATCGGATTTCCTACATTTTTCAACCGATTTCAACAAAACTTCACTTTTTTTTTTGGCAGGTAGTGTTTCTTATTGTCTTGCACACTTTTTTTCTTTATTTTTACATTCAGAATTCTTTAAAAGCTCCATTTACAAGACAATTGTTTATAATAAAATTCTATTCAATCGGTATACTCATAACGATTGAAAACAATGTTTTTGTTTGGGTTTGACCAATTCGTAAAAAAAAAAAAAATAAAACTAATTAAGACATGCATGTCTGTCAACCTTAAACAATAATCTTTGTCAATTTTATTTTTCAGTCTTTATGATGGTCGATACTTGATCTATCTCTTACTGTTACATCCCCGGGCAACGCCGGGCTCTACTGCTAGTTTTATATAAAACTACTTTCATGGTATATGTATGAACTGTGTTATGAAATGTAAAGGGATATCATGCTTATGTTTAGGTTCCATTCATAAGCTGCCCCATTTTATAGATGCTATATATAAATCAAATAACCTGTATTTCAAAATCAAAAAAAACATCTAAAAACTGAAGCACTTCCAGTGCCAAGAATTTCGAATAAAGGATTCTCAACCTGTATTAATATAAGATCCTGCATTGTCATAAAAAGAGGGATCAGTTTCTCATCTTATTAAGTAGTGAAATGATCCCCTCAAATTACTATATTAATATACTAATTGAAAAATATACGACAAGACTTGCAAGCAAAAATCTTAATAATAAGGACCTAACAAAATAAGCTGTCATTTTTATAGCATGTGTAAAGTTGTATCAACTAGGCTATAAAATGGGGTTTTGAATTCTCTTATTATCTAGTGAAGTGATCTCTTCAAATTACTATAAGAAAATAACTGAAGATATATATTTAAATACACACATGTCAAGTCCTTCACATAATATTAAGGATTTAAGTACAGCATGGATAAGTTATATAAAGTCAACGATTAGTTCTTCACATAATATTAAGGACTTAAGTACAGCATGGATAAGTTATATAAAGTTGACGATTACTTATCTGTTGTTTCTGCGCTTACAGCCTTATCGCATTAAAATACCTGTTCTCATATGCTCACTGAAATTACACAATGTCAAGCCTGGTCAGTACCTAGATGAATGATCGCTTACGAATAATGTGTTTTAAGCTTGAATGTGCAGGTGGTGTAATAGATAATGGCTAAGAATTGGAAATCAGAAAGCTGAGTTCCAATTCTAGTCAGTTTCATTATACTTACTTATGCACAAATAGCCTTGGGAAAGATATGAATCCACCCTTCTCCCCTCAGCTATGGGTTAATTAGTAAAACTTTTATCAGTAAATCATTATTATCTCCAAAACAATTCTTGCAATCTAAAAATGTTTTCTGGCTTTAAATAACATGCAAAGGTTTGATAGCCATAAAAAAAAAATCACTCAATCAATCTGTTGCTATTAAGATTTAAACTTTAACTTTAGAAACACACATGAGCTGGAGATGTGTCTATGAATTGGAGAGGTCAACATCAAACAACTTTATAGTTTGTTTTTTTTCGATTTTATCATTTGATTTCCTATTAGTCTGTTACTCAAATTTATATATTATATCTTTGATACTTATACATATAGTTATCTATCTACATTATTTACATTATTCGGACTATTGTCCTCATCTTTGTCGCCATATTTATCCCAACGTTTCGGCCGTTGTATGCTCCAGCCTTCTTCCGGTGGTTGGTATTTTGAACTGAACCCTTTATTTTGATCACTGGGGTAGACTGTTCTAGTTCCACATGCCATGTTTGATGGATGTCAGTTATCAGTTATCTCCTGCTAATTTTCCCTCTGAAAGTTCTCCATTGCCTTAACCAGGTATTGAACTCACACTCTTTGGGTCCTATCACTGGATCTAACCAATGCCTTTATCCACTGTGCCATGTGTCCTCAAGGTTAAGGCAGCGGAGAACTTTCAGAGGGAAAATTAACAGGAGATAACTGATAGCTGACATCCATCAAACATGGCATGTGGAACTAGAACAGTTTACCCCAGTGAGCGAAATAAAGGGTTCAGTTTGACATTCCCACCACCTGAAGAAGGCCTGAGCATACAACAGCCGAAATGTTGTGATAAATATGCCGACAAAGATGAGGACAATAGTCCAAATGATGTAAATAATGTACATAATACCTCATCTCGGAAATATAGACAGACTCAGTTATCTATCTACTAATATGCACATGTCTACGCAAGGATCTCAGAATATGTCATGTTATCAATTAAAAATGTTACAGTGTTTTTCTTATCTAAGCTAAATCTATCATTTTCATGAAGTTTCTGCAAAACTTACTATTCTGTAGGAAAGGAACACACATAATGTATAAACATTTCTTTGCTGTATAAGTCCAAAAATTAAACAATTATATACTTACAGTCCTTCTTTCTGGAGAATTTCTTTTAACATTTCAAAAGTAGTTTTGAATTTTTCATCCTCATTGACTGCAAAGTTAAAAAATGGAGAACTGATTTTTTCAACAAAGCAAAAAACAAAGATCTAAAAATACACAATTTAAAACAATTAAAAAACAATAAGTTCAGTGTGCATAAAGTTGTTAGACAAAGACTAAGCATTTGGATAAATGAAAATCCAGCAACTAAATGGCCACTACTCTGGATTTGTTTTGAGGAGGTTTAAGCCCATTCCTTACAGTTTTGAAATCCCAATGAGGTTTAAACCCATGCTTTACATGGTTCCCAATTCTCTTTGAGGAGATTTAAGGTGACCAATGCCTAACACAGTTTTGAAATCTCAACGAGGTTTAAACCCATGCGTTACATGGTTCCCAATTCTCTTTGAGGAGATTTAAGGTGACCAATGCCTTACACAATTTTGAAATCCCAATGAGGTTTAAACCCATGCTTTACATGGTTCCCAATTCTCTTTGAGGAGATTTAAGGTGACCAATGCCTTACACAGTTTTGAAATCCGAACAAGGTTTAAACCCCTGTTTTACATGGTTCCCAATTCTCTTTGAGGAGATTTGAGGTGACCAATGCCTTACACAGTTTCGAAATCCCAATGAGGTTTAAACCCATGACTTATACTGTTCCCAATTCTCTTTGAGGAGATTTAAGGTGACCAATGCCTTACACAGTTTTGAAATCCCAACGAGGTTTAAACCCATGCCTTATACTGTTCCCAATTCTCTTTGAGGAGATTTAAGGTGACCAATGCCCTACACAGTTTTGAAATCCCAACGAGGTTTAAACCTATGCCTTACATGGTTCCCAATTCTCTTTGCGGAAATTTAAGGTGACCAATGCCTTACACAGTTTTGAAATCCCAACGAGGTTTAAACCCATGCTTTACATGGTTCCCAATTCTCTTTGAGGAGATTTAAGGTGACCAATGCCCTACACAGTTTTGAAATCACAATGAGGTTTAAAGCCATGCTTTACATGGTTCCCAATTCTCTTTGAGGAGATTTAAGGTGACCAATGCCTTACACAGTTTTGAAATCCCAACGAGGTTTAAACCCCTGCTTTACATGGTTCCCAATTCTCTTTGAGGAGATTTAAGGTGACCAATTCCTTACACAGTTTTGAAATCCCAACGAGGTTTAAACCCATGCCTTATACTGTTCCCAATTCTCTTTGAGGAGATTTAAGGTGACCAATGCCCTACACAGTTTTGAAATCCCAACGAGGTTTAAACCTATGCCTTACATGGTTCCCAATTCTCTTTGCGGAAATTTAAGGTGACCAATGCCTTACACAGTTTTGAAATCACAACGAGGTTTAAACCCATGCTTTACATGGTTCCCAATTCTCTTTGAGGAGATTTAAGGTGACCAATGCCCTACACAGTTTTGAAATCCCAACGAGGTTTAAACCCATGCTTTACATGGTTCCCAATTCTCTTTGAGGAGATTTAAGGTGACCAATTACTTACACAGTTTTGAAATCCCAACAAGGTTTAAACCCCTGCTTTACATGGTTCCTAATTCTCTTTGAGGAGATTTAAGGTGACCAATGCCCTACAGAGTTTTGAAATCCCAACGAGGTTTAAACCTATGCCTTACATGGTTCCCAATTCTCTTTGAGGAGATTTAAGGTGACCAATGCCCTACACAGTTTTGAAATCCCAACGAGGTTTAAACCCATGCTTTACATGGTTCCCAATTCTCTTTAAGGAGATTTAAGGTGACCAATGCCCTACAGAGTTTTGAAATCCCAACGAGGTTTAAACCCATGCTTTACATGGTTCCCAATTCTCTTTGAGGAGATTTAAGGTGACCAATGCCTTACACAGTTTTGAAATCCGAACAAGGTTTAAACCCCTGCTTTACATGGTTCCCAATTCTCTTTGAGGTGATTTAAGTTGACCAATGCCTTACACAGTTTCGAAATCCCAATGAGGTTTAAACCCATGACTTATACTGTTCCCAATTCTCTTTGAGGAGATTTAAGGTGACCAATGCCTTACACAGTTTTGAAATCCCAACGAGGTTTAAACCCATGCCTTATACTGTTCCCAATTCTCTTTGAGGAGACTTAAGGTGACCAATGCCCTACACAGTTTTGAAATCCCAACGAGGTTTAAACCTATGCCTTACATGGTTCCCAATTCTCTTTGAGGAGATTTAAGGTGACCAATGCCTTACACAGTCTTGAAATCCCAACGAGGTTTAAACCCATGCTTTACATGGTTCCCAATTCTCTTTGAGGAGATTTAAGGTGACCAATGCTTTATACGGTTTTGAAATCTGAACAAGGTTTAAACCCCTGCTTTACATGGTTCCCAATTCTCTTTGAGATTTAAGGTGACCAATGCCCTACACAGTTTTGAAATCCCAACGAGGTTTAAACCCATGCCTTACATGGTTCCCAATTCTCTTTGAGGAGATTTAAGGTGACCAATGCCTTACACAGTTTTGAAATCCCAACAAGGTTTAAACCCATGCTTTACATGGTTCTCAATTCTCTTTGAGGAGATTTAAGGTGACCAATGCCCTACACAGTTTTGAAATCCCAATGAGGTTTAAACCCATGCCTTACATGGTTCCCAATTCTCTTTGAGGAGATTTAAGGTGACCAATGCCTTACACAGTTTTGAAATCCCAAGGAGAGCAATAAAGGGAACAGAGATATCTAACAGAGTGCAATATCAAAAGTTGAAAGCACATGAAAGACTCTGGGGACTCAAGAGACAATTTTCTTGCAATCGGGAGTTTTTCCTGAATATAAACACTGAAGCTATACATATATATACTAGAATCTTTTCGGTAACAGGAAGACAGCCTGGAACAGAGAATTCATTTGTAGGAATATAAGAACTTAAATTAGTTGCACAAAATGTGAAATTATCTGGAGACTGTTTTAAGTATTTAATTCTTATAACAGAAATTGGAATGAATGAATATTAGAAAAAGAAAGGTTGAGGTGGGGAGGT
>OZ010608.1:27848091-28048091 GCA_963932145.1 Acanthosepion lycidas | reverse complement strand
TGTGAGTCATTGAAGGAACTAAGTCCCTACTTGCCAAGAGAATGAGGCACCACATAGCCTCTAAAAACTTTAGCTCTCATGAGTACTGGCAGCTCTGTATTAAATAAGTGCAAGGTCTCTATTCCTCCCTTCTTCAATCAATTTGAGATGCTATCATCCTCTGCTGATGAAGCTGAATGCTTTGCCTGTAAATTTTCCTCAAACTCTACCTTTGATTCATCTAGAGAATTCCTGCCTAACTTCTCACTTAGAACTGAATCCCTGTTAACTGATATGCATATAACCCTTTCCATGGTTTCTAATATCATCTTTAACCTTGATCCCCACAAAGCATGTGGACCTGATGGTATCCCTGTAATAGTCATTATGAAGTGTGTTCCTGAACAGGCTCCTGTTCTCTCTAAACTGTATAATAAATGTCTTGCTGCCTCCCGCTTTCATGCCTGCTGGAAGTCATCATCTGTTGTTTTTTAAGAACTCTGATGAAACCTTTGACCCTTCCAATTATTGGCCTATTAGCTTTCTACCTCTTTTTGAGAAACTCTTAGAGGCCCTAATCAATGCAAAATTGGGTCAGCATCTCTCATCACAGGGCCTTTTTTCAGACAAGCAATATGGCTTTCATTTCTCCAGATCCACTGCTGATGTTCTAATGATAATTGTGGTAAGAGTCTACCATGCTCTAGATAAAAACAGTGAAGCCTGAACATCTTGAAAGCCTTTGACAGAATTTAGCATACAAGTCTTCTCCATAAGCTGAAAAGTTATGCTTTCTCCAGACACATTTTGGAACTAATCCAGTCTTTCCTATCAAATTACGAAATGAAAGTTATCCTGAACAGCCACTCGTCTACATCCTTCCGTACTAATGCAGATGTCCTTGGTCCTCTGGTTTTAATTTTCATTAATGACCTTCCCAATGACATCAGCCCTTAACTTGGCATCTACGCTGATGACACAACCATTTATTCCTGCCTCAATAGCAAGGCTGATCAGTCTGACAAGGTCAAAATGGCAGCCAGTGTCCAAAATGACCTCAAGTCCATCATTAACTGGAGCAATGGTTTGTTAATTTTAATGCCTCAAAAACTAAACTCTCTCTGTTAATCATTTGAGATACCCCACCTCTCTAACTTCCATCAGCATGGCTGATGCTAACCATCACGAAAGTAAATCATTGTACCTTCTCAGGCTAACATTCTCAGAAGTCATGAAGTGGAAAGACTATACTGAATCCATTCCTAGTTCAGTGGCTAAGAAAATCAGTTCACTTTGTTATGTGAGACAATTTTTCTCTCCAGAATCTATCTTACATATCAGTAAGTCTGCTATTCATCCATGCTTAGAATATTGCTGCCACATATGGTCCTGTGGCCCTGCTATTTACCTAGAGCTCCTTGATAAAATCCAAAGAATTAGCAATATTATCCGCCCTGATCTGGCAGCTCAGCTTCAGTCACTTTCCTATTGGCATAAGGTTGCATCCCTGTGTCTTTTCTATAAATACTTTCATGGTAATTGTTTGAATGAGCACTTCACTATGGTACCTAGACTTCATGAATTTAAGTGCCGTACTAAACTGGCATCAAGACCTCATCAATTGACGGTTCAGCTGGCTAGATATAGATATAGATATAGCCAGAAGTTCCATGCTAAGTTTCTTTTCTTGCACTTCTTACAGTTCAAGTTCCATGCTGTCCAGCCAATTTTAATCTGCAAAAATATAAACGTAATGTCAATCACTATCTACTGTACTCTTGATTACACTTTTCTCTGTCTGGTATCCTCAGATTCAAGTGGCTGCATCATTTACCTTACTAGATAGATATTGGTTGACCCTGGACTTGGAGACCAAGATTGTAGTTGTCAAGGTAGCCTCCTCTTGCAAGTGTGTTCCATGAAGCCACAATTCTGAAGAAGCTTTCTGAGTGGACTTGCATTTAGCAAGTCCACTCAGAAAGCTTCTTCAGAAGTAGCTCTAGGTAAATAGCAGGGCCACAGGACCATATGTGGCAGCAATATTCTAAGCATGGATGAATAGCAGACTTACTGATATGTAAGATAGATTCTGGAGAGAAAAATTGTCTCACATAACAAAGTGAACTGATTTTCTTAGCCACTGAACTAGGAATGGATTCAGTATAGTCTTTCCACTTCATGTCTTCTGAGAATGTTAGCCTGAGAAGGTACAATGATTTACTTTCATGATGGTTAGCATCAGCCATGCTGATGGAAGGCAGAGAGGGGGGGTATCTTGTGTGATGTTCAATGTACTAATGAAGGGTATTAATGAAGGGTTAATTAATTGTGGTCAAAAAAATACTGATCCAATGTGAAATATTCTTTTTACAATGCTTATGTAACTTACGCTGTTTTCTTGTCCGTGCAGTTTCAAAAGGAAAAAAAGCACTTAAAGCAATAGAGCTTCCCTGTAAAAAAAAAAAAAAAAAAAAAAAACATTACAGGAATTCATTAGAATTTTCAAATAATGTTTAAAAAATTCAAATAAATATGCAACAATATCACAATTTGACTTCATTTAAGAGTTAAATATAATCAGAAATATAATAGAGATGGAATTTATTTATTATTTATTTTTACAGAAGGCTCACTCTTTACAAGGCCCAGGGACCATTCAGGGTAGAGGTTAGGTGCCCATTTGTGCATATAGGTGTGGAAGATAATGATTAACCCTAGGTATGAACAGCTTAAGATTGTAGTGATCAGAGAAACATCCTGGGAGTTGGTTCCATAGGGCAATGGCTCATATATATGGGACCATTGTAAAAGTTTGCGCCTGATTAGAAAATTAAAAACAAAATTTTAAATACTCACTAAAAAACATTTATTTATCAAGGATGTAGTCTCCATTGTTTTTAACAACTATCTTTCATCATTCTACAAGCTTGTTGAAGCCATTTTCATAGAAACTTTGTATATTTTGTTGGAAAAAGGTTGTGAGGTAGCTTTCCACTGACTGTAAATAGTCAATATTTGTCATTTAAATTGTTCTGTAAAGACCGGAACAAATGAAAATCCAAAGGAGCCAAATCGGGGGAATATGGTGGGTGTGGAAGGGTTTCCCATTTCAACTCTTTTAGCTTCTGCAAGGTCTGTTTTATAATATACGGTCTTGCATAGGGTGAAATGAATTAAAAATAAAAATAAAAAATCCATGTGTGTACTTAGTGGCTTTATTGCCTTGCTTGGTGTGAAATATTAAAAACAAACAAAAAAATAATTTTTCAGATTAGACTTCTCAAGTCCAATTAATATTATAGCTCTCATAAAAAACTTATTAAATGTTATAGCACTTTATAATCCTGATAGAAGTTTCCTTCCAATTATTCTGCCTTTGGTAGTGTGGAAAGCTGACATCTTTATTACATCAATTTTTTTCTCTCCTAGTATCATGTGCAACTCATTTTTACTGTTGCTGCTGTTGAAAGTCTTCAGTTTTGAGATGTTTTTATTATTTGTTAAAGCTTGTCTATTGTGATTTCGTAGCACCTGTCTATAGGATCTGATGAAGCATCGTAACAAAAATGTTGAAAACCTTGTGAAAGCTGCTAACGTATTGCTTAATAATGAAAAATGAAAACTTTTTTTTTTTTTCAGAATCTAAAAAGAAATTGGTCCTCTTACTTTTTAAATAAATTTAATGCATTTCTTCTGCTATAAAAAAAAAGCAAAGAGAGAAAGATAAAAGTTCATTAATCTTTGAACTGTCATTTAGTTCCAGTTCATGCAAAAGAAAACTGAACATTTCATCAATTCACAATTGTATTGACTAAATGTCACTGTAAGTTCTCTGCTGATGCTTTCTTTTCTCACCTTTTCACTCTCATCCAGTTCCATGCTTTCCAGCTGACTTTGATTTTCAAAAATCTAAATGCAATGTCAATCATTATCTACTGTCTTCTTGTTTACTCTTCTATTCTTGTTGCTTAATAATGATAATAATTTTTTTTTCATATTCTTTCCCACTCATTAATTCTTTGTGTCTTAGTGGCTTTACTGCCTTGCATGGGGTTAAACAAATAAAAAAGAAGAAAAGAAATCCATGTGTGTATAATACAAAAATTGGGTGAAAGTGTCCATCGTATTCAACTGTGATGAGGTGGTGTACCAAGTTCTAATATAGAGACTTTGATGCGTAAGATGTAGCAAGATCTGGGATATTCTCAACAGCAGCAACTCATAAAATTCTTGTAGTTTCTTCATGGCCTAATTTGGGCCAATCGACAAATCTCAATCAAGAGAGAAACTTGAGATGTCCAGAGAATGTAATGAGTCTATAATTGATGAGCAGTTTGGTTTCTAAATACTGTCAGTCAAGTGAGTGTCAAAATGTTTGAATGCCAAACAGAAATGATATCCAGCAAACATTTCTAATTTTATTTTACAGCATTTTCATCAATTTTGTGATTACGTTTTGGAACAATTTGTTACTTTAAACCATGTTTTTGGAAGTTGAGATGCCACCTCATCACAGTTGATTATGAATGGTCACTTGTCATCCAATTTTTTACAGCTTATCAACCTTTTGCAGGTTATTTAAATTTTTAAATTCTTATAAATAATAATGAATTACTGATACAAGTCCTAATTAACCCAGACAAAATCAACCAACCAATTGACTGGCTGACTTATTTAAATTATTCTGTAGAGACTGGAACAAATGAAAATCCAAAAGAGCCAAATCGGGAGAATATGGTGGGTGCTGGAGGGTTTCCCATTTCAAATCTTTTAGCTTCTGTAGGGACTGCTTTAGGAGGCACAGTGGATAGTCGGATTGAGGAATCAGAGAGCTGAGTTCAAATTCCAGTCAAATCCATTACATTCACTTACATGCTAATACCCTTGGGAAAGGTATGAATCTTCTTCTTCTCCCTTCAGCTATGGGTAAATAGCAGGACAGACTGAGTTCTGTAGCCTTGGATGGCAACTGGTCCACTGCAGAAAGAAATGGCAATCTACTGCAGGAAAAAATCTGACCCATCAGTTATATATTGAAAGATACATGATCACCTAAGTGTGTATCACACATGGCACATAACTGACTGATGGTCTGTTTTACAATATACAGTCTTGTATTGTTGTGGAGCAAAAATACGCCTTTCAATTTGCCAAAATCAAACTTTTTTTTTACCCAAATGGCAAAAAGGCAGTTGAGATACCGGTTTTCAAACTCTTAGCAGTCTTTTCTGTCAAAATTTTCATTTTATTCTCTACAATGGCAAGCAGATTATCTTCATTGACACTGGAATGTTGCTCAGAGCATGGTTGTTCATTTAGGTTATAAATCACTCCAACAGAATCCGTCAAACTAAGTTTTGGCTGTCCAAAGAGCTGGAGAACAAACCAAATAGACCTTCTGAATGCTTT
The DNA here is from genome assembly GCA_963932145.1 of Acanthosepion lycidas. NCBI lineage: Eukaryota > Metazoa > Mollusca > Cephalopoda > Sepiida > Sepiidae > Acanthosepion > Acanthosepion lycidas. The sequence goes on along the minus strand of OZ010608.1, from coordinate 28,042,703 downwards.
TTTCTGACAATTCTGATGCTTACTCCATGGCAAAAGTGCAGCTTTTCATCTTCCATCTTTGAGACATTCATTTGTGGACAAAATGTCAACATTCAACAGAGTCTGGCTCGCAACTCAATGATGAAAAATTTAAATCGAAAACATCCCACAAATTGCAAACAAAACAAATGCCAGTTTCAAATTGCAGTCATTTTATATTAACAATGAAAAACATTTGCAACTGCAAATACTTGAGATAATTTTCTTTTGAGTAATAGTTAACAATTAGCTCTAATGAACCTTTCTCATTAGTAAGATGTTTTTAACTGGAGTAACGGTTAACGAGCAGGTCTTATGGACTATTGTTAGTATGATGTTTTTACTTGTACCATGCTAAGCTACATTTAGTGAATATTTGCAAGACTTTTCCTTGGAGTAATGGTTAACAATGTGATCTAATGAACTATTGTTGCCAGTATGACATTTTTATTGACCTCCCAACACCTATAGCCTTGTACCATGCTAAACTACATTTAGTGAATATATGTGAGAATTTTCTTTGGTGTAATGGTTAACAAGCAGGTCTAATGAACTATAGTATGATATTTTAATTGATTACTCCATCTAAAGCTTTGTTCCACACCAGTGAATACCTGACATATTTTTCCTTGGAGTAATGGTTAACGAGCAGGTCTAATTGACTATTGTCATTAATATGACGTTTTTAATGACTGGCCCCACTTTTATAGGCCACACTAAGCTTCATTTAGTGAATACATGCAAGACTTTTCCTTAGGGTAATGGTTAACAAGCAGATCTAGCAGATTATTTAAAACCATGACACAAAAAACAGAGTACAACTCCACTTTCTCTCCAGGAATTCATGGTATATCCCAGATGATAAATAAAAAGGAATCTGTTTAGAGCCAACTTTGCTTACACCATGCAAGGGAACATGGCAAAAAAAAATGTTAGTCCAGAAAAAGTTCCTACTGTTGATACCATGAAATCCATTACAACCTACACATTATCACATATTCTTGGAGAAAAGAAGGTATGGAATTTAAAGGTTTGCATGTTGTTTATATTTTAGGTGAGGTGTGTTCATATGTAAATAATTAAGAAGTAACATACAATGGTTTCTACTACAGACTGTTTATTCTTTTTTTTTTTTTGGCAACTGTAGTGAAACAAAGTTCTCAATGTGTCCAGGGTATGTCCATTTTCTTTCTCTGGTTCAGAAATTAGGATAAATAAGGATAAGCATCATTATAATGGTTCAGCTCAAGTCAGCCTTGTACTGAGTTGGAACAACCAAAGAAAAGTCTGCACTTACTTCATAGCTGGAGGGTCAACCTTGTGCTGAGTTGGAATTACTAATAGAATGGTTGTACTTACTTCATCAATGGAGGCTTAAGCATAGTCATAATAGTCAAGCTCAAGTCAGCCTAGCACTGAATTGGAATGACAAAAGAAACTGTTGCTTTTTTGTCTTCACCAAGATGAGGTGAAATATCAGTTTTTCTTTTTACATACAAGCAAACAGATTTTTTTTTTTTTTTAATTGTTACATTCTAGACACTATTTTTCGTTTTCTGGTACAGTGTAACCCGGATATAAGAGACCCTGATATAAGAGAAACCCGGATATAAGAGAGATTTTCTCTGGTCCCAAATTAGAGCCATACTTACCTAAACAAAATAAACCAAACCCGGATATAAGAGACTTCTCCGGTCCCGACAACTCTCTTATATCCGGGTTACACTGTACAAGACTTCTCAAATCAAATGAGTTGCCTGAAGAATATGAGTTTAGTTCAAAAACATCAAAAAGCGGAATATAAGAAAGGTAAATGGAGAAAAATCGTTTGAACGTTTTAAAATTAACGATTGTTTGTGGTTATTGCTTTTAGTTTTATCTCACGATTCATTCATTTATTTTGAAGAAAAAAACAAAAACTAAAAAAAAAATGAATGGAATTAAATATATATACTGCCCTTTTTTTTTTTTTTTTTTTTTTTTTTTAGAATGACCACAAAGACGCTACTAAGCGAAAATAATTCTTTCAGATTCTTAATAATAAAACTAGTTCCCTGAAGAAATCTAGAATTGTACCCTAACGAACCTCACTTACCAAACACTCGAAGAGAAGACGAATTTTATCCTTCTGTTTGTTTTTTTCATTTTTGCTTGTTTTTTTTTTCTTAATTAAATTATTTTTTTATTATTTGATTTTTATATAATTCAATTACGTTGCCACGGACAACAATTGAATATTTTAACGGAAAAATATTTCATCTTCAATTAATTATTAAAAAAAAAAAATCAATAAACACCTGTTTATTCCCGACCTTTCACGAACAAAAAACACAGATGTTTTTCAATTCGACTCTTTTTTAAACAATTTACAAAAATCCTAAACTGTCCGACAATAATCATCCCCTTATTATTTAATCATAAATTCGATGAATTAAAACAAAAAATAATAAAAAATTAAAATTAATTAAAAATCGAAAATTTGACTTCTTAAATCACACGTTTTATAGCCCGAAAAAAACGTAAACATAAATAAATCTTTGATACTTACAGTAGCACCTGAGAGAGCATGAACGAAGTTTTCATATGAGAACAGCTTTTGGACAGCCAACATTTGGCCGATGTCCTTGCGAATAAATAAAATTCGAAACTGATCACGCTTCATGACATTATTTTTTTATAACGAATAATAAAAAAAAAGTGACAGAGTTGAGTATACCCAAAACCTGTAAAAAAGCCGGATGTCAACCTGATGGGGATTGGATAAGAAAATAAGGAAATACGCAGTTACTTCCCTTTACCTCATTCTCATTCAAACTGGCGAGTAACTAAATATCAAGGTAACGCTTGAGACAAAAAAAATTATAGTAGTTGTTAGTTCAACGTTTGCAGGGTCCCAACGCCTGTAATGATTTTCCAAGTGTAGCTTAGATGTGGCACAAGGCCGAAAGTATGAGGCACCCAGTGAGAATCGAACTCACTATTCAGTCGTAAATGTTCTAGCAAGATCTTGCTAACCATATTACACCGCCTCGAGGTGCCCAATGATTTTCTGAGCGTAGCTTAGATGTGGCACAAGACCGAAAGTTTGAGGCACCTAGTGAGGATCGAACTCCCTTTTCAGTCGCAATTGATCTAGCGAGACAAGCTTACTAACCTTTACACCACGCCCAGGTGCCCCACCCCCAACACCTGTAGGTATAGACAATGGAGCATTTTTAGTTTTTAGTTTTGTGCTGAAATTTGTACTAAATTTACAAAGCTAGATTTAGGTGGAAGGTTTTTCATTTGAGAAAAGTGAAAACTTTTGAGACTTAGATGCTTTTAGTTTTAACAGTAACACTGATGTCAAAATGTTTATGTTATTATTCAGAGGAAAGAGCAAAGTATTTTGTATTTATTAATTTTTTTTAATCCTCTCTTGCACAAGGCTATAGGAGTTGGGAAACTGCTTATTTAAAAAAATAATTTAATTCACTTCTGATAAGTCCTGAAAGTTTCATTAAAATCCAACAATTATTTGATTTTTGCAAGAACTTCCAAATCAATGTGTCTTTCACTGAATAAAAGGCGCTAAAATACTAGTCTTACTGTGTCGACCGCTGACGCAAAAAAGAGATTTTTTTAACCAAAGTTTCAAACCTGCTAGCTAGCTAAAAACTAAGCTTCATTAAAATACCGGGAATGCTTCTACCAGAGGAAATGGTTAACGAGCTTCTCCAGTAGATCATTTGTATTTAGTTCGATGTTTGTACTATGCGCCCGACACCTGAAGCCTTGTGCCAGACTAAGCTAAACATATCTGGTGAATACTTTCCTTCGGTTAATGGTTAACAAGCGGTACTGGTCGACTTGACATTTACGAATTACCACACACTTATAGCTTTGTGCGTGTGTGCCTGCGTGCTATACTAAATAAACTAAGCTTTAGTGAATGTGAAAAATGAGACACTTTCCCTTGGGCTAAAAATGGTTAATGAACAGAACTATAGTCGTGAGTCCGACGTTTTTATTTTACAAAATGCCCAACAACGATAACCTTGTGCCCTCCTAAACAACATCCTTGGGATCATAAAAAAAATCGTTAATGAGATCAAGTCTAGCAGACTAGTGTTGTTGCTATATGACGTTTAAATTGATTGCTCTACATTAAAGCATTGTGCTTAGTGATTACATTTACTTTTCCGTGGTGTAATGGTTAACGAGCAGGTCTAGTAGACTTGTAACTTCGAGGCTTACTGGGTGTCCCATTACCTATCATTATTACAGTAGGACGATGCTTTAGCATCCTGCTACCACTTTTCTATCAATGTCAATTTTTGTGCAAATCTTTGCAAAAAGTGGTTCACAGAGCATTGATATTTTTCTCACTTCTCATTGGTCAGTTAACATTAAAATCATGTTCTCGCCTACGTCCGTACAACGCCTACGCATTATGCAAAACTAGTTTTCCGCCAAAAATCAGAAATGCTTTCCAGGACCGATCACGTGATTACGTTGATTATAAATAGCAGACACAAGTCCGTTCTTCCTCTCTTTTTTTTATTTCCCTCGCTTACTAAAATGTGGCTGTTTAAGAAATCGCGTTTCGACCCTTTACGGGCAGACGCTATGAAGACATCACACCCGCACATATACACGTACGTACTAAAACTTAATTATAAACATTACGAACATTACAGAACATTTACAAGCATCAACATATTACGAATATTCAACTACAATCAACGGAAACTAATTAAACATTACGGAACATTCACTCCTTCGACTCTTCTGAAGCTAGAAGCTTATCAACATATTCTCAGCTTTCCAGAATTCTTTCAACTCTCTCACAATGAACATTTTGAGCGGCAAATTCATTCAACTTTCTATGAGTTCAGATAAAAATATTTCCTTAGTAAAGACTTTAATTCCAGTCAAAGGGAAGTAACTCTTATTAATTATGCTTGTATATCATTGATAATAATATGAATATTGTTGTTATAAAAACCGTTTTGTATTCCTTCTTATTGTTTTATATTTTGTGGTATTTTGCATAAATATATAAATTTGAGAGGTCACACCAACTAACTGACCTCTACAATGCCTTGTTGAGCTGTTAACCCTTCTTCTCATGTTCCGGATAAATAGCCACCTGATAAAAAGTAGTAGAGAAATTATTTAATCGGAAAAAAAGGGGTTCGTTGTCACTTGGACTTGTTGTCACTTGTTCTCTAATGTATAGCATTGCTCTCCGACGATAAGACATTCTCTCTCTCTCTCTCTCTCTCTCTCACTCACTCTCTCTCTCTCTCAGCCGCTTATGGCGATGATGATGATGTTTCTGTCGGTTGTTTGACCATCTATAGTGCACTTCACTTTGTGTTTACGTTTTTTACAGACGTACGTCGTAATCTAAATAGGGCTGTCATGCCAAAGTAAAAGTGTGTTACAATGCATTTATTAACTTGACAGTTTTTTAGTTAAATTAAATAATAATAATAATAATAATAAATCATAATAAAAAAGAAGATCCTATGTTTGTTTGTTTTACGAGCTGCCTCTAAGTTTCAGTCGGCTTACGACCATAACACGTTGAAACACCGGTTCCAGTAAGATCACCGAAGTTAAGCAGCGTCCTGGGTATGACGATAAACTACGTCCAACAACAAGGCCTCGGATAATGTTTTCGGAAAAATAATGTTGCCAGCTATGTTTTTTGGAAAAAATAATGTTGCCAGCTATACGTTTTTGGAAAAAATAATGTTGCCAGCTATACGTTTTTGAAACACTAATGTTGCCAGGTATGCGTTTTTGAAACAATGTTGCCAGCTATACATTTTTGAAACAATAATGTTGCCAGCTATGCGTTTTTTGGTAAAAAATAATGTTGCCAGCTATACGTTTTTGAAACAACAATGTTGCCAGCTATACGTTTTTTGGAAATAATAATGTTGCCAGCTATACGTTTTTTTGGGAAGAATAATGTTGCCAGCTATGTTTAATAGTACTGTATATTTAATATATGCATAGGTATATGTGTATGTATGTAATATATATACACACACACATATATATATATATATATATATATATATATATATATATATATATATACCTTAATTTGGCATTAAATGACCCACAGTGGTTGATATGCCATAAAACCCAACCAACCAACCAACCAACCAACCAACCGAAGTTAAGCAGCGTTGTGACTGGTCAGTACTTAGGTGACGGCTTGGGAATACCAATACTGTGAATTCTGATTTGCGGGTGGTATAAAGGGATTAGTGTCGGAGTTAGCTTCTCCTCAGCTCGTTAACGCTTCACCAGGGGCCTCTCTCCCCTGGCTATAAATACTGGCTGACCCTTCGCCTCGATCTCTTTTTTCCTCAGGCTTTGAGGCCCTTATACCACCTCGCAGATGTGAGCTCTCACAGATATAGCGTTTCCCAAATGCTGGGAACACGCTAAGAACAATGCACGTACGTACGAACACTCACCACAACACAACACACACATAATATTCACCACACGCACTCTGTCCATGTAACTGTCCATGTGCTTGTTACCTGTAACTGTTCATGTGCTTGTTACCTGTAACTTGTTATTAATACATATATTTGTTTACATATATTTATCGGTCTTGTTTGTTTTCTTTGGACTTAATTAAAGTCCAACTTTCTCATGTAGTTGGATAGGCTAGCAGGAAATTCTACCCACGTGTGTTCTTCACATTATCACCGCCACGGTCCGCTACATTACCATCATATCACATTGAAACACTGATTCCCTACGATTACCGAAGTTAAGCAACATCGTCACTGGTCAGTACCTAGATATACTGTATATTTGATTTGCGGGTGGTAAAGGGCTTACGACCATATCACGTTGATACAAATTTTCGAATTCTAAGTAAGAACGGTTTGTTTTTGTTTTTTAACTACTGGATAATGTTTAAAAAATAAAATATTTTAAGCAATTATCTAATATTTTACTGTTTTTTTTTTTAGGTAATTATGTTTTCTTAATTTAAAATACTATAAAAAATTTCTTAAATTATTAAGTTACTTCTGTAATGGTAGATAATATGATAATTAATTTTATTTTTATTAATTATTATATTATCGGTTATTACATTTCTAATTTAATAACCGAGATATAATAATTAATAAAATTATTAATTATTATATTAAATTATCTCACTCTTACTTATTACATTTTTACATTGATAACTGAAATATAATAATTTTATTAATATTATCGCAATAATTCACTTTTTAATTTAATAAATGAATTTTAATTAATAAAATTATTATTTGTTATCACTTTAATAACTGAGAGTGAAATGATATTTTAATAACCATCTCACTCTCAAGTATTAAATTATAATTAATAAAATTATTATATTATCTCAGTTTCCTAACGGGTGTGGGGTTCAGCGTACCCGGATTAAAAGGAGAATTTAATACTGGATACCTTGCCCACAAAATACAACGCAAATTTCAAGAAGAAACAACACGATAAGGAACGTTTGTAGAAAATAGAACATTGTATATTTATTATCTTGTGAATAGGGCAAAAAAGATTAATACTTTAGTTCGTTTAAGCAAAAATGTGATTTTTACAAAAATGTCTGTGTTCGCTGTCTTTCAATAGAGTAGCAGAGTAATGTCTGTTTCTTTTGTTTTTGTATAGGTGTAAAGGAAAAAGGGGCGATCAATTTAAGTTGAAAAAGAGAATGTGGATGAGGAATAAAAGATAAAAGGAAAATGTACTTATGAATTGTTTTGGAGTCAGTTGTAAATTTGTTGTTATTGTTTTCCTTTCCTAATCCACTTTCGGCTCTTAGTGTCGGGTTGAATCAGCGATGGAATTTACTGTCAGTCTTCTATGATCTCTGCGCCCTTCTGACTCAATTGACTTGAGATTCTCTATTTATTGTTGACTTTTTTTTCGCACTGGCTCGTTATCTTTTTTTTGGTTTAGCAAATCGCCTCCTTTCATTGGTCAGAAAATTAATTTCACACCTTATTGCGAAATCTGTTTTTAGTAGTTTTGATCCGATTTTGCGGGTGTGCAAATCTACTTTGTGTTTTTTAGTCATTTGTTAGAATGATATAGGATTTGTATCCTATAGGGGGAAACAAGCCTTGAAACACGTGACCTTTTAACTTGCCATACTAAAAAAAATCTAATACTTTGACGCACAAAAAATATCTCTAATTATGGTATAAAGTTTTGGTAGCATGATTTGTATGAAGCTTTTAATTTTCGCTTACTAAATATAGTCTTCACTTACAAACTTAATAACCTACCCCGTACTCTGGAAGAATTCTAAAACATTTTTAAATTAAAAAACTAAAAGAAAAATGCAAACAATTCTTGTAAAAATTCATTATTCATCGAAAAAGTTTTGATTTTCGGGTAGTATAAAAGACTTACGACCACATCACGTTAAAACACCGATTCCCTACGATTGAAGTGGTCCTACGACGAATGTCGGGGTTGCCATTTGTATGTGGTTTATCTTACCATTTTGTTGTTTAGGTCCGACGGAATCACCAAATATGTGATGGCTAGTATATTCCTTGAACGTTGGTGTGACCAATATATGTAGTAGTATGTGTTACCAATATGTGTGATGGCTAAGAAAAATGTGATTCAGGACAATGCGTGAAAGCAATGCAATTTATACTTGACGTAAATAGCACATAGAATAAAATACAAAACTGAACTGAATGATTCCAAAACATAACAATTAGATTTATTAATGTTTGATGTACATGCATGCAAACTGAAAAGGTAGGACAGAGTCGTGTCCCTTTGATTTGGTAATAGTTGTACCGGAGTTCATATTAAGAAGAAGTAATATTGAACTTGTAATTTAGAAGAATAAAGTTTGAAATTGTGAGTTCTAAAGTTGGTAAAAGTTCAGGAGTGATTTCAGAGTTCGTGAATGTTGGTAATTATCTTTAACGTCTGGTCAGCAATGACTAAGACGGGAGTTCCTGATGGTTACATCTTGGCACTTGGTAGCACTCGAGGAAGTTTACACTTGTTAGGTTTATATACTGATCGTGTACCACGTGGGAGGATCACAGTATATGAGCGGGAAAATAGAGTGGTCGCGTGCAGGCGGTTTGATTGGTCGAAACTGACCAATCAGCATGCAATATTAGAGGTGATTAACCAATGAATACTTGTTATATTTATGTGAAAGTAGGATTTTACTTACCAGATAGGAAGAGTGCATTTCCTAAAAAGAGGTAAGGCTGGTTTGTTGTGGAAGACCCCACACGATCGCCAAAGTTAAGCAACGTCGTGACTGGCCAGTATCTAGATAGGTGACCGCTTGGAAATACCAGTAATGTTTAATGGCCGCGAGGTATGGCTTACGACCATATCACGTTGAAACATCAGTTCTCGTACGATCAACGAAGTTAAGCAACGTAGAAACTGGTCAGGACCTAGATGGGTGACCGCTTGAGTATACCAGGTGCTGTAAGATTGGATGTGTGGGTGATGTAAAGGATGACGGCTCGGTGTTTGAAATCGGAGAGCTGAGTTCCAACATCAGTCGTATTCGTTATATTCACTTCCATGCAGATACCCTTTGGCCATGAGAAATCTTTGAATCTACCTCTTCTCCCCCCCAACCTATAGGTTAATTAGTAGAAACTGTGTCACTAAATCATTATCTCAAAATAATTTTTACAATCTAAAAAAAAAATATTTTCTGGCTTTGAATAACCTACAAAAGGTTGATAAACTGTAAAAAAAAAAATGAATCAATCAAATCAAGTTTCAACCTGAAAACTCGAGAGAATGCAAGTCACTTGACTAGATTATGTTTGTTGCTCCAGTTGGTAGGGTTGCTGACATTTTCAGCATCGATTTTCTTAATTGTATGATGTCAGTGGAAGTGAAAAGTTTCATATGTTTTGCCGTCTGGCTTTCATCAAGTGTGATTTGAGGGTCATACGGGACAATGGCCTAAAACGTTGATTCGTGAATTTGTGACAGAGTAATTAAACATTGTCGAGGGATTAATAGCGGTGTCAAAATAAAAAAAAATGTCCTTTATTTGCGGGTCCGACGACGAATGTCAAACTTTCTCTGAAAAAAATAATTGTAAGGTTTCTTCCCCTACACTAGTCAAATTTTGTTATCTCCCTTGTGTTTTAATTTACATGATTTTTGAGATAAAGTATTTTGATTCATTTTTAACTTATTTATTTTATCTTATTCTTGCTCATTATATTAAACCCCCTTTTATTAGGTTGGTGCAAAAATAATGACGTAATAATGTCGTTTTTTGACGTAATGTCAAAAAACGACATTATTACGTCATTATTTTTGCACCAACCTAATAATTGGGTGCATTTTTATTTTTAAGGTACGTATAATTTTTTTACAATTACGGGTAAAATAATCTAACCCTCTGTTCAAGATGGAATTTTTTCAGTATACAGCTCAGCCCTTAGTCCTATGGAATCGTCAATGTTTGTCTACTCACCCCCGTTAAAAATAGACTCTTCTATAAGAATTAGCTTTGACCAATCAACACCACACATTGTGAAACTCGGCTTGTTATTGGTCGAGACGACCCTAGAATGTGTATCCATGGTCAAAAATCTGTTTTCTGGCCAGGATCCTGGGAGCCTACTTTGGTTTACCAAAAAACAAATAAAAGGACGAATTTCAGTCCAATTTACCAGTCAGATTTACATTTTATGAGGCATCACTCACCTGGCTGATGATTCGTGGGGCCCTCTGGGTCGGCAAGAGACTTTGTTCAGCAGGTTTGGAGAAATATCCAAACTGTCGTCGCTGCACTGGGGAAGTCGAGACCATTGGTCACGCCTTTTTTCAGTGCAAGACGGTAGTGCCGTTGTGCAAGTTTGTTGAAGGCCTCATGGTTCGCATGCTGCAGGGAAAGTTCTTTGTCCTGGAAGCCAGTTCTGTTTGTAGCAATGTGGTGCCGCAATTGATGAAGGCTGAACACTATGTGTTCTGTTGCTTACTAGGGATTATGAGAGTCGTGATTTGGACGACGCGTCAGAAGGGATTCCATGAGGGCGAGAAGTTCACCTCTTCCCAACTGATCTTGTACTTTAAGCATCAGCTTAAAGTCAAGATTAGGACGGAAAGGCGGCGGCTCACCTCATCGGAATTTGGCAAAAGGTGGGTGAATCTTGCGCGAATGTGTAGGGTGAAAGGGGCTGACCTAGAGTGGCACTTGGATGTCGGTTAGGTACAGGATTTGTCCTAACAGGGTTGAACATAGGCAACCCACCCAGATTTTAGGTTAGACTAGGTTTTCGATTTTGAATTTTTAGTTTTCCCTTTTTTCTAGTAAACTTAGCTAGGGTATGCATGCGCATTGGCCCCTTTTATTTCTGTCCCTATTTTCCTTTTGTTTTAATTCCCCATCCCCTCCCTCGTTAGGTGGTCAGTGACTTCAGTTCTCTGGTGGATGCGGGGCGACTTTCGTTTCGTGTGTGTGCTTTTTCGTATTTGTTGTTGTGTATGAATGTGTGTGTGTCTGTGTGAATGCTTGGAGGAATGAATGTTTTTTCTTATTTTTTCTTAGCCCCGCATTGATTTCGTCTAGTTAACTGATTTTGCTGCCACATTTATGGTTTGTGGGGGGTTTTATTACTAACACAGTTTTGTTTAGTTTTATTGTAAATATTTTAAGTCATATTGTATATAATCATTTGGGGTTCTTTTTAAAAAATTGTTATTTTATGACCCTCCCCACACGAACAATATTTGTACATAAGGGGACTAGTTAGGACTTCATAGAGAATTTGAGGCATTATGGTGGACGTAGTAAGAAAGGTAGGAGTGAATGTGTTGTTTTGGTGATTGGAATATTGTTAGTTTGTTTGGGTCCGTGTCTGGGACTAGCTAAGTTTAGATTTAAGACAGAAGAAGACCGTCATTCCCCATCCCCCTTTTAGGCCTTGTGCCACATTTTATACTATATTGTATAAATAAATATCGGTCAGATTTACATTTTGAGTCAGTTAATCAGTCAATCTCGGTCGACCGGCTGAACTCTCTGCCTTCGGGCGGGGAGGAAACCAAACGAGGCTACGCCGAAGGGCGGATTCTCTCTCGGGGAGGTAAACCGTCCCTGAACCCGTTTATACGGGTTCAATAGGCATATTTTGGGACGAGCCCACGGGCTCGGAGAGTCTACGTTAAACTGGCCTTGTGCCACATGATGCCCACGTGGGGGGTGACTAAATATAGTCAGATTATGGTGATCACTTACATGTGCCACACCTCTGCTTTCTTTAATGTCATTGGTTCATAAATATACTTATTATATGACAATTTAACAATCACAAGTAATTCGAATTTTTCTCTAAAATCACGGATTGGTCCATTTCTTGACCAATCGCGTATTTTAGTATCTTTTCTATATTTTTAGCGCCAAGCTCTCCAGAGCCTATGCATTATATAAATCCTCTCGCTGTTAGCCAACAGCCGGTAGTAGTTCAATTCTTGGAAAATAAGGCACGGCGCTATATTGACATTTTAATTCTTAATTATTACTCATTCCAGTAATCATACTAATTCTTATTGATATCACTCATGAACATTACATCTTTCTACACTGATAAAACACTGTGGAACTATTCTTTATTTAGCTAAGTTCTTAATTGAACTTTGTAGTTAAATAACATTCAACATTGTACTCTACATTAATTAGCTAAAGTAAACTTACCCTTTTTATTACGGAAGAAGGGAAGCAACTTTCTTTATACTTATTGTTGAAATTTGTATACCATTGTTAATACAATATTTTATTAATGTTCACTGACCTTGATTATTTTTCTCTTGTGTTTATTGTGCATTATTCATGTGGGGTGTTGTTTTACAAGAACACAGCTTTCCTTCTTGATTATATTCACGGTGACCCTAGCCAACAATACTTACAGCACCACTACAAGATCTACATTCTGAGTCAGTCAGTCAGTCGATCTCGGTCGACCGGCTGAACTCTCCGCCTTCGGGCTGGGAGGAACTCGAAGGAGGCTACGCCAAAGGGCGGATTCTCTTTCGGGGAGGTAAACCGACCCTGAACCCGTTTATACGGGTTCAATGGGCATATTTTTGGCCGAGCACACGGGATCAGAGATCCCACATTAAACCGGCCTTGTGCCACATAATACCCTCGGGGGGGGGGGTAAATATAGTCAGATCTACATTCCTAGAGAGATGCCAAACTGACCCACGCAAGTCAAAACTCTGACCAACCAGGACTTTGCCGCACAAAATATCTGACTCAACAATCCACAAGCACACTCTCTCTCAGGAACTGTATCCAAATATCACTTACGATACTTTGAAAAGTGACATTTTTTTCTCACTACTTAATAAGTATTAGTAAACAATCAAATTCTCACACATCTGAAGGTACGCAACTCCTACCAATTATACAAACAAACTTACGTACACACACTAATAACTGAACTAGCACAAAGGACAATTTAGTACGTAACTGGACACTTAGTTTAATTTTGTGAACAAATCTGAATAGCAATTGCAAACACCTTCAAACATTCACAATAATATTCTATGCAGCCAAATATATGTATTCTCATTTATCCATTAAATTTCAACTCAATTGTATTCTCAAATTGTATATTAATTGTACATAAATGCATGTTGTTTTATTGAAATCTCATAATCAGTGTTTCTTACTCAATTGCCCTGTGACTGATTCGTTTTTGAATGTCTATATTCTATATTGTTGCCGATTAATATGGTGAACATGCCCATAAACTAATCATCTTAATATAAAAACCTTCTGATACCAAATTCAAACTCATAACCAATCCCATCTTGTCTCACTTAAACAAGAGGGTCAGGACTTAGCAAAATATGCAAAACAGTTTTTGGTAGTTTTGAAAAAAATCGGTAGACACATTAACTGATTTTATGGATTCCAACAGACAATATTTAACTATACATTTGATTAGGTTATGTTTGTTGCACGGAGCTACTGCTGATTGTTTTAACAACCAAATAAAGGAGTTTACCGCTAATCCCCTTGAAAGAAAATGGAAGGTGATGTTTTGGCCAGCAGCAAACCAGAGAAAGAAAGGGCAAGCAATCCTTCACATGATACAAATGAATAAAACATTGTCAAGCAAAATTGAGTACATTTTAATAATTGCATTGATAAGAATTAAGTAAATGAAAAAAACGTGTTCTTAGAAAGTTTAAAGAAAAATAAAATTTGTTAAAGCAAATGCCCATGTATGTAGAGATGTGTGAGTGTATGCATAAAATATGTAAGTCTGAAAATTTATATATATGTATGTATGTGAGTGGATGCATATATATGTATGGATATTTACTTGACAAACCACTGAGTCAGGTTGTGACACAAGGTCAGTTTTTAACGTGGGGACCCAAGTGTTTTCACTTGGGCCGCTGGTCTTAGCTGGTCATAGCTTGTCCAAGCTAGTCATAGCTGGTCTTGGCTGGTCCAAGCTAGTCATAGCCATTATACCACCAACACAGGGACAGAGCCCTGGAGCAGTGGACGCATATATATTTATGGATAGAAGTAATTTCATTTTTCTGCGGTTGATATAGATGGGTTTTCAGGCATGCATTTTATCTTGCTTGGGTCGATTTTTCTGTATGGCCCATGTGGAAAGGCTTTCTTTATGAGTAAATGAAAGAGCCATGCTTGCTCTTATGTGTGCTTTCTGTAGGTAATCATGTGTGCTCTTGCTATGAGTCCACTGTGTGGCTTTTGGTCTGTTTTTCTATATAAATAAATGCGAATGTCAGTGTGTCACACTTTTTCAACTCTTGAGGCTGTAGCCCAATATATCATACTATTTTGGAATCAGGTCAAATCTGTGAGCAAATTAAAAACATTCCAGTCTAGATCCAGACCCCCAATCCTGAAAGTATGGATTTCCAAGTTTTCATTATTGTGATTGTTTTCGGCAAGATTCTTATTTTATCTTTTGCAACAAATTTTTTGTACGATAACAATTTTTATAACTTGGAAATACACTTAGGAATAATTAAAATTAATTTTGAAATCCAGCAAAAGTCTTTCATGAACTAAAAATAATTTTTTTTTATACAGAAGGTAAGGACCTACATACATCAAATTGTCTTTAAATTAAGTGGCGGCAGAAGAATTATCATTGAATTTTTCAAAGGTAAGCTTAAATATTAATGCAATACTTAAATGTAGAAATCAATTTTGAGTTCCTTTATAGTTTATCGTAGCTTACCACACATGGCAGCAGTATGCCTTGCAAAAGGAAATCTCCAACAGAAGACCAGATTGCAGCGAAAAGAACCATGGCAGCAGTGAGGAAAAGAAAGTCCCATACAAACGAAAATCCAGATCAAACAGCAGCCCGGAGAGCTTCCAATGCTGAAAATATGCAAAGACTTTAGGACTCTCAAACCCCTGAACAAGCCAAATGCCCAATCAAGAGCTCTCCTCAGGAGCTAGTTTAACTGCCACCCAATAGGATGGCTTTTAAATGAGTTTCAAATAAAAGCTAAAGCAGTTGGGGCACACATGAAAATAGCTCGTCAGAGCAGTTGCGATGAAAACATTTGTAGAAAAAACAGAGGGAAGCCACATTACGTCTCTGAGAAAATGACTTGAGTCTTGATGCCAGGTCAGGACCTATCACATTGCATATCCGTCTTTGGATTTTGTCAAGAACCTTGAGATCAACAGCAAGGGCACCAGATGGTGCCAACATTATTCAATGCAAGGATAAATGGTAAATTTGAAGGCTGGACTCAGACGAGAAAAACCTTCTGGCATGACACAGAGAACCAACTTTCCTTGCAGTAGATGTAGCTATTGATTCAATGCTATAAATACTATTTAAATACATGAATGCAAACACTGCTGATGTTGAATTTAAAAATTTGCTAATGGTTAAAATTTTATAGTAAGAAAAAGTAAAAAAATTTATTCAGTTGATTAATAAATATTTGATTCAATATGTTTAATACTTTTCTTCATTCACAAAATTACATGAAAAGAAAAAAAATTGTGTTTTATTTATAAAATTTTTGCTTTAAATAAAGATTTAAAAAAAAAAAGTCACTTAATTGAAATCGGGATTTAAATCAAACAACCCAGATGCTAGCAGTTTCTTTTCTCACACTTCTCACTTGTGGAAATCACTTCCAGCTTCTTATTTACCAGTTAACTTTGATCTACAAAAATTTATATGCAATGTCAATCATTATCTACTGTCATCTTGATTACTCTTCTTCTAGATCCTTAATAATGTTTCTCTTTTTTTCTTATTTTTTTTACACTCAGTAACCCAATGTGTCTTAGTGGCTTTTCTGCCTTAATTGGGGTGAAATGATAAAAAAATAATGTTATATTTTAGAAATGTAAAAAAAAAGACAAACTTTCATTTGATTTATTTCAATAAAATGCCTGAAAAATATTTATTTTTTTTTTTTATTATTATTATTTGGAATGAGAGTTCAGATGATGATGATGATGATGATTGATGCACTGAATGTGAGAGATGGTAAATCAAGGTTTAGAATCATTATCCATCACGTCGGTCGGTCATCTCCGCGAATGGCTCTATACTTTGCCATTTCATTTGGGAAAACTTTGCTTAATTCTGCTATAAGGGCAACTTTGAATTTCTGAAAATAGAAATTGAAATAAATCTAAGAAATAAGAGCTAAATTTGGTCTCCAGATATATTTTTGACAAGATATTAAAAAAAACAAAAATGCCAATATCTCGGATATAAGTGGCTTTAGAGAACTTTAAATGCAAAAGAGACTTTAATAAAAGACAGAAATTCTAACCAATGAAATTAAATGTCAACATGACATGAATGGTTTCACTTATTTATAACCCTGTGAACCCAAGTAATTGGTATACCAGCTGCTGTGTGAAAGAGCATATGCCGTACCCAACAGGGGTACAGGATTCAAAAGGGTTAAACAATTAAATACAAACAATTTAAACAGAACATTTTATTTCTCAAACATTGATCTCCTCTTTTGCTTTTCTTTAGGAAGGGGGGCAGGAAGTGGGGAAAAGAAAAAAAAAAAACGCCAACTCCACCTGAAGAAGCTTCGAAAATAAGAAACAGATCACTCGAACTATTTACATTGTTTGGACTGTTGTCCTCATATTTATTGTCATATTCATATATTGTTTCGGCTCTTGTACACACAAGCCTTCTTCAGGTGATATACATTGGAATTTTGAACTGAACCCTTTATTTAGTCTACTGGGGTAGATTGTTCTAGTTCCACGTCCCATGCCTTTTCTGTGGACGAAATAAAAGCTTTGATTTGAAATTCCAATATATATCACCTGAAGAAGGGTGGAGTGTACAACAGCCGAAACATTGTGAATATGAAAATAAAGGTGAGGATAACAGTCTGAACAATGTAAATAGTGAAAGTAATTACAATACCTCATCTCAGAAATACAGACAGAAGATCATTGCATGCATGTGATGTGACTTTTTGATTCCAAGAATGGCTGCAATAAATCATTGGAGTAATGAGTCAGGCAAACATCTGTACTTAAGCATGTCTGGCGATGCTACAATTTCTGCCGTCTTGAGACACAGATTAGAAGAGACATTTGTTGCTGAGCAGTAGAGGAAGTTATAAGTGTTCATGTTATGCTGTTGTCAGAAAATAAGTGAAAGGAATCTAGAGCAGCAGATTAACATCAAGTTTCCAGTGAGGATTGACAAAAGTGGAAGTGAAATGTAAGGCCAAGGCTTATGGTGAACATGCTTTGAAGAAATTAGATATTTCTGAGCACCATGTAGATACTTCAAGGAAGGACAAGAAAATGTGCCTGATGATGCAAGAAGCTAGCAGCCAAAAACACAAAAGACAGATTGCAAATGTTCTTGAGCTCAGATCAAAGATTAAGTGGGTGACACCACCCAACCACACCTTGATTCCAACTGACAAGAAACAATATTAGTAAGAGATTGCCACCGTGTTGAGTTGTCATATAACTTTCTTTGTTAGAAGCAGATTTTTTATTTTAAATAAGTAAAGCATTTACAATTTATTCTTATGCTAAATTCATTTACAATGTCTTTCTCTGGGAATGATGGAATTAGTTGTTTCCATACAGGACAAATTCATTAACCAAACATTAAGTCTTAGACTCATTAGTAACTCATCATCATCATCATCATCAGGTCAAGCTGATTCAACCTTCCATGATTCACTGCTTCCATCCATTCCTGTCATTTATTGCATTTCGAAGCTCATCCAGTTTGTATCCCATGTTTTCAATCAGATAATCAATGTACATCTTCTTTGGTCAACCTTGTGTTCTTTTTCTATGGGATGGTATCCAAAATAGTACGTCTCAAGCTAGTTTGTCTTTACCATGCCAGCAGTAACCATCTTTGTTGATGTATTGATTTGCTGATGGGAGGTATGTTGCCATAAAACTCTTTGTGCAATAATCTTTCCAGGATTTGTTTAATGCTGCTCGAAACATTCCTGTATAAGCACCATCTAACCTCTTCTCCATTTTGGCTGTTAGTGTCCAGATTAAGGAGCCATATACAAGGACAGACTCTACTGTAACTCTGAAAAAGTTTCTCTTCAGTTTGTCCGGTAGATTTGATTTTCAGATTTGATTTATTTCATTAAGCGCTCCCCAGGCTTATCCCAGTCTAATGTTGACATCATTCTCAATATAGCTACCCAGGTATTTAAAGTCATCTACTTGCTTGATGTTTTCTCTGTTCAGAATTTTCATGCTTGTCAAATGTATCTTAATTCAGGCAGATGAACTTTGTTTTACATGCACTAACATACAGTCCTATCTCCTAGGGCCACATTTTCAATCTTGTGTAAAATATTCCTAGGTATATTACACATTATTTTCTTCTGGCCCTCTTGCCTTTAATCTGTCCTGTGAGTATCAAATTTTACAACCCTCTTTCCCCATCATGTACCCTAGAAATATATATCATCATCAGGTTGAGCAAGCTCAGCATTCCATGACAGGCTGCTTCCATCCATTCCTGTCATTCATTGCATTTGGAAGCTCATATAGTCTGCAACCTGTGTCTTCAATAAGATGTTCAATGTACATCTTCTTTGGTTGACCTTGTGTTCCTTTTCCATGGGATGGTATTATAGCGAAGAAAACGACGACTTACCTCGTCAAACCAAGCGACAACGTACCACGTGTATTCTGTGACGGAAAATGTGGTGAAAAAGAAAATTACTTACCAAACACAAGGTCACATATTCCGCATGACATGCTGAAGAGATGGAATATTTGAATTAAAAAACAAGTCCATCGCAGGAGTCTCTATAAAAGTATTTTGATATGCAAATTACTGAACATCCTCTCCCAGCTGTCGACGAATAGAAAAAAGAAAAAAAGTTTGGCCGATAAAAGCAGTTGGTGTTCTCAAATCAGTGAAGAAAAGAAAAAGTCAGCTATTTTTGCTGCCACATCTGTTGGAGAGGGAGTTATTTTTCTGACTGGTGGCGTGCATTGGGATTTGTGAAATAGTGCTTGTGAATCAAGTTTTCGGCATTTTCTTTCTGTCCCCGATGTTTGAGTCTGAACTTAGTGATTTATTCTTTGTGACGTGGAAATAATCTGCGACAAACATTTCCTTTGCAACCCAGATCGCTTACAGGTATCCATAGTAGAATGTCTCCAGCTAGTTCTACTTTGCTATGCCAAAAGTGACCAGCAAATCTTGGTTGGCATATTAATTTGTCGATAGGAGTTATGTTGCTATAGAGTTCTTTCTTTGTTGGATGATCTTTCCAGGATTTGTTTAGTTCTGTTTGAAGCATTTGTGTATAAGCACCATCTAACCTCTTTTCCAGTTTGGATGTTAGTGTCCAGGTTAAGGAGCCATATACAAGTAATATACTGTATCTCAGAAAAAGTTTCTCTTCAGTTTGTCCAGTAGATTTGATTTATTTCATTAAGCGCTCCCCAGGCTTTTCCCAGTCTAATGTTGACATCATTCTCAGTGGAGGCAATATAGCTACCCAGGTATTTAAAGTCATCTACTTGCTTGATGTTTTCTCTGTTCAGAATTTTCATGCTTGTCAAGTGTATCTTGATTCAGGCAGATGAACTTTGTTTTACCCACACTGACATACAGTCTTATCTCCCGAGCTACATTTTCAAAAACCTTTTTCTTAAAAACAGTTTTTCAGGAAATTATGCTTTTCATATCCACTATTATCACCCTTCCAAGTACTGATGGGAGTTTCCTTCCAAGCCTTTTGTTTAAGATAGTTTGGAAAGTTAAGATCTTGATTATATAATTATTTTCCTTTCTAGTTACATGTGTCAATCATTTTATGTTGTTGCTGCTGTTGGAAGTTTTTCCAAGTGATGTGGTTTTTGTTATTTGGTAAAGCTCTTTCCGATTCTCTAGCACCAATATATAGTCTAAGGAAGCGTTACTTTCTTTCAGACCTTTACGACAAGGATGTGCTATGCTTTTTCCACAGAATTGAATCACCCAAATTTACCCCGTATTCCACTCAAACAGCGTTTCCCCAAGAACCGCTACTTTGTAGAACAGATAATCATTAGAGGCAGATCCAAATTTTTATTTTAAATAAGTGAAGCATTTACAATTTATTCTTATACTAAAGTCATTTAAAATACCTTTCTCTGTGAATGGTGCAAGGAGTTGTTTAAAAACACGAAACATTCAGCATTCATTAACAAAACACTTGGCAAAAATTTATAAAATCTTTTTCTTAAAAACAGTTTTTCCAGAAATTAGCCTTCTCAAGTACACTAAATGTTATAGCTCTTTCTAGTACTGATGCAAGTTTCATTAGCTTTCTAAAGTACACTAAATGTTATAGTTCTTTCTAGTATTGTTGGGAGTTTCCTTCCAAACTTTTATTCTTGGCATTGTGTAAATCTAACAGTTTGATTATTTTCCGTTGCTTTTTACACGTGCTACCTATTTTTCTTGTTGTTGTTGTTGGAAATGTTCAAGTGATGTGGTTTTTGTTATTTTTGAATAGCGTTTTGTGATTTTGTAATGCCCATCTTTAAGATCTGATGAAAGATCGTCGTCTATAAGATTTAAAAGATTTCTTCATTCAATGTCATTTTAATCATTTAATCAATAAGGTTTTAATAGTTTATTAAGGTTTCATCATTTATCTGAGAAAAACAGTTGCATACTGATAATAGTTTAGAGATTTCTGAAGGAGTTGGGCATTGCACATGATTTCCAAAGTCTCTCCTATTCAAAGTGTTAGTCTCTCGCCATTGGATAAGTATCACTACACTCAAGAAATGATACAAGGACCCCTTGAAAAGAACCTCATCTTTTATGGAATTGGCAGTCAGTGAGGAAACAAAGATGGCTGACTGGGTGATGCAGAGACACAGGATCTACAAGGCAAACTCCCTCACCAAAACAAGCTGCAGGAGAAAAAAAAAAAAAAAAAAAAAAGAAGAAGCAAAACTAGCAGCACTAAATCAAAAAGTCACTGCCAACTTCAAGACCTTCTCCTGCAGCTGATGTAGAAAAGCATTCATATTCAATGTTCACCTCATCAATCTCTTGAGCACCTGCAATAGGTGCAGAAAAAAAACTTCCAAAATTTTAATTTGCAGAATGAAGACATGATGGTAACAATGACTTAATTACAATTTGACTTTAATTTAGTAAAATCAGTAATTCAGTAAGGCCCGAAAATTAGAGGTAACAGAAAATCAGTGGATATATCTCGGAAGTTGTTGGACAGGGTTTTTTTGGGTGTTATGGTAAGGCACTTACCTTAAAATTGTCTATTTTTCCTTTTACTAATTCATTCTTGGCCAATGCTTTTTCCAGACATTCTTTGGTGTACAGATGTGGATTTTTGCCCCTATCAATGCAGCTGAGAAAGACAAAATATATACATATATATATAAATTATATATACCTGATCATTCAGAGTGAGAGGGCACTATCCACACTCTCCACTCAATTTAACATATTCCAAACATTCACCAAGATATAATCATTTCACCCCAAGCAAGGCAGTAAACCCACTAACACACAATAGGTTATGAGTGTTAGAGAGTATGACAAAAAGAAAAAAAAAAGAAAAAAAAAGAAAAGAAAAACACTATTAAAGGGAGAGAATAATAAAAACAGGAATTAAGAAAACAGAAAATGACAATTGACATTGTATTTAAATTTTTGAAGATCAAAGTTGACTGGGAAACTAGAAGACAAAAGATAGATTCACAAGTGAGAAAGAAGAAACGGTTTCAGAAAGATTGCAAGCTTTTATTCGTATTCAATTAATAAAGGATCAAGAGTGATTTGGGATGTTACACTGAAACAAAGCAGAACACATAAAATTCTCATTTATTGCTATGTTAATTTGATACACATCTATAAAAGACAATAACAAAAGAGAAGTCAGTAGATGAGGAGATCATTGCATATTAAATTTATTTTAAATACAGCAAATGCCCACAGTTTTGGAAACATGTTTCTTGAGTTTACATGGTTTATAAATTCAACAATAATAATAATAATACAAAATTTCATGTTTTAGGCAATAATGGCTCTCCACTGTTTCCTTTCTTTATTATCTGTAACTTGCTATGCCGGCTTGGGAAAGATAGTGGAGTGATTTCCTGTTGTCTTCTCCACATTTTTTAATTCAGAGATATTTCTTTCTGGATATAGATGATTATTGCTCTTCACAGCTTCTTTTTTCCTTATTATCTGTGAATTTCCACAAGTTCTTGGGAAAGATAATGGAGTGGCTTCCTGTTGTTTCTGCACATTTTTGAATTCTGCTTTCTGGATATAGATGATTATAGTTCTTCACAGCTTCCTTTAATATATGTGAATTTCCATTACTTCTTGGGAAAGATAGCAGAGTGCTTTCCTGTTACCTTCTCCACATTTCTTTAATTCAGTGATGTTTCTTTTCCTTGTGGATATAGATGATTATAGCTCTTCACAGCTTCCTTTCTTATAATCTGTGAATTTCCAGGAGTTCCATCCTAGAAATGACAGGACATTACTTTGGGATGATTGATGAGGTTTTTTTTCGGACAATGCTGGAATGATAAAGGCCCGATTATCCTTTTAGTTAGTATAGGCTGCAGCCTAGGGCCAATGATTTTACTTTTCTAGATATTATAACCCCTAAATAGTTTCATAAACTGAAATGATATCAATATAACAACCTCCTATTTATTAGATTTTGCATGAAGCAAAACAAGGAAAAGAATGTTTTAGTTTGTGTCATTGTGTTTCAAGGAGATAACATGTTTGATTTTTAGTACTGAATGTTTAAATCTTAAAAATTTCTGTAATTCAGTGATTGTAATATTCTAGATGTTTATAATTTCTAAATAGTTTTATAAACTGAAATGATATCAAAATGACAAACTCATATTTATTTGTTATATTGTTATAATGCTGGTTATAAAAAATCTGTTTTTCTTTTCTTTTTTTAGTACATTTGTGTTGAAATATATGCTAATTTGGTTTGCAATAAATAGTAAAAAGGTATTTCTTAAAGAATATTTTTATTGACAAAGTAAAGATAGCTATCTAGTTTATTTAAAGAATTTGCTATAAGTTTACTTCAAGCTATGTAAATGTCACTAAAATATATTGTAAGTAAAAAATATTCAAAATGTATTCAGGCAAATTAGAGGTTAATACCATCTGAGTGGGGCCCCCAAAAGGCCACAATTCGGGCCTGGGAACGATACAAAATTTTTAACTAAACATTCTATTATATTTATTTTAAAAGTAACTAATTTCTTAAAATAAAGAATTCTTACTTTTCACCAATAGTGGTGGGCTTTAATAAATGGACTATGAATGCACACACTTGCACAAAAAAAAAAAATAAATAAATAAAAACTTAAGCTCTTTTTTTAAAAACTGGTGAATAAAACCTGAATAGGGGTCAAAGGACTTAAATAATAAAAAATATCTCAATTTACCTCTAAATGTGATAAACAGAATCTAATTTTTAAAATTAATTTTGCTTTAATAAACAAAACATTTTTTTCTGTAACTTTTGGTTTGATTTACATTAAAACACACCAAACCTCAATGGATTATTTAATGCCAAAGAGATATTTATTGCTAGTAATGTTTTTCCAAAAATGTATTGCTAGTAATATTTTGTTTTCATAAATGTATTGCTGGTAATAATTTGTTTTCATAAATTTATTGCTGATATTAAAACCTATTTCTTACACATTCATAGTGTTTTGACCCCAGTTTGGGGGTTAACTATTTGTCCATAACTCGGACTCCAACAGGTACTACCACCCCGGGTCAGGGTGGACCAGGGAACACCAGCAATTAAGAGGTGATTCCACATTCCTCAAAATCTCCTGATCAGAGGCCTTGCTGCCAGATGTAGTTTATTGTCTTACCCAGGACAGTGCAAATTCTTAAGTTGAATGAATCATTAACAACAACATTTATATGCTGTGTTTTTTGCTTATCAGGAAGGCATAGAGCACAAATTGTTATAATCTGATAAAAATATGTTACTCTGTACATGAAAATCAATTACTAAGAACATTTCTGTGTAAAAATTATTCAAAGCTGATTTAAGAGAATTGCTTAAAAAAAGATTTTTAGAAGAAATTACAGTGAAGTTTATCCAATGTTTTTGCATTTATTCATTTTAAAAACGTTTGATATTTTACCTTTCATAATTTATTCCTTAAACACTTTGTGTTTTTATTACTAACACTCTACAAATGATAAAGTTGCACGTACAGATGGTGTAACAGATAGCAGCTCAGGTTGAGAAATCAGCTAAGTTCAAATTCCAGTCGAGTTTATTTACATGCAAAAAAAAAAAAAAAAAAAAAAAAAAAAAAAGAGGTATGAATCCATCTTGTCCCCCTGGCTATGGGTCAATAGTAGGATAAAATGGACCATATTTAAATTTTTTCAAGACTGGAGGCAAAAAGTGTCGCTACAGAATTCTTTCCCTTTGCACAGTGTAGGCACATCCTGCTGCCTCAAGAGGTTTCACTTGTCAACTGTTATTTCCAGAAATAACAGTTGACAAGTGCTTATTTATAGCAACTCTCTCAAGGCAACAGAATGCGCCTACAGCATGCAAAAGGAGAGAATTCTACAGCAACAATTTTCGCCTCCAGGTCCCCTTTTTGTTTGAAGTAGTCTAGAACATCAACATTTTGAGTATCTGTCTATATGTGATAAATATGACAGCAAAGATGAGGACGATAATCCAAACAATGTAAATAGTGTATCAACACCTTGATTGTCATTATCTTCTCTTTGAGTTACATGTGATATCCATTTTAGTTGTTGTTGCTGTTGGTAGTCCTCAAGTGATGTGGACTCTGTAATTTGGTACAGTTCATTGTTTGTGATTCTGTAGTGCTAATCTACAATGTTTGAAGAAAAATGGTCTTTGCCAAGATGCTCAGGCTTCACTTGCTCAAAGCTATTCATAACCATTGATCTTAGAAAGTGGTTGTATACAGCTGACAGTTTATATATTTAAAAACATCTATATACAATGGTAATAATACTGAATAGACAGCAAAACATAGAAATATTTAAGTTGAATAAACCAAATAAGGTAATTACCTGTAGAGAAACAGACTGTTGCTGCTCAGTATTGACCTCAGTGACCTATTTGATATTTACATATGCTCTATCCTTCATATTGCTGGACACTTTTATCCATAAACATCATATATGTATTGTCATCTAAAGACAGACTGTTTTGCTGTATCACATCTCTTCAGTAAGGCTAGATGTCTGATTACTTCAAGCCGGGATCGAAACCCAACCATTTTGGCATCAGCCAGAGATCCTACCTCTAGGCTATTGTCACATGGCAGAGAGAAAGGGAAATTTTAATGTTTTCTGTACGAAATACGCCAAGCTCAATTCAGTTGAAGAGCAATGTGCTATTAGCAGTATGAGCCACTGTTTTTAAAACTGGATTTCCTGAGAGCATATATATATATATATATATATATATATATATATATATATATATATATATATATATATATATATATACCCACACACACTAAAAATAAGTATACAAATGTATATTTATTTTTAGTATAAATTTTAGCTCTGTTCTTTTATATTTAACACTCTTTTATTATTACTACTCACACTCATTAGCTCATGTTTATTACTATTATTGAAATCGAAGTAAAAAACGTTCAATACTTATCAAAGGTCAACTCGGAGTATCATGATTTTTTTAATGACTCAGCAGGACTCTTGACAAGAATGATTGCATCTAATGATCTTGTGTGAACTGATGACACAACAGGAACAAAGAAGCATGGTAAAGAATCAGAAATTACTAAAAGCAATAAAATGCAGGAAGTTGTGGAGAGCTATGATCAGTCATGTCTTGAAAGATCATGACACACAAAAGAAAAAGATGACAGGACATTGACAAAGAGTAATGATATAGATTCAGAAATTACTAAAAGCAATAAAATGCAGGAAGTTGTGGAGAGCTATGATCAGTCATGTCTTGAAAGATCATGACACACAAAAGAAAAAGATGACAGGACATTGACAAAGAGTAATGATATAGATTCAGAAATTACTAAAAGCAATAAAATGCAGGAAGTTGTGGAGAGCTATGATCAGTCATGTCTTGAAAGATCATGACACACAAAAGAAAAAGATGACAGGACATTGACAAAGAGTAATGATATAGATTCAGAAATTACTAAAAGCAATAAAATGCAGGAAGTTGTGGAGAGCTATGATCAGTCATGTCTTGAAAGATCATGACACACAAAAGAAAAAGATGACAGGACATTGACAAAGAGTAATGATATAGATTCAGAAATTACTAAAAGCAATAAAATGCAGGAAGTTGTGAGAGTCCTGATGAGTGATTAAAAAAAAAAATGACAAAACTCTTGAGTTAACATTTGATAAGTTGAATTTTTTTACTTCTATTTCAGTCTTATATTAAGCACTTTATTAGCAGAAATTCTGTTTTCTTACTTATCATAAAATGCAGATTGTGTGTGTGTGTGTGTGTGTGTGTGTGTGTGCATGTGTACGTTTATATATTGGATTGGATTTCCTACATTTTTCAACCAATTTTAACAAAACTTCACAGGACTATGTAAAATTACCTTGCGGTGGTTCTGACATTGTTTTTCCAATTTCTGTCGCAAAAATTGGAAAAACAATTGTTTTTACACAAAATCAATTTGAAAACACGATTAAGAGACATCACAAGAATGAAAGGGGGACAACTCATATCAAGTTATACTTATTATAAAACCCAGTTTGTTTGTTTTTGTGTGTGTGTGTGTGTTCATTTATATATGTGATCGGATTTCCTACATTTTTCAACCGATTTCAACAAAACTTCGCTTTTTATTGGCAGGTAGTGTTTCTTATTGTCTTGCACACTTTTTTTCTTTATTTTTACATTCAGAATGCTTTAAAAATTCCATTTACAAGACAATTGTTTATAATAAAATTCTACTCAATCGATAGACTCATAACGATTGAAAACAATGTTTTTGTTTGAGTTTGACCAATTCATAAAAAAACAAAAAAACAAAAAAAAAAAACTAATTAAGACATGCGTGTCTGTCAACCTTAAACAATAATCTTTGTCAATTTTATTTTTCAGTCTTTATGATGGTCGATACTTGATCTATCTCTTACTGTTACATCCCCGGGCAATGCCGGGCTCTCCTGCTAGTATTTGATATATGTTAAATTATACAGTTTTGCATATATTATTTCCTAGTATTAATACTTAATATATATATATATATATATATATATATAAACATTTTTAAAGATACAAATATTTAAGTAAATGCTCTGTTTTATAATAAATAGTATTTATAACATTTACCGGCCCGAATGTCAGAAATTTCGGAGGACGAATATTTTCTATGAAAATTTCTCCGACATTCAGGCCAGTAAATGTTATAAATACTGTTTATTATAAAACAAAGCATTTACTTAAATATTTGTATCTATAAAAAGAATGTATAAACATAAAAATGTCTTAAAACAATTGTCGGACTTTGTCCATTTGATAATATATATATATATATATATATATATATATATATATATATATATATAAGTTAAGTTATAAGGAACTTGGTAAACCGAATTGGTAAATCCAAAAAGGATGAAATCCTGAGAGCTCAATGTTAGGACAGAGCTAATATGTAATGAAAAACAAACCACTTTAATGTACCATTACGATAATTTATTTCACCTAAATCCTTTTTTAAGGATTCAGGATCATCAGGTAAATCTTCCAACAACAAATTGAGAAAAAAAAATTCGTTGTTGGAAGATTTACCTGATGATCCTGAATCCTTAAAAAAGGATTTAGGTGAAATAAATTATCGTAATGGTACATTAAAGTGGTTTGTTTTTCATTACATTTATATATATATATATATATATATATATATATATATATATATAGTGCAATGACTAAATTGTGGCCATTTCATATTTTTAATTTTGTGCATGTGCATTGTTTGTTGATTGCACAGTATAGTAGGGTCAGTTGGGTACTATCTGGGAGAAAAAGAGTATCATGACACTATTCACTGCCAGAAATTTGGAAATGACATGTCATACTGCTTGGCATCCGCACTGGAATCTCCAATATGAATGTTTGGGTGCCACTCTGAGGACAGTTCCGAAGAAGCTTTAAGAAGGTACCTGAATATAAAAAATTTTTTTTTTGTAAATTTTACGTCTGATTAACCTAGCCGCTCCCACTTCAATGTCACATTTGGCCACATTCATGATACATTTGTTGCTGCCATATTCTTCACAATCGTCAATAATGCCATGCCTATGTGCTGTTTATTGTGGCATGAAAAAATAAGTCACCCACCGCAACCCTCTGACCATAAATTTCTATTTAGCGTAGGTCTAACATTTAATTGGTTAATCAAGACATACCCACAAGTATATTTTTTAATCTTAGCCTTAGGCCCCCTCCTCTACCACCTGTAACTTTCGGAAAATAGGTAAGAATATGCTTTTAAAATTTTGCTAAAAAAATCATTTTATCACCAGTTACCAACCATTGCCTGAGGAAGGACAATCATAGTATTGAAACATGAAAGCTTTTGTGCAGCAATTTAAAATGTTTTTATTATAATCTCTTATAATAAAAATATAATAATAATTGTAATGACAAAAGTACGTAGGTGTAGGCTTTAACAAAGCTTTATTCAACTGAGAATACAAGGTTCATGTATAGTGTCCTTTTATAGTCCCAGTAAACAAAAATAGCTCTCTCAAAGAGGAAAGTAACAAAACAAGGGGAGACTACTCTTGATTATTCATAACAATAATATTTACAAGGTTATAAAAATATGTGAACTAACTACAATGCAATATTTATTATTTAATATTTCATAAAGAAATATGAAAACAAATCTTTTTATTAAAAAATGTCAGAACTATAAAAGAAGAAAATTTAAACATGATTTTTCCAGACATTATACATTTTCTTCTCAAATTATTTTGTATCTTGGATCACTTCTTGTTTTAATTTTTCCCATTTTGGGAAAATGTACATCACACACTTTAGTCTAAATTTAATTTATCTTCCAATTCTCCCTGTTGCCCTTGCAGGGTAAGTCCCGATCTGGCATCCTGTCTGCAGTCACTATCTCACAAACATGCTGTGGTTTCCCTCTGTCTTTTCTACAAGTATTTTCACGGCAACTGCTCAAACGAGCTACTTTCACTTGTTCCCAAACTGCATGAATTTAAGCATGCTACTAGGTTGGCATCTCGGTCCCACCCTTTTACTGTCAAAATGACTAAATGTAGCCATCTCTTCTACTCCAACAGCTTCTTATCTCACACCTCCCATCAGTGGAACTCCCTATCACTTGCTTCCCTGATAGCTATAATCTTCAAATATTCAAATGTAATGTCAATCGACATCTTCTGATGCCTTGACCTTGGTCCAGTCCTTCTCTTTATCCTTTTCCCAAACTCCTCTTTACTCTTACTCTCTGTAACCCCTTGCATGCTAGTGGTACTCCTACCTTTCTTGGGGTGATTTGCATAAAAAAAAACAAAAAAAAAAAAAACAGTTCATCAATACCATAACACAGACCCTGACATCTGGCACTATCAGTCAAAGGGGGATAATTCTAGACAGCAAAATTTTATAGACAAAAAAACTTATCACTAGTGTATTATTTCAGTAGGACAATATTGGTGCCATGGAAAGGGAAGACTTATTGCTTGGACAACCACTAATCTCTCTCTCATAAAATCCTGCCCAGGCATGTGCCCTGGAGAGGACACTCCAGTTTTGCCTCACCACAACAGCAAAACATGGGAAACAACAGTCTACTGATGGGCGGATTCCAAAGGTCCTTCTGTACGGGGAACTGGACATTAGCAAGAGGGCATGGGGGCAACCACTTCTTTGCTTCAAGGACATCTGCAAAAGGGACATGGGAGCAATGGACATGGACATCAAAAGATGGGAAGACATTGCCAATGACCACTGGAGATGCAAATTACATCAAGCACTGGATTCAGAGAAGAAATGGAGCCTTGCCACCAGAGAGAAGCATACTCGAAGAAAAGAAATCAACATAGTAACATTAGGGGAGGTGAGTGTTTCCTGTCACTCATGTGTGGGCCTGTACATCCATAACAGATGTTGCACCACCATCAGCAGCTGAGTCATAACTCTTTGAGTACAGATCCACTGTCGAGTCTCTCAAGACTGACATAACATCATAGTACGGTATCACAAAAAAAATGAAAATGTGTTCATTATTTAACAATTTATCATAATTGCTATATTAGAATGTATACAAACAAAATTAGTTCACAACACACACGCGATACCTTGATTAGGACACCCACCGAAAAGAAGGTTTGATTTTATTTAGATGTCAAGTGCTTCATGCTTTTATTGCTGATGGATGAAGTCAAGACTTCATCGTGACATCCACTTGCCCAAAAGAGAACATCAGAAATTAGAGATTCTTGATAAAAACAAAGAACAATCTGCAATGTTATCAGTTCTGACCTGGCATCTTAACTTCAGTCACTTTCATCCTGCACTAACGTAACTTCCCTGTGACTTTTCTATTAATATTTTCATAGTAATTGTTCTGATGAGCTTTCCTCTTTGGTACCTTGACTTTACAAATATAAGCACAGTACTAGATTGGCAGCTAGGTCTCATTATTTTACAGTTGAAATGGCTAGATGTAACCTTAAGTTCTATGCCAACAGTTTCTTCTCTCATACTTCTCACTTGTAGAAATCTCTTCAGACTTCTTGCTTTCCAGTCAACTTTGATCTTCAGAAATTTAAATGCAATATCAATCTTCATAATGTTTATTTTTTTCATTTTTAGATACGCAGTATCGCTTGCATCTTAGTGGCTTTATTGCCGTGCTTGGGGTGAAATGATTGAAGGAAAAAAAAAAACTATAAAAATGCATATGATATTAGTAATCAAAAAATTAAACAAAATTAAATTTCATGAATTAAAACATGAATTTTCAATATTTCATTAACAACCAAACATAATGAAAAAAAAAAAAAAAAATGAATTCAATGCCCAACCAACTGCTTGCAAAATGAGAGAAATATTTGGCAAATAAAATTGTAAAACATTAATAAAAAAAAAAAAAAACAACTGTCAAAAGCAAAACTGGTGAAATCAAGTTCAACTCCAGACTGAAAATGATATAATGAAACATATTACAGTTAATGAGGGAATTAAACAGGAGATAACTGATAACTGACATCCATTAGACATGGCACGTGGAACTAGAACAGTCTACCCCAGTGAGCAAAATAAAGGGTTCAGTTCGACATTCCAACCACCTGAAGAAGACTGAAGCGTACAACGTCCGAAACGTTGTGATAAATATGGCAACAAAGATGAGGACAATAGTCCAAATAATCTAAATAGTGTATATTACAGTTAACTCTACATCATAACAATACCTGGAAAAAATAAAATTAACTGCTTATTGAAATAAATATTTAGGAATTCAATTGAAATTGGAAAGCTGAGTTAAATAACATATTTAGTGCAAATACCCTTGAGAAAGGTATGAATCCATCACT
This sequence comes from Acanthosepion lycidas, assembly GCA_963932145.1. Classification (NCBI taxonomy): domain Eukaryota; kingdom Metazoa; phylum Mollusca; class Cephalopoda; order Sepiida; family Sepiidae; genus Acanthosepion; species Acanthosepion lycidas. The sequence goes on along the minus strand of OZ010608.1, from coordinate 28,010,544 downwards.
CCTCCCCCCAGTTATGGGTTAAATAGGAGGACAGACTGTCTCCTATAGCGTTGGTTAACAACCAGTCTACAGCAGAATTAAACAGCAGCCTACTGTGGGAAAATCTTCTGACTAGTCAATCATGAATTGAAAGAAACATAATTGCCCAAGCATGTATCATGTATGGGACTTAACTCACTGAGGTAAAGGGCATGTGTGAGTGAACCAACAGTTAAAAGCATAGAAAAGAAAAAAAGAATCCACAAGAAGAGTTCAGATCCTGACTTTGCATTCACTTTACACTAATGCCTCTAGAAAAAGACATGAATCAATCCCTTCTACACTTGCTCACTAGTTATTGGTTATATAGCTTGACAGACTAGGCTTTCTAGATTTGGTTGGCAACCAGTCTAAGAGAAAGACAACACCAAACTCAAAAACTGAAGGCAACAGGAAATCACCCCACCATCTTTCTAAAAAAATAATCATAACAACATAGTTTGTAGACATTATTTTAGGAAAAAAAAAAAAAAAAGGGAAGCTATAGAGAGTCATCATCTACATTGTAAACGGACATGACACTTGAAGAGAGAGATGTAGCAGAGAATGATTATTAGTATGATATTCTTGTAAGCTATTACTAGTGAATCCATTCCATATTTGGTATCTGGCAGCAAGGCCTCTGATCAGATGATTGAAGATTTTAAAGACCATGAACCATTTCTTTCTTCATTGCTGTTGTTACCAGTTCCACCATGACCCAGGGTGGTAGCAACTGTTAGGGCCCCAGCTATGGGAAAATAGTGACCCCCCCCCAACAAAACACTATGAAAGTATAAAAATATATTTTTATAGTAATAATACCAGCAATGGATTTTTATATAAAAAAATACCAACAATACATATTTGTAGTGAAATTACCAACAATAACTATTTATAGTGCAATGACTGATAGTACATTTTATCTGTTGTTGAAGCCATACAATTGTTTTCAAAATATTTAAATTTTGTCATTAAATAACCCATAGAGGTTGATATACTGCTAAACAAAATCAACTAACCAAAATGAAATATAACTTTAACAAAGCTACAACATAAAGCACACATATCACCACCTCAAGTAATTATGTCCACACAAATGCACAAAAGCTGCGCATCACCTACCATGTACTCTATTGTGAAAGCAGAATTGCATATGTTATTACTTTAAAGCTTCCAAGAAAATTACATTTTGGCATCAAATGATCCATAAGGAGTAGATATGCCATTAAACAAATACAAATCTATATTTGGTGTTCATGACTGTAGCTGTGTGTCGAAGTCAGATAAAACCAAATACCTTTTCAGAGTCGGGTTTGTGGTGAACATCTTATTAATAAAACAGTCATTCTTATTATCGGATTAACATTTTGAAAATATCTTCTGCTAATCACACAACATGATTATTCACAGAGTGTCATTTGCAAGTTACTAATTCTGTGTAAGAGAAATTAACAGTGAATACAAATTGGAAAAAAAATAATCAAGTCTTCTTCATGTTTTTCTATTTCCTCAATTTTATAAACTTAGTCAAGGGTGACGTGATATGCAATATGACAACAATTCAGTTTTTATGCAGACAATAGAAAAAATGTTAAAAATAACAGATAAAAAAAATAATGCTACTTACTCAAACACTTCCAATGGTACTTGGACATCGTTCATGTGAGTTTTTAATTTGTCAATCTCTTGCATTCCAACCACCATGGAATGGCTGAAAAATAATTCAAGCATTTCACATTTTAAAAATTACAAATTTTTTTTATTTTTAAGCATTTCACCCCAAGCAAGGTGGGAAAGCACTAGGTTACAAAGGGTTACAAAGAGTTGGAGCGAGAGCAATAGGAGTGATAGAGGAAGGATTAAGAGAAGGATAGGGCATAGATCAAGGCATCTAGAGACATTGATTGACATTACATTTGAATAGTTGGAGATTATAGCTATCAGGGAAACAAGAAAAGGGGAGGGACTTCCACAGGCGAGAAGTGTGGGACATGAAGCTATTGGAGTAGAAGAGATGGCTACATTTAAGTTTCAACAATGAAAGGGTGAGAACGAGATGGCAGCCTAGTTGAATGCAATAATCACAATTTAAAATCAGTAAATTTTAACTGGTGTTATTTTAAAGGTTGTTTTCTCTTTTCCTTAAATATTTCATCCTCTTAAATAACACTAAAAGTTTGTTAAACTGAAGGAATTCACTAATGCAGACTAGTGATTAAAAATTTACCACTGTATGTGAATAAGTAACTAGTGTATCCATGGCATCAAAAATGATAGCAATTGCTAAAAAGATTTAATATTGAGAATTCACAACTAAAATAGAGGCCAATGACTCATTTAATCAATCTGTTCCCTTTATATATTTTTTGACATTCAATGGTAGCTATGATTTGTTGATTATGCCTGGTATTATAGAAATTGCTTTTTGCTCAATATCTTTTCCAGTTAAAAATTTTATGTGTTTAATATAACAGTGAAATGGAAATATACCTCTCAATAAAAAGATTAGAAACAGAACGACAAAGATGGCAATGACAAAGCCTATTTCAAGACCAAGTTGATGCAAGATGCTTACTTAATAGACAAAGGTATCTGAACGCCTTACATGAAAGGCTTGAACAAATCAGACTGTATCTCTCAAGGACATATGGCACAGTGGATAAAGTCGTTGGTTAGATCCAGTGACAGGACCCAAAGGGTGTGAGTTCAATACCTGGTTAAGGCAGTGGAGAACTTTCAGAGGGAAATTAACAGGAGATAGCTGACATCCATTAAACATAGCACGTGGAACTAGAACAGTCTACCCCAGTCAGCAAAATAAAGGTTGTTGGTTGGGTTTTATGGCATATCAACCACTGTGGGTCATTTAATGCCAAATTAAGGTATATATATATATATATATATATATATATATATATATATATATATATATATATATATACATATACCTATACATATATTAAATATACAGTACTATTAAACATAGTTGGCAACATTATTTTTTCCAAAAAACGTATAGCTGGCAACATTATTTTTCTGAAAACATTATCTGAAGCCTTGTTGTTGGACGTAGTTTATCGTCATACCCAGGACGCGCAAAATAAAGGGTTCAGTTTGACATTCCAACCACCTGAAGAAGGCCGGAGCATACAATGGCCGAAATGTTGTAATAAATATGGCGACAAAGATGAGGACAATAGTCCAAATAATGTAAATAGTGTAAATAAGACTGCAATCTAAGAAATGTAGGAGTAGAGGAACTGATTAATTAAATGCTTTATTTTTCTCGGGAATTAATTTTATTTCAATAAAGATAAATTTTTTTATTTGCATAGATTATTAAAATGATTAAGGAATAATTATTGATATGTTTATTAAATTATGTTGATTTTCCTCCCTTTCCACTACAGCTGGAACAGGAAATATATAAGTAAATACACATTGATAATTATTTTATTGTTTTGAAGATTTTTTTTTTTAAATCTGGATTAAGTTAAAAAATAATTCAATTGTAAATTGGTATTAGTATTTTATTTGGCTATTTATTATTATATTATTTAACCAACTCTTGTGGTGCACGGTTACAGCATTAGTACCAGAACAGAGTTTTTAAACACCCCCATTGTAATTTGATAATTTTGCTTGATCCTTAGTTAGCATATACATTACACCCTACCAATACCTAATAAATAACACCCTGCCGATAGCACATAAATAATAGACTGTTATGTTTTGGTGAGAAGAAAGATGATAATGACATCAGTAATGCTTTCTTTTGGTTTCATTGATAAAAAGAAAGGGGAGGTAATGATGCTCTCAAAAACTTATCAATTTTAAATCTTTTCATTTGTACTGTTTTACTTCTTTAAATAAAGATGAGCACAACAATTTGAACAAAGTAAATAGTGTAAATATAGACAGAGATGCTTCTACAGTTGTTTGGCTACTTATACCGAATGAATGAGGATGAAATATTTAAAAATACTGCAGAGTGCTAAAAGTTAAAAGTTATCTGCACTTGTTTTTATTTACAAATGTCAAATTTGAAACTGGGCCCATGTCATTTAAAACTGCATACAGCTGGTGTTCTTTCTCCCTCAGTTGAAACCACTTTTCAAAAACCTTCTATTGAAAAATGAATAAAATCTGGTTTGTTAGGATTTCAATTATAGGAGGTCTGACTAAAAACTAACAGGACTGATACCACAAACATTTTATTTCAATTCCGAACAACAAACTACAAGGTTTCCCCTTCAAAGTAATCCCCTACCCCAAGTCTAATGCACTTTTTCATCCTTCTCTACAATGCTTTTATGCGCTGCTGGAAGGATTTTTCTTGGATCCCCCTCAGCTCCGTCATTACAGCCCTCTTGATGGGCTCCACACCTTCAAAACGATGAACCTCTTTAGCTTGTGGAAAAGAAAAATGTCATACAGAGCAAGATCAAGTGAATAGTGGGGTTGTTCCAGTCCAGCAATGTTCTTATTGGGCAGGAACTATCGGATTCTCAGGGTGTTGTGAGCAGGTGCATTGTGATAGTGAAGCAGCCATGATTTTTCATGCCACAACTCTCCTCTCTTCTTGTGCACTGAGCAAAGCAGATGCTGCAGGATCTCTTTGTAGACTTGCTGATTGATTGTCTGGCCATGTGGCAAGAACTCACTGCAAACATCAAAGAACAGATAAATCCCTTTTCAAACAGACCTTGTATATGTACATCAACAATATCTGTCTCTATTTCTGAGATGAGGTATTATGTACACTATTTATATTATTCATACTATTGTCCTCATCTTTGTCGCTATATTTATTACAACACTTCGACTGTTGTACGCTATAGTCTTCTTCAGTTGGTTGGAATGACACATGGCACAGTGGATAAAGGCATTGGTTAGATCCAGTGACAGGACCCAAAGAGTGTGAGTTCAATACCCAGTTAAGGCAGTGGAGAACTTTCAGAGGAGAATTAACAGGATGTAACTAATAACTGACGCCCATTAAAACATGGCACGTGGAACTAGTACAGTCTACCCCAGTCAACGAAATAAAGGGTTCAGTTCAACATTCCAACAACCTGAAGAAGGCCAGAGCATACAATGGCCAGAGCGTACAACAGCTGAAATGTTGTAATAAATATGGCGACAAAGATAAGGAGAATAGTCCGAAAAATGTAAATAGTGTACATCAACAAGTTAGGTTGATTGTTTTTATGACATGTCAACCCTTGTCAGATTATTTAATGTCAAATGTCTGTTGGGGTACCCAGTGAGGATTGCAGTCGCTACTAGGATGTAATAGTCATCATTATCAGAATTTTATGAGCGGGGGGTTCAAACCACCCTTACTCAGTTAAGGTCACCGAGTCCTGACCAGGACCAGTATTTTACTAATCTGGGCCAACTTAGGTATTACTATTCTCAGATTCTGTAACAATTTTTCTATATAACTATTCTCTTTAACTGAAGCTGGAGTGTATAGATTCCCAATCTGCAACACAATGGTCAAGACAAATATAAAAGAAAGTGGGGAGGGACATGTACTACCAATTGTTAACTTGATGATAAACATTTGTTTTGTAAATCTTTATAAAAAGTTTCTTTCTTTCCATTTCCAAATTTAAAATGTGTGTTCAGAAAATGAGGTTAAGGAATAATGTAATAATTCAGTCGATTCGGACGCTAAACTGAAAGATATTTCTATATCTATTATGTAAAACTAAAAGTAAACCGAAACGTAAAAAGAATCTATCTAAATAAAAAAAAAAAAAAAGAAAAATTGGAATATCACAACTTAGAATTTTAAGCAGTGAAATTGTGGAAAGAAAAAGGCAGAGAGAAAACACGAAGTGAAAATAAAGAAAAAGTTCACTTTCTCAATCAATAATATGGCCACGTCATTGTAAAATCTGTAATTAGTGCAATAAATAACCACATAGGAAAAAAAAAATCTATTTTTCTGGGACCTGGTCCGGCATTCAAGTTCATAGATTACAAACCAAAATTATTCAGCAGCTATTTGTTTACAGAGACTGAAGGCGCATGTAGGTAATAAGTACTTTTTAGAAATAATGTTTAGAATCAAAGTACACACACGATTTCAATTTGAATTCAAATTTGCAACATGTAATAAACAAACTAAATTGTAAAATACAACTTTTATTTTTATGTCTCTTTTTTTTTTTTGTCACACAAGTTCTGTTCCTCAAGAGATGGTGACTATTGAAATTCAACAAGGTAATTTTTTTCCCTACAAGTTCAATGAGACTCAAGTCACATTTTTTTAAAATCAATTTCCTTTCCTGAAAAACGTAATTTTTTACGACGATTATTACGGTTTTTTTATACAAAAAAAAAATCTAATATAAAAATGTGATTTCAGACTACAATTTAAAAAGCAGTCTTTATTTTCATATCCCCATATTTAGACATTTAAAAATTAAAATTAAATATTTTTGCAAGAATGACAGTTCTAAGTGGGAATCTTCAATGCTAAATCACAATTCTAACCAAAGTTTGTTTATCTGACTCTTAGGAACAAAAATATCATACGGTCTGCTTTTTTTAGGACAAAAAAAAAAAAAAATGTCAAAATTTCAGTTTGCTGGGTAGAAAAATAATAAAATAATATGATATTTTATTAATCAATTTTTATTTTTTAAAATGCCATTTTTAGTTTATTAATAAAATTAAAATATTATTATTTTAAGTTTAAGTTTATAATTATTAATTTTAAAAAATAATTTATTTTTGTCAACATTTCTATTCGGGGTAACTTTTTCCATTTAATTTTGAAAAATTTAGAATGGAAAAAAATGGCATTTCCTAAAAACATTTTCTGAAAAATTCTTCAGTTATTTTCATGTTTAGTAGTTCAGATTACTAACAATTTAATTTTTAGGCAACAGTCATTCGTTTGAGCATGTTTTTTAGTTTTATAAACAGTCAGAGCAGGGAATAAACTTTTTCCTGAGCTTCGTGTTCCAAATTCACTGCATAAAGCTTTCATTCTCTGTCTATTTTAATTATTAATAAAACAGTTATTATGGAAGATGGAGAAACACGTTGCATTTAAAAAGAAAATAGGAGAAAAGAAATTAAAGTTACGATTTAATAGTTTGTAAGGAAATGTATTTTGTGTGTGGGGGGGTATGTTTTGAATATTTATTTTGAACAAGGATTTGGATTCGCATTGGCTTTTCTTTTTGAACGAATAGACTTCATTTCTTCTGAAAATTAACTTTTTAGAGAAGAGACTTCCACTTCAATATTGATAGTGTAACCCGGATATAAGAGAGATTTTCTCTGGTCCCAAATTAGAGCCATACTTAGCTAAACAAAATAGACAAAACCCGGATATAAGAGACTTCACCGGTCCCGACAACTCTCTTATATCCGGGTTACACTGTAGTAAAAATTAATAACCCAGCTGATTTTATTCAACTAGCAAGTCTTTCTTGAATTTAAGTTTTTTTTTTAAACAAGACAAAGTACTTTTGTTTTTAGTTTAAACCAACCAAAACTTATTTTATATTTTTCTTGTAATGTAAGTGTCTTATTTTCTGAACTTAAATGAATGCAAAATAAAAAAACTTTTAGAGAGAGTTTTTAACATTTATGAGTCCAGTAAAAAAAGAAGACACTTCTTCACTTGTACGTACCTCCATTAATTCGGTACAAATTTTCGATACAAGGTTATAAAAAAGTGTTTCTAGCAGAGCTAGTTGTTAGTCTTGTTTAATGAAACATACAGAAGGATTCAATGCACAATCACAAAGTACGGTAACCCCTCAAAAGAATAAAAAGCGGTAAAGTTGCATCTTCTTTAACTTCTTAAAAGCACAATTAGTGATATTAAAAAAAAAATCAAACTTATTATTTTCGGAGACAAAAAAAAAATGCAACTTAATTATTTTTCTTCTTTAAATTACATTTATTCGCATGAAAATTTGGCATTATGATTAAAAAATGTATTATTGCAAATTGCCCCCTCCACATACACACCGTACGTAGTGTAGTAAACTTAAATTAGCCCCGACTTTCAAAATTTATTTAAAAAAGATATTCTAAAAACAACAAATTACTAAAAACGTGCTTTATTATACAATAACATTTACATAAAATTAAAAAAAAAAAAAAAAGTTTCTTCAGTTTTTAAATAAAGAAATTAAATGAACCTCCAGAAGTATAACACTTAAAACAACTATAAACGAGCCTTATTAAAATTACCATGACAATTTAACAGTTCTAACTTCGGTAAAAAACATTTATCATTTTTTTTTTAACTGAACATTTTATTTAGTTGATAAAACATTTTTAACCAAGTTAATTTCTGGCTCTTCCAGATTAATACTCAACAACACCTGCACCAAGAGATAACAAGAAGAAGTTGAAAAATACACTTTTTTTGTATAGCTTTTGATATGATAAAAGCAGGAGTAATTTCTATACTTCTTGATAATGATGTATTCTGGTAAGTTTGAATATATTTTAAATGCATGATATTTTTTCTACTCAACGTTCAGTTTTGAATTTTAAAATTTTGAATACAGGTTTCTGTTTTACAAATACTTTTTTTTTTTTGGCCTAAAAATTTTTTTAATGAATAAAAGTAAAACTTGCTTATCTTTTTTTAAGGGAACTGCTTATCTAAAAATAAAATTAAAAACATTTTTATTTATAATCTCTAAATACTTAAATGTTGTATCATCTGATCCCTATCAGAAGTTCAAATATATGGTTTTTAAAAATTTATTTTAATTCATTAAATTCTTGACATTATTTTTACCAGAAAGATCTAAAATTAGGTAAACTTTTTTTTTTTTTTAAGAATATATAATGAAATATATATTTTAATTTCATTAATGATTCTAAATAAACACTTGTAGTAGTAAAAACTTTGTATTAATGATGATTCCTAATCTAATCTGAAATCGAAATGGTAATTTCAAAAAATTAGAAACTTTTGTTCGAATAGTTGTCAGAAAGAATTAATCCATCGTTTTTTGTTTTTTTTTGTTTTTTTTTTATTTATTTGGATAAGAATTTTACAGGGTAAATGAGTAATATTTAGGAAATTCTATCAATGAAATTAATATTTAAACTAAATGTTACACCAAAAATTTAAATGCAACGTCAATCATCATCTTCTGTCTCCTTGGATTCTGATCTTTTATTGGCCCTCTCAGTTTCTTTGAGTCTCGCTACGGTTAACCCCTTGAATCCTCGTGGTTTTTATTGCCTTTTTTGGGGTAAAAATAAAATGATTTAAATTAAAATCCTTCTCTGAATGTATTTCTAGCCCAACAAGCCTACATTATATAATTTTCCATATTTTTTTTCTGCATATATTTGAACAGCTCCTATTTCAATTTCATTTTTGGAAATTTATTTAAACTTTCTTTGCCAAAATTAATTCACAATCCATACAACGAAGGAACAAGTTTTTTTTTTTTTTTTTTTGAATAGATGTGAGTTCTTATGTTTTCCGACAGGGAGACTGCATGTAAAGTTCAAAAATGCTAATGCTTGTGATTTAAATTAAAATTCACATTTTAAAATTTTCAATTTTAATAATTTAATAGCAAACTAGTTTTTTGCAAGTTATGTGGATTTTAAAACGATATTGAAGTTAAGATCATTACTTTCTAAAACTTTATTTGCAAAACGATTATTTAGGAACCATAAAAGAATTCATATTTTTTAAATTCATATTTAGTTCAGTGCCTAATGAAATGACTGGCAAATGCCATCCACTTTGAAATTAATAATTTTTATACTGCAATTATTTAAAAAAAAAAAAAAAATGAAATTTGAATTTTATGAATCATTTTAAAAAAACATTTTCCCTCGTCGCTTCTGGGCCTTTTGATCGTGATGAAAACGTAGCTTCTAGTTACTCTTCATTTCAGGTGAGAGAAGGTGTCCGGTCCCGGGAATTCCATCCCCGTGGCAGCACCTTCTAAGAGAGGTGGGGTCTGTGGTGACAATGGTCACGGGGACTAGATCATTTTTGTTCTTGGCCCATATTCATGTACGTGGGGAGGTCAAGTAAAGATAACTTCTCCCTTTTTAGTTGTATGGTAATTTATAAAAAACGAGTATGTCGAGTGGCTTGAAAAGAAAACTACAGGCATCTAGATTTTGAAAATCTAAACAATCTTCCATAAAATAAAGCAAAAAGACATTTAAAAGGCCATTCATAGCGAAAGAAAAAAGAAATTTCATAAAAAACTTTTTCTTGAAATCATATTGGTAGCTGAAATGTTTAGAGTTTATCCTTCATGTTCACTCAATACAAGGCCTAAGGTCCAAACAAGGTAGAGGGTTACTGTGTGGAGTTGTATCAGCGAGCGTAAGAAAGGGCACGATATCAGAAAAAATACAGTTAAATAAATAACTAGATTTGAAAAGGTCAGGATTTTTTAATTAGCGAATAAAATTTTAGAGTTCAGGCGGGGACATTAGAATTGAAGTACACTTTAGTTTAGAGAAGGAACCGAAAACCCAATCCTAAACAGGAAACACCTAACTACTCCCATTCAAAAGATAGAAAGAGTGTGAACCGGACGATAGGCAAACCGGTTTACCAAAAAAAAACAAAATTGCGAAACAATGGTACAATGAGTTTGTACCAGGAACTTTTATGAAATAGGGGTGTGGGTGAAAATGTTCAATTCTAAAAGTCAGTTATCGAACTGGTATTTTTTTTATTTCTTAGACAAAGAAAAAATATATATCAAAGAGGAGTGTGTCCGCGTTACCCCCCCGCCACCACACACACAAACTTTTATTGATGTTGTCATTAATTGACTCAATGGTGGGATTGATTGATGATTGACTTTAATAACCTGGTTAAAACATTCCTTTTCAATAGTTTTTCTTTTTCCAACCTAACAGTTTCACCGAAAAGTTCCTAGTGCATACCGGCATCACTTTGCGGGGTGGGGCGATTTTTTTTTTTTTTTTTTTTTTTTACGAGGAAACGTATTTAAAAGAAAAAAAAAATATTTTTATAAACAAATAACTCCTCATCAAGAAAATTTAGTTTGTGATAATTATTCTTTTTTTGGGATTTTGATGGCGAGAATTCATTTTTTAACAGGTCGTTGGATAAACAGCAAAATCGTTGATCAATTTAAAAGTTGTTTTCATACAAATTTACTTTACAAATAGTGATTTAGCGCATCGAAACAGTTTTTCCTACCCACGATTTAAATTATTTTTCTTCACTAATTTAATTTTTTCCTTTATTTAACAAAATGTTCTGTTAGCAAAACATTTTTACTTTTTTATCAAACAGAAGGTTTCAACACCATTTTTTTACGTTTTCTTTTCTAATTCAAAATATCCGATTCTAAACTCAGAATTTTTGAACTTGTATTTTTTATTTCTTTTTTTACTAGAGAAAAGTCTTGTTTTTGTCGATGGAAATTTTTGCTAATCACTGTACTTAGAGATTTATTTTGTAATCACTAAGACATCGCAGTAACACTAACAATTCTTTCTAACAAAAATATATTACGTACTCTAATTTTCAATATTTTTTAATATTCAAATAAAAATAAAATTCTTAAAAAACTGGTAAACTGTGATATTTATTTTGGTTAGTCGTATAACAATCACTATTTGTGAAGATGATTTATAAATGTTAAAAGGTCTTAAAAATTCTAAATTTATTAATTACATCGAAAATTGAAGGATAAAAAAAATCTTTCGTTGCAAAAGCTAAAAAACAATTCAAAATCAAATCGACAGGAATGGTACATCAGCGACCATATTGTCAGAAATTTCTGCCGAATAGAAAAAGAAAATAATAAAATATCGCTTTTATGATACTTACAGTTTTTGATTTAATAGATTTTGCCCTTGTTGTTGGAAATCCGAAACTATAATACTAATCTGCCGTGTCGTTTCAATAAATGTTTCCAGTTGATGCTCTAATGACTCAAATCTTTCTGTTTTGTCCGCCATGTTTAGTTCTTGATTCCGGTGTGCATAGAAAAAGTTACCCTAAACATTATGATCAAATCAAAAAAAAATATGGAGAGAAAAAAACAAATGGCTAATAAATGAGATTAAACTTAAAATACTAGCTTCATCAGTGATTGATCACTTTATTTGAATAAAAAGATTCACTTTGAGCTTAAACTCCAACTACTAAATTACTAAACAGATTATTAGTTAATTAGCTTTTTTCTTCCGTTAGATTTTATTATAAAATTTTTATAACCTCATCTAAAAAAGAAAAAAATAATCATATACGAATTCTTCCTTTTCAAATTATCAAATCCTTCCTTTTCAACTTAAATATTCTATCGTTGATTTCTTTTTGCGAACAAAAACTCTAAGAATTTTTTTATTTTATTTTTCTAACAACTTGTTTGTATTGTAGTTGTACCCTTTAAAAATGTCACTGTGTTTTTTTTTATATAGATTTCCAATGTTGGAAACTGTTCCAGAAGCAAAATCAAAAGAATCTATCTATCTATCTATCTATCTATCTATCTATCTATCTATCTATCTATCTATCTATCTATCTATCTATCTATCTATATATATATATATATATATATATATATATATATATATATATAAAATAAATTTAAAAAAAAAAAAAATGGGTAGGGATGGTATCTGCATATTTTTTGACTTGAGTTATCTCCCCTCCGATTCGGTGTTACTGTAGTGTAATGGTGAACTGGGTGGGTGTTGTTTATGGAATTTTAGCAGCTCAGTTTAAAAAAAAAATAAAGTATGGCTACGGCCGATTGGAATCCTCTTGGAGATGTTTATTACAGGTAAATAATAGAATTATAAATAAAATCTTATCCGAAATAAGTTGTGCTTGAATATTTGACAAGTTCTTTATTTTGTGATCACAAACAAGGTTAAAAAAATCACGAGCTGGTTGCTTGTACTTCGATGCAGTTTTACTTTTTTATTGCTTTCTGTTTTCAGTTGATTATATCACGTAAATTATAGAAATAAAAAAAAAATCCCTCTTTGCTATGTAATTTATTGTTTTCAAAGCATTACTAACTTAAGTTTTCGATAAATAAACAAACCCGGATCTTATGTCAATTATTTGAAAACTCGATTTAAAATGGAAAATATAAAAAATGAAATTAAAACTATTCTCACTTTATATACAATAACATTTATTCATTCAATTAAATAATAGTACGTACTTTAATCTTATATCTGGTGCTCCATGAAATTGTTTCAAGAGTTTTTGTTTTTGACACTTGCAAAGAAGAGTCATTTGTTGAGCCTTTGTTTAAAATCAAATTCTACCTTTTCAACTGAAATATTCTAGAATCTATGGTTTATTTTTCTTTGTGAACGAAAACTCTAAGAAACTTTTTTATTTTTCTGACAACCTTCTTGCATCGTCCCCTTTAAAATTGTCACTGTGTGTGTGATTTTATGGATTTCCAATGTTGGAACTGTTCCAGAAACATTGGAATTGAGGTTGTATCAGTTGCATATCCAAGGAAAGGATGCGAATCTAAACGACGACATTGCTTGGATCTGCAAGGATACTAGGGAAGGTGCTGGTGATTTGAAAAGACTTCTTGTCAATCGGTCCTCAGCAATGAACAACATCACATATGTATTGTGAACAAGCAAATTTATGTATAATAATAAGAAAACCGAAACAATCTTTTTTAAAAAAAAAAACAAAACAAAAAAAAAACCTTTTCTTTTTTTTTTTTTTTTTTTGTGCATATGGGAAAATGAAATGCTTGCTCTCTCGTGATGTACTGGCTGAAACTGTTAATAATTAGTTCAAACATCAAATGGACTAAGTACTAATAAAGAAAATGGGGAAATTTCATAAGCCCCCAAGGAGCTTTCATTCCCTGTGGTGCAATTATCACCGTACTTTTTTTACAGAACAATTTGTTTAATTGTAATCTTTTATTGTAGAAATTTGGATATAGATTAATTAACTTAAGGTTAATAAAGCTTTCTTTTTTGAATTAACAGAAAATATTTACATATTTTTTAACGTATCTTTTTTTTTTCTCTCCAAAATGGAGTAAGAAGTTATTTAGCTTGTGTTACACTTACACAATTTTTTTCTCAATATTTAAAGACCTTTTTAAGTTTCTGTTTGATTTTGATTTTTAAAGTTTAAATTTATTAAATTTTATATAAAACTAATTTCAGGGTATGTGTTATTTATACAAAACTAGTGTATATACATAAGCTGTGTTAAAGGATATCATGTTTATACTCGAGTTCCATCCATTCCCAAGCTGCCCCATTTTATACAAATTAAATAGCCTGTATTCCAAAATCAAAAAAAATCTGAAAACTGAAGCACTTCAGGTCCCAAGAATTTCGGATAAAGGATTCTCGGCCTTTAATGAGAAAAACTTTGTAATATAAGTAATAACAGACACATTAAAAATAAATTACTGTACCTTGTTAATTTAATTGGTTGAGATAATGAGAAAGGATGTGTCTGGTGAACAATAGCAAGGGTATTGATATTTGGTTGGAAATTAGTGAGTTTTAGTCATTAGGTTGGTGCAAAAATAATGTCGTTTTTTGACGTTCAACTTTATGTGAGAAAACGACATTATTTTTGCACCAACCTAATACTATGATTTACTTATCTACACCAAGGTGTTACATATCAGCCACTTTAGGGGACCCTACCTCAGGACAAGAATGACGATTCACAATTTACAGATATTAAATTTCTTAGCCGTATCAATAAGCATTTCTCTGAACAAAACAAGTCTTAATTTCGATCAGTCTTATTAATTCCTAATTAAACAAAATAAAACTAATGAGGTCAAATATTTCATGCCATTTAGTGACAAAACTCGAGCCTCTCAAGGTAGTGGTTCACAGTAAAATGATAATGATGAATGAGGTGTGTGATATTAATGAGAGAGAAGGTAATACAAAAAGAAAATTATAAGGATAAGGAAAGATGACAATTGATCCTTGACTTGAGGTCGGGATTGAAGTGTTTAGGAAAGCACTCACACGGAAGTCTGTTCTACAAAATAGCAGTTCCTGGAGGAAAAGCTGTCTGAGTAGACTTTTCTTCATGCATTTGAAGCACAGATGAAATGTTTAACAAGATTCTATATTCTTTTCATGAGGACATTGTTTGTAATACATAGTTTACAGACATTGAAAGAAAAGGAAGCTGTGAAAAGCTATAACATAGATCCTGAAGGGACAGGTCTTGGCCACCAGAAATTTTTTTTTTTTTTTTTTCTTTTTTATAGTTTTTGGACTAAGTTCAAAAGTGATTGCATGCCTTTGTGGGTGATAAATTGTTTTCCACCCTACCACCACTTGCTCCACAGATGCAAATTTATTAGCTTATCACTATTTTCATAGCAGATGTTAAGGTTAGCTACATTGCTTGATTCTAGACTTGAAGAGGTCACAATTTTTTAATTAGCAAATAAAATTTCAGAGTCCAGGTGGAGACATTAGAGTTGAAATACACTTTAGAGAAGGAACCAAAAACCTAATCCTAAACAAGAAACAAGGGATATAATAAAGTTTATGACATAAACTTAACTACTCCCACTCAAAAGCTCGAGGAGGAGTGTGAACCAGACGATAGGCAAACCTGTTTACAAACAAAATTGCGAAACAATGGTACTACGAGTTTGTACCAGGGACTTTTATGAAATAGGGGTGTGGGTGAAAATGTACAATTCTCAAAATCAGTGATTGAACTAGTATTTTTTTTATTTCTGAAACGAAGAAAAAAATATATATGAAAGAGGATAAAGTGTGTCAGTGTTACCCCCACTATTTTTATTGATGTTTTCATAACATAATTGACTCAATGGTGGAATTCCTTGATAATTGACTTTAATAACCTAAAACTTTCATTTTCAATAATTTTTCTTTCTCTAACCTTCAATTTCATCGAACAGTTCCTAGTGCATACTGACATCACTTTATGGTGTGTGGTCGATTATATATTTTTTTTTTTTTTTTTTTAGAGGAAACGTATTTAACAGGACCGCCCATGTCATGTACACTGAATTAACTCATCCTCATTTTCTCCATATTCCATTAGTTAAGATGTTTGACTCTGACAGTTTCTTCTCAGAACTGTTGCGTTGTGGAACAGATTCCTGAGAAAATGCTTCCTTGATCATTACAATCTTGGCCTTTTCAAATCAACTATTATCTGTCCTATATATCCTCATAATATAAACCCATTGCTCCCTCTCTGTACTTGTTCTGGGTAAGACATTAAATTACATCCGCGTCCTGGGTCAGATGTTAAACTATGTGCTGTAGCAAGGCCTCTGATCTGGAGGTTTTGATGAGTGTGGAACCACCTCTTAATTGCTGGTGTTCCCAGGTTCACAATGAGCTGGGGTGGTAGCACCTGTTAGGGTCCCTGCTATGGGCCAATAGTTAACTATTACCAGCAATACTTTTTTATAAAAAACTATTACTAGTAATACACTTTTGAAGGAAATATATTACCAGAAACAGATTTTTAACAAAACAAAATATTGCCAGCAATAAAAAAATTTTTGTCAGCATTAAATAACCCATTGAGCTTGGTATGCCATAAAACAAAATAAACCAAACCAAACCCTCTCTGTACACCCTTACAACATAACCCTGGAGAACCTCTTTGTGGTATAATGGTTAGCAAGCTTGTCTTGCTAAAACAGTTACAACTGAATAGTGAGTTTGATCCTCACTAGGTACCCCATACATTCGGCTTTGTGCTAAGCTACACTTAGAAAATCATTACAACATGACCCAGTGCTTTGAATGGCTCTTGAACCCTATAGTAGGTGAACAGTAGTAAAATAATAATGTGTATAACCCAAATGGCAAGTTATTTTAGTGTATATGTTCAAGTAGTGGAGAGACAACAGAGATTGTACTCTTGCATACATTTTTGGTCATATATATATATATATATATATATATATATATATATATAAAATTTATTTTTATTTTCATTTTTTTTTTTTTTTTTTTTTTTTTTTTTAGCATTTCACCCCAAGCAAGGCAGGAGTGCCACTAGTACGCAAGGGTTTACAGAGAGTGGGAGCAAGAGTAAAGAGGCTTGATAGAGGAAAGGATGAAGAGAAGGACGGGGAATAGATCAAGGCATCTGGAGATGTCAATTGACATTGCATTTGAATATTTGGGGATTATAGCTATCAGGGAAGCAAGTAAGAGAAAGGGAGTTCCACACACAGGAAATGCAAGACATGAAGCTATTGGAGTAGAAGAGACAGCTAGATTTAACTGTTTCGACAGTGAAAGGGTAGGGCCAAGATACTAACCTAGTAGTGACAATGACAACTATATATTTTGTAGCACCCGTATCAGGAATCAAATTTGGTACCTTCCATCCACTAAAAATGACATTTAGCCATTATACTACAGACAGATGCAGCTTATTTTTGTAGATTTCTTCATATATCTAGATATCTATTTGCTTTCTTACAGTATGCACTTTTTAAAAAGAGTGCATCATTCGTATTGTTGAAGGTTGCCTGACTAATTATTTTTTGGCAAACCTGAACCTTCATGCCCATAATAAAATGGAGTGTCAAAAGGACAGTTTTTCTATTGACACTGCTATTCTCTTAACTACTTTCACTCCTCAGCAATGTTTATCATTTTAAAAAGCAGAGAATTAGAATTGTAAAAAACCCTAAAGTGAATTTATACACGAAAGGGAATTACATATGAATATTTACAAGAATAATTTTATATCTACAACATACTAAAAACTAATACAAAGTGATATTTATCATTTACCAATTTATAAAGAAATAAATGTGAATACAATTTTTTATTCATAAATTTATAAACATTTATTAAATTATTAGAATATGTAAACCAACTATAAGGAAATCCTTATTATTTACCATTTTATAAAATTTGAATTAATTGGTAATTTGCCAAAGTTTTGTCAACCTTTACAATAAATAACCTAATAATTAGCATAAATAAATGATCTATTTTGTCCTTAATTATCAAGGACATAAAATGTATTAGGTTGGTGCAAAAATAATGATGTAATAATGTCGTTTTTTGACGTATTTTTTAACATCAAAAAACAACATTATTACGTCATTATTTTTGCACCAACCTAATATAAATTAATTTTCATATGTTTAGATTTTATTACAATTTTAATTATCACTTTTTGAAACAATAAATATTGCCGAGGAGTGAAGGTAGTTAAAATAATAGCAGTGTCAATGGAAAAACCATCCTTTTGACACATAGTTTTTTTGCAGGCATGAAGGTCCAAATTTACTACGTTTTTAAAACTTTTTTTACACTTTGTCAGATTTCTTTAAAAAGTATATATTTTCAGTTAATTTTAAAATAAATTTAGTAATAATATATGTGCTTGTTATAGAATGCAATACCAGAATTAATTACAATCATAAGTTTTTAATTTCTATTTCATTAAAGGAAAACAGAAATTTATTCAATGGAATGGGCATCTGAGATACATATTGATCTCACCAAAAGCAAGATAGCAGTTGCACAATTTGCTGGACCGATAGGTAAGTACATTTTTAAAGTCATTTTTTTTTTTTTTTTTTTTTTTGGTTACTTTGCAGTGTAACACCAGCACTCAGATCACATTAAAAATTTCCAAAATACTTACATTTATGTGTAATTGTACATGCTCCATTCAAATCTGGCTTGATAAATTTGATAAAATCTACCGTTTTGGAGTTATTGATAGTGAAAGTTTGGATTCATTTGCGTCGTGGGCAGCCATTATAGGTGTTGTTTGTATACATTTGCTGCAGAATAGCTATCAGTGTAGGTATCATTGCTCAAACTGGGCGTGTCTATGTAAATAGTTCTTATGTGCAGTAATTGAGACAAATTTAGACAAGAAAGATTAGTTCCGAGCTTAGCTTTCTGTTGCCTTCTGCGTTTAGCTTTCTACAGCAAATATATGCAAACAACACAAGTAATGACAGTTCGCCAATGACGCGATTGAATCACAAATTTCACTCTCAATAACTCCAAAACAGTAGATTTTATCAAATTTATCAAGCCAGATTCAATTGGAAAATGTACAATTACACATAAATATAAATATTTTGGAAATTTTTAATGCGTACTGAGTGTGGGTGCTACACTGCAAATTAAATTGTCCTCATCTTTGTCGCCATATTTATTACAACATTTTCGCCGTTGTACGCTCCAGCCTTTTTCAGGTGGTTGGAATATCGAACTGAACTCTTTATTTCACTCACTGGGGTAGACTGTTCCAGTTCTACGTGCCATGTCTAATAGATGTCAGTTGTCAGTTAATTCCCCTCTCCAATTCTCCACTGCCTTAACCGGGTATTGAACTCACATTCTTTGGGTCCTGTCACTGGATCTAACACCTTTATCCACTGTGCCATGTGTCCTTGAGGCATTGGTTAGATCCAGTGACAGGACCCAAAGAGTGTGAGTTCAATACTGGTTAAGGCAGTGGAGAACTTGGAGAGGGGAATTAACAGGAAATAGCTGACATCCATTAGACATGGCACGTGGAACTAGAACAGTCTACCCCAGTGAGCGAAATAAAGGGTTCAGTTTGACATTCCAACCACTTGAAGAAGGCTGGAGCGTACAACAGCCAAAACGTAATAAATATGGTAACAAAGATGAGGACAATAGTCCGAATAATGTAAATAGTGTACATAATACCTCATCTCAGAAATATAGACAGATACTGAAAGGCCGAAACGTTGTAATAAATATGGCAACAAGGATGAGGACAATAGTCCGAATAATGTAAATAGTGTACATAATACCTCATCTCAGAAATATAGACACATATTGAAAGGCCGAAACGTTGTAATAAATATGACGACAAAGATGAGGACAATAGTCCAAATAATGTAAATAGTGTACATAATACCTCATCTCAGAAATATAGACAAATACTGACTTATGGGTTGACTCAAGTTGCTGATACTGAAAGATTTGAACCACTGAAGTTGAAAAAAATATGTACCAGACCCAAAACAGTAGATAAACAGTAATCCTTCACTTAAACAGCATAAAATAAAATGTCATTTGTATCTTTAAATGCTTTATTTAATCATGGATATCACTGTGGCCAATGGTGCACTGGCCATTATGTAGTCTGCAGTTCTGAGCAGGGTTTGGGAAAGTGTTTCTTAGTTGAGTTGCTGTATTGGAAAGTTGAGACACTGAAAGAGGTGATTGTGTGGTATATTCTGCCTGTAAGCTATATTGTTTCAGATGGCTGGCCTGCTTATGCTGGAATTGAGGAAATCCACTGCAGGATATAATCTTATGGCGTAGTTATTCATCAGCAGCATTTTGTGAATTCTTCCATACAAGAACAATCGTGTGTTTTCGGCATTTATTTGTTCTGTTGTCCACCATTACCCGTTGTAATAATGTTTAATTGTAAGAAATGTATATACCTTTGTGCTATTGATTTTACACGATTTAGGGAATAGCAGTTTATTATACCCTGCTTAAGTTCAGGAAATACATTATCCAGAAGGCCATGGAAGCCAATGAAATCATGTACAAGTATCACCTGATCCAAAATTGTTTCCTACCATCTTGTCTGCCAATTGCAGGCAAAAATTGGTCTTGCAAAAGAACCCATAGACTGCACCAATCACATGAGGATCGTGATGTAATCCTTATCAGTCATGTCGTTGGGCATGACGTTAAACTGCATTCACATCCTGGGCACAAAGTTAAACTGCAATCATGGGTTTTTTTTCACAGAACAAGTTCACCTGTGTTCTCGGTAGGACATTAAACTATTAGGTTGGTGCAAAAATAATGACGTAATAGTCGTTTTTTGACATGAAAAAATACGTCAAAAAACGACATTATTACGTCATTATTTTTGCACCAACCTAATACTACCAGGTGTAGTATAGGAAGCAAGATGGATTAGAAACTAATTATTTGTATAAGAAAAACTTCACCTACATGCCATCAGCTTATACGATAAGCCTACAACCTATCTGTTTATACCTAGGATGGTGCTTTCAAGAAAAATAATATAGTTTTCCCATACAATCTATTAAAAAAAAAAAAAAAAAAATACACGTATTAAACTAGTAACAAAAATCATAATCCACAAAATGCTATGCCTAAAATACCTGTTCATACAAAAATAAAATTGCAATATATAAAGCACACATTTAGGAAAACCAATTCCCAAAAACTACAAAATCCCCCTCAATGGGGCTGCCTATTTGCTCTGGGTGGTAACCCATGACCCCCAGGGACAGCATCCTGATGACTGAGTTAGTCCTGACCTGGTATAAAATAGCCAGGAATTTTCACACGTCACTTCAGTCCCAACCTGGTATGGATTGGTGGATGGGACAGCCCAATCCAATCCAATTGGCTTGTCACATAGTGACAAGGAGTAGTTGTGATGAGAAGTGAATCCTTACACCATACTATACTTGGGTAAGTATGGTGGGGGAATGCGGGTGCTAGCAGTCACTTTCAGCATGACGATACTGTCTGTCTAGCCCTGGCGGATCATGGCAAATGGGGTTAGTCTCCTCCTTAAGAAGGAATTCTTATGTAGATGGGGAGCACAGATGGTGAATGCAAAAACAAAATTATATGACTAACTCTTATAAATGCTCCAAGTGGCGGTACGAAAATCTCTGAAACGGAAAGTGACAATGAAATATCAGAAAAAAAAACAATTTCCAATTTTCATTAGTGAGTGAAATAACAAAAGTGTCATATCAACCATGATAGAACCAAAATCAGTTAAAAAAAAAAAAAAAAAAAAATGGATTTTAATTTAAGTAAAAACCAAAAAAGACACAGAAAACATTAAAAATCATTATTTAGATTATTCGGACTATTGTCTTCATCTTTGTCGCCATATTTATTACAGCGTTTCGGCCATTGTACACTCCAGTCTTCTTCAGGTGGTTGGAATGTTGCTCACTGGGGTAGACTGTTCTAGTTCCATGTGCCATGTTTAATGGATGTCAGTTATCTTCTGTTAATTCCCCTTTCCAAGTTCTCCAGTGATTTAACCGTGTATTGAACTCACACTCTTTGGGTTCTGTCACTGGATCTAACCAACACCTCAAGGACACATGGCACAGTGGATAAAGGTGTTAGATCCAGTTTCTTAACTCCTCTAAGGGAGTAATTTTGGGGTCAGTCTACCCAGATTAAAAGTGGAAAATTATAATCCTAGTATTTTCCCGACAATTATACCAAAACACAAAGAAAGGATTTCTTAGCAGGAACAAAAGACAAAAAACAGATTGGCATAATTACACATTTATATACAGGTTGATAATGATTATTTAAACAAGAAAGTGTTGAGTTTGTTTTGGTCGCAAAAGACCAAAGTTCAAATGTTTGAAAAGTTTGGCAACATTCCTAGCGTTAAGGAATTGAACATATAGTCATGTGCTTTGGTAAATACATTAGTACAGTGTATGTGTGACAGCTGATTATTGAATGTGTTTGTGTGTTGATAAAACACATTAGTGGAACATGCATGTGGTTGAAGCACATTAGTAGAAACACGTGTGTGGGTGCATGAATATTGTCTTCATTAGTTCCCAAAATGTGAAAAAACAAGATAGAAATAACTTACTGATTTTTCTGGCCACAGCTATTAATTATTTTTAAGCGAGTGTGTGAGTCTTTTTGTCAATTGGTGTGGTAGTTGAAACTCAAGGTCACGGTGGTGAGAGTTTACTCTCACCACCGTGACCTCTCAATTTCATTCAAGATTGTTTTAGATGTTGCCATAGAAGGTTATGACTATACAATTGAGAAATTCAAATTCAACTTGCATTGGCAAGACTCAAAATTTTCATATCTGTTTAGTTTTGTACCCAAATGTAAACAAATTAATTTTCTAAGGTAATGAATTTTTAACTATCAATCCAACAGATTTTTATCATTTTAAATGTTATTTTTAGTTTTTACTTGAGGCATGTTTCAAACTTTGCTTGATTAGTAAGTCTGCTCTGTGGCTGACTTGATTAAGGCACATTGGATCTAACGAGTTTCCCTTTGCCCAGAGGGACACAGGTTCGAATCCTGCCAGAGAGCACATGATTTTCTTTAATGAGATTTATCAAATATTTAGTAGAACCTGGTGCGGTGGCTGTTTCTCTGCCTATCTTAGCTCTCTGGTCTTTCCTAACTCCCTTGGTTTGTGGATTTTATGAATATTTTGTCATGTGATAGGCTCCAAACAAAAGCTTTAAATTTTAGGCAGAATAGTACCTAATGACCAGTTTATTTGGAGTTCAAATACATGGACATATTTGTAAACATGGTATGTGGTTGTTTTGGCCAATCAAATTTTAGAAACAACTTAATTTTTTTGATCTGAATTTTATTATTCATTTGTACCTAAGATTTTCTTCAGTGATTCTTATCTTATTTTTTTGTGCATTTTTCTACTTATTTGTGCTTCCCAGTTTTAAAATGTAGGATTTTATATCCTATATAATAAAATGCATAGAACTCTCATTTTTCTCACTGGAAGAAATTAAAAATGATCAACAGATATCAAAAGAATACAAATAAAAAGAAATGGCACATCAATAGACACAAATACATACATTTTGACATACAATGAACCTACCCTACTGAAAAAAATAAAAACAGGATACACGATATCCAAGGTAGAACCATACATCCCTAATCTCCATCAATGTCAGAAATTTAGCCTTCTACAAGTTAAAAACAAAAACTACACACTGTAATACATAAGCAGGATGCAAAAAATTATCGAATTGTTGAGGCTGAAAAAAAAATTATTACCAGCAATACATTTTGGAAAAAAATTACCAACAATACATCTTTGAAAAAAAATATTACCAGCAATAGATTTGATGCTAGACAAAAACCCTCTTTACAAAAATATGTCAATGAAACTTACAAACTGATTTCTTCCAAAGAATACATATTCTATTTGTATGAATCTATTCTAAAAACTTTGTGGGCATTAAATAACCTATTGAGGTTGATATGTTGTAAAAGAAATAAACCAAACTGAACCTTACCAGTCTTAAAATAATGGTGGATATTGTTGGAGATTGTTCTTTTATTATTATAATTTTTTTTTTGTTTTCCAGCCATTATTCGAGATGATAGCAAAACGGGAAGAGTGCCAAATACAAAACCAATTCTTTATGTCTACAATGCAGCAGGAAAAGAGATTAGTCATATGAGAGTAAGTTTAACTAATTTTTTTAACATTTAGTACTCTGCATCATTTATAAATATTACTTCTCTTTTTACTGTATATGGAATCCCCTCAAAATACAGTGTTTTATATATTAGTTCTATATATTTAAAAATGCAGTAAACTGGCTCTCAATTTCATTCAAGATTGTTTTAGATGTTGCCATAGAAGGTTATGACTATACAATTGAGAAATTCAAATTCAACTTGCATTGGCAAGACTCAAAATTTTCATATCTGTTTAGTTTTGTACCCAAATGTAAACAAATTAATTTTCTAAGGTAATGAATTTTTAACTATCAATCCAACAGATTTTTATCATTTTAAATGTTATTTTTAGTGGTTACTTGAGGCATGTTTCAGACTTTGCTTGATTAGTAAGTCTGCTCTGTGGCTGACTTGATTAAGGCACATTGGATCTAACGAAAGTTTCCCTTTGCCCAGAGGGACACAGGTTCGAATCCTGCCAGAGAGCACGTTTTTCTTTAATGAGATTTCTCAAATATTCAGGCCAGTAGATGAAAATAAATAAATATACTGTTTAATTAATAAACAGTGTCTGCTCAAATATTAGTATCCACTAAAAATAATGTTTAAATTGATAAATAAAAATCTATTATTTTAGAAAATTAACCACTAGGTAACTACAGCACTTTAAACCAACACTTATCTCTCCTATGCTACCATTCTGCAGAACAGAATGTAGTATGTTTTGGGATTTCTTTTTAAATACAATTGTAAATGGTTTTGACATTTGGTTAGGGTGTGATTGTATTGCTTAGATAGTTTTTTTTTCTTTTTAGGTGATGAATTTTTGTTTTTCTCTATATCTTATCCCTTTACCTATACCTTGTGCGAGTAAATGGGGTTGGGGGGGAACGGACACCTTCTTGCGACACAAAAACAAACGCCTTCTTGCGAATGAACACTTTACGACAGCAAACAAGCAAAACGGCACCCAAGACTGCTGCCGACGGACGACCAACCGCAACGGCTTTTGTCGCCCAAGAAAAGACGCCAAACGACCCGCGCGTCTTCTTGAAGTCCTTGGTCGAGTCCATTATGGTACTCCAAGGTGTGTCCGGCGACAACACACACGCAGTTTGAGGACGCTTCCATGCATGCTTGTTACATTCCTCCCTGATCTCTAGATCACACAAATGGCAATGTGGGGCAGGCCGTTTCTGCCTGGTGCTCCGTCTCAGTGGTATGGTCTCAAGCGCCTCCTCAGTGGTGCTCTCTTCAGACGTCTTGCTGAGCTCATCCCGCATAGGTTCATCAGGTGCGCTACTCTCTGAGGTGTGCTCTTCCTGTGATTTTATATAAACCATCAGGGCTTCATCAGAAGAAGAACTAACGTGGTTGCTGACTGAATAATCCTTCACGCACGCTGGACGCACATCTTTTATGTGGCACGGTATTCCATCAACAGAGATGGAGTGTGGGCTATTAATTTGTGTCACCATACCCTTGTTGAACTGTCGTACACTTTCCATGCGGATTTTTCACCCAGACAGTCTCTCCTACCATATAAGGATTGGCAACTGTGTCGTCACGCACCAAAGCTGCGTCGATACCCTTAATGCGGACCCTGTAAGTGTAGGTTGCACTCGCCGATGCAGTTAAAGCTGTTTTATTGTCCTTTGGGGTAACATTATGCCAATATACAGCTTCCAAAACTGAACACTGTGTTCTCGCCGCGATGTGCTTTATTGTACGATGGGATCTCTCAACTATCCCATTCCCCGATGGTACGTGGGCACAGCGAAATTGTATTTGTACATTCCACATCTTTGCAAATGCGGCAAACCTCTCTCCACAAAACGCTGCGCCATTATCCCTAAGCAGCTCAACCGGCGGCCCTCTTTCACAAAACACTACTTCCAGCTCCTTGATGATGCTAGCAGAGTCTTGGCAGTGCAAGGGCTTCCAAATGGTAAAACGACTGGGGCCGCAGTCTATCAGCGTCAGGTATAGTTGATGTCCGAAATGGGTTACATCCATCGCAACCCTGTGCCAATTTTCCGCGACATCGAGCCTGCCCGGTTTCCAATGCACAGGGGCCAGGTCGATTGACTGGCATTCCTTGCACCTCGCAACATAGCATCGAGCTCAGCCAAGTTGATGTGCTTGTCTTCATGCACTGGTCGGAGCCAGCTTGCGTCTTCTGCCATGGCAACATTGCTCTCCACAACCACACCGGTGGCTAAGGAGCTTGCATCTACCCACACGGTTACATTTTGCTCACTGATGCACCAGTCACCTTTCACTGGATCGTCCTGGGCTAGTCTCTTAAGTAACAGTGTTTGCCCTCCTCTTCGCAAATGCCGTGGCGACACGTAACCAACCGCATACAGGAAATTGACCAGTCAACTTCACGTACAGTGAGAAGACAATTCGGCAGGTAAGTTTATCGGGGACTACCGGAAGTTCACATCCACGATGCCATCACAGTTTTCCTTGCTCCTCCCAGACATGCAATTCCAGTACGCGTGTGCCAATTCTTAGCCGCTCCGGGGTCTTACTTGACAGACCAAACTGCTCCAAATGTTCCTTGACGTGGACCACAGAACACACACTCTCATTAACAAAAAACGTCATCAATATAAGAGGAGGGGGCTGTGTTGACGATCTCGTCCTGGCTCAAGATGGTATTAACAATGGCCCGCATGATTAAAGGGGCAACATTGAGCCCAAATCCTAAGCAGGTTAGACAATACCTTTGTCCCTTAATCTCCGCTGTTTGGAATGGCCAAAGGAACTTGTCGATGTGTACCTGCAGATAGGCCTGGCGTAGGTCCAGCACTGCAGCATTTGGTCCTTGCTGACGCCATTCCTGTAATTTTTGCGAAAAAACATCTGTGTTGGCCGCGTACGCGTCAATATACTCATTGAGTTCCCGATAGTCCATAACGGGCCGAACCTTCTGTTTGTTTTCCTGCAGAATGGCCATGAGGGGGATTAAACGCTTTGGGGGTCCGAGTTCCTCCTCCGGGTAAGGAAGCAGCCAGCCATTATCTATCCAAATCTGGAGTTACCAATCATACTTCTCCTGAATTTGTGCGGGAGCTGGATATTCTGCCAGTCTATTTCTTAACGTACCCGGAGGTTTTTTGGCAGCCCATTTCCAAGATGCGGTCCACCTCCGAGTGGTCTTATCGAATTCTACTTTAAAGTCTGGCTCGGTAATGGTGATGGCAGCAACGACTGGTTCAACACTGCAGAAACTTCACCTCACCGGTGCCAGTTACAGATATTCCTCCCAACTGTTTGATGGCATCTAGTCCGAGCAGGAAGTCAAATCCAAGCAGGTCTCCATCCACGACTAGGGCTTCCATAGCAATGGATGGCTTTGCACCAACGCTAACTTGTACCACTCCAATTCCATAGCATTCAAGTGCGCCTCTGTCTACTGTCAGCACGTGTGTTGATTTTCTTGTCCATGCACGACAGCATGACTTGCAGACTAGTGACTGTGTGCATCCTGTATCCACCAGAGCTATACGTGGTATTCCATTGATATGAACTGTCACTACAGGCAATGCGCCATTTACAAGGGTTTTGGGGAGGAGATTGGCGCTGAATTCTCTCCACCTTGCCCATTTCCCGGACAACACCGAGCAATGTGCCCTTGCCGATGACATCGATAGCAAGTGATGGTCCGTCGATGCTTGGTACCAGCACCTTTGGATGGTTCACGACCCAGGAGACAATCGCTCGCCCTATGATTGGGTCCATCACATTTATAGCACCTCGTGTGCACATCTGTTTCCTTCAACTGTGCAGCCACTGTGGCCTGCTCTATAGGACCAGTGCACTTCTTCAAAATAGCGCAAGCTCGTGCCAACACATGTGACAAATCCAGGTCTTCCATCTGGGATGAGGCTCTTAAAAGCTCCTCTGCATGCTCAGGCAATCCAGCAACGAATGTACACTGCAAACACTTTTCTGATACGCTACCAAACAGAACCGCGAGTCTGCGCAGTTCTGCCAAAAAGACGTCGACTGTCTCCCCTGGCTGAAGGCAACGTGCTGCAAACTGCTTCCATGCAGAGAAGGGATCTAAGGTAAAAGCCGTGTATAACACTTTCTTAACGCAATTGAAGTCTGCGTGCTTCTCCTCACTCAATTGCTGGTACACAGCATATGCGCCACCTGCCAAACGCATCAGGATAACACATTCAATTCGCTTCACACCACTCAACTGACATATTAGTTCAGCCTTCTCCAACCATTCCACTACCAACTGTCTAGAATCACTTCCGTCAAACAGTGGTATCAGCTTCGGGTCGAAGGCCATAATGCCGAAATAGCTTGTGCGAGAAAACGAGGGGGGCCTACTTGCGACACAACAACGAACACCTTCTTGCGAACCAGAAATGAATGCGGCACAACAACGAATGCCTACTTGCGTCACAACACTTTACAACAGCAAATGGATGACCGACCGCAATGGCTTTTGTCGCCCAAAAAAAGACCCCAAACGACTCGCGTGTCTTCTTCTTGCAGTCCTCGGTCAAGTCCATTATGGTACTCCAAGGTGTGCCCAGCGACAACACACACACACGCAGTTCAAGGACGTTTCCGCGCATGCTTGTTACATACCTTATGCCTTATTCCTTTCTCTTTGCCTTATTCCTTCTCTATGCGTTATTCCTTATGCCTTTCTCTCTGCCTTATGCCTTCTCTGTGTTATTCCTTATGCCTTTCTCCTTGCCTTATTCCTTTCTCCTTGCCTTATTCCTTTCTCCTTGCCTTATTCCTTTCTCCTTGCCTTATTCCTTTCTCCTTGCGTTATTCCTTTCTCCTTGCGTTATTCCTTTCTCCTTGCGTTATTCCTTCTCTATGCGTTATGCCTTTCTCTCTGCCTTATGCCTTATGCCTTTCTCTCTGCCTTATGCCTTCTCTGTGTTATTCCTTATGCCTTCTCTATGTGTCATTCCTTATTCCTTTCTCCTTGCCTTATTCCTTTCTCCTTGCCTTATTCCTTTCTCCTTGCCTTATGCCTTTTTCCTTGCCTTATTCCTTATGCCTTTCTCTCTGCCTTATGCCTTCTCTATGTGTCATTCCTTATTCCTTTCTCCTTGCCTTATTCCTTTCTCCTTGCCTTATTCCTTCTCTATGCGTTATTCCTTATGCCTTTCTCTCTGCCTTATTCCTTATGCCTTTCTCTCTGCCTTATGCCTTCTCTGTGTTATTCCTTATGCCTTCTCTATGTGTCATTCCTTATTCCTTTCTCCTTGCCTTATTCCTTCTCTATGCGTTATTCCTTCTCTATGCGTTATTCCTTATGCCTTTCTCTCTGCCTTATTCCTTCTCTATGCTTTATTCCTTCAGAACATGGGCTACCATGGATCTCCACAGATTCCTTTTCTCTATTGTTTGTGGATTTCTTCTTCTCCTCCTTCAGACAGTAAAGCCACTAAAACACAAGGTGTTACAGGGTGAGGAAGAATTAGGAACAGATACATTAATAATGAACAGGAAAAGAAAAGATTAATCAGGAGGACAGTAGATAGTGATTGGCATCACATTTAATTTTTCACAGATTAAAGTTGACTGGAAAGCATGGAACCAGAAAGGAGTTACACAAGCGAGAAGTGTGAGAAAAGAAACTGTTAGCATAGAACTTAGTTACATCTAGCCAGCTCAACTGTAAATTGATGAGATCTCAATGCCAGTCTAGTACTGTGCTTAAATTCAAAGTCTAGCTACCATAGCAAAGAGCTCATCTGAACAATTACCATGAAAGTATTTAAATAAAATACAGAGAGGCAATCTTATGACGGTTGGAAAGTGAGTGAAGCCGAGACACCAGATCAGGACTGATGATATTGTTGATTCTTTTTATGGGTTTTATTAAGTAGCTCTAGGTAAATAGCAGAAGCACCGGACCATATGTGGCAGCAATATTCTAATAAATATTTTGGACAAATAGTAGACTTATAGATATGTAAGATAGATTCTGGAGAGAAAAATTGACTAGCACTAGACAGTGAACCAAACTTCTTAGCAGCTAACCTAGCAATGGATTCAATATAGAATTCTTGGGAAATATAGTGATGTGATTACCTGTTGCCTTCTCCAGTTTGTAATTCTGTTTTCCTTTTCTTAGACTGGTTGCCATATTTGGTGAGAGCATAGTCATCAACCTGTTTCTTTAAATCCATATAATCAAGATACTGATTTTCTATGTTGCGTTAAACAAAAGGTTAGAAAGAAAACTCCCATAAGTACTAGAAAGAGCTATAACACTTATTGGACTTGAGAAGTTTAATTTCCTGAAAAACTGTTATGAGAGAAAGAGGTTATAAATTTCAACCAACAGTAATTCTGTTTGATCAATGAATGCAAAATGAGTAAAACTAATTTTATGACTATATACTATTTACATTGTTCAGACTATTGTTCTCATCTTTATTGTCATATTCACAATGTTTCGTCCATTGAAGGTGATATACATTGGAATTTTGAACCAATCCCTTTTTGTCCATGGGTACATTGCTCTAGTTCCACATACCATGCCTTTTCTTGATATTTCAGTTTCAGTTATTTTCCTTTAGTAACTCAACTCTCCAAGTTTTGTTCACCTCTGCTGTAGCCTAGGATTGAACTGACAACGACTTGAGTCAAGTCAATGGATTATTTCAACCAATGCTTTTATCCACTGGTCCATGTGCTCCAACCAAGGCGATAATAGTCAGAACAACGAAAATGGTGTAAATACTTACAATACCTCATCTTGAAAATATAGACAGATACTAATTTTATGAGTAATCAAAATGTTTAGTTATTAGATATTACTAAAAACAATTAGAAATTGTTTAGACATAACTACACAACTCGTACTACAGCTCTTGCCCTTGAACCATACATATTCTTCTTACTTACTATTTACCTATTTTGCCCCCACCCCCAATGACATCTGAATTAAAGTAATTTTATACTTACATTGGTTGTTTTCTGCAGAGTAAAACCTCTGCTTTTTAAATCATTAAAGGTAAAAATTATCCACAAAGCTAATGTGAAAGAAAAGAAAAAGCAATTTATTAACAATCTCATCTTCCTTTATATTAATGAGATATACCGTTGTTATGATAACATAAATCATGTTTACTCCCCTTTTCTTTTTTCTTTTATATTTCACATCAACCAAGGCAATAAAGCCACTAAGACACAAGGGGTTACAGAGCATGAAAGAATATGAGAAAAAGAACATTTATTAAGGAGAGAGAGAGAAGACTAAAAGAACAGAAATTAAGAATACAAAAGATTACAATTAACACTGCATCTGTCTATATTTCCCTGATGAGGTATTATGTATACTATTTACAAAAATCTCCCGAGACGACCAAGCATAGAAATGAATACAATATGGGAACCAGTAATAAGGAGTGCCAGAGAAAAGCGATAATAACAACAAAATTGCAATATGAGCTCTGGTAAAAACATGTAATGATAACAGCAAAATTGCAAATTGAGAACTGGTAAAAAATTTGTTGCTGAAGACATTAGGTTTATAATACGCAGAAATTCATACACAGATGTCCCTAAGGACACATGGCACAGTGGATAAAGGTGTTAGTTAGATGACAGGACCCAAAGAGTGTAAGTTCAATACCTGGTTAAGGAGAGGGAAATTAACAGGAGATAACTGATAACTGACATCCATTAGACATGGCACGTGGAACTAGAACAGTCTACCCCAGTGAGCAAAATAAAGGGTTTTAAGTTAGACATTCTAACCACTTGAAGAAGGCCAGAGCATACAACAGCTGAAACATTGTAATAAATATGGTGACAAAGATGTAGACAATAGTCCGAATAATGTAAATAGTAATTAACGTTGCATTTAAAATTTTGAAGATCAAAGTTGGCTGGAAAGCAAGAAACTATACAAGAGTTCCACAAGCAAAATGTGCAAGAGAAGAAACTGTTAGCATAGAACATACAGTTACGTCTAGCCATTTCAAATGTAAAATGAGACCTTGTTGCCAATCTAGTACTGCACTTAAAATGTAAAGTCTAGGTACCAAAGAGCAATGCTCATCAGAA
The DNA here is from genome assembly GCA_963932145.1 of Acanthosepion lycidas. Classification (NCBI taxonomy): domain Eukaryota; kingdom Metazoa; phylum Mollusca; class Cephalopoda; order Sepiida; family Sepiidae; genus Acanthosepion; species Acanthosepion lycidas. Next base: position 27,978,237 of record OZ010608.1, on the reverse strand, counting down.
CAATTACCATAAAATTATTCATAGAAAAAGTGCAGGAGAGAGCTACATTACAGCAGTGGTAAAGTTACTGAAGCCAAGATGCCAGGTCAGGACTGATAACATTGCAGATTCTTCTTTGGATTTTATCAAGAATCTCTAAATGCATAGCAGAAGCACCAGAACAGATGTGGCAGCCATATTCAGTGTATGGACTTATAAAAGTGTAAGATAGATTTTAGAGATAATTTTATCAAAATCTAGCATAACAGTAAACTAACGAGAAACCTAGCAATTGATTCAATAATCTTTCCACATCATGTCAGCTGTGAATCTTAGCACAAGAAAGCACAACAAGACACTCTCCTGAAGATTATCATCAACCATACTGATAGGAGGCAGAATGGGGTCTCTCATATGATTAATAGAGAGAAGTTACATTCTGGAGACATTAAAATTAACAAGCTATTCCTTGCCCCAATTAACAGTAGATTGTTGGTTATTTTGGAGATCAGTTTATCAAACCAACCAGACTTAATTAAGACAGGATTAAATAGTTGTCATCAGCATAGATTCAGAGTTGACAACTGATGACATTGGAAAGATTGTTGATGAAAATTAAGAACAACACAGATCCAAGTACAGAGCCATGAAGGATACCTGCATTAATTTAAAAAAAAGAGGTATATGCTTCCTGATATGTTTATATACAGCAAAAAATAATTTTCTAAGCATTTGGCCTGAATGCATTTTCATGAATTCTCTAAAGCATCAGTAATGGTTAGCAAGGCTAACAAATGTTAATTTTATTAGGTTGGTGCAAAAATAATGACGTAATAATGTCGTTTTTTGACGTATTTTTTAACGTCAAAAAATGACATTATTACGTCATTATTTTTGAACCAACCTAATAAAGTAGCTTTGAATTAAATCCATTCATTTCACTCACAAAATTTACTACTGATCTTTTTTTTATTTTTTATTTTTTTATTTTTTTTTACAACTTTTTGATAGTGAATTATGTCCCTTGATTTTTTACAGTGGAGCAGTGGGAATTTGCTCCAGATTGGTTGGACGTGTTCTGAAGATCTTCTCTGTGTCCAGGACGATGGAGTTGTTCTCATCTATGATTTGTTTTGTAATTTCAAGAAAACATTTGGAATGGGTGAAGTGAGTGATATCTTTGTTATTCTTTTTTTCTTTTCTTTTCTTTTTTTTTTTTTATTTCAGCAGCTTTCTACTTTGATCTATTTTTCCAAGATAAATTCCTTTTTATTAGCAGTACAAAAATTTAAAACATTTTCACTTTATTTTTGTTGTTTTTTGTTTTTTTTAATTTCATTTATTTCGTTTAGAAACTGCTCTTTCTAGTGGTATAAAAATTTTATAAAATTTTACTTCACTATACAAGGAGGTGCTGAAAAGTTGTTCAGTCTAGCTAAGTGATTCCAGACAATATCTGATATTTAGTCTTTTTTTTTAATTATCCACTCAAAGCCAAAGTGCCACTCAAGGTAGAGACTACTGAATGGGGGTGTTGTAAGGGTTGCATATTATGAGAATATGTAGGATAGATAACATTTGGCTTAAAGAAGTTAAGATTGAAGTGATCAGAAAAGGATCCTCTCAGGTGTCTGTTCCATATTTCTGGGGTAGAATCTATCTGAGTGGAACTTTCTCCTTACCAATGGAATATGAAGGGGATGAGTTGATTCAGTGTGTGTGTCATAGCAGGTCCGATTGGGTCATATTTTGGGAAGTGGGTCAGGTGTGGGATCAGTCTACCCACATTTTAGGAGGAAAAATAAAATCTGAGAGTCATGTCCACAGATACAACACAATTTTGTATACAATGCAAAGAAATGCTCTTCACAGAAAAGGAAGAAGACCAAAGTAAATCTGACAGTAACATTTATACATTCAGATACATGTATTTACATATTAGAAATCAATGTTCTTTGTTGTGGCCATGAAGAGACCAATTGTTTGAAAAGACTTGTCACAAGTGAGTTTCCAAAGTTTTGAAGTGTTTTTGGTACAAGTGAGAAAATCAAATAGAAATATAGATATATACACAAAAAATTAACACCATCTAAGATATATAAAAGAAAACTCCTAAACACATAAATATATATAAATATCTTATATATACTTATATATGTATTAGTACACATACACGAGTACAAATATATAACAATATGTGAAAGAAAATGAAAAATACATATAGACATATGTGTACACACATTCTTCACTACAGATATAAACATACAAAAGTATACCTACGCACAAACATATACACATATATACATACACACATATGCATATGTACACATATAGAAATAAATATATCAAGCTATACAGCAACGTAAAAAAGTAAATAAATTAAATATATATATATATATATATATATATATATATATATGTATACACACACACACACACACACACACATATATATATATATATAAAACATACATAAGCAAACATAAACACACACACATATCTATATCTATATATATATATATATAAACCTGCCACACATATTTTAACAATATTATCATAGTCACGATAAAGGACTGTAAAGTCCATACAAGATTAAAATGTAACGAGACACAACTGATGATTTTTAAGTCCACAAGAATTTATAAAACCATTATCGAAAGTAGATTTTAGTTAGCATTGATGATACATTCCAAGACACTAATATATATATATATATATATATAAAGATATACATACATACATCCACATATATATGTATAAATACATACATATATATATATATATTTATACATCCACACACACACATATATACACACATGCAGATTCATACCTAAGTTTACTTACATATACAACCACATAAATATATAAACAAGTACATATATAACAGGTATCAATACAAACATATATATATATATATATATATATATATATATATATATATATATATATATATATATATATATATATACACACACACACACACAAACATATAGCAATAAGTACAGATATATTCATATAAACATACACACATTCAACTATACATATATATATATATATATATATATATATATATATATATATATATACACCCACATATACATACATACAGAAGTACATGCAAATACAAATATATGCACATACATACACACACATATATATATATATATATTAAATTTAATATATATATATATATACACACACACACACACACATGTGCAGACACAAACAACCTAACCCTATACCAACATATATTTACACCGATAGGAGGATTATTAGGTAATAAAAGTAATAACCTACTGCACTTACAGTAACATAGCCTTATTGTCGAAAGTATTACTACCCCTATAGTCAATTTTATAGCTGTGTTTACAATTAAAGGTTAGTTCATTTCTTTGATTTAAGAGATGGGTCTTGTTTTTAAATCTAATTATTTCAAATTTTTCGTTAAGGCATAGATAATAAGAGGCATATAGGGAATTACATGTTTGAGCTCTCTTGATTAATTCCCATTTAACAGTAGGTGTCTTGTTATTCTCCTTTAAACTCCAAAAATACTTGGATAATGAAGTCTTGTACTTATAATTACTACTATTGAAATATTGCATATGTCTCCACCAACATTCTTTGAATGAATTCATAATGCTTCCAATGTAAAATTTTTTAATATTTGGGTTTTCTAATGTAGAGATTGTATTAAGGTAAACTAGAGAACTAGTCAAACAATTATTCTGTAATGGAAAATTATTTAGATTCCTACAATTGCACAAGTTGTTATTCATGTCATTATACTTAGTTGTACTACTTGCAATTTGGAGAGTAGTTAAGTTTTTTGGGTCCCTATACTTGTGTGTGTGTGTATATAATATATATATATATATATACACACACACACATGCTTTTAACGATTGACCCACAGAGGAGTGTTTTGGTTAGCAAGGTTGATTTTAATGTTTTTAAACTACAGTTCTCCATGATTTTCTCTCGTACATTCATATTTGCTCAATGTGTATCCAAATATAAACAAATGACGTCTTGCATTGTGAAATGGACAAAGTCCGACAATTATTTAAGACATTTTTTATGTTGATACCTTCTTTTTATAGATACAAATATTTAAGTAAATGCTCTGTTTATAATAAACAGTATTAATAACATTTACCGGCCAGAATGTCCGAGAAATTTTCATAGAAAATATGCGTCCTCCGAACATTTATTTATGTATGAGAGAAAATCATGGAGAATTGTAGTTTAAAAACAGTAAAATCAACCTTGCTAACCGAAACACTCTTCTGTGACTCTGTCGTTAAAAGCATGTCAGGCTATATGACAGTTCTGTATAGGATACAGGTTTGATTCCTGTTGGAGGACGCATATTGTGACGTCATTTGTTTACATTTGGATATGCATGAATGAATTTTTTTTCATTATCCTTTTTAAGAAATTAGTTGCTTTTAGAATAAATATAATCAGATTTTAATTAAAAAAATTTGTATCAGCCCAGCATCCTCCAAAATAAATGTTCTGTTATCTCTGGGACAACATTAATCTTGACTTCCCACTTCCCTGCACAAAATTGCAGGACACTGTTTATTGTGGCTGTTATAAGGTGCATAAATCTCATGCAAATACTCATAGTCACCAAATCATGACTGCAATTGAATGAATAATAGATTTTAACTGTAATGTTTCAACTTTGACCTTTTTTGGTAAATTTTTTTTTTTCCATTTATAGGAAGCAAAAGCAGTGAAAGTAAAAGACTGCAGAATCTTCCAAGGTGTCCATGGAACAGGTGTGGCCATACTTACAAATTCTCATCGGATATTTTTAGTGAGCAATGTGGATGACCCAAGGATTCGACGGTTTGCTGAAATTCCTGGTAATTAAAATCGCAAGTTTCAATTATCATTAAGCTCCCTCTCCTCATTAAAATCTCAAGTTTGAATTGTCATTAAGTACCCCCTCCTCATTAAACATGAAACACCATTTACATTATAGTAGTTTTGTGATTTTTTTTTTTTTTTTTAAATGATCAAATTTTCTCATGAGAATTTGAAATAATTTATATCAGCAGTTTTTTTTACATAAGAAATTATTTGTTTCTGTTTGTTATAGTCTACACTTCTTGGTTTTCTGGACTGCCTAATGCAATGATTGAACTCTAGACAACCAGATATGTTTTAGCCACCATAGGACATCTGTCAAGACGTTGATTACAAGCAGTAACTGAAATTCTGTATATCACTCCCATTGTTTCAATAAAAATCCATGTCATCCCTACTTTCAAAAAAACTCTGTTCATCTGGATTTCTAACCATGTAGGGATTAAGGGCAATGACAGAGCAGACAAAAGTGTTAAACAGGCATTTAGACTAGTTCCTGAAAATTAACAAATCCCATATACTGACCTAAAACCATTAAGAAATGCTTGCAAAATCAATGGCAAGAACAATGGATAAAAAAAAAACCACAAACTAAAAACAATCTTACCAATCCTCGGGGGGGGGGGAACCCTGCCATTATAGAAAATCATGAAGGGAAGAGGTTACTATAACACAATTACGAATAAGTCACACTAAAATGATACATTCATTCTTACTGAAACAAGAACAACCATGGTGTCCTACATGCCAAAACCAGTGTATGTTAAAACATTTTCTAATTGAATGCATTGATTTTTGACTCCAAAGACACAATTTCTTCAAGGCAAACAGCCTAAAAGAACTATTTGAAAATATTAAAATAAATAGAATTACATTTCTGAAATCAGTTGGATTATATCTGAAAATATATAAAAAAAAATATTGTCCATTTTCCCTACACATAAACCACAATAAATCAGTTTTTAACCAAAATTTCTAGCATGCCAGAAAGGATTAAAAAATTTAATTAAATAATCTAAAATCCTTTGGCCTTTCCTCTTAATAATAGCATAAAAATTTTGATGATAAAACATCACTTTTAGCAAGTTGGGGTGTTTTTTCATTATAGTATGCTCTTTTTTTAGCAAATTAGTGGAGATACCTACATTATAGGTTTATTTTCTTTTTAAATTCTGTATTATAGTTTTATTATTTAAAAATCCAATATTTATTATAGGTTAATTAAAAAAAATGCAATCTTAATTCTATGTTTTTACCTGTAATGCAGTTTTGGGTTAAGTAATTTTAATAATATGAATTAAATAACATTTCAGATGATATATTTAATTTTATTTCTGATATGTGACCTTTTGCAAATCTAAATGTGCACTCAGAAAATGAGGCTAGATAAATAAATCTAACAGAAAAGGAGGTAATTCAATGCTTGCTATACAGAAATTGATGGGGACGTTAAAATCAACAATGCTAGAATTGCAGAGGAAACAAATTGATCTAGGTATAACATATGAATTTTTTTTTTTTCATTTTAATATCTGTAAATTGTAAGATGACTGTCCCTGGGGGAAGTAATGGAGTTGTTTCCTATTATTTTCTCCACTGTTTTGAATTTGGCATTCTCTGTTGTTTTTATGACTGGTTGCCCTACCAAGAGTAGAGAGCTTAGTAAACCCTATAATTTTTATCCATGAATTAATGTTTCTTTTGTGCATTGTATTTTCATTGTGTCTATGATCATGTACACAGGTTATCAGCCATCCATTACCAGTTGGGCAACGATAAACATTGATAGACAGACTAAGGTCATTGTAGCCAGTGGAACAGAACTTACAATGCTGGATAATGGAGGACAATCTGTGACTTTGGTAAGTTACATATGGATTGTTTTGTTGACAGTTGGTCATTAACGATCAAATAAATGCTCATGTAATATTACGTATGCAAAGTAGAGGAGAATAAGTTAAGGATTAGGGCAATGATTCCCACCGGTGAGAGTGTTAATGTTAATGCATATGATACATATACAGTATGCATACATAAAAATATTTTGTGTATGTATATACATGTGTAATTGGCATACAGTGTATTTCCCATCTCCCCACACGTTTTTGTCTTGGTCAGCAAAGGAAAGAGTATGATGCATGTTTAAAATGATCAAAGTATATTACAGAATAACATTTCATTTAAATATTTTATATTTCTGCCTTTCAGTTCTTTATTGTATGTTTTGAAACTTTATATATGATGTTACACACTGGATATGCTATTGTTTGGGAGTAGAGTTCAAAGGATAAAAAAGTAGGAACAAAATACTTTTCCCTTGTGGTTTATTGTGCCAATTCTGGTAATTACTAAGTGTTAAACAGAAAGTGGTCAAAACGGTGACTAATCTAAAATGTACCGAAATGAAAAAGGCATGAACAAAGGGTAAATAAAACAAAGGTTCTGTTCTGGGGTAACAGAATTGTTATATTTGATGATGATTTATTTGCTCTAACGTCCAGTGTAAAAACAACAAAAAAAAATATTTTGGGTGTTAGGAAGCACCTGTGATGATGGAACAGCCGTGCTCTGTTTTGGTAATAGTTCCTCTGCATTGGTTCTCACCTGGTACCCAACTCATACCTGTGGCTCCAAGTAGCTGTTTGCATGTAACAGCAGCTACACCCCAGTAAATCACTTTGACTGGTGGGCACATCAATTGAGGGTAGTCAATAGATCCAAATCCTTGATAATTTCATGCCTGTCAGTCTTATTGCATGCAAAGGACTGATTCTCAGCAGAGTAGGCAGATGAGATCTACAGATTCAGCAGCCATGAAGTGCATCAGATCATTATATATAGAAGTCCTGCTCATTTACTGCAACCTGGAAATCTCCAGTTGTAACAGTTCCTCTTGTCACTGACTCTCCAGGCCAAATGCAATTTTCCCCCACAGGTCTGTTATGAAAATTCATCATCATTATATCACTGAACCGGAGGTACAATTCCAAGGGATTGACCACATTATCCACATGGAGCAACATCACATTCCCAGATGAATGTTTTATGGAGAACTGCTATGTGGTAGAAGACATCAAGGTCAATTAAAGAAACAGTAGAAAGACACAATCAAAACTAACCTCCACTGGTGCAAGATGAAAGCCAGGGGAGTGTGCTGTCGACTAATCATATTGTACACCAAAATTCTGCAAACTTCAAAGTAGCCCATCATAAAAAAAAAAAAAAAAATCAATATTCAAAGAGAACAGCGCCACTGTGCAATTTTGGCTTTAGTCACAATGGCTGACTTCCAGTGTCCACAGTGCTCCAGATTCTGCATGTCTAGACTTTGGGAGCACAATGGCTGAAACATTATGATAGCAACAACAAAGATGAAGACAATAGTGCAAATATAAATAGTGTAAATAATTATAACTCCTCATCCCAGAAATTCACTTCCTGTAGGTTACCCAGATCAATATATACCTGATGAAGGCCAATGGCTACAACAGCTGAAACATTGTGATAGCAACAATAAAGATGAAGACAATAGTGCAAATATAAATAGTGTAAATAATAATTCCCCACCCAAGAAATTCAGACAAAAAATATCAACAGACCAGTTAGTTTAAGAAAACAAAAATTACCACCTATTCTTATGTTTCTGAAGATGATGTGAAGCAGAAGTTCCATTTTGTGGGGAAACTTCTATCTCATGGTAAAAACATTTTTATAAAACAGTTTTTCCTGTCTAATTTTGTTGATTTTTGCCACCTTATAAATTTTCTACTTAAGAAAATACGAAGCTGAATGTTGGTACCCCTATGACTTCCTCTGCAAATGAACTCATTTTAATTTCATTTTACCTTTGTTCTAAATAGCTTAAATTCTAATGGCTCTTAAAAATGATTTTTGCAGATGGTCTACAAAATTTTTAACTCAACAAAGAAACTAAACCAAGTACATTAAAATGAAGATGCCACTAGATTATTTTAATTCAAAATATTGATAACACATGGCAATTTGTCCATGTTAAGCAATTTTATTGACACTCAAGTTTGGGTCAAGTCACTGGATCTAACCAACGCTTTTATCCACTGGGCCATGTGTCACCTGAAGAAGGCCAGAGTGTAAAATGGACGAAACATTGTGAACATGACCATAAAGATGAGGACAACAGTCTGAACAATGTAAATAATGTAAATTATTACAATACCCAAGAAATTCAAAATAATTTTTTTTGTTTTTATTTTTTTTCTAACCATGATTGATGATTTCTTTATATAAAATGTCTCTGTTTTGTTTTTGTTTTTTTTATTAGCCTTTTCCACCTCACAACTGGCAGGCTGGATCTGTTATTGATATAGCCGTATGTTCTGAGAAAACTCTAGTTGCCTTTTATACTGCAACAGGTTTGATTTGGGTAGGATCTTTAATGGATATGGTAAGAAATTATTCCTCACCTTCATTTGCTATTTTTATACATATCCTCTCTATTGATGGCAATGATAATAATCATGTTAATCATCATTATCATAATAATTATTTTAACAATCATCATAAAATAATATTAAAAATAATGATCACAATAATAATGTTAATCATCATCATCATATTGCTAACAATCATCATCATAATAATAATGTTAATAATAATAATAATCATCATCATAATGTTAATAATTATCATCATCATAATAATAATGTTAATAATAATTATCATCATTATCATAATAATAATGTTAATAATTATCATCATCATCATAATAATATCATCATCATAATAACCCGTGAAAATTTCATGGTTTTCCTATTTTAATATTCTGATGAATCTTAATTCTTAAGTTAATGATTAAGTAAGTTCATGGCAAGTTCTATGACAATAAATTATTCATGGAAATTCCTTTATCACATCATTAAATATTTGAGCTTAACAACTTTAACAAAATATTGCAATAACAATCATAAATATGAATGCTGATCTTTATTTTAAGAGGTGGGTAGAAATGAAAAGATTTGGAATTGACAACATTTTCCATTTCATTGAAACACCCAATAAACACTTCTATACTCCCTACTTGTCACTTTGCCTCTTTCTACGCAATCATAATAGTCTATTATTTATGATGTATTGGTAGGACATAACAGTTGTGGAAACTAATGAAGAGTAGGACAAGCACAATTATAATAGGATGATGATGATGATGATGATAATAATCATCATAATGTTATCATCAAATTAATGATAATGTTATCATAATGTTAATCATCATTATCATGTTAATAATCATCATAATGTTATCAAATTAATGATAATGTTTTCATTATGTTAATCATCATTATCATATTAATAATCATCATCATAATGTTATCATAATAATAATCATTATCATAATCTTCTTTTTTTTTTACCATCAAGCATCACTGAAAACATTTTTAGTTATACTCTTCATTTTGATCTCGGTATCTTTATCTTTCCATCAAAGAAATCTCAGTGACCAGAAAAAAATGTTTATACAAGAAGTCATAAGTGTGTTCTTTATTAGGATAAAAAAAATGTCATAACTTTGGCTTGTGGGTAGGAAAGAATGTGAGGGACAATAAGTCCTATTTTCACATAAATAGATAATATTTTTACTTATTTAAAATTTACACTATTTACATTTAAGCTATTGCCCTCATTTTTGTTGTTATTATGTTTCAACTGTTGTGCCCTTTGGCCTTCATCAGGTGTATATCAGTCTGGGTAAACTACAGGGAATTTTTAACTAAATCCTTTATTTAATATGGTTGATGTAGTCTGTTCTCATTCCCCTGTTCTATGGGTTACTCAGATCGATGATGAAGGCCATAAAGCACAATGACAATACTAAAACTAAGAACTAGATGAGATATGAAAACACTGGGATAACAACAACAAAGATGAAGACAATAGTCCAAATATAAATTGTGTAAATGATAACACCTCATCCCAGAAGTTCATACAACAATTATTGAATTGTAATAGCAACAACAAAGATCAGGACAATAGTCCAAATATAAATAGTGTAAATAGAGATAACTCCTCATCCCATAAATTCAGACAGAATTTATTGAAAATTTGTTGATAAAATGTTACAATTGAAATTAAATTTCATAAACTAAAATGTTGGTGGTAGAAGTTATACTTATTTAATTTCAATAAATTAAATAAAACTTTTATTAAGCCCTATTACATAAATTTGTTACATATTACCTATTTTAAATACAAATATTATGACTTTCCTTTCTAAACAAAAAATACCTTATGGTTTGTTGTACATCACTTTTTTTCTATACAACGAACAATACTTTGAACTCTGTTTTTGGAGCAAAGAAGTTTATATATTTGTAATGAATTATGAAGATATATACAAGTAATGTTGGAGAGTTGTCGGCCCAACCAACCAAACTGCCTTTTTGAAATAGATATACTGTATATTTCCACACATAAGACAACCTTTAAATCCCCAAAATCACCCATAAAAATTGAGGGCTGTCTTTTACTACAATTCTTAAAAAGAAACTTTAAATTCTGAATACTAACTTTGGCACGATAACCAATAACATACATGAAAAGATTCACATTATCAAATAAGCTGATAAGTAAAATAATAAAACCATTTCTACCTTATATATTACTGGCTTGACATCATAATTAATCGCCTATTTGAAGAATAATTCCATGTCAATGAAATCAACTTGTATCCATGCAAACTCAGCTGAGAAAATGTAAATATCAAGGTATGATTGCATTCACAGCAATGGAATGTTTTATTATATATTTTTGGTAGTATTTTGTAATTATCAGTGAAGTATAAGTAAATGGCAATTAGTACACCAGGTTGTTTGTAATTGTTTAGATATAAGAAAAGAAGAAGAGGAGTCAGTATTCACAAGAGACGTGATAAAATGCAAACAAAACAATGGTTTTCCTTTTAGTACCATGTGTAGGAAAAACATGATACAGAATCAGTTTTGCTATTTTGTTTATTTTGAATTTCTAAACATACAGTAACAATATTTCCAATAACATCATCTTTATATAATCAATAAGCAGTCATCTTATGCTACAGTAATAGGATAAATTCATGAAAATTTGCTTTATTTTTTGACCTTGTCTTATCTAAAGGTTGCCTTATAAGCGGACATACAGTAATGTTTAGTGATGTTTTAGGGAAGTGGGTCAGACTCAACTTTTCAACACCTTGTAAAGTCATGGATTTGGATGTTAATGACAAAACTAGACTTTCATGATGTGTTGGTTATTTTAAATTTCAGTGAAGTTGTACATTAGGTGACTAGAATTAATCATTTTTCTTTTTAATTTTCCTTTGTAAATATAGATTAAATTCTCCAGTTCATGAAAGGAAAAAAATGTTAAATTTTATAAAAGTTAGACAATTTACGGCCCCATTGAAATAATAGTTCTCATACAATTACTGAAGTTAAGCAATGTCAAGACTAGTCAGTACCTTGATGGATGACTGCTTGTACTGTAAGCTTGGATGTGCAGATTGTGTAAAGGATGGTGTTTTTTAGATTCACTTATGCTCAAATTCCCTTGGGAAAGGCATGAATCCACCTCTTCTCTCACCAGCTATGGATTAATTAGTAGGACTTGTATCACTAAATTATCTCCAAAAAATTCTTACAATTTAAAAATGTTTTCTGGCTTTAAATAACCTGCTGGTTGGTAAGTCATAAAAAACAGTCAATCAATAAAATTTAATCGGGGTGCCATGTAAATTAATTCCCCCTACGGAAGCCAAAACAAAATCTGCTCATAACACATTTCTTGAAATTTACAAAAAATTTTAAATTTTAATCTGGAGTTCTTTTTTCAAATATTAACAATATTTAATATTCATATCAATAAAACACTGCAGATTATGAATTAAAAAAAAAAAATATTATTTTTAATAAGTCATTTCATATGACCATGTTTATTTTGGTTTTCTTATGATAATGGTTATGTTAGTTTTTCCTTATAAGGAAACATTTGGCATTCATTAACTGAGCAGCCAGTATTGCTGTCATTTGAAATTCATAAAATCTTTTTCTTAAAACAATTTTTCACAAAAACAGCTTCCTTAAATCCAGAAGCTGTTATCACTCTTTCCACTATTGATAGGGGTTTCCTTCCTAACCTTTTGTTTGATGTAGTGTGGAACGTCAACATTCTATGTCATTATTTTAGTTGTTGCTACTGTTGATAGTCCTTAAGTCATGTTGTTTCCATTATTTGATACAGTTCTTCAGGTTTCTGTAGCACCAGTCTTCACCAAAACCCACAGCCTTCCTTAGAGAGATCAATTTACAATGAATTTACATAGCAAACTGAGCCTCCCTTTGTTATTTAGGGTACTAAAATCTATAGTAATACGAAAAACAAACTTGAAAAAAATATTATTTTTGGTCTTGTTGCTTATTGTACAACACCACCCTTTTATGTGTTAGATATAATCAAGTTACAAAAATATTCTCTACCTTGAATATATTTGAATATTCTTTTATTTTTGTTCATTTCAGTCTCCATTATGGGAAATTGATATCAAATGTACTCAGAAACCCACATGTTTTGTTTGGTGAGTTATTCTTAAAATAAAACCAAAACTTCTACTTATAGAAGAGGCTTAATTGATTCAAATACAATCATAGGAGAGTGAAGTCTTTCTTATTCCACATCGAGTAAAGGGCCACAGCCTCACTATGCTACATCTTCCTATTCTTTTAAGTAATATTTGCATGTCTTGCTATACTTTGCAATCACTGTTCTGCTATCCATTTATAAAAGTTTAACTTGAGGTTTTCCTTAGTTCTACTTGCTTTCAATATGTCCTGTGAGTGTCTAATTCTCTAAACACTCTTTCCGCATTAGTTTTTCCTAAAATTCTCTCATTTTTTATTATAAATGCAAGTGTTTTTTTTTTATTTCCTTAAAACTTATTCATCATTTACATGTTCTATCCATATTCTCAGCATCCTTCTGTAGAACCACATTTGTTTTGTTTTTGTTTTTTTTTGTTTTTGTTTTGGGGGGGGGTTGTTTTGTTTTTAATCAGTTCAACCCAAGCAAGATGATAATGCCACTGAGGTCTACTGGGAGTGAAAGAGAATAGGAAGACTTTAGAACCAGAAAGCCAATCATTAATAGGAAACAAGGGATAAACCTCTACTCCTGTTCAAAAGACTTGGGAGGAGTTTGAACCAGTCAATAGACTAAGCTATCTACTCCTATTGAGGAGAAAAAAATAAATGAATAATTAGCAAATAATATTTCAGAGTTCAGGCAGTGACATTGTAAGTATAGAATTGAAGTAGTTTAGAAAAAAACAGCCCCCCAATCCTAAACTAGAAACAAGGGATAAACCCAAACTCCTGTTCCTTAAGTCTTCTCTTCATCTGTGAGGTGGGGGGACACACAGGCAAATTTTAGTCTTATGCAAATTTAGGATTAAAATAACGATTATTTTTGTTTAGTTTTCTGTATTATAATGACAGGAGAGATTAATGGTTTGGATATTGTTAATTTTACTGCGTGAGACAAATTACAATTAGTAGATACTGAATTACCTCCCTTACATTATTTTAAGTAATTTCCTCTTTTGAGCCGAGTTGGGCACTTCGATATAGTACAGAGGTTGGCAACCTTTTTTGAGAGTATGTGCCAAAACCGTCCAAATCTGACACAAAATTTTTCCAGATGCCATCAAAACTTTTTTGAAACCTCAAAACTAGCAGCAACAGACATATCTGCATGTAACTTGGGGCCTCTTTTGCATCAACAATTGTTTCAGAACAGAAAATGTATAAGGCTTTATTGTTTTTCTCATTCATGCCAAATTTTTCAGTTCAGTATTCTTTAAATTTTCTTTAAAAATTGCTCACATGTTCAGTACATAGCATTCTTACCATGCTTCTGCAGAAACACATCTTTCACTTCAAATGTCTTCATCTGTAAGGAAATTGTCAAACATTCAAAGGAGGGTAGATATGACATAGTCATTCTGTGGCACACGTGTGTCAGTACAGATGCAAAAGAGCCCCCAAGTTACATGCAGATATGTCTGTTGAAGCTAGTCACATCCAACTTTTCCCCGTTAGCAGCTGAACAACTTGGTATGTCAATACAAATGATGGGAAAACCACCATTTGGCGAGACTCACTTTGCTATTATCAAAGATTTGGTATCTTGTGAAGACGTTCCCTTGGCACACTTTGTTCTGGAAGTTGCATTCTGCTTGCCATGCTGTGATTTCCAAGGCAGTGGCCCCACAAGTTATTACTTAGTTTTATTTTATTTCCTCCTGTCTCTTTTCCCTTCTCTGCCTGTTCCCCATTAATTGTTAAGAGAAGAATCCATTAAAGGTTTCCCCCGACCTCAACACATCCTTACATTATTTTAAAAACACCTTCAGCACTCTTCTTTGTTTCTAAAGAATTTTTCCTGTCTCTTAATATTTTGTTTAGTTTCTGGAAGGCATCTTTCTTTATTCCAATGTGCCTTCAGATTTCTGTGTCACATTTTCTGACATCTCTTACTAAACTACCCAGGTAGTTAAATTTCTGTATTTGCTTCTTTTCAATATCGAGCCGTGGCACTAGACATCTCCAAAGGATTTGATAGGGTTTGGCATGCCAGCCTTCTTCGCAAGCTCCAGGTTTTTGGTATTACGGGTCGATTATATAACCTAATACGATCATTCCTGTCAAACAGTAAATTGAAGGTCGTTCTCAATGGATTCTCCTCCAGTTCCTATCCCACGAACGCAGGTGTTCCTCAAGGCTCCATCCTAGGCCCCACTCTATTCCTTATCTACATAAATGACCTCCCTGACGCAATTACTTCCCAAGTTGGCATATACGTGGATGACACCACAATTTATTCCTGCCTCAAAAACAAATCTAGTCTCGCTGACAAAACTTGCCTGGTCGTGCGTCTCGAAAAGGACCTCCAATCGATTGTGAACTGGGGCACGAATTGGCTGGTCAACTTCAACACTTCTAAGACAAAACTGCTCTCTATTAATCACCACAGAGGTCCTTCCCTTCCCTTCATTAGAATGTCTGACGCTTAACTTCTCGAGAGCAACTCTCTGCGGCTTCTCGGTCTCACGTTGACGTCTGACCCGAGATGGAATAAATACATTGAGTCAATTGCCTCGTCCACTGCAAGGAAAGTTGGCTCCCTGAGTCGCACCAGGAAGTTTTTCTCCCTGGAGTCGATCCTCCAGATCTACAAAACAACAATTCGCCCTTGCATGGAGTATTGCTGCCATATATGGTCTGGTGCCCCTTCTGTTTGCCTTGGGGTTCTTGATAGGCTCCAGAGGCGGATATGCAATGTAATTGGCCCTGCCCTGGCGTCTCGTCTACAGTCACTTTCTCACAGATGCGCCGTCGCCTCCCTCTGTCTGTTCTACAAATACTTCCATGGAAATTGCTCCGAGGCGCTGTATTCGCTGGTTCCCAGACGTCATGAGTTCAAGCGCCATACAAGGCTGGCATCCCACTCTCACCCCTTCACTGTCGAAACTCCTAAATGTAGCCGTCTCTTCTACTCTAATAGCTTCATGTCTCGCACCTCTCGCCTGTGGAACTCCCTTCCCTATTACTGTTTCCCTGTGAGCTATAATCTCCAGCTATTCAAGTGTAATGTCAATCGACATCTCCAGTTGCCTTGATCTATCCACTACCCTCATCCTTTCTTCTATCACTCCTATCTGACCTTGCTCTAAATTTTCTGTAACCCCTTGCGTCCTAGTGGCTTCTCGTCTTGCTTGGGGTGAAATGCTTAAAAAAAAAAAAAAAATCTCCAATTTGTAATTCACACACTGGATTTGCTGATGACCATACATTCTGTCTTCTTCCATTTAATTAGTCCTTTCTTCATGCTTTCTTTTGCTACTTTGTATTGGAGTTTTTGTAGTTTTCATTCCAAATCTGACATCAGTACAGTATCATGTACGTGTCTTACATTGTTAAGGTTATGTTCACTAATAATAAATTCTGATAGTCATTACAGTTGTCTCACGGTAGAGGTTAAATATGTGAGTGGGCTGAAAAGTTCATAGACTGATTACAAAGAAGTGATTCTAGATCTGTGCTATCTTGTATGAATTTTTCAATTCATCCTAGTTTAAAGTGGCAAAAATCATCAACATCTGAATTTTCTTTTTTTTTTTTTTTTTTTAAATTTTTTGTCATTTATTTTCTAATTATCCCCCCACCCAATATATATAGATTTAATTTCGTTTTCATTTTGAATTCTTAAATTAATCAAAAATAATTATTTATTGGAAATAACTTGGATTGGGATTTGTTTATAATTGTTTTAAAATTTGTTTCAAATTTACTAACATTTAAAAAAAATTTTTTTTTTTTTTTTTTTTTCTTCAGGTGTGGAACTGAAGCATTGGTATTAAACTGGAACACTCGACTTTTAATTGTGGGTCCTGAAAAAGATGTTATCACATATCCTTTACCTTCAAAGGCTCACTGTTTTGCCTTTCTGTTCACTTAAATGCTTGAAAAGAACATTCTGTTCTTTGTTATAGAAAACATTTGCAGAAATTTTTTAATTTTCTTCAAATCTAAAAAGAAAGAGACATTGTTTACAATTGGACTAATATCCTCATCATTGCCGTTCTGATCAGAACTCTTCAGCTTTTGTGTCTTGTGATCTTCTTCAGCTGACTTTTGATCTATCTAACAAACTTTAGAGGAATTCTGAACTTTCATTTAATCTACTGGGGCAGACTGTTCTCATTCAACAGCCTATGTCAAGTGATATCTCATCTAGTTCTATATTACTTACTCACCTCTTTCCACTGAGTCCAAGTACACACTGCTCAACACAGGGATTGAACTCACAACCTCTGTCACCAAATTCATGGACCTACATTTCAATCTGCTAAGCAATTTTCCTATGGGACAATAGCCCAGTGGATTAGAGTTCAATCAATGGGTCAGGCAGTGTGTGCTTGAACTCATTGGAAATAGATGAATAATAACTGAGCATTACTAAAAATTATAACTAAATTTCCCTGGACATGAGCAGTGGAATGAGAATTATCTACTCGCCCCCACCTCCATAGATTAAAAGGTTCAATTTGAAATTCTTTATAGGTTACAAAGATCGACATACACCTGAGGAAGACTTGAGTGCATAACAGCTGAAACGTTGATATATAAAAATTTTATTCTCTACCAAATCCAAGTTCTTGTGTCAAACACAAAAACTTAGCTAGTAGGAATAGAAAGTCATAGTAGGTACTAAATTACAAAACAAGATACAACCACTATGTAAAATTTTAAAAGGAAAACATATTTTTCTGGAAAAAATTACAGTTTGGAAAAAGATAAGGATTTTTAAAAAAGATAAAAAGAGAAAACAATTGAAGAAGGCAGAAAACAAAGGTGAAACCACCTTTGAGAAAAAAACGAAAACATCTACTTTTACTTGCCCTGCAAGCATCATAGAATATATAGCAACTTTAGAAAAGTCTCTTTTTAAATTCACTATTCATGCCTGGGAAAGTTTCTTGGAATACTTTTCATTCTTTGTTGTTCAACTGCAGGAGAATTTTCATTTGAACTTGAAAATTCTTTAGTCTCTTTGCAGCTGGCTGGTAAGCTTATGATTCCTTCATTCTTCCTTCTTTTCCCCTTGCTGTCAAAAAAAGTCTTCTCACCTTATCTACTCACATGAGTTTTATTTATTAAGTCCCCCATTCAGATTCTTACTAGGAACTGGGACTATATCTCTCATTGGTCAGTATACACAAAAAAAGAATAATTATGATTTCAGTTTAAAAAAAAAGACAAGGATTCAATAACAAAAAGAGAAAATATTTCAAGAAGGCAGAAAAACAAAAATGCCACCAACTTTCAGAAAAATGAAAACATCTATTTTTACTTCCCCACAAGCATTTTGGGAACATACAATAATTTTAGAAAAGTCCCTTTTTTAATTCACAATTCATGTCTGGGAAAATTTCTTGGAATTCTTTTCATTCTTTGATGTCTAATTGTTGTTCAATCCCAGAGAATTTTCATTTGAATTTGAAAATTCTTTAGTCTCTTTGCAGCTGGCTGGTAAGCTTATGCCTTCTTGATGCTCCCTTCTTGATGTAAACCTGCCTTTTCCCCTTGCTGTCAAAAAAGTCTTCTCATCTCATCTACTGACATGAGTTCTATTTATTCCAAAAAATAGGCTCACATAAGTATTTTTCACACCATTCAGATTCTTACGAGGGATTGGGACCATGTCTCACATTGGTTAGTATATACAAAAAAAATAATTATGATTTCAGTTTAGAAAAAGACAAAAGGATTCAATGACAAAAAGAGAAAATTCAAGAAGGCAAAAAAAACAAAAATGCAACCACCTTTTAATAAAAATTGAAAACACCTACTTTACTTGCACCATGAGCATCTCTGGGACATATAGTAATTTTTGAAAAGTCTCTTT
This sequence comes from Acanthosepion lycidas, assembly GCA_963932145.1. NCBI lineage: Eukaryota > Metazoa > Mollusca > Cephalopoda > Sepiida > Sepiidae > Acanthosepion > Acanthosepion lycidas. The sequence goes on along the minus strand of OZ010608.1, from coordinate 27,958,905 downwards.
TAAATTCACAATTCTTGCTTGAGAAAATTTCTTAGAATTTTTTTGTTGTTCAATCCTAGAAGAATTTTCACTTGAACTTCAAAATTCTTTAGTCTTTCTGCAGCTTGCTGGTAACTGGTGCCTTCTTGATGTGCCTTTTGCTCCTTGATGTTGATTCGCCTTGTCCCCTTTGTCATATGCCCTAGTCGACGAATAGTTTATAAGGCGATCATAGGCCGACCAGAAGATATATACATTATCTTAACTGTGGAGAGATACAGGCCATCTCTCTCAGATCACGACAATGGACAATTAGTAAACAAAAATTATTTTAAAGACCACTGTTCGATTAGGATAATCGAACAGTAATCTTTTTCCCAGGTTCGCTTCGGTTTCAACACGAATACTGATCCAAGATTCAAGGATGAACAATAAGGCGTAATGAATTTTGGTATATGAATTTTAATATGTACATATATACAAAATATTAAAATAAAATAAAATAAAATATAAGCATGAGTAAAACATCCGACGACCAGATCTCAAGACTTATGTTGGGATACTAAAATATGCATAAATCCAAGTGGATTTGACTGAACCCAAACAGATAAAAAAAATAAATATGAATAACTACGAATGCAGAAATCAATGCATAACCAAAAGAGATGGGATAGGATTTACACATTATTATTTTGACATGTGGAAAGGTGTTTGTAAGAACATAATATTTTTGGATGCATGTGTATCTTTCTAACACGGGTCCAAAATATATGATTACTTATCTTTATATTCAGTTCTCATTTTTTTATCATTGTCCTTTCTTTTCTCTCTCACGTTTCCTCTTTTCATTCTTTCCTTTTCTTGACACAAATACAATTTCACACACGGTCCGGCTGTAGCAGAGATGTACACTTTCTTCCTCTCTCTCTGGTTTTCTTTTTTCTTTCCTTCTTTACACATTTCAGCTTGCAACAGAGATATATACTTTCTTCCTCTCTGGTTTTCTCTTTTCTTTCTTTCTTCTTCTTTACACAATTCAGCTTGTAACAGAGATATATACTTTCTTCCCCTCTGGTTTTCTTTTTTATTTCTTCAAACGCAGGCTGTATTCTCAGCGTAGAAATTTCCTTACATCTTCTATGATAAATAACTCGATTTATCGTCTTCAGCTTTGGGTTAACGAACAGAAATACATATTCTTATATTTCTTGTCCGAAGTTGCCTGGGATGAATCGGACAAGTTCCATCATTACCAAAATGAGTCTCATCTTTCCGTTCATAAATTATCAGCACTTCGATTTCGAGTCTTGATCTTTCAAAGACAAGACAGCAACTGACTCCCAAGTAACTTTTTAATTCCCACGTGTCCTGCATTTTTGGCGCGAACTCCAGCTCCTGCTGCTTCATGACCTTACATCAGTCCCCGATCTAGCTTCTCTCTAAACATCTGTTGCTACGGGTAATTGGGTCAGTCAACCTCTTGACTTGCTTTCCCAAAATGTCTCGAGACTCCCACGTGACCTCTTCTGTTGTCAGGCTGAGATTAACCTTGATATATGCGTGTATGCGCTATCTTCATCCGTCACACCCTTACTGTCAAAAAGAGTTCTCCTCCTTGCATCTACTGTATATTTGGAAAATTAGGCTCACAAGTACCCCACGACATTCAGGTTGTTAAGAGTTTGAGAGCACATCTCTCATTGGTCAGTATATATACAAAAAATAATTTTCCATAAACAGGAAATGGATCCTTAACAATTTTTTGCGGATTTTAACCACTGAGCCAAAAAGGATATACAAGTGTAAACAATTTTTAACACAAACTATCTGGTTTTCATAAAAATATACTTCTTTGAAAAGAACATGTATTAAAAAAACAACCTCAATGATTAAATATTTATTCAATGCTAACATTTTTTAAAATAGTAAAAATAAAACTTTTAGAACAATGATTCCCAACATGGGGCACATGGTCACTGGTGTGTCATAGTAATATTTTGGTGGAACATGCGTAGGATGCGCACCCTTCGTCTTACTGTACCAACAGAATAAGGGGGCAATTCGAGAATGAGTTTTTAACAGTGAATTGTTTTCTAGTGAGTCTGAGTGAGAGTGTTAATGTTAATGTGTGTTAATACATACAATGCGTATACAGTATGCATACATCAAAATATTCTCTGTATATGTACATACATGTGTAATTGGCATACATGTAAGAATTAAATATTACAGGTGAGCGCCAGAATTTTAGAAATACCAAAGTGGGGCATGGCCCAAAATCAGTTGGGAAACACCATTTTAGAGATAACAACATCAAAGCTGAGGACAATAGTCCGGATACAAATAGCATTAAAAAAAAAAAAGAAATTGTTCCTTTTTATTTACATTATTCGGACTATTGTCTTCATTTTGTCGCCATATTTATTACAACATTTCGGCCGTTGTACGCTCCGGCCTTCATGAAGTGGTTGGAATGTCGAATTGAACCCTTTATTTCGCTCGCTGGGGTAGACTGTTCTAGTTCCACATGCCATGTCTAATGGATGTCAGTTATCAGTTATCTCCTGTTAATTCCCCTCTCCAAGTTCTCCACTGTGCCATGTGTCCTCAAGCACACTTGGCACAGTGGATAAAGGCGTTAGTTAGATCCAGTGACAGCACCCAAAGAGTGTAAGTTCAATACCTGGCTAAGGGAGTGGAGAACTTTTAGAGGGAAATTAACAGGAGATAACTGACATTCATTAAACATGGCATGTGGAACTAGAACAGTCTACCCCAGTGAGTGAAATAAAGGGTTCAGTTCAACATTCCAACCACCTGAAGAAGGCCGGAGCATACAACAGCCAAAATGTTGTAATAAATATGGCGACAAAGATGAGGACAATAGTCTGAATAATGTACATAATACCTCATCTCGGAAATATAGACAGATATTGTTCCTTTTTATCGATGACTTTTTCAAATCTGGGAAGCAGTCACTGTTATCCTGGACTGAGTGTTAGAATTCACAGAAATGCCTTAACATAAAATACTTTAAAGGCCACTTCCACTTCATTCTTATCTCTCCGGTTACTGGTTTTTCTGAAGATAAAGACATAATTTTCATTACTTTCTGTTCAAATTGTTTAATCACCTTAATTGACTCTACAAATGTCCTAGATACTCCAGTGCACCTGGTTGAGGAAATTGATGGTGTAAGAATTATCAGCAATTTGGTACATGAATTTTTGGAAAAAGTTCCAGGTTTGTACCGTTTCTGTTTGCATTGTCATTTTTTAGAATAAAAAAAAAATTTTTTTTTTTTTTTTTTTTTTTTTTCATTTACTTTTTGCTGTCTTTATAAATATCAGGTTGGAAAGAAAGCCCATCTTTCTGCCTTTTTTTTGTTTTGCATATTTTTTACTGAAATAAATTTAAACTTAGCAAAGTTTAACATACATGCCTGCAAAAAAAAACAAAAAAAAACAGTGTATCAAAAGGATAATTATTCACTTGACATTGCTATTACTGTGCACTCACTCAACAATTCTTATTGTTTCAAAAAGCTATTTCTATAATTTTAAGAAAACCTAAACATATGAAACTGGATTTGGGCACCTCGATGTGGTGTAATGATTAACAAGCTGGTTTTGCTAGGTCAGTTACAACTGAATAGTGAGTTTGATCCTCACTGGGTCGCCCAAACTTTCGGTCTTGTGCTACATCTACGCTAAGCTTAGAACATTATAAAACTAGACTTTTATATTTAGTCTTTTTTATCAGGAATAGCAGTGTCAAGAGAAAACGTTTTTTAACACACTTTTCTTTTTTTTTTCTTTTTTCTTCTTCTTTTTTTTTGGGGGGGGTTGAGGCAGGACCAGGATTAATCTTGCACCAAGCAAAGTGGATCCTGTCCGACAGAGGATCTCTGTTTACATCTCCACATATACCTTCGTTTTTTTTCTTTTTCTTTTTTTTTTGTGGGTACAGATGTTAACATTTGCCTTCAACTGTTTCTTGATTTTTAAGTATTAGTATCCTTTTCATTTTCACTTTTTTATACTTCCTCTTTGATCACATGTTCAGTCCATGGTATTCTCAGCATCCTTCTGTAAAACCACATCACTTTCCCTTCACACCTATTCTTAATCTGTAAGGAAATTGTCCAGCATTCACAGAGGGCTAGATATTACAAAGCAGTTCAGCGCTCTTCTTTGTCTCTAAAGAAATCTTCCTATCTCTTAATATTTTGTCTATTTTCTTGAAACCATCTTTTCTTATTCCAATGTGCTTTCAGATTTCTGTGTAACATTCTGTGTCGTCTATTACTACACTACCCGGGTAGTTAAATTTCTCTTCCTGCTTATTTCCAATTTGTAGTTCATACATTGGGCCATCTCTCTTGGTGACGACCATAAACTCTTTCTGCTAACAGTTAATAATTAGTCCTTTTTCATGCTTTCTTTTGCTATCTTGTCTGGGTATTTTTGCAATTTTCTGATTCTTTTTATCAACACATTATCATCTACGTTTTTTTTATTTTTTTAATAATGTTCATTCTGTACCAGGCCCAAGAGCAACACTAGGTAGAGAATGACAGAGTAAGATCCAGTTTAAGTGGATATATAGGAAAAATAACGATTGACTCTAGACTTGACTCTGTCAAGATAGTAGTGATTGGGGAAGTATCTTCTTTGTAGTCAGTTCCACAAAGCATTTCATTTCATGGAAAGAAGCTTTTTACATCTCACCAATTGAATATGAAGAGAATGAAAACATTTACTACAATGTGCTTCACATGATGGGCCAGAGCAATGAAGGTTAGAACTGGTGAAGCTAGGGACTAGTTAAGTCACTGTCACTCCAGACAAAGTATTACCCCAGACTGGTTAGCTCCTGCCCATAAATGGCAGCAGCTCTCCATTTTCAACCTGATCTGGCTCTTGTAAAGGTAGAGGATAGCAAGTGGAGTCAGGTCCTTACTAGAGCGGTACAGGGAACCGACCATTTTTCCAGTATCTTTAGCAACAGATTGTATACCTGAGTCCCACTTGAGATTTGGGTTGTGCTTAAGTCCCAATAAATACTCAAGGCATGAGGCTTCTCTGAGAGAACACCCATTTATCACAATAGGTGAAAATTCAGCATCCATGTGGCGATGATGAATATCACTAGTTAAGTCACTGTCACTCCAGACAAAGTATTACCACAGACTTATATTTATTGATCAATTACAGATTCAGTTAAAGTAATAGTTTCTTTATTTTCAGTTGCATAAGGACATCAGTCACAAACATTATACAAGGTATCCCTAATCCCGCACTCAAATTGCTTTCAAGTTTAACACATTCACTCTTTATGCATTCAATCAAGTTTGTTGCATCTGTGATTTTCATTGAGTACACCTTCTTTAGCATATTCAACCCAAAAGAATTTAATTCGTTCTTCTTTCGACAAAACCTTGTTTAATCTGTGGAGGTAAAAAAAAATACGATGTGTGTCCAGACTTTATGGAAAACTGTTATGTGTTCAGTGCATTGAATGAAGATAACACAATCAAGAAATTGGAGTGGACGTAGTCTTGCTGAAATCAGTAGTAAGCAGATAAGCTAGATCTCTAATTCTTTACTTTTTTCTCCATCTTCTGCTGATGATTATCGGTAGTCTCTATGTATTTGGATGAGTTCAACTCCTCTTCTGTTCATCTCCTCAACACTGTCTTTATAAACCACCAACAGATCCGACTAACCTGCAGCATTTCATGTGAAAGTAAGTAAAGTTAGTGTAATACTTGACTGCTTGTCTTGTGTATTTTTGGTTAGCATTCAGTCTGTCTTCATTGCATTGAATGAAGATAACACAACCGAGAAATAGAATGTCTCTTGAAGTCGACGTAGTATTGCTGAAATCGGTCGTAAGCTCGATTTCTAATTTTCTGCTTTTTTCTATTCACATGAGCCTTAAAAGTTCTATGTGATTTCTTGACAGCCAACAAATATAAAAAGTTAAAATGTGCAAAGTGTTAATAGAACGAGCCTAGATGTGTATCACTTAAGTTTTAAATTCTATCAAAAGTGTACTTTTAATTCATTCTTTTTTAATGAGAAAAATATTTTAATGTTTACAGAAACACAAGATAAACATCTATGCCTGCCTGACGTGATCTCCGCGATATTGTAGGGCGTGTTTTGTCGTTATCTCGTTTCTATGGAAGAATGGAAATATCAGAATAATACTTGACTGCTTGTCTTGTGTATTTTTGGTTAGCATTCAGTCTGTCTTCATTGCATTGAATGAAGATAACACAATCGAGAAATAGAATGTCTCTTGAAGTCGACGTAGTATTGCTGAAATCAGTCGTAAGCTCGATTTCTAATTCTCTGCTTTTTTCTATTCACATGAGCCTTAAAAGTTCTACGTGATTTCTTGACAGCCAACAAATATAGAAAGTTAAAATGTGCAAAGTGTTAATAGAACGAGCCTAGATGTGTATCACTTAAATTTTATTGAATTGGAACATTACCAAATAACACCTTCAGTATGATTTCCATCATTTGTGATGCAAATGTTAATGTGCTTTGCAAGATTCATGTGAACTCAATGCAATAACTCCACATTACTGTCAATTTTAGCACATTCACTCTTTATGCATTCAATCAAGTGTGTTGCATCTGTGATTTTCATTGAGTACACTTTCTCCTTTAGCATACCTCAGAAAAGAACTATATTCTTTCTTCGTTCTACACAATCTGTGGAGGTAAAACAAATATAATTAATGAGATTTCCTGTGTCCAGACTTTAGGGTTCATCCTGTATATATCAGGGGAGTAAAAAGTTCTTAAGAGTTCCAAGGCAAATACATCTGTTGTTTCTTTTTGTGTTTTTACCCCTTTAAAGTTAGTGTACCATTTCACATCTAAGATATACTGTAAAGTCATGAAAAGGTCATAATCTGACAAAGGTCAGGTGGATAAGGCCAAATGTTTATATTCAGTGCCCAAATTGCAGGCAAAACATGGTTTTGTGTTGTCATTCAAGAGTAATACACCTTCAATCAGTGCTGCTTGCTTTTTCCTCAAAGACTTATGTAATGATTCCAGCTGCTCAGAATTGACTATTTCATTACAGTTTAATATTTCCTGCTAGATAATACCTTCATATGTTATTAACTTTAAGCATTACCTTCTCATGATGTAATCATGGTTTTGTCGAGCGGTATAGGTTTTTCCTTAAGTCATTTAGTTGCTTTTGTTGAATATAGTTATAAAGGAACCACTTTTCTTTATGGGTGACTATTCTTTATAGAAATGGTTTGGTAGCATGTCTTATCCTTAACAAGTAGATGTTGGTCCTCTTGAGAACTGATCAGATCTTGTGAAACCCAATATCCAAGTTTTGATATTTTACCAAGTTCATGACGGTAGGTTATGTTTGTTGCATACTTTGTATTGAGTGCCATTTCTGATGGTGTTAGGATTTTCTCCGGTTATGTCAGGTCAAGCTTAGGCCTGCTACTGGTAACGTGTAATCTGCATTGACAGATAATAAAGGAAAAAAAACTATGGAGGGCTATGATCGCCTACGTCAGGCTTGGGCAAATGTTTCTGAGCAGTGGGCCGCGCTAATAAAAAAATTCAAAGTAATTTTTTGTTAAAATTAAAGCCGCCATTTTCACTACAGAATATCGTCCGCATAAGCATGTCTTAGAAGTAAGTGATATTTTTTATTTGGGGAAAAATTTTTTTATACAATTTAAAAATTGAAGATTTTGTATAATATTATCACTAAACCCCATTCCACTAGCTTTTCTGCTGGAATGGAGGTTAGCATGTCACTCCACAGGACAAAAAACAGACCTTTCAAAAGGTGGATGAGCTTCTTATAAGAGCCAACATATATATTTATGTGCTAACTTAAAAGCCACCTTTCAGGTGGCATTTAATCTATCTCCTGCAAAGGGCACTTGATTAAGCCTTCATCACATTAGGTAGGGAGGAATAGATGCAATAAGCAACAATAAACTATAGAAGAACTCAAAATTGATTGCTGCATTCCAATATTGCATTAATATCCAATCTTACCTCTTTTTTAAAAATTCAACAATAATTCATCTGCTGCCACTTAATTTAAAAACAATTTGATGTATGTAGATCCTTACTTTCTGTACAAACAATTATTTTCATTTCATGGGTGACTTTCACTGGATTTTGTAATTAATTTTGATTATTCCCAAATTTATTTCCAAGTTATAAAAATTATCATACCAAAAAATTGTTGCAAAAAATCAAGTAAAAAACAGAAAAATCACTGCAAACACGATGATCACAGTGATGAGAACTTGGGATTCCAAAATTTCAGGATTCCAGATCCAGCCCAGAATGTTTTTAATTTGCTCACAGATTTGGCCTGATTCCAAAATGGTATGATATGTTGGACTACGAAAAAGTGTGACACACTGACATTCACATTTATTATATAGATATACATGGTGTTCCCCAAAAATTGACATTATTTAAAAATATGCTATAGTGTGTCTTACATAACATTCTCCAGCACCTCAGGGATTTACAAGCCTCGAGGAATTTAAACAGAGAATCACTGAGGTGCTAGGGAATGTTTTGGAAGACATACTACAGCATGTTTGGCAGGAATTGGGCTACCAACTTGAAATGTATCATGTTGCAGGTGGTGCTCATGTTGAACATTTTTCTGGCAGGACCTACCTTGCATTGTAAGAGATTAATACCGGTCCTGCTTCAACAAAAAAAACACGGCTATGTATGTATGCATGCGGTTGTCTTTGAAGGTTGTCATATAGAAGAAGAATCTTTGAGGATAAGCTTCCAAAAGTGAAATTATGTAAATCTTTTACCTGCATTTCTGGACACTTAAGACTTAATTTCTATACCTTTCCTTCCTACCTTGTACCTCCGACCATTGCACAGCAAAGTCCACAGTTTTCTTTCACTTATATTGAACTTGGAACCAGTTGGCATTTCTTTTTCTTAGTTCTTTAATGTAGTGTGTCATGTTATTTTTGGACCTCTAAGTCTTTTGCAGCCTTGAGGTTTCCATTTTAGAGCAACTTTCACTGGACAACTCTTATATAATAGCAGAGTTTGGCCGGTGAAAAGTATCTGCCACCATTACACTAAAGTTTCTAGAATTTGTACATCTTAGCACTTCCTTGTAACTAATTCTATCTCTCCAAGACAACTTTAGGATTTTTTTGGCGACATCTAAAATGGAACACATCTAGTGAAACAATTTTTCTCTCCGGAATCTATCTTGCATATCTATGTCTACCATTCATTCATGCTTAGAATATTGCTTCCATATAGGGTTCAGTGCCCATGCTATTTACCTTGATCTCCTTGATAAGATCCAAAGATGAATCTGCAATATTATTGGTCCTGATCTGGTGGCTCAGCTTAAGTCACTTGCCCACCTCTGTAAGGTTGCCGCTCTGTGCCTTTTTTATAAATACTTTCATGGTAATTGCTTGGATGAGCTCTTCACTTTGGTACCTAGACTGTATGAATTTAAGCACAATACTAGACTGTCAGCAAGATCTCATTAATTTACAGTTGAAACTCCCTTCTAACTTCATGCTTTAATCTGCTAAAATTTAAATGCAATATCAATCGCTCTCTACTGTCCTGATTGCTCTTTTCTCTTTCAACTCATTAAAAATGTTTCTGTTTCTAATTCCTCTACACCCTGTAACCCCTTGCGTATTAGTGGCTGTATTGCCTTACTTAGGGTGATACCAATTTAAAAAAAAAATCTAAGTTTTCAATATCTTTTATGGTGGATTTCCAAGTTTTGCATGCATATAAATCAGTGGAGAGGACAATAGAATTATAAAATGAGTTTCCCCTTCTAGACTAATTTAATTTTATAGGCAGTACAATTATTCGCCACCACTTGTGAAACTGATGAAAAATTTTTTTTTCTTTAAAGAGGTTACCCAGAATGTTTACAAAATATTATCCATGCATCCTGGTGCCATGTTGAGACAAGCATCTAAAGAATACCAGGTAAGTCTTCTTCTTCTTCAGGGTATGAGTGTTCATGGCTCTCCACAACATCCTATTCTTTGTAGCTTAGCAAGGTTTGTCTTTTCATTATCTCTCCCAATCATTAGGTAGATTACTTGCTGCTTTTCTCTATCCTTCCTGTTTTCAATATGTCCTGTGAATGTCAAATTCTCCTGGCCCTCTTTCCTCATTATTTGTCTGAGAAAATTCAATTATCTCTCTCTGATTTTAAATATTCTCAAGTATTATGACTTCAGATGTTTGTTTTTTATTACTGTAGAACTAATGGCTCAGAATTTACTGCAATTACTAAGCATTTATGAGAATTTATTTATTTTTTAAATTTTAGTCATACACACTAATGATATCTCTTTGAAATCTACTGTAGATAATGTAATATCCAATATTAGAAACATTAATATAACTTCACCATATGTGGTTATTGAAGTCTCCAAGGATCTAATGATCACATGATATACAGTATCAGATTAAACTTGAGGAACCTGTAAAATATGATCTGTACTCTGGATATTATCCACCATCTTGCTTTTTCTGGAAGGATTGTATTCTGGGAAAAATACTTTGCACCACCCTTTGCCAAATAAACTAATTTTTTTTTTAACTATTTAGTTTATAAGTTTGATGCCATTACTATAAGAAGAAGGGCATTTCAACGTGGTGTAATGGTTAACAAGCTTGTCTTGCTAGATGAATTCTCACTGGGTGCCCCATGTTTTCAGACTAGTGCCACATCTAAGATATGCTTAAAAAAAAATCACCATAATTCTGGGAATATTTAATGAGATGGTATTGACCATTATTATCTTTTAATTCCTGATAGTAGCCTTCAGCATCAGAAAACATTAGTAATGAGGGAATTCAAAGATAATCAAAAGTACTGATAATTTTGAAATTCAGCCAGTAGCATAAGAGTCAGATAATATCTTTGTATATATGTTTGCCTGTCAATTGCCTTGGCTGTCACCATGCCCTTGCCTGTCAATTTCCCAGGCTGTCACCATGCCCTTGCCTATCAATTGCCCTGGCTGTCACCATGCCCTTGCCTATCAATTGCCCTGGCTGTCACCATGCCCTTGCCTATCAATTGCCCTGGCTGTCACCATGCCCTTGCCTATCAATTGCCCTGGCTGTCACCATGCCCTTGCCTATCAATTGCCCTGGCTGTCACCATGCCCTTGCCTATCAATTGCCCTGGCTGTCACCATGCCCTTGCCTATCAATTGCCCTGGCTGTCACCATGCCCTTGCCTATCAATTGCCCTGGCTGTCACCATGCCCTTGCCTATCAATTGCCCTGGCTGTCACCATGCCCTTGCCTATCAATTGCCCTGGCTGTCACCATGCCCTTGCCTATCAATTGCCCTGGCTGTCACCATGCCCTTGCCTATCAATTGCCCTGGCTGTCACCATGCCCTTGCCTATCAATTGCCCTGGCTGTCACCATGCCTTTGCCTATCAATTGCCCTGGCTGTCACCATGCCCTTGCCTATCAATTGCCCTGGCTGTCACCATGCCCTTGCCTATCAATTGCCCTGGCTGTCACCATGCCCTTGCCTATCAATTGCCCTGGCTGTCACCATACCCTTGCATGTCAATTACCCAGGCTGTAACCATACACTTACAAAATGCCTGTCAATTTCCCTGGCTGTCACCATACACTTACCTGTCAATTGCCCTGGCTGTCACCATGCCTTTGCCTGTCAATTGCCCTGGCTGTCACCATACTGCTGTCAATTGAACCTAGCTTTCTACATACCCTTACCTGTCTTTTACTGTACACTTGTTTCTCTATTGTTCCTAGCTTTCTCCACACCCTTGTCCATCTATTGCCCCTGGCTTTCACCACACAGCAATAAATTGAAACTCTGCAATAAAGCACATCTAATCTGACATGAAAGTTTAAGCAACTGTTGTAATTTCCTTGGGAAATATCTACAAAATTTCCTTCTTTACTAATCTATTTCAGTTTAAATTTTACATTTCTTTGTTGGCGTTTATTTTCATTTCATGCCAAATTTTTTTATCTTCTCGCAATCAGCGTGGCAGCCAGAATGCTGATGAACATCTACGAATGATTGATCAAAAGGATGAAGCAGTTGATCAGTGTATTCATGCAGCTGGCCATCAGCTAGAACCGAGTGAGCAAAAAGAACTCTTACGGGTTTGTCTGTTTCATAATTTACATAAAATCAACTTAAAACTGATAAACACATGCATAGTTAGTATAATGATTATTAAAATTTAAAATTTGTCCTTTTTTCAGTTGTGGTGAACAGCCCCATAGAAGCAAGCGAGCCAGAGTGGCTTGCATCTGGTGTATAGGAAAATAAGGGTCTTACCTTAACGTGCGCCACGTGACATCAGCAAGTTTGCTTCGTGAAAATGGCATTACTCTCCCGTCCAGCTATTCTAGCAGTATGTGCAAGAATGAGGGGTTTTTGTACAGTTTGGAATGCTTCCACCAATAGCAAGTCGTGTGCTGATTGGTCGAACTGGAGGAGGCAATTTGCCTGTGTAACCGAGAATAACGGCGAAGAACGCTGATTGGCTGGGGAACCGTGGTGTTGGCCTGATAAAAGAGTGCTGGAGCCGTGAAAAAGGGGAGAAACGTTGGCTATATGTAGTGATGTGTGAAGAAAGCAAGGACGGTGAATTGAACCAGCGATATTGTGATTTGTACAAGTGACTGTTGGGAGAGCAATAGACTTATTTAATCTACATAAGTCTCATCTTTAATTCATATATATTTAAAATTAGCTTAAATGCTGTCCTATCAGGTGGCATTTAATCTCTCTCATGCAGAGGGCCCTTGATTGGGCCTTCGTCACAATAGGTAGGGAGGAGTAGATGCAATAGGCAAGAATAAACTATAGAAGAACTCAAAATGGATCAATGCATTTAAGTATTGCATTAATATTTAAGCTTACCTATTAAAGGTCAAATATAATTCTTCTGTTGCCTCTTAATTTAAAGATAATTTGATGTATGTAGGTCCTTACTTTCCGTACAATTATTTTTATTTCATGGGTGACTTTCACTGGATTTTGCAATTAATTTCTTTTATTCCCAAATTTATTTTCAAGTAATAAATATTGTTATTGTGCAAAAAAAAATTGTCACAGAAAATCACGTAAAAAAAAAATGCCAAAAACAATTGTAGTGATGAAAACTTAGGAATCCAAAATTTCAGGATTGTGGGTCCAGATCCAGCCTGGAATGTTTTTAATTTGCTCACAGAATTGGCCTGATTCCAAAATGGTATGATATGTTGGGCTACGGCCTCTAGGAGTAAATTTGAAAACATGTGACACAGTGATACACTGAAATTCACATTTATTATATAGATGTTTTGAGGGCATTAAAATATTACCAACCAGATTTTCTTGAATTAACCAACTATTGATTACCTACATGCATGTTTTTCGTTCCAAATTGCTGTTATCCTTTTCTTTAATTTAAATGCATATTAAATTCATTTTAAGCAAACCTCTACATCTCTAAAGAAAATGGTTCTTGAATTTACATGGTCTATATATTGATAATAATGATAATAATAAATGCTATATGCCTTCAGGATTTCTGTAATAAAGGTTCTCAATAGATTCCTTTCTTTATTATCTGAAACTTACCATTCCTTCTTCGGAAAGATAGTAGTGGTTTCCTGTTGGCTTCTCCAAGATTTTCACCTCAGAGTTGACATTCTATATTTACAGCAGTCATGGCTTTTGACAGATATCTTTGCTTTATTATCTGTAACTTACCATACCTTCTTGGTATAAATAATGGAGTGGCTTCTTGTTGCCTTTTTCATGGTATGAATTTCATAATTTTTTTAGACTGGTTTCCATGCAAAGCAAGAGAACTAAATCTACTTTACTATTTAACCCATAACTGGAGTTTTTTTTTTTTTTTTTTACAATAATGTTCACCTTGTATAAGGCCCAAGAATAAGAGGCAGAGTCTATGGGGATATCTAGGGAAGATAACACTTAACTCTAGACTAGGTTAAGATTATAGTGATTGAAAAAGCATCCTCTTGAGAGTCAGTTTAATAAAACTATGGTTTGTGAGAAGAAGCTGATCAAGTAGAATTTACATCTCACTAATGGAATACGAAGGAAATGAGGTTGGTTCACTGGCAGATCTTAGTCATAAAGGTTAGAACTGGTGTAGCTAAGTAATGCAAGGGAGACAAGATGGATTCTTGCTTTTCTTCAGGACAAAAACAACAAAATTTGAAATCACTACTTTCCCTGTCTGCATCAACAACAGTAATCCTACTCCTACAACATTTTGGCTTAATATTCATTATTTAAAAACAAAAATAAAAGAAAAATAAAAAAGCCCTAAATACAATACCTGTGCTTTATACTGCAAATATGCTGAGCAAGCTTTAGCTACTATTTCTGGCATTATCTAGGTTGATCAACATTCTGAACAAGGCCAGCAATGACTTGTGACTTTGTGCTAGCACAATCATTGACAGCTTCCCAAACAGTTCCATCTACCCAATTTCCCTCAAAAGACGTTGGTCAACCCATGATATGGTTTTCGGGCACTTTCTAAAGGTGCCCCCAGATCGATATCAACAAGAAATCACCTTCCTGACAAATTGACTATAGTGAGAATTGAACACTTGTCCACATTAAATAATGAAAATTAAAGACTGCCTTATTTATAATATTATTCCATTTATTCCTTTCTATGTTCAAATCTGGTTTGAATAATCATGAAAGGAGGATGGTGAATTCTGCTTGTTCATGTGTACATTGTAATTAATTGTATCTTGCCAGTTTTGTTGATAAAGTAAGACCTAGACAGATATTGACTATGCAGATGACCTAGCTATCACTGCAGACACCACTACCAATGACACAGTTCTCCTACATCATCTAGGAAATGCTGCCAATGATGTTGGATTCTGTTAGGCTTATTTTCCATGAAAACAGAAAAATGGACAGGCCTACTTGAAACGAAAATCGCAATTTATAAATGGAAATTTTCTTATTTCTAACTGTAGTATATTGCTGCTGGGCTCAAATAAGGCAATAAACACTTATATATAAAAATATTCAAATATGTTTATCATTCAAGTTGCAGTGGATGGGTAGAGTGAGGGAGAATCAAAGAGGTTAAGATTGCACACACAGGAATTGATGGAGACAAATCTTTGGTGAATGTCTAGCCAGCCTCTCTGTCCAGATCAAGAATCAAACTGGTTAAATAACATTTGAACACCTACACATGTACGGAGATTTTTTTTTTTTTTACAATAATGTTCACCTTGTACAAGGCACAAAAATAAGAAGCACGGTCTATGGAGATATCTAGGGAAGATAACACTTAACGCTAGACTAGGTTAAGAGTGTAGTGATCAGAAATGTTCGTATGTCACCTACACAACTTTGTGTGGCCACTCCTCTTCTGGCCATGTGCCCACACAACTTCTCGTGGCCACATGTCTTTCAGCATGCGCCCATGAAAGCACGCATTTCCTTCTGTTCAGGATACCTGTGCACCCTGTTTATTCTAGCCATTGGATGAATTTCCTATTTATGCTATCACCAGTTCCAATTTCCACTCACATACTGATGCAGTGGAAGTAAGGCCTAAGGACTTTCCTCAATCGATATCTAACATAACAATTAGATTTATCAGCTGCCATTTTTATTTGTTATTAGGTTGGTGCAAAAATAATGACGTAATAATGTCGTTTTTTGACGTATTTTTTAACGTCAAAAAACGACATTATTACGTCATTATTTTTGCACCAACCTAATATTATGGTTGCATTTCTTAAATTACTTTTATTTCAATTTATTTTTTGTTATGTTTTATTTTATTTATTATGTTTTATTTCGTTATTTTTATTTTATTTATTTTTTATTTCATTTTTTTTTTTTATTTATTTTTTATTTTATTTATTTACAATTTATTTACTTTTTTATTTGATTCTTATCATATTTTTATTTTACTTTATATCTTTTTATTTACCAATTCTCTTTGTTTACTTTCAGGCTGCTGCATTTGGCAAGAGTTTTCTGACTGATTATTCTGCAAAAGAATTCATGACAATGTGTCAAAAATTACGAGTTCTTAACCAGATAAGACATTACAGCATTGGAATTCCTCTTACATACACACAGTATCCTTTTTTTTTAATCATATTCTTTCCAGCTGTACAAGAAACTGTGTTCATTATTACAGAATTCAACACTTAAATTAATTTCAGACTTGAAATTTATGTGTAGCAAGATATTCTCAACGTTCTTTGATAGAACCACAACTCAAATGTTTTGGGACAAAATTGTCCAACTTTTACTGCCATATACAAAAGTAGATATCACACAGCAGATAGAATTTGACCCACTTTCACTGCCATGTACGAAAGTAGATATCACACAGCAGATAGAATTTGACCCACTTTCACTGCCATGTACGAAAGTAGATATCACACAGCAGATAGAATTTGACCCACTTTCACTGCCATGTACGAAAGTAGATATCACACAGCAGATAGAATTTGACCCACTTTCACTGCCATGTACGAAAGTAGATATCACACAGCAGATAGAATTTGACCCACTTTCACTGCCATGTACGAAAGTAGATATCACACAGCAGATAGAATTTGTCACTCTTTTACTGCCATATACGAAAATTTTTGTGAAAAAAATTTTTAAGAAAAAGATTTTATAAATTTCAACCAGCAACAATACTGGCTGCTCAGTTAATAAATAAGTAATTCAATGAATAAATTTAATAAATAAATGCGAAATGTTTCCTTACAAGGAAATGGCTAACATAACCATTATCATAAGGAAACCACAATAAATATGTTTGTATGACATGATTTCTTAAAATTAATTTTTTTTTTTTTAAATTCATAATCTGCTGTTCTGTTGCTTCACTGTATCATGATAGACAATTTTTCTCTCCAGAATCTATCTAATATATCTAAGTCTACTATTAATCCATACTTAGAATATTGCTGCCACATTTGGTCCAGTGCTCTTGCTATTTATCTAGAGCACCTTCTTAAGCTCCAAAGAATCAGCAATATTCTGACCCTCTTCTGACAAAATTGCTCCAGCCTCTTTCCCACTGCCATAGGGTTGTCTTCGTTCACCTTTTCTATAAATACTTTCATGGTAATTGTTTGGATGATCACTTCATTATGGTGCCTAAAATTTGAATTTAAGCACAGTACAAGACGAGCAATGAGGTCTCATCAATTTACACTTGAGTTGGCTAGATGTAGCCATAAATTAAATGCTAACAGTTTCTTTTCTCATACTTCTCACTTGTGGTACTCCCTTCCATACTCCATGCTTTCCAGCCAACTTTAATCTGCAAAAATTTAAATGCAGTGTCAATTACTATCTACTGTCCTCTTGATTACTCTTCTTTTATTCTCGTTCCTTAGCAATGTTTCTGTTTCTAGCTCTTGCACACTCAGTAACCACTTGTGTCTTAGTGGCTTTACCGCCTTGCTTGGGATGAAATTGATTTTAAAAAAAATATAAAATAAATTTAGCTCATTTGTTAATACAAGTTATGAAATATGGTTTCGGAAATTAACAATTTTTATAAAGTTGTTCATATTTCAATACGCAATATTAACACTGGTGCATCTAGTTTTTCATTTTACTGGTGTTAATACTGTGTATTGAAATATATTTCTATCCAGTTGTTGACACAATCAGGCACTCCTAAACTTTGTGTTAAAATTGCAGTCATATTTAAGTACTTCCAGCCTGAAAAGTTTAAATTACAAAAACAAAAATTATTCAATAGGTATATTTCTAAAAAATATGCATTTTTAGAAGTACAAAATTTTGGCAAACAAAAGGTCAGTTTTTCCCTTGACACTGCTATTATTTTAACTACCTTTACTCCTCAGCAATGCTTATCATTTTAAAAAGCGATGATTAGAATTCTAATAACACCTAAATGTGCGATGAAAGTGTATTTATGGTTTTTTTTTTGTTTGTTTTTAAGAATTTACAACAAAAATATTAAACGCTATTTACTTATTTATTATATTGTTTATTCACTAGAATAATTTTATCTTTACAATATTCTAAAAACTAATACAATTAAAACTAATGTAATATTTATCTGTCTATTTTTCTGAGATGAGGTATTATGTACACTATTTACAAGGACACATGGCTTGGTGGATAAAGGCATTAGTTAGATCCAATGACAGAACCCAAAGAGTGTGAGTTCAATACCCGGTTAAGGCAGTGGAGAACTTGGAGAGGAGAATTAACAGGAGATAACTGATAACTGATATCCATTAAACATGGCACGTGGAACTAGAACTGTCTACCCCAGTGAGCAAAATAAAGGGTTCAGTTCGACAGTCTAACCACCAGAAGAAGGCCGGAGTGTACAATAGCTGAAATGTAATAAATATGGTGACAAAGATGAAAACAATAGTCCGAATAATGTAAATAGTGTAATACTTATCATACACCAATTTATAACGAAATAAATATAAAATTTTTATTCATGAATTTATAAACATTTACTAAATTAAAGGAAGAGGTATGGTGGAGTAATGGTTAGCAACTCGAATTTTGGAATCGGAGAGCCGAGTTCAAATTCCATTCAAATCCATTACATTCACTTACATGCTAATACCTTTGGAAAAGGTATACTCTTCTCCCTCCAGCTATAGGTAAATAGCAGGACAGACTGGGTTCTATAGCCTTGGATGGCAACTGGTCTAGGAGAAGGACAACCCTGAATTCAAAACCTGTGGAAGGTCGTTTGGGGACCTCGTGGCAAGTAGTGCACCAGATTTTTGTATTCGGCCCTTCAAAAAGTGTGGTTGGTTCTGCACAAAGCTTTGTGCTGGTGTCTGGTCTGTCGATTTTTAGGAACTGAACTGCATGACCCTCGTACGTCAAATATGACGGGAGAGTCCACCACTAAATTATTAAAATATGTGAACCAACTATAAAGAAATCCTTATTTACTATTTTATAAAGTTTGAATCGATTGGCAATTAGCCGAAGTTTTGCCAACCACTGCAATAAATAATATAATAAATAGTGTAAATAAGCAATTTAATAAATAAATAGTGTGTAAATTCTCAAGAACAAAATATGTATAAATTCAGTTCCATATGTTTAGGTTTTATTTTAATTCTAATCATTGTTTTTTAAAATGATAAACATTGCCGAGGAGTGAAGGTAGTTAAAATAATAGTGGTGTCAAGGGAAAGACTACTTTTGACACTCCAGTTATTTTTTTTGTTTTTTTTTATGCAGATGTAAAGATGCTTGCCAAAACTTTTATTGCTCTTCTGAACTTAGAAGTTTTGATACATAAAATGTAAAAAAATTGGGTATGCCTGATTTCATAGATATATTTTTTTATATTGTCTGAAGTTTTCTCTTGTTGATAGTGTTCTAATGTGCACCCATAGATTTTATCTATCCGTAGTGTGTTACTAACCTTGACGGTTTATAGAATGGAGACATTAACCATAGAAGTTGTTATTGACCGTCTGGTCCTTCGGAAACACTTTTTCCTGGCTATTCGTATTTGTCAATTCCTGCATATTCATGACACAGAGGGTGTCAGTCGTATCCTAGCCCATTGGGCTTGTTATAAGGTAAGCTGAAATTTCAATTGAATTGTGTCTGTGTGTCTCAATCAATGCTTTGATATTCTGGGGAATAACACAAGATTCACAATTTATTTATTTACTTATATCTACTGGCCTGAATATTTGAGAAATCTTATTAGAAAAATTAGACAGGTAGATGTAAATAAGTAAATGGAGCTTCAACTCAAATATAGGTATCCACGAAATATAATTGTCAAATTAATAAATGAAAAATCCATTCCTAAAAATTGTCTTTATGTTAGAATATGAGTAGAGATGTATATTTCGAGAATCCGGAAAGGTCTGTATTCAAAAAACTATCAGGGGTTTACTTGACCATTAGGCTCTCTGTAGCCAAGCAGTTAAAGCATGCCAGATCTAATGATAGTTTTCTCTAGGGGAACATAGGTTTGAATCCTGTCAAAGAACACTTATATTTTTTAAAATGATTTCTCGAATATTCAGGCCAGTAGATGAAAATAAATAAATATGCTGTTTAATAAATAAACAGAGCTTCTTTTCAAATATGGGTATCCAGTAAAAATGACATTTAAGCAATAAAATAAAAAATGTCAGATTAATAAATGAAAAAATCTAAAAATACATATATTCCTTCCCTGTCGTGCGACGATGATCTAGAGGTAAGAGATCTGACTTATGTCAAATCAGTTGGGTTTCAATCCCGGTTTTTAATATATATATATATATATATTTAGTTGCAGCCATAAAATTGTATTCAAAATATTTTGATATTGGTATTAAATAACTCATAGAGGTTGATATGCTGCTAAACTAAACCAACAGCCTCTCTGTGAACAAGTCTTGCAAAGATTTTTTTTTTTAAGTTGTTTGCTTAAACCCGAATTTACCCAGCCGTGAAAAGCGTATGTGATGAGTGTATACATTTTTTAATTTGAACCATTGAGTTAGTAATTTTATTCCTTGTTTCAGGTACAACAGAAGCATGAAAGTGATGAATCACTTGCTTATGCCATCTCCCAAAAATTGGGAGACACTCCAGGTGTCTCTTATTCAGAGATTGCCAGTAAAGCTATAGATTGTGGTCGGGAAGAATTAGCAATTGGGCTTTTGGAATATGAACCCAAAGCCTCAGAACAGGTTCCATTGCTAATGAAAATGAACAGAAACGAGTTGGCACTTTTGAAGGCCATTGACAGTGGGGATACAGATCTTGGTAAGTTTTTTTTTCTCTTACTTGAAACTCTTTATTGTAAGTAATCAGACTTAATGCTTTAAAAATTTTAACTCTCTCTCTCTCTCTCTCTCTCTATATATATATATATATATATATATATATATATATATATATATTATATATAAACATAAAACATTAGGCAGTATATAATTTATATACAAAGAAAATATAAGGAAAAGATATGCCTGATGATGAATAAAGGATTATTCGAAAGTATTTGCATTTTAAAAACATATAAACTGGAAACAACAGACAACAGTTTTTTAAATGAGGATCACGTCACTCTATGGATTAACAGTATTTTAATGCATACATCATACACTACTAGTGATGGATGTCGCCAATAATAGCATTAATATTGCTGATTGATTCTGTGTGATTATTTCTTTGTATATATATATATATATATATATTTTCTGTTTATATGTTATTTTTGATAGATACAATTTATTTAAGTAAATGCTCTTTTCTAGATAAACAGTATTAATTACATTTACTGGCCTGAAGGTTTGATAAATTTCATACAAAATATGTGCTTCTCTGACGGAATCGAACCTATATATAAATATGTGTGTATATATATATATATATATATAATGTTATAGATTTCTGGAATATAATCCTTTGATTCTCTTTCAGTGTATACAGTATTATTAAAGTTACAAGATTCTAATGCAACAGATTTACACCGACAAATCCGGAATCTTCCAATGGCATATCATCTCTACCTGCAGGTAAGCCGTGTTAGTTTGTCAAGTTATTACATTAAAGGAAAGGAGAAATTTCTTTATAAAGTAATTGTTTAAAATCAAATTAAATGGTATGATAATTCTTTACCAAATTTATCCACGACTTTCTAGTGTGTGGGATTACGCCGACTTCGTTTGCCTGGTTTTCCATTATACCATTAAGTGTCACTGTTAAACAGCTATAAAAACATCATCATCACGGTAGGTAGATCACTTAAGAAAGTCGAATGATTATCATCATCATAAAAACATTATCATCATCATCACAATCATGGTAGGTAGATGACTTAAGAAGGTTGAATGCTTATCATCATCATCATCATCATCATGATCAGGGTAGGTAGATGACTTAGGAAGGTTGAATGGTTATCATCATCATAAAAACATCATCATGATCAGGCTAGGTAGAAGACTTAGGTTGAATGTTTATCATCCTCATAATCAGGGTAGATAGATGACTTAGGAAGGTTGAATGCTTATCATCATCATAAAAACATCATGATGATTATCATCATCATGATAGATGACTTAGGAAGGTTGAATGCATATCATCATCATCATCATCATAAAAACATCATAATCAGGGTACGTACATGATTTACGAAAGTTGAATGCTTATCATCATCATCATAATCAGGGTAGGTAGATGACTTAGGAAGGTTGAATGCTTATCATCATCATCATAAAAACATCATCATCATCAAGGTAGGTAGATGACTTAGGAAGGTTGAATGCTTATCATCGTCATAAAAACATCATCATCATGAAGGTAGGTAGATGACTTAGGAAGGTTGAATGCTTATCATCATCATAAAAACATCATCATCATCATCAAGGTAGGCAGATGACTTAGGAAGGTTGAATGCTTATCATCGTCATCATAAAAACATCATCACATTCAGGGTGGGTAGATGACTTAGGAAGTTTGAATGCTTATCATCATCATAATCAGGGTAGGTAGATGACTTAGGGAGGTTGAATGCTTATCATCATCATCATAATCACGGTAGGTAGATGACTTAGGAAGGTTGAATGTTTATCATCACAATCATGGTAGGTAGGTGACTACATCATAAAACATCATCATCATCAGGGTAGGTAGATGACTTAAGAAGGTTGAATGCTTATCATCATCAACATAAAAACATCATTATCATCATAATCAGGGTAGGTAGATGACTTAGAATGGTTGAATGATTATTATCATCATCATCATGATAGATGACTTAGGAAAGTTGAATGCTTATTATCATCATAATCACGGTAGGTAGATGACATAGGAAGGTCGAATGTTTATCATCATCATAAAAACATTAGCATAATCAGGGTAGGTAGATGACTTAGGATGTTTGAATGCTTATCATCATCATAAAAACATCATCATCATCATAACCAGGATAGGTCGATGACTTAGGAAGGTTGAATGCTTACCATCATAAAAACATCATCATCATAATCACGGTAGGTCGATGACTTAGGAAGGTTGAATGCTTATCATCATCATCATGAAAACATCATCATAATCAGGGTAGGTAGATGACTTAGGAAGGTTGAATGCTTATCATCATCATCATGAAAACATCATCATAATCAGTGTAGGTAGATGACTTAGGAAGGTTGAATGCTTATCATAATCAGGGTAGGTAGATGACTTAGGAAGGTTGAATGCTTATCATCATAAAAACATCATCATCATAATCACGGTAGGTAGATGACTTAGGAAGGTTAAATTCTTATCATAAAAACATCATCATCATAATCACAGTAGGTAGATGACTTAGGAAGGTTGTATGCTTATCATCATCATCATGAAAACATCATAATCAGGGTAGGTAGATGACTTAGGAAGGTTGAATTCTTATCATAAAAACATCATCATAATCACGGTAGGTAGATGACTTAGGAAGGTTGAATGCTTATCATCATCATAATCACAGTAGGTATATGACTTAAGAAGGTTGAATGCTTATCATCATCAACATAAAAACATCATTATCATCATAATCAGGGTAGGTAGATGACTTAGAATGGTTGAATGATTATCATCATCTTGATAGATGACTTAGGAAAGTTGAATGCTTATTATCATCATCATAAAAACATCATCATCATAATGAGGGTAAGTAGATGACTTAGGAAGGTTGAATGCTTATCATCTTCATCATAATCACGGTAGGTAGATGACATAGGAAGGTCGAATGTTTATCATCATCATCATCATCATAAAATCATCATCATCATCATAGGTAGATGACTTACGAAGGTTGAATGCTTATCATCATCATAATCACGGTAGGTAGATGACTTAGGAAGATTGAATGCTTATCATCATCATCATAAAAACATTAGCATAATCAGGGTAGGTAGATGACTTAGGATGTTTGATGCTTATCATCATCATAAAAACATCATCATCATCATAATCAGGATAGGTCGATGACTTAGGAAGGTTGAATGCTTATCATCATAAAAACATCATCATCATAATCACGGTAGGTCGATGACTTAGGAAGGTTGAATGCTTATCATCATCATCATGAAAACATCATCATAATCAGGGTAGGTAGATGACTTAGGAAGGTTGAACGCTTATCATCATCATGATAAAAACATCATCATCATCATAATCAGGGTAGGTAGATGACTTAGGAAGGTTGAATGCTTATCAT
Source organism: Acanthosepion lycidas (assembly GCA_963932145.1). NCBI lineage: Eukaryota > Metazoa > Mollusca > Cephalopoda > Sepiida > Sepiidae > Acanthosepion > Acanthosepion lycidas. The sequence continues at coordinate 27,934,631 of OZ010608.1, read as the reverse complement.
CATCATTATGATAAAAACATCATCATCATCTTAATCACAGTAGGTAGATGACTTAGGAAGGTTGAATGCTTATCATCATCATCATGAAAACATCATCATAATCAGGGTAGGTAGATGACTTAGGAAGGTTGAATGCTTATCATCATGAAATCATCATCATAATCAGGGTAGGTAGATGACTTAGGAAGGTTGAATTCTTATCATCATGAAATCATCATCATAATCAGGGTAGGTAGATGACTTAGGAAGGTTGAATGCTTATCATCATAAAAACATCATCATCATCATAATCACGGTAGGTAGATGACTTAGGAAGGTTGAATGCTTATCATCATCATCATGAAAACATCATCATCATAATCCGGGTAGGTAGATGACTTAGGAAGTTTGAATGCTTATCATCATCATCATGAAAACATCATCATAATCAGGGTAGGTAGATGACTTAGGAAGGTTGAATGCTTTTCATCATAAAAACATCATCATCATAATCACGGTAGGTAGATGACTTAGAAAGGTTGAATGCTTATCATCATGAAATCATCATCATCATAATCAGGGTAGGTAGATGACTTAGGAAGGTTGAATGCTTATCATCATGAAATCATCATCATCATAATCAGGGTAGGTAGATGACTTAGGAAGGTTGAATGCTTATCATCATAAAAACATCATCATCATAATCACGGTAGGTAGATGACTTAGAAAGGTTGAATGCTTATCATCATAAAAACATCATCATCATAATCAGGGTAGGTAGATGATTTAGGAAGGGTGAATGCTTATCATCATCATGATAAAAACATCATCATAATCAGGGTAGGTAGATGACTTAGGAAGGTTGAATTCTTATCATAAAAACATCATCATCATCATCATAATCACGGTAGGTAGATGACTTAGGAAGGTTGAATGCTTATCATCATGAAAACATCATCATCATAATCAGGGTATGTAGATGACTTAGGAAGGTTGAATGCTTATCATCATAAAAACATCATCATCATCATCATCATCATCATCATAATGACGGTAGGTAGATGACAGGAAGGTTGAATGCTTATCATCATGAAAACATCATCATCATAATCAGGGTATGTAGATGACTTAGGAAGGTTGAATGCTTATCATCATGAAATCATCATCATCATCATCATAATCAGGGTAGGTAGATGACTTAGGAAGGTTGAATTCTTATCATAAAAACATCATCATCATAATCACGGTAGGTAGATGACTTAGGAAGGTTGAATGCTTATCATCATCATAATCAGGGTAGGTAGATGACTTAGGAAGGTTGAATGCTTATCATCATGAAATCATCATCATCATAAACAGGTTAGGTAGATGACTTAGGAAGGTTGAATTCTTATCATAAAAACATCATCATCATCATAATCACAGTAGGTAGATGACTTAGGAAGGTTGAATGCTTATCATCATCATCATGAAAACATCATCATAATCAGGGTAGGTAGATGACTTAGGAAGGTTGAATTCTTATCATCATGAAATCATCATCATAATCAGGGTAGGTAGATGACTTAGGAAGGTTGAATTCTTATCATCATAAAAACATCATCATAATCAGGGTAGGTAGATGACTTAGGAAGGTTGAATGCTTATCATCATAAAAACATCATCATCATAATCACGGTAGGTAGATGACTTAGGAAGGTTGAATGCTTATCATCATCATCATGAAACATCATCATCATTATCACGGTAGGTAGATGACTTAGGAAGGTTGAATGCTTATCATCATCATCATGAAAACATCATCGTCATAATCAGGGTAGGTAGATGACTTAGGAAGGTTGAATGCTTATCATCATGAAAACATCATCATCATTATCACGGTAGGTAGATGACTTAGGAAGGTTGAATGCTCATCATCATGATAAAAACATCAGGGTAGGTAGATGAGTTAGGAACGTTGAATGCTTATCATCATCATAATCACAGTAGGTAGATGACTTAAGAAAATAGAATGCTTAGACTATATTGTTGTTTTTAGTATTTTTATCTGTACAATTAACTTTACTACAACATTTGAGAAAGAATTCTGCTTTTTAAATCCAAAAAAAGAATATGGAATGAAAGCTAATGCAAAATCAAAAGTAACTTTTTAACAACTGGTTGTAATGCAAGACCTGTTTGAGTAATATCTGTTAAAAAAGTGAAATATATCCTGGGTATGATGATAAACTACCTCTGGCAGCAAGATGTCTGATTGGGAGGTTTTGAGAAGCATGAAACCACCTCTTAAGTGCTGTTGTTCCCAGGGCCACGTTGACCTGGGGTTGTAGCACCTGTTAGCTATCAGCAAATAGTGACCCCTCCCTCCACCAAAGACAAAAAATAAAACACTATGAAACTATAAAAATTACCAACAATATGCACATACTAATAAATTGTAGTAACTTCACCCAAATCTGTTTAAAATACTACCAAACAACCAAAATGAAAGAACTTTCATGATATTACTCCATATAATATCTTACAATTTCTTAAATCAAACTGTATTCTGAAATATAAATTCAACAAAACAAAAACGTTGCATCTAGTAATTATGTCCACTTAAACATGTATATGCACAAAAGCTGTGTATCATCTACCATGTATTCAGTTGTGAAAGCAGAATAATATTTATTTTTATTTATTCAAAGCTTTTAAGAAAATTAAGTTTCAGTACTAAATGATCCACAAGGAGTTGATTTACTGTTAAACAAATAAATCAATCAATTCTCAAATCATTTTCTTTCATACATTCAGATACCTTTTCTTTTTTTATTGCATTTCTGTTGACTTTTCTCTATTATACTAATTCACTTGCTTTTGTTGTCATTGTTAGTATTGTCGCCAGCAGAACCGTAAGAAGATGCAGAACATTTATTATTCTGAAGACAACTACTTAGAAGAAGGAACTTGTCACGTGATTGACAGTTATTCATATGAGGTAATTATAAACATTTCTACACACTTTGCTTGCAAAATCAGTTGATTCACATCAAATACTTTTGACATAAAATCTAAAATGCAGCTAAATCTTTCTTTTTGATATTTACAAATGTGCGTGTATGTGTGTATACTCATATATATATATATATATATATATATCTCCAAATGTAAAAGAACAAAGAGTAAGATTTCAGCGTTCAAAGCATTAATTTAAAACAGAGCTTAATACAAAAGTAGAGCCATAAATATTTATTATGCAGTGTTACATTAAAAAAAGTTTTATTTAGCATTGAAACAAGACGTACAGTAACACTGCATTATATATTATGTCGAACTGAACCCTTTATTTCGCTCACTGTGGTAGACTGTTCTAGTTCCATGTGCCATGTTTGATGGATGTCAGTTATCAGTTATCTCCTGCTAATTTTCCCTCTGAAAGTTCTTCACTGCCTTAACCGGGTATTGAACTCACACTCTTTGGGTCCTGTCACTGGATCTAACCAATGCCTTTATCCACTGTGCCATGTGCGAGCATATTTTTGTAAATTAAGTGCTTGATATTTGTTGTGTACCATAACTATTGAATACTAATCGGTATTTCCCAATCCTCATAAATACATTAGACACTATTGTAATGTGGGGGTAATATGCTGTCTAAGTAGCCCACCACTAGCAGTGGTTTACCTACTTCATGCTGCTGACGAGTATTGTATTTTGTTGATATTATAAAGATTACCATTTCATTTCCAACCTCCATTTTGGTTATTCCTCATTCAGTTATCTTTCCTAGGTTTTCAACAGTATTAAAAAAAAATTGTAACCTAGGGAAGGTTACTGAACAGAATAATCAAATGAAGGTTGATAATGAACGATAATACTTAGGACAAGAACAACACATAAGATTTGCCAGCAGCGTGTAGAAGTAGTTAATTGTTAGAAGTGAATCAAGTGAATTCCACAACTAATCTCCAACTCTAGACCACGTACAGTATTCACTACTTTATTTACGGGAATGGGGGCATACCCATTATCTTCCGTAGGTGTACTACAACAGAAATAGAGCATTAATAGTGAATATATAAATAAAAAGTTTAATGAATTACCATTTGACTTAGAGTTTTGCAAACATAGATCTGCTTGTGACAGATAAGATATGATATATTTCATAAATATGTCTGTATAATAATCTGTAATAGTAATTGAGATGGGGGAACTGTGGACAGTGGCTCAGATTGAAGAATCAGGGAGCCGAGTTCAAGTCAGGTTCATTGCTTTCATTTACATGCTAATACCCTTGAGATTAATAGGAATCTATCTCTTTCCCCCAATCTATGGGTAAAAAGCAGGACAGACTGGACCCTATAGTGTTGGTTGGCAACTACTCTAGGAGAAGGAAAACTCTAAATTCAAATCACCTGCTGCCTTGTAGGTTCTCCCTCTTTAGGTTAAAAGTTATATTCTAAAATAAATCCTCCTTGCATGTTCCCTCCTCCCACTTCGAGCCGTCACAGAAAATAATGGACTCCTCAAGGGAGGTACAATGGTTCAAACAAACACAAGAATAGGACACAGCATGGTGTCATAGACCCTCTCTGATTTCAGCCCATTCACTCATTATTTACATTATTCAGACTATTGTCCTCATCTTTGTCGCCATATTTATTATGTTTCAGCCGTTGTACACACCGGCCTTCATCAGGTGGTTGGAATGTCGAACTTAACCCTTTATTTCGCTCACTGGGGTAGACTGTTCTAGTTCCATGTACCATGTTTAATGAATGTCAGTTATCAGTTATGTCCTGGTAATTTCCCTCTGAAAGTTCTCCACTGCCTTAACCGGGTATTGAACTCACAATTCTTTGGGTCCTGTCATTAGATCCAACCAACGCCTTTATTTACTGTGTCATGTGTCCTTCACTCATATCAACTATGGCACTTTAGACAACGATATTATAACAATGCCCTCTAAGAAATAAAGAACTAACGGTCGTTTCAGGAGGCACCGTGGAGTAATGGTTAACAACTCAGATTGAGGAATGACAGAGCCAAGTTCTCCCCCCCCCAAACACACACAGATATGGCTGAATAGAAGGACCATTGTACCAATCTCGAGGAGTCCATTATTTTAAACTGCACCAGAAAATAATGGACTCCTTGGGTTTAGTACAATGGCTTGAACAAACAAGACTGGAACATGTGCCATGGATCTCTCTCTGATTTCAGACCATTTGCCACTGTCATTGTATGGTGTACAGATACAGTCTTTTAATGGTCCTATTTTCTGATGTACAAAACAAAGAGATTATTGGAATTTATATTAGGAAAGTTTGATCTACATTATTTGTATCATTTATCGCCCTTTAGACGACAAATTGATAATAAATATCAGTTATAATAAAAAAAATAATTCTAAATGTAAATTTTATATTGTCTTACAGCAAGTCATAGTTTTGTCTAAAAGTATTAAACTGTTAGCTGCAAGAATATCTGCTCTGATTTCAGACCATTTACACATGGTTGTATCATTTATCGCCCTTTAGACGACAAATTGATAATAAATATCAGTTATAATAAAAAAAATAATTCTAAATGTAAATTTTATATTGTCTTACAGCAAGTCATAGTTTTGTCTGAAAGTATTAAACTGTTAGCTGCAAGAATATCTGCTGTACCTACAGAAGGATTTTTAAATCGGTTTTGCATTTTGCCTTCAACGTGTGAGGGTAAAAGAAGGATTTCTACTGTAGTTGGAATAGTCTTGCTAAAATCTCATTCTTGATAATATTCCAAACATTAAAAAAAAACATTTATCTGCATTCAAAGAACCCTGCTCTCTTACAACAAATTATATGCGCAGTAGATAATTTGTAACTACTTTAATACAAAATAACACTAAGTAATAAACAATCATATATTTCACTAGCAGCATGACCTGGCGTTGCCCGGGCTTGATTAAAAAATTGTACGACTCGTACAGCAATCGCTATCACTTGACTTAAAATATTTTTGCCTTTCCTTGCCTTTAAAGGAGTGCCCTTTGCCGTGCTGATGTTGCTACATGCCTTACTTCTTGCCTATCTCACACTGCAAATTTTTTCTAAGCTCTATACTAAACATTAAACCTGTTACGAAAAAAGAACTAAACAAAATGAACGCAAAACGATCAGCTTTAAAAAAGGACTCGTAACTGGAAAAACTGAATGAAAAAAGAATGTTAACAACAAATACTTTTTCACACCCAACCCAGTTCTGCGGAATCAGAATCAACGTTGAGTTTAAGCAAGCAAATGAGGCAATTGGAGTAAAGTGCCATGCAGATTTAATTTTTTCCCACTTGTGACGAATACAGCTATTGATTTTTTTTTTTTTTTTTTTTTTTTTTGCATGCTAGTTAACATTCGTGTCAGTCAGCTGTTGGCTCTCACGCTGGCCAATAGAATCTTCCTGCCTATTCGTGGCAGCCAGTTATTGGCTCTCACACTGGCCAGTACAAAATAGCTGCAAACTACATGAAAACTGCCGTAGAAGCATGAAAAAATCGATTATTTCCACTATCGATGGGAGTTGGGAAATGCAAAGTTGGTCTTGGCCTTCCCGCTAACTTGGAGCATGTGCATGTAAATTTTGGTGCAAATCCTTCAAAAATTGCAGCCGTGCATTCGTTACACACACACACACATCCTGCCTTTTATAGATAGAGATAATCTATAGTAATGTATATCTATAATCTATATTATAATTTTATATTTTCTTTTATCATTTCACCCCAAGCAAGACAATAAAGCCACTAAGGTGCAAGGGGTTACTGAGAGTGAGAGAAACTGAAAAATATTATTGAGAAGAAAGAATGGTAAAAGAACAGGATTCAAGGAGATAGAAGATGGCAACTGATGTTGCATTTAAATCTTTGAAGATTGTAGTTAACACATTGACACCCAAACCTCATTTCCATTGTTGTCCAAGGGTCCCAACACTATGTCTTAATTAATTTTGGTACAAGTAACTTTTTTTTTAACATTGTTCCATATATGAAGCAAGGATATCATAGATAGTATTTAGTACCGACAACCAACAGTGTGTCATTTGGTACCTGAGTCTATTTTACAAACCAGAGTTCTACACAAATGCGTGGTACAGTTCTGTGTATATAAAAATGAAGAAAATGATTAAAAAAAAAAAAAAAAACAATTGCAGAAATTTCAAAAGTAAAATTAAATAAAAGACAAAAAAACTCAAATTTTTTTTTTTTTTCTTAAGAAAATGTGGTCCAGGTTGATTTCCTAAGCAATCAATCATAGCATCCCACCCCCAATAATCCAGATAAATTGGAAAACAACCCACCAGAGATTTGTGTGAGCCTTGAAGACATATCACCTTGACTATCCAGTGGGTTTTGTGGAAGCCAACGTGTTAATAGGAAAAATTCTTGCTGCAATTTAATCATATTTTTTTTTTTTTTTTCTTAATATTCTTGCAGAGGTTAGAGGACCGTTTCTCTGCCTTGAAAGATGCACTGCTGTCTTACAACAAATCGAGGCATGATTTCGTTATCAAGGTAAGAAACGTTTCTAAAAATTTTTACTTCCTGTTTGATTTGAAATTAAAACTCATTTGCATTTTCCAACCAATTAAATTCTTCTTTATTTTACACTCAATATTGCAAAAAACAAAGACAAAAGAACTTTGATTTTTTTTTTTTTTTTGTTGTTGTTGTTGTTAATTGAATTTATTTTTTTTTTTTTTTTTTTTTTTAGCAAACTGACGATCAAATCAAACTGCTTGAACAGCAAGTGAAACTGGAAGAAGAGTTCAACCGTCCATATATTGACCTGAGCCTTCATCAGACAATTCACAGATTGATAGTTGATGATAGGATGAAACAAGCAGAGACTCTTCGAAAGATGTTCAAAGTTCCCGAAAAACGGTATAAATTATTTGAATATATTTCATGAATTTTTAAAATTTATTTACACAGATCTCATGATTTTTTAAATTTTATTTACACAAATTTAATAATTTTTCTAAAAATGATTTGCACAAATTTCATGAAATTTTATAGTTATTTCTACAGATTTCATGAATTATTTCAATTTCCACTTTTCACAAGTAGAAAGGCTTTTAACAAAATGATTAAAAGCTAAAAAAAAAAAAAAAAAGGATATAGAGTAATTTTAGATAACCTTTATTTATAATACACAAAGTGCATTTACATATTTTTGCCTGTAATCTTTTTCCTTACCCATATTATCTCCCTTGCCATGGTGATGCCATCTGGCAGTGTCATTGTTATCATAATTATAGATTGTTTGCAGATGTTTACAAAGCTGGAAGGTATGTGTGATACAATGGGTCCCCACTTGATTCAAGCACCCACAAGTGGGCTGTAAATGTATCTGGGCCTGAAACACTGGCAGCTTGATGATATCCAGCAGTAAAATCTCAATGTGAGAGTTTCAAAGTAACAACCCACAGTCCACAAATAGGCAAAAAGGAAGTAAATAAATGAAAACTTTTGGGGTCATGTGCCACCCAGCCAGAAGTTAAGGAATTCCAGTTGTGGGTTTATATAGTCAGCTCAAATTTTATGATGGGCTAATCAGAAGCTATCCATTGGTGAGTGACACAATGTCTGCTGTAAAGATGGCCGGAGTGATAGTGGGAGAGAGTTAGTAGTCAGGGGTGAGTCAAAAGTCATCAAAATGTAGAGAGTTGCAGTTAAATAGGCGAAGTTGGAGTTCTTTGTGATTGAAATGACTATCTAGCATTAGTGCAAAAAGTCTACTGGATATGGGGAAATTTTTATTAATAGACAAATTCCCCAAAGGATACTATGGACTGAACATGTGAGCAATGATGAGGTTTTAGAGAAAATGGAAACGAAAAAGAAATCTATATATAACATCAGGAAGAGGCAGTTGAAATTTCTGGGACACATAATGAGGAAGAAGGGTTTGGAAAATCTGATACACACAAAGCAGATTGAAGGAAAGTAGTGTGTAACATACTTGATGAGCTTGAGTAAATGGATGGTAGAAATAACAAAAAGACAAAATTTATTAGGAGCTGTAAGGGACAGGAAGATGTGGAGAGCCTACGTCCTGAAGAGACATGTCACATTAAAGAAGAATACACCAAAATTGATATATTTTTGCATAATTGAAATTTTTTAAAAGACTTGCATGTAAAAAACTTAATAGTAAACACACACACACACACACACATATGTTAATATTAGGTTGGTGCAAAAATAATGACGTAATAATGTCATTTTTTGACATTATTACGTCAATATTTTTGCACCAACCTAATATATTAGATGTACAAATAATTTATATATCAGTTAATCTGAGTAGATGAAGTCCCAAAGGATGAAATGTGTCACATGAATATTTTTTCCCTATATTGTCACTAATTTTCCTAATATATATATATATTGATCTGATGTGCTATACTATTCAGCTACAGCATCCTGGGTAAGACGATACACTACAACCAGCAGCAAAGCCTCTGATCATGAGGTTTTGAGGAGCATGGAAACACCTGTTAATTGCTGGTGTTTCCAGGTCCACCCTGACCCGGAGTGGTAGCACCTGTTAGGGTCCCAGCTATGGGTAAATAGTTAACTATTACCAGCAATATTTTTTTGGAAAAATTATTACCAGCAATACAATTTTGAAGGAAAAATATTAACAGAAATAGATTTTTGACAAAAAATATTACCAGCAATAAAGATTATTGTCAGCATTGAGTAGCCCATTGGGGTTAGTATGCCGTAAAACAAAATAAACCAAAGAATACATATTCTATTCATATGAATCTATCCTAAAAATATTGTTGGTATTAAATAACCCATTGACGTTGATATGTCATAAAATAAAATAAACCAAGCCAAACCACTCAGCTATAGAGAAGTATCTGGTTAGTAAAGTTCAAATTACTGTTTATAAACAACAAATTTTTGATGATCTTTCCCAAATTATCATATCTGCTCACGAAATGTATCTTAACATAAACATTAATAATATATTATGAAATAGATTAAGTCTGACAATTATTTAATATATTTTCTGTTTATACATTATTTTTAATAGATACAATTTATTTAAGTAAATGCTCTGTTTTTTAAATAAACAGTATTAATTGCATTTACTGGCCTAAATAGGACACAGGTTTGATTGCCGTCGGAGAATGCATATTTTCTACAAAATTTCTCAAACATTCAAACTGGTAAATGTTATTTTGTTTATCATGTGGATTATTTTTGTTAAAATATTTTCAGATTTTGGTGCCTTAAGATCAATGCTTTGGCCGAGTCTGGCCAGTGGGCTGAACTGGACAAATTCTCTAAAAGTAAAAAACCTCCGGTTGGAATGGAGGTATGTCACCATTTTCATCTTTTTTACTTTCCTCTCCTATACAAAAAATGTTTCTCTTAGAAAGCAAATAAAAAAAAATTATATACATTCCATTTGCTTATTAGGTTGAATCATAAATAATTTCTGTTTTCATTTATTGGCTTTTATTCTTCAAAAAATAAATTACAATTAAATTTTATTCAATTATACATTCACTAAGGAGAGCAAGAAGAAGGGACTAACTACAAGAAGACAATGCATGGTCATCAGTAAAAAGATGTGCCCAAAATGCGATTTACAGGTCAGAAACACTAAAAAAGCGCGTGCAGAAATTTAGATATTTGGGAAGTGTTCTGAGGATGGTAAGTGCGATGTTGTGATCTGAAGACCTATTGATCACCAAAGACATATTCCAAAAGCTAGGCAAAGTATTACAAGACAGGAGGATTTTGTTCGTAACAAAGAAAAGAGTACTCAACTGCTACATAATATTTGTCCTCCTTTACGGCAGCAAATGTTGGACTGTCTCCTCAAAGATGGTCAAGAGACTCAAGGCAACATAGTTATGTTCCTATAGAAGGATGCTAAGGATACTATGGACCGAACATGCAAGCAACAATGAGGTTTTGGAGAGGATGCGAACAAGGAGGAAGCTTATACTTAACATCAGGAAGAGGCAGCTGAAATTACTGGGACACGTACTGAGAAAAGAAAGCTTAGAAAATCTGATACTCACAGGGCGGATAGAGAGAAAGAGAAACAAGGGGAAGCAATGTGTGACATACCCAGCGAGCTTAAGCAAGTGGATGACAGAACAGAGTTTGGGAGAAGTAGCAAAAGGACAAGATATATTGAGAACTACAAGGGATAGGAGGAAGTGGAGAGCCATGACTGCCTAAGTCCTAAAGGGACACAGCACATAAAAGAAGAAAGATTATTTGCAATGACTTGTGCTGTAAGTTATGGTGTGCAGGTAGGTAGTATAAAGGGTTTATGACCATATCACATTGAAACACCAGTTCCCCTATGATCACTGAAGTTAAGCAACATCAAGCCTGGTCAGTACCTAGATGGGTCACCACTTGGGAAAACCAGGTGCTGTAAGTTTTGATGTGTGGATGGTGTAATAATATAATGGATAATGGAGTTGTTAATTGGAGAGCCGAGATCTTATTCCAACTAGGTTCATTAAATATTCATTCATTGGAAAGGTATGAATCTAGCACTTTTAACCCCAGCTATGGGTTAATTAGTAAGACTTGTATCACTAAACTATTATTATCTCAAAAAATACAAAATATTTAGATTTTGGTATTAAATAGCTGATAGAGGTTGATATGCCGCTAAACGAAAATGAGCAACCAACTATTAAAGTGACGAGAGAGAGTACTATGGGCTGAATATAAAGACACAAACATTCATGATGAAAGGAAACCACTCTTTGTATTTGCAGAGTGCATTAATGACCACTGGACTATGTCTGATAAGTTTACAGCCATCACATCACCACAGAGTAAGTCCAATGGTAAAAAAGATAAAAATGAAAGCATTTTTTAATGGTTTCTATTTCTATTGATCGATATTTGAAAATTTTTTGGATTGCATTAAGAATGACCAAAAGCTGACTGAAGTCAAAATTGAACCGTACATGGCTGGAGATGCACCATAAAAAAACGGGGGTATAGAATGCCTATGTTACTTCTGTAAAGTGAATTCAAAGACTCATGCTAAACTACAACGAAGATAAAAGCTAAATATTGTGCATGGACGAATGTAGTTGATGATAAAAGAGTTAATGTTTTGAACGGGTATAATCAAACCAGTGATGCGGGAAAATTTGAAAAGAAATTGTGAAAACATTCCAGTTTCCTGGGTAAGATGATAAACTACATCCAGCAGCAAAGCCTCTGATCGGGATGTTTTGAGGAGCGTGGAACCACCACTTAATTGCTGGTCTTCCCAGGTCCACCCTGACCCAGGGTGGTAGCCCCTTTTAGGGTCCCAGCTATGGGCAAATAGTTAACCCCCAAACTGGCATCAAAGCACGATGAAAGTGTAAAAATAAGTTTAAATACCAGCAATACATTTTTGTAAAAAATTATTACCAACAATAAATTTTTGAAGAAAATAAATTATTACCAGCAATACATTATTACCATCAATACTTGTTTGGAAAAAATATTACCAGCAATACATTTTTGGGAAAAATATTACCAGAAATACTTTTTGAAAAAAAAAAATATTACCTGCAATAAAAATCTTGTCAGCATTAAATAACCCATTGAGGTTGATATGCCGTAAAACAAAACCAACCTACAAAAAACATCCCAACACAAATAGACAAAACTAAACCTTCTCCTAATGTTATATTATCATCTGCACTTATGGAATGTAGTGAGGCTGCTACAGGTCAATTTCCAAGTATTGATAACCTAAAAATAACAATGGGAAATATTAGACATTAAGAAATAATGCTGGCCCAGCAATACGGCAGCATCCAAAAGACATCACTTTTGCTAAATGCCATCAGGAAATTATCAAGTGGCAAAGAAATATACTCTGGAAATGTAGAAGAATGCATTTTCATATTTAGAGCCTTTGAAGAGCACATGATTTTCTTATTCCAATACAGTAGAACCCCTGACAACCGAACTAAGAAGGCCTTCAAGATATGAGGAATTGGTTTACAAGGTTCAGATATAAAGGGTTATATTTAGATTAAAATAAAAGAACTGAAATCGAGTTGAACATATATTTTCAATGTTTTATAGTAAACAAAATAAGCTAATGGTGAGTGAAATATAACGGAACTGATTTTAAGGAAAAAGAAATAAATTATGTAATGTTAATGAAAATTCATTAAATTAAGTATGTCACGTATGCAAAACAAATAATGTAACGAGGAATTTTTAAAAGCTGTTGCATGATGATTCTTTTTTTTCTTTTTCTTCTAATGTCATTCTCAATTTTTTTCCACATTTCGTTTTGCTTTTGTTCTTGAAAATTCTTGAAAATTTTGCTTTTGTTCTTGAAAATTTTTTAAACAAGACATTTTTTTAACTCTGTGTGCCTTATTGTAACCGCCATATCTGAATGCTGGCTTTCTTTCCATAAAACTGACAACCTTTTCAATAGCTTTTTCAATTTCAATCCAGGTTTCATCACAATCTTGCATCTTATCACTATCTTGTTGCAGACGTGTCTCCTCATCCTTTCCCCTTATTCCCATCATCTTTTGCACCAATACAAGCCATTCAGCCAAATAATTCAAATACACACATCAAAATCATGTCTGGATATGAGGGATTCTGGATCTAAGGGATTCTACTGTATTTAATATGTGTTAAAATAAAAAGTTTATTCTAATGAAATAACATTTTAATTAACACTGGGGAATAATTTCTTTGGAACATTTTATATCGTAAAATGTTGACTTTCCCATGTTGAACTTGGCCATTAGTTACAATGAACTTTTACCAGCGTCTAGTCTGTTTAAAATTTCCACTTTTTGCGGTAACTCCAAAATTGTTCTTTTCCTCTTATTCCCATCATCTTTTACACCAATACAAGCCATTAGGGTAAAATAAACAAAAGCAATTATCTAAAAGTAAATTTCCTGAAAAACAAATTTCAAATCGGTTACATATCACCCAAATAGTTCAAATATACACATCAAAATCATGTCCGGATATGAGGCACTCTGGATCTGAGGGATTCTACTGTATTTGGAAATTTTTGGATTGCATTAAGAATGACCAAAAGCTGACTGAAGCCAAAATTGAACCATACACAGCTGGAGATGCACCCAATAAAGGAGGAAAGCCTATGTTACTTCTGCTGAATTCTGAATTCAATGATTTGCTCTAAATTCAGTCAGTTACGTACCATGCGTGATACACGCTTAGGCGATCATGTATCTTTTGATACATGACCGATAAGGCAAATTTTTTTCCCTGGAGTAGGTTGCCATTACTTTCTGTGGTAGACCAGTTGCCATCCAAGCCTATAGAACCTGGTCTGTCCTGCTTATTTACCCATAGCTGGGAGGAGAAGAAAGGGATTTATACTTTTCCCAAGGTTATTAACACATATAAGTAAATATAATGGATTTAACTGGAATTCAAACTTGGCTCTCTGATTCCTCAATCTGAGACGCTATCCATTACTCAACCGTGAATGAAAATAATTGTTTCCATGACCATTTGAGAGGGATAGTACATAATATCAGTTATTACAAACTCAAGTTATAATTATTAAATTAAAGCACATATCATTTACACTATTTACGTTGTTCAGACTGTTGTATTCATCTTTATTGTCATATTCACAACGAACGTTTCAGCCATTGTACACTCAGCCTTCTTCAGGATCTGTCTATATTTCTGAGATGAGGTATTTTAACTATTTACACTGTTTAGATTGTCCAGACTGTTGTCCTCATCTTTATTGTCATATTCATGCCTTGAAGAAGGCTAGTGCATACAATGACTGAAATGTCCTGAATATGTCTGAACAATGTAAATAGTTATAATACTTCATCTTAGAAATATAGACACACATAATATTAGTTATTAGAACCATGAGTTTTAATTATTAAATTAATTAAATAAAACACATATCAGTTATTAGAACAAAGTTTTAATTATTAATTAAATTAAAGCAAATAATATCAGTTATATGAAACCCAAGTTTTAATTAAAGCACAAAATATCAGTTATTAGAAACCAAAATTTTAATTAGTAAATTAATTATATTACAACGCATAATGTCAGCTATTAGAAACCCAAGTTTTAATTCTTAAGTTAATTGAATTAAAACACAATGTTTTTTTGTTTTTTTTACGCGTTTCACCTCAAGCAAGGCGGGAAGCCACTAGCATGCAAGGGGTTACAGATAATTGGAGTGAGACCAAATAGGAGTGATAGAGGAAAAGATGAAGAGAAAGATAGGGAATAGATAAAGGCATCTGGAGACGTCGATTGACATTACATTTGAATAGTTGGAGATTATTTATAGCTATCAGGGAAACAGGAAAAGAGGAGGGAGTTCCACAAGTGAGAGGTGTGAGACATGAAGCCACTGAGGTAGAAGAGACGGCTACATTTAACATTTTCGACAGTGAAAGTGTGAGAGCGAGATGCCAGCCTAGTTGAATGCTTAAATTCATGAAGTCTGAGAACCAGCGAAAACAGCTCCTCGGAGCAGTTACCATGAAAGTATTTGTAAAAAAGACAGAGTGAGGCGATAACACGTCTGTGATTATTTATTTTTACCCTATTTTAAAAATATTTTAGATATGTTGATCAATAAAATTAGAACTCATTAAAATATTGTTTATTGTTTATCCTTTTACGATGAACTTTCCCCAAGATGAATTGATGGCAAGGAACTTACCTGTAAACCCATTTGGCAAATGAATGTGCTCAAAGACAGAGGATTGTTTATTGTAGTATTCTCCTCTTTGATATTTTACCAACATGAGGTGTTATTGTAAAGCTTCCAATCTGTATTTGCTCAAATCGTTTCATTCAATTGAAATGTATATGTAGTTGGTTCCCAGCCTACTGAGTCAGTCTACCAAGAGATTTTATGATTTCTCCACATGTTCAATTATTGCTTGAGTTTTTGCTATATTGTGCTGAAACGGTTCTGCAGTCTTTACAATGACTGACAAATTCACGCAACATGCCTACATCAAGGTAGTGTTTTACCATTACCAATATTTCTTTTCATATTTATCTCTTTCTTCTATAGGTTCCAGATGATTGATGATAAGAGCGTACTAAGACATATTAAGATATCGGTCAATAAATATCACCGGTATATTATTACAATAGTAGTAATAGTTGCATAAGTAGTAATAAAAAAATAAAAATGTCATTTGAGTAAATATTATTAGGAATTGTACTAGATAGAAGTGACAGTCTAAGGTAATGTTATAGCTTATGGCATTTAGTGTAAGGGGATAAAATTAACTCACAACTATAGTTTTTGGGAGAAAACTAACCTACGAGAAGTTATCATGTCGCATATAATTCACACTCCTTTTTTTTTTCTTTTTATTTTTTTTTTCTGTTTTCTTTCCTGTTTGTTTTCTCTTTAGACATTTTTCTCTTTCCCCTGACCTTTCTTTTTCGCTTTTCCTTTTCCCTGTTTGACTGTCAATTATGCCATCAAATATGGTAGACCCACATTTTCAATTTTGAGAAGAATTTTTTCCTTTACTGACAGTCATTCCTAACAATTGCCACATCTTATCTGAAATGTCCAATAAGCATACTACCCAAGTAAAACACCTTTTTTTTTTTAAAGGCTAAATATTTAAGATCCTTCTTTTAAGATTGTTATTTTGTAACTTCCTTTCAGGCTTTTGTTGAGGCTTGCATGAAATATAACAATCCTTATGAGGCCAGAAAGTATCTACCCAGGGTGCAACCAGAAAACAGAGTACGATGTCTTCTTCGGACAGGGTAAGTGTTCACAAATCATTTTTATTGTTTTCTTTATCATGCCAGTTAAACTACGATATTAGGACGGCTCCTTTCTGGCTGAAAAATTGAAAATTTTACTTATCCTAAAATCAACAACATTTTACAAATTTGGTCAGTAAATTTGATGTTTTACTTAAATAGTTCATTTTTTAAATTTTTTTAAGATTAAAGAAGTTTTTAAAAATTAAAACGATTTTTAAAAAAATTTTCAAATCTTTTTAATTTTTCAAATCTTAATTTTTTAAAAATCTTAATTTTTTAAAAAATTTTCAAACTTTTTAAAATCTTTTTTTTTTTTTTTTTTTTTTTTTCCTGAAATCTTAGTATTTTTTTTTTATTTTTTTAAATCTTTTTTTTTTCTTTTTTTTTCTTAGGCAAATGAAAGAAGCTGCAGATGCTGCTTTTGAAAACCGCAGTGAAGATGAACTGAATATTGTACTGTCCCGCTGCGGATTATCTGATCCAAGCCTTGCAGAGAAAATTAAATCTCTGAAGGCACAACTGAGTTCAAAAAAATGATTTTCTATCCATTCCATTCTTGTGCAAAGCATTGATATACAGGTTTTATATATATATATATATATATATATATATATGATATACAGGTTTTATTATTTTTGCTTCTGTTACCAATCAAAATCAACCACTTCTGCCAATGTCCAAGATAATATTTAACAAAAAATTTCCAAACATTTCATTTCAGTCCATAAGCACAGCTTAACCATCTTTAGTCCTACATCATTGCCACCTGTCAAATGCCAGAGGCTTTTTGCCAGTTTAGTAGATATCTATAACTTAAATGCTAACCATTTTGTCTTGCTTATAAAATAAAAAAAGCTGAAAATTAAATAAATGAAAATTTCATTAGGGCTGTAAAAATGGACTTTTTAAAAGTATCTATAAATATATACACAAATATAGTAAAACAAAGAGGAAGGAAGGGAGAGTAAGAATTAGCAAAGAAAAAAAATTATTATTACTCACTATAAAGTGGTGGATAGAAAAAAAAAAAAAATAGATGAACCGAAAAAGGACTAACTATTCATTGCTCCTCGCTCTTCAGAGCTCAATCAAGGACAAAACACATATGTGCACAATGACCAAGAAAAAATAATGGAGGTCATTGTGCACATATTTAGGTTTTGTCCTCTGAAGAGCAAGGAGTGATGAATGGTTAGCCATTTTTTTTATTTTTTTTTTTTTTTTGTATCTTTTTTTTATATATATTTTTATGTCCACTTTACACTTAATATTATTTTTTTGCTTATCTTTGTTCTTCAACTCACTTTAACTTTATATATTTATGAATATATACTTTTAAAATTATCCATTTTAAAATTATCCATTTTAAAACCCCTGATAAAATTTTGTAAACCCCCCCACCTGCCAGATTATTTAAGTGAACATTTGAATTAAATATAAGTAAAAAAAAATTTTAAAAAAGTTAATTTTTCCTTTGCACAAGAAAGTTGATTCCTTTTTTTTTTTTTTTACTAGTGCCACAAAACCAGTTAGAATCGATCAGTGCATTGACCCCCAAATATTAAATGACCTTAACTGAAAAAAGGTCACAGATTCAGTGAAACCAAATTATAATTAACCAAAAAGGTCAATGTGTATTTATTTGGAAATCAACTGACTTATATTACTTGAATTTCTTTCAGGTAGGCAAATACTTTTTATTAAAATGGTCATTTATTAGTGTGGAACCTCAAATTCAGAGCTAAAGAGTACCAATCCATTAATCTATGTTGATTATGTAAATGAAAATATGAGGGAGGTGAAGTGTTTTAGGGGATTAACGACCTTAATTAAGAGTAACCAATTTAATGCATTTATTGTGGAAAAATACTAATTTCATTAACTTTTTATCAACTTGAAAATTTCTCTAAATTACACTGTTTTCACCACAATGTCTAATACCAAAGATGTTGTAAGTAAAGTGAGATTGAACAATGCTATTTCAAAATAAATATCAGAAAAAGAAAAAAAACCTTAAAGTCCTCTCTTCCTAAAGGTAACAACTTATGTGTGTTTGTGTGTAATAGATCTAGGATATATAGATTTCTGAATATCAGAACAATATTAGGCAATTGAATGACAAAGTGGAAAAATTCTGTGTAATACGTTTTGTAATATGTGTGTATGTATGTAAAATGTGTATGCATATATATATATATATATATATATATATATATATGCATGTAAAATGTGTATTTGTGTGTGTATATATATATATATATATATATATATATATATGTATGCATGCATGTAAAATGTGTATTTGTGTATATATATATATGTGTATGCATGTAAAATGTGTGTGTGCATATATATATGTATGCATGTAAAATGTGATGTGTGTGTGTGTATGTATATATATATATATATATATATATATATATATATATATAATGTGTACACATATATAGCTATATATATATAATGTTTACACACACATATATATATATATTATATATGTGTGGTACTTATTGGTAAGCCCTCAATATCATACTTCCTTCCCCCACCAGCAAAATTAATACCACTGCATAAATACCAATAAGTATTATAAATTGGAATTTCTACCATTTACATAAGCACAATCACCAAAAACAAGCAAATAGCCTGCTTTAAAATAATGACAAAATACCATTAAAAAATTATAAGTAATAACAATTTTACCTACCATAGTCTTACACAGACCACATCTTAAGTTTAAAAAAAAAAGACAGATAGGAGTGTGAATACACATGCATACACATATATATGTTTGTGCTACTTTTGTCTCATTTATTTTTAATTTTTTTCTTCTTTCTTTCCCTCTTTTTTCCTTATTTCCTTTCCCCTTTTTTTCTTTTCTTTTCTTATCTGATTTTATATGGGCTGAAAGTGCTTAGTATCCAGAATAGTGTGTGTAAATATAAGAAATGTGGATACTGTTGGCAACAGTCTGTTTCAGAGTTTGCATTTAAGTATGAAACAGACTATTGCCACTCGGTGTTAACATCAATGACCACACTTCTTATTAGGTTGGTGCAAAAATAATGATGTAATAATGTCGTTTTTTTATGTTAAAATATACGTCAAAAAACGACATTATTACGTCATTATTTTTGCACCAACCTAATATATTTACACACACTATCCCAGATATTGAGCACTTTTAACCTATAAATGTAGCATACTTTAAAACATACAATACACACACACTATTATAATATTTTTATTAAAATAGATTACAATAAAAACAGTTTACTTCACTACACAAAAACTTTTGTGTTTCAGGACTATAATGGTCCTTCTTCAGGAGATGGTAGGTAACTTGTGATAAAAATGATTTATTTAGGAAATTTGAAAGCATACTGTTACCTCTTTAGAAAGTTAAAAGGTGGTGAGGCCTAAGGCTAAGATTAAAAAATATACTTGTGGGTATGTCTAGATTAACCAATTAAAAGTCAGATCTAAGCTAAAATAGAAAAATAAAAATAAGGTCAGAGGGTGGATGTAGGTGAGTTATTAATTCATGCCAAGATAAAGTGACACTCTGGACAAGTCAGCAACAAAAGTATTGTATATGTAGCCAAGTATAGAGTTCAGATTTGTTGAAGTAAACATAAAGTTACCATGAACAAATATTTTTTTTGTGATTTTTTATATATATATATATATATATATATATATATATTAATTTAAAAGCTTTACATGTTAAATTTTGATTTTTTTTTTTATATATGTATTGAGCACTTTTTAGTGCTACTGTTTCCTGATCTAATTCAACTCTAACCACTAATTTTTTTTTTATTTTATATATATATATATATATAAATACATTAAAAAAAAAACCAACTGAGAGGGTACTGTAGTTAATTTTTTATTTAATTTTTCTTGTGTTCTGATAATTTTCTTCTTTTCTGGACATAAATTATGTAGGAATTGTCCAAATGTTTTGTATGTCCGAGCGCTTTCGGCTATACTTTTAGCCATTCTCAAGGATCAATTTTATTTTCACTTTTAACTGAATGTGTGTATTGTTTTATATATATATATATATATATATATATATATATATATATATATATATATATGTGTGTGTGTACACAAATGGTACGTATGAAAATTCTAAAAAAAAGATCCTACTGCATTCAGATTTCTATTCATGTGATAGTTTTATTCCATTTCTGTATTTTTGACATAATGTATTAGCCAACATTTCTTTTTCCCATTTGTCGTTTCCGGCACCAGAACAGTGAAAACATCTGATAATTTCTTGTTTATCCAGCTTAGCAGTTTTTTCCAAAGTTTTTTTGTAATCAGCTATTGTGCCATTGAAGGTTCAAATCTTACCAGGGGCCAATTTATTTCCTATTTGTTTCCACTTTTCAGTAGCATATTAACAAAAAAAAAAAAAATTGCTATAAAATTGTTTTTCTTTATCAATATTTATTACATCAAGTTTTTTGTGTAACTTTTTACTGTACAAAGCATATCTCCATTGAACTGGCAATCAATGGAGAGAGGTGAAGACAGCGAGCCATTTACCGGACAAGCTTGTGTGAATGGATGATAGATTGGTGGAGGCCTTAGCAAAGGGAGAAAAACTGCTAGGAGCCATACGAAATAGGCAATCATAGTTCTCCACAACTTCCTATGACCTGAAGGGACACTGCACATAGAAGATGTATATGTAATGTTCACCTCAGGAAGGTTGAAGAACTGACCAAGTGATATGCATTGGAAGTTACAAAAATAAACGTATTATTTGAATTGCTTATACTAAAGGCAAAAATTTATTTTGATTCTTGTTCCATTGGCTTCTTTCTATTGTTGTCCATATGGAAATTTTACAGCTTCCCTTTTTTGAATTTTGTTTTTTTTTTAATCACTGAAGTGAAACAGATATGTTGTTTCCCTCAATCAAAATGGAATAGTCCATTATTTAAAGAAGAGTGTTTCCATCTTTCCTTCCTTTCTTTTCCACCCTTTCTTTTCCACCCTTTCTTTTCCTTCCTTTCTTTTCCACCCTTTCTTTTCCACCCTTTCTTTTCCACCCTTTCTTTTCCACCCTTTCTAGATGGATCAGTTTATTACTTAATAATTTCATGTCCAGTGGAATCTTTTATTGATAATAATTTAACCATGCTGTAAAAGAATATGGTGGCATATCTTTTTTTTTATGTATTTTTTCAATTAGCAACCACCCCCAAGAAAAAAAAAACACTATGAAAGTATGAAAATACATTTTTATAATAAAATTACTAGCAATAAATTTTATCTGTAGCTGAAAGCATAAAATTGTTCAAAATATTTAAATTTCGGCATTAAATTACCCATAGAGGTATTGACATGCTGCTAAACAAAATCAACCAAACCAAATAGCTCATGAAATTATTACTCTACCCATACCATAAAAAATGAGTACATATTTTATTTAGTCTTTCTTATTATGTTTTCACATGGAAGTTGTTAAATATATGCTCTCTAATTATTACATTAATGTGTAATAATTCTAGCGAGGACAGTTTATTATTTAATAATAATAGAAAACTGATCCCCCACTTTTAGCATCTGTTATTACTTGTGTGTTGTAGTGTAATGGAGATCAGCTCAGAGTGAGAACTCAGAGAACAGAGTTTGGATTCCAATTAATTTTGATAGATTCACTTATGCACTAATAGTCTTGGGAAAGGTATGAATGCATCTCTTCTCCCCCCTGCTATTCAAGTAGAACAAATATGTTATTTTTTATTGGTTTGGTTTATTTCATTTTATTTTATGACATATCAACCACAATGGGTTAATTAATACTGACAAGATTTTTAGGAAATGTTCATATGAATATGTATTTTTTTTCAAACCATTTTTGCCAGAGATTCCCAATAGGAGTAGATAGGTTCCCCTATCATCTGGTTCACACTAATCCCCAGTCCTTTGAACAGAAGTAGCAGTTTATCCCTTCTTTCTTGTTTAGGATTGAGTTTCCCCTTCCCTTTGACAGCTTGAAATAGTCAGTGTAGCCAGAGAGAAATATTAAACCCCTACCCAACCTTAACCGGCTTTAAATTTGCTTTGTTCATTCGTAAAAAATCCCAACACTACCTTAATTTAAAAAAAAAAAAAGGGTATTCTCTTAACATCCCCATCTTAACTTACAAATAGAGTAAATCCAATTTTTTCGTAAGTTATTCTTAGCATGAAAATGGAACCCAACTCCGAATTTTAAGTTTTGAAACCTAGTAATTTCTGTGTTGTGATGGAGGCATATTTTTAAAAAAATAATTATAATATATGTGTATGTATGTGAGAAATATGTGTGTGTGTGTGTGATAAAAATATAGTTTTATGGTATGCTATATTTTTAGGTTAAAATGCTCAATATCAGGGATAGTGTGTATGTCAATATTGATTTTCTAAGCTTAGATGTGGCACGAATGTATGGAGTACTCAGTGAGTATCGAACTCACTATTCAGTCGTAACAGCTTTAGTGAAACAAGCTTGTTAACCATTACACCACGCCGAGGTGCCTCAAGCATCTGTCAATATAAATGTTTTGAAGATTTTGCTGAAGCATGAAGCAGACTGTCGCCACTGTGTGTTGACCGCAATGTCAACTTATATCGCCCGCACCACCTGTGTTCGAGTTTAGTTCATCTGGTGACTCCACAATTCTTGAATCCGACATGGATCTTATGGTAGAGCGGGTGATGGTCTTGGCTGGGCTACTGGAACCTGCGTTGCATTTGTTTTACTTTCTCTTCAGTTTTTCTCCTCTCCTCAAAAGTGGTAAAACCAAAATAAATTACTCTACACACACACACACACACACACACACACACACATATATATAGTGTTTGTCTGTCTGTCCGTCTTTTCTACAAATATTTTCATGGCAACTGCTCTGATGAGCTATTTTCACTAGTGGCCCGACTGCATGAATTTAAGCTTGGTACTAGTTTAGCATCTCGGTCCCACCCTTTTACTGACTGAATAGATGTAACCGTCTCTTCTACTTTAACAGCTTCTTCTCTCGCACTTCCCAACAGTGGAACTCCCTTCCTCTTACTTCCCAGATAACAATAATCTTCAAAAATTTAAATGTAATGTCAATCAACGTCTTCTGGTACCTTGATCCCCGTTTTTCTTTTTATTCTTTCCACAATCCCCCGCCTCTATACCCAGTCTTTTCTCTTACTTTCACTCTCTGTAACCCCCTGCCGTACTAGTGTTTCTCCCATCTTGCATGGAGTGAAATGCTCATATATATATATATATATATATATATATATATATATATATATATATATATATCCTTGTAGATTATTTTCCTAATCTGACGAGTCACTTTCATAAATAACTGCCAAAATCATTTGTGCAATTGTCTTGAAAATAATCTTGGATTAATTATGATGTATGCAAATGTGAAAATTGATGTTTTCTGGTAATAAAAGAAAATTAATTTCAATAAACACAACTTTTCTTCTTTATGCTTTGTATTTTTAATTGTTAACCCATGGACAATAACTTTTTGAAAGTATTTCCCCACCAACCAAAAAAAAAACTAAATATATTGTGCAGTTATTAACTACTGCTTTTAGCAATCGAAGATCATAAGCTTCTGCTTTTTCTATTTATTGTGTCCCTTCAGAGCGTGGGAGATCTTGGCCCTCCACAACTTCCTATCTTTTGTAGATCTTAGCAATGTGCGTCTTTTCACTATCCATCCCACTACCTATTCTGCCGTCTATTTACACAAGTTCCTTAGGTAAGTTATTCGCTGTTTCCTCTGCCTCTCTTGCCTTCGATCTGTCCGGTCTGTGTTTGATTCAACCAGAGATTACCATTTTTGTTATATAAGACCTTGTGGAAGAATGGAAGGCATTTTTAAATAAATTTTCGAGGGCAATGAAGTTTATATTAAATATTTTTCTAATCGGGATTACAGCAAAACCTCGATTTAAAAAAAAAAAAAACTGTTGCCCTTAAATCCCACAGTTCCTAAAATCCGATAATTCCAGGGCTGTAGCAGTGACAAATACTTGGGGGGGTGCAAAAATTTGGAATTAACTATTAAATTATCAAAGGCCACCAATATGGCTAGTGGCAAGAACATTTAAAATTTCCAGTACCTCTAGATTTTCAGTAATCACCTTTGAAATAATAGAGATCCTTTAAAAAATAATTCTTTCAACGGAGTTTTGTGAAAGTTATATTCTTTCTTGATTTGATAGTTTTTTTTTTTCTTTCTTTATTGTAAAAATTTGTTAAAATAAAACTGGGTAAAAATATTACAATTGGTTAAAAAAAAATGGGGAGAACCAACGTTCACCTGACTTGACACCTTGTGTTTTTTTTCTTCTATGGATCTATGCAAAAGGACGAGTCTATATCTCCCCTTTTCCTACCCAGAGGAACTAAAGCAGAGAATCACTGAGGTGCTGGAGAAGGTTACTTCCGACATGCAACAACGTTCGTGGTGTGCATATTGAATATTTGTGAAGCTTTATGAAATCAGTTATAAAGTCTACACCTTTTGAATATCTTGTTCATATTTTGGTAAATAAATCTTTTATTGTTCATCCTGAAGTCTATTTAATTTCGTTTGCCTGGGACACCACACACACACACACACACATATATATATAGTCATCCATAGACAGACTGTTTCGCTGTATCACAGCTCAGTGTGGCGAGACATCCGATTGCTTCAAGCTGGGATCGAAACCCGACTGATTTGACATCAGTCAGATATCTTACCTCTAGGCCATCAGAAGGAAAGTAATTTTTTTTCTCTATATGAAATACACCAGCGGCTCAGAGAACTCAATTCAATTTACTTGAAGAGTAATGCTTAATAGCAGTAGGAGCTGCTGTTTTTTACAAACCCCTTTCGCTAGAGAGCTCAACCGGATTTCCCAGAGTGTGTGTATATATATATATATATATATATATATATATGTCAGTTTTCAGTCGGCACCTGACGATTGCATTGTGCATGAAACATGAGTCGTGCTGGTGAGGAAAATGTATATTGTTAATATATATAGGATTAACACAAATATAAAATTTGTCAGCTTATTAATGTTATATTCAGCACTGCGATTCCAGAGTTTTGTAGACGAAACTTTTTGTAATCGTTCAGTCCACTCGTCAGGAGGCATCAGGAACTGAGTGCCGTTTTTCTCATTTTCGTTATTTTTATATTAAGTTAAAAAATAATCGATGCGCTTTTAATTGGTGTTAGGTTGATTTTATTTTAATTATTATTTTTTTTTTCATGAGAAAATATTAGAGCAGAAATAAATGCCGTAAAGAGAAGTCATCAAAATAAAACAAAAACATGCAAAGGTGCTCAATTGAATATGTTTTTAGCAGCTAAGGCATTCGGGATAATAAAGATGATGTGAAACCAGAAATGCTGTCAGTCAGTGGAAGTCTGAAAGAAAGGCAGGACATTTAAGACAAGTAGTCTTTTTAATAAAGTGTTCAATATCAGAGACAGAGTATTAATAGGCTTAACATAAATATTAAATTTGTTACTTATATGTGTGTATGTCTGTGTGGAACCCCGTTAAAAATTGTAGAAAAATTCAATAGATTTAAGTAATATCACTAAAAATCTCAATTCTCAGCGGCTATGTTAGGTTTAAGACTCCAAGTTTTCCACAGGACAATGGCCTAGTCGATTGGTTCAATTCTGTGCAAAAAAAAAAAAGGATCACACAGAAATCGACTCATTTTTGTTAAAGAAAACGGACTCAAACGAGCTCCAAATTCAAATTTCTACATTTGCATTTATCAGTGACGTTATCTCAAACGCCATTCTAACTTTCAAAAAGCAGACGACCATATCTGTGTTGTTTGTTATAAAAATATCTCATTCTAGAAAATGATTAACAGTCTTTCCCCCACTAAAAATAGAAATTAAAAATTGGGAAATATATTTATTGACCAATAAACTTCTGAGTTCAGTAAATCTAACTTAAATTAACGTAAATTTTTTTTTTTTCAGTTTTTCTGTAAACCATTGCCCAGGGTTTGTACGCAATACTCATTACTCGCTTTTCGTATAATTATTGAGTTATTTAAATACCTTCCAACAATATCTTCTTGCTTATATTATACAACACGAAAAATATACGAGCGAAGATATGAAAACAAAGCGAATCATTGTAGTAGTAGTAGTAGTATTAATCAACACTCATAATTCCTCCATTTACTGTTGACAACAAATTCATTTCCATAATGTCAGCTGGTGTGTGTGTATTTTTTTTTTTTTTTTTTTTTTTTTTGAGGTGGGGTACCAATGTGACTGTTCAGATCAGGTCCAATTTTTCATTCTCTGAATATTGTCTTTCTCATTATACAACGTCTTAAATAAGTAGTTACTGCTACGCAGAAACTGGAACAGCCATTGCCTACTCCGCCATTTTAACTCATCCCTCAAAAACGCAAAAAAGAACAACAGAGCTCGGGAGCTCATAAGAAACTAAGGGCCATTTTGAAAAATAACACAACCTCAAGTTGATCGTTAATGAGTAAAAAAAAAAAATATTAATGTTATATAATCACCTCAAGAGATAGTGATCATAGCTCTCCACAACTTCCTGTCCTTTGTAGCTCATGTCTTCTTCCAGTTATTTCTTTTAAACCCTTTTTCCGCCATCCATTTACTCAAGCTCATTAATTACGCCATGCACTGTTTTCCCTTGTCTCTCTTACCTTCAATCTGTCCTATGAGCATTAGATTTTCCAAGCACTCTTTCCTCATTATGTGCCCGAGGAATATAAATTGTCTCTTCCTGATATTAAGTATAATTTCCTTTCTGTTTCCTTTTTCTCTAAAGCCTCATTGTTGCTCATATGTTCGATTCATGTTATCCTCAGTATCCTTCTGTAGAACCACATTTCTGTTGCTTCAAATCTCTTCATCTTTGGGAAGATTGGCTAGCACTCTTACCATAAAAGGGAGAAAATGTCCATAGTTTTTGTAGTTAATTAGCGTGTCAATGCCATCATCTTCGATTAATAGCAGTGTTGTACCAATTTCAACTTTAACAGTACAATTTTGTCCCTCCAGATCATTGTGATCTCGACACCCATTTAATTTCTACTGAAGAAAGTAAGATTGAATGAAATGAGTTGAATGAGTAGGTCGCGAACTATATACATCCTCTACAAATTTCAAGGTGGCGCGGCATCAAAGACTATATTTCTGAGATGAGGTATTATGTACACTATTTACATTATTCGGACTATGGTCCTCATCTTTGTCGCCATATTTATCACAACGTTTCGGCCTTTCAGTATCTGTCTATATTTCTGAGTTGAGTTATTATGTACACTATTTACATTATTCGGACTATTTTCCTCATCTTTGTTGCCATATTTATCACAACGTTTCGTCCTTTCAGTATCTGTCTATATTTCTGAGATGCGGTATTATATACACTATTTACATTATTCGGACTATTGTCCTCATCTTTGTTGCCATATTTATCACAACATTTCGGACTTTCAGTATCTGTCTATATTTCTGAGATGAGGTATTATATACACTATTTACATTATTCGGACTATTCTCCTCATCTTTGTTGCCATATTTATCACAACGTTTTGGCCGTTGTACGCTCCGGCCTTTTTCAGCTGGTCCTTTCGGACTTTCAGTATCTGTCTATATTTCTGAGATGAGGTATTATATACACTATTTACATTATTCGGACTATTCTCCTCATCTTTGTTGCCATATTTATCACAACGTTTTGGCCGTTGTACGCTCCGGCATTTTTCAGCTGGTCCATGAAACATCAGGACAACCTTCAAAAGATGGACGACACTGTGTTTACGTTATCCCGTGCAGCTGCAGAAAGAAATATAAAGGGGAGACAGGCCGACCCCTTAAGGTAAGGCTTCAAAAACACCAAAATGGAGAAGTGAAAAAATCAGGCGTGGCTGTCCACATATGGTGAGAAAAGGGAGATCACCGCCTTCTGTGGGATCAGGTTGAGATCATAGACAAAGAACACCATTGGAAAATTCGTAAACTTAGGGAATTAGCACATATGCTAGGCCACAAAAATCTCCTAGGTCGACCAAGCATAGAAATGAATACATTATGGCAACCAATAATAAGGCGTGCCAGAGAAAAGCGACAATAACAAAAAAAATTGCAATATGAGCTCTGGTAAAAACATAAATGATAACCGCAAAAAATGCAATATGAGTACTAGTAAAATATGGTTACTGATGACATTAGGTTTATAATACCCAAAAATTCACACACAGATGTCCTAAGGACACATGGCACAGTGGATAAAAGTGTTGATTAGATCCAGTGACAGTAGTGTGAGTTCAATACCTGGTTAAGGCAGTGGAGGACCTTCAGAAGGGAATTAACAGGAGATAACTGATAACTGACATCCATTAGACATGGAAACTATGACAGTCTACCTCAGTGAGCAACATTCCAACCACCTAATAAATAATGTAATAAATATGGCGACAAAGATGAGGACAATAGTCCGAATAATGTAAATAGTGTATCAAACACTGGCAGTAGTTATCACAACCGACATCCAGTACCATCTAGACACTGCACCCCCTGAGTCAGGTTGTGAACCCAGAATAGAATTCACAATTAAATGAGTAACTAAAGTCATCTTGGGGTCCGAGGGAGGGTCTGATGGTGTAGCAGGAATCGGAAAGCAGAGTTAGAATTCCAGACTGGTTACCTTCACTTACGCTTAATCTTGGAAAAGGTATGAAGCCATCTCTTTCCCTGTCAAATGTTAATACAATTCAAAATCTGTTTTGGCTTTAAATAAAGGACAAAGGGTTGATAAGCCGTAAAAAATCAATCAATCAGATTCAAGGAACAGCTCACATAGCCTACAATAGATTTTATATGATAAAAAAAATTTACATGATAATTAAAAAAAATCAAATGCTTTTGCATAGTGCATGAAACATACGCATTGGAATAAAGGTGCCTTCCAAAATCTAAGCAAGGTATTAAGAAACAGGAAAATTTCATTAGGAACAAATAGAAGACTGCAGAACTCTTGTCGTATCAGTTCATCTATATGCCAGTGAATGCTAGAAAATCTCATCACAGATGAAGAAAAGACATGAAGCAAAAGAAATGTGGTTCTACAGAAGGATGCTGAGAATACCATAGATTGAACATGTAAGCAGCGACGAAGTTTCCGAGAAAACGGAAACAAAATGAACATTTATACTTTATTATTTATAGAGACAGTTGAAATTTCTAGAGCACATAACGAGGAAAGAAGGCTTGGAGAAATTGACACTCACATAATATATTGAAGGCAAGGGTGACAGAGGGAAACAGCGAATGATCTATGAATAGTTGGCAGTACATGGATTAGGAGAAATAGCAAAAAGACAAACTTTTCTAACATCTGCAAAGACCAGGAAGTTGTGGAGAGCCATGATCGCCTACGTCCTGAAAAGACATAGAACATTAGAAGACAGCTTATATAAGAAACATTACAAAAGCTTTCATAATACGTAAGAGACTAATAAATATTACCGAAAACAATAATTGCTTTAATTAAAAAAAAAAAAAAAAAAAAAAAAGTATTTTATTATTGAAATTAACCCCGTCCAAATCGAACTTTTCAGCTCAGATCTTATGGTCTGCGCCATTTAAAAACTAAAAAGGCTCTCGACTTCAGCGACGGCTTTGTTGACGACTTCCTGACGTAGTTTCTTTATGATCTCATTACGTGGCCGGAATTTGTGCATGTTATACTCCCCCTTTATTCCGCTCTCGTCCTTTTGGATCATCGCTACCCGTAAGGACTTCCTGTAAGCTTTCAGTTTGATACGGAACATCTGAAAAATAATTTGAAAAATTAATTAACCAAGCAATATTTCAAAGCAATTTATCTATATACCCCTGTCAATGAGGCACGGAATACGACGACCATATCCCAGGATTATGAGTGTTGATTAATATCATTTTAGTAAAGTGTCATAGGTGATACATACTTGGGCGATAACGTCTTTTTCGATTCATGAATAGGCAGAGATTTATCCAGTTCGTCCTGCCATTCAACCCTTAGCTGGGTGGATTCATACCTTTCTAAAGGGTATTTGTGCATAAGCGAATGTGAAGATAGCCGAGTGGAATTCGAACCTGGCTCTCCAATTTCTCATTCTGAACCGATATCCATTACACCACAGCGCGCATCCTATGTTACTAATTCTATAAAAATAAGTTTTAAGTCAGTATCCCGTATCAGAGTAGAACCTGAAGAATGGCGGCATTGCCCTCACGGGCTTTTGATGAGTGGCTAGTAATGACTTTTGGGAACCTACCTTTTATGAAGGACTTGATAATTGAGAAAGAGATCCCATTGCTGGAGAGTTTATGTAATATCCCCTGATCCCACACCTTGACAAAGCCTTTGATATATCTAGGGCAATGGACCTCGTTTAAGACCTCGCTGATTCTGTGGTTAATGACAGCTAAGACATCAGCTGTGGATCTAACAGGGCGATATCCACACTTGTTATCGCTCAGTTGGCTGTTCCTGTTGAGGTGTTCAAGATTCTTCATTATAGATTCAAAGCATTTGCTGATAGCACTAAAAAGGCTAATCGGTTGATATTATGAGAGCGATGATCATTCAACCACATTCTTAAAACTCTTTTTTTTTAAACATTTCCCAAAATTGTTATCTCGGTGTGTTTATTAAACTTACATAAAAATTCTTGGTCAAACTCTTATTTGGAATGGTATTCACCAGTATGAATATTCCAGACAACAATTTGATACTAGAGATTAGTAGCTTAAGGATTTCTGTAGAATCGAATAAAAATGGTTTAAAATCCAACCCTGCTGTGGCGTTTAAAAAAACAAACCTGCTTCATCTAATCAAATCCTAGCCAAGTATAGCAGAAATCATATTCATTTGGACATGCAAATCCATAGTAGTAGTTTGTTGTAGAGTAGTTTTTACAGTGGAGGCTTGTATTTCAATAAGTCGTCCTAAATTAGATTCGACGTACAAAACGTTAGGAACTTGAAATAAGAGTTAATGACGCAGCAATTTAGTTGTGATGGTTGATACTTCATGTCCGACATCGACTGACTCACTCAACACCACTGAGCCCAACCGGCGACCGCTACTACTACTACTACTTATTATCTGTGGGAGAGTCTATGACAATAGAATAGGTATTATGGTATAACAGAGTTTCAGTGGGATTTAAAAGTGATACCCAGCCGTATGTATATGTACTTTTAAGATAATGCAATCCAATCCGAATTCAGTTTCTTTCTCCTAGACTGGTTGCAACCCAAAGCTATAGGACCCAGTCTGTTCTACTATTTTACTCATAGCTGGAGAAGAAATGGATTCATACTGTTATATTCACGTGTTATATTCAATTGGATGTGTGGGTGGTGCTATGGACATTGACTCAGAATTGTTAATCAGATAGACGAGTTCCAATTCCCATTGGTTTTGTTATATTCACTTATGTGTATATACAATTGGGAAAAGTTTGAATCCACCTCTTCTCCCCCAGCTATGTGTTAATTAGTAAAACTTGTATGAGTTAACCATTATTATCTAAATAAAACAAAAAAAATCTTACAATGAAAAAATATTTTCTAGCTTTAAATAACCTGCAAAGGGTTGATAAGCCGTCAAAAACAAATCAATCATGGTCTAGTGCCTCACTGATTCTGTGGATAATGACAGCTAAGACATCAGCTGTGTATCTAGCAGGACGACATCCATACTGGTTATCGCTCAGGAGATTGTTCCTGCTGAGATGTT
This sequence comes from Acanthosepion lycidas, assembly GCA_963932145.1. NCBI lineage: Eukaryota > Metazoa > Mollusca > Cephalopoda > Sepiida > Sepiidae > Acanthosepion > Acanthosepion lycidas. The sequence continues at coordinate 27,902,017 of OZ010608.1, read as the reverse complement.
CAAGAATCTTCTTTTTGATTATAGATTCGAAGAGTTTGCTAATGACAATAAGGATGCTGATGGGCCGATATTGCGGCAGGCATGAGCCCTCATCCGCATTCTTAAAAACAGGGCACCCCTTCCATTGACTTGGGAAGCATCTCTCCTTGAGACAGCAGTTCAATAGTTTTGCCAGAATTGGAGGTAACTCTAGGCTGATATTCTCAAGAACAACAACTGGTAAGATTTTGTCCGGAACGGTGGCCTTCTTAGAGTCAAGGCTTTTGGTAAGTCTGGGAACTTCCAGAAGTGTGCTAGAGTTATTACAAAGTTTGTGCTCCGCGAAGAGTGGGGAAGTCAGGTAAGGGATTGTCCTTATCGTCTAATGTAGAGGCAAAGTTCATTGCAAAGAGCCTTGCCCTGTGATATGTGGATGTAATAACTTCAAAGCCATTTATAATAACTGTCACAGAGACATGTACAAAGAAGAAGAAGGCACATATATAAATATTCATAATACGCAAGTGAATGATAAATATTGGTTTGGTGCACCGAAACTTTGTCATAGGAAATGGATTATCGGGTGATGCTTTCCGTTTGTCAAAAATGTTAACATTGATCAGCAAGTGGTCAGAAGAGCCCAAGAGAGGTATCACTTCAGCGGAGTATTTTTAAGAACAAGATGTGAGAAAGAGGTCTAGGAGATTTGCTTAATGTACAGTTGTGCCAGGAAGATGGGTTGTGTAAGTGGTGATAGATAGAGAGAAAGAGAGAGAGAGAGAGAACGACAGAGAGTAAAAGACAGATAGAGAGAGATAGAGAGATATACACACAGAGATAGAGATATAAGTAGAGATAGAGAGAAAGATATATATATATATATATATATATATATATATATATATATATATATATATATATTAAGCGTTTCACCCCAAGCAAGGCGGGAAGCTACTAGCACGCAAGGGGTTACAGAGGATTTGGAGCGAGAGCAGATAGTAATGATAGAGGAAAAGATGAGGAGGAGAGTGGACAGATCAAGGCAACTGGAGATGTCGATTGACATTACATTTGAATAGTTGGAGATTATAGCTCTCAGGGAAACTGGAATAGGGAAGGGAGTTTCACAGGCGATAGGTGCGTGACATGAAGCTATTGGAGTAGAAGAGACGGATACATTTAGTAGTTTGACAGTGAAAGGGTGAGAGCGGGATGCCAGCCTCGAAGGGCGCTTGAACTCATGAAGTCTGGGAACCAGCGAATGCAGCTCATCGGAGCAATTACCATGAAAGTATTTGTAAAAAAGTAGAGAGAGAGAGAGAAAGAAAAAAAAAAGTAGTTACTTTAAAGAATGGATTGTCCAAATCAGGATACCGAAGGACGCCGACTTCCAGAATACTGCGTTCCACTTGTTCGTTTCTGAGAAACAAAGTCTGCAGGTCCTCAACGAAGGCGTCAGTACATCCAACAATATTCGCAAAATCTAAAATATTTATCTTCGTACTGGCCAATACATCGGAATCGTCAATCAAATTCAGGAACCAAGTTTCGACTTCATTAACCTGTAAAATTAATACGTTAAAAACGTCGGAATTTTTTCAACACGGTGATGAAGTTCAGCACGAAAGAACAGGCGATATTATTAGGTTGGTGCAGAAATAATGGCGTTTTTTGACGTATTTTTTAACGTCAAAAAACGCCATTATTTTTGCACCAATCTAATGTTAGGTTGGTGCAAAAATAAATGACGTAATAATGTCGTTTTTTGACGTATAACATCAAAAAACGACATTATTACGTCATTATTTTTGCACCAACCTAATACTTCGATTCTTCCGTATTGCAGTCAGTGCCATACTTTTATTGAATCATACTGACAGTATCTATCTGTCCAATTTTATAGAATCTTTAATCGATTAGTGGATCAATATATTTAGGGTTACTATAAAAATAGTGTTTTGCATGCTATTAACAAGGTAAGAGATTACAGAAGATTATACTTAATCCTAATCACCTTCTCATCCCTCCACATCAACACACACAATTCAAATGTAGCTTTATATGCATGCTTCTGTAGGAGCATATTCAAACGTATGTAGCTTTAAATGCCAGTACTGAACTGCTATGTAATATCAAACCTCCTATATAGCAGTGAATGCCGGACTATCTCTTACGCACAATGAAGATGAGACCTAAGGCTTGAGATGTGGTTCTACCAACGAATGTTGAGAATACCAGAGACAAAACATGGGAGCAAAGGGGGACAAAAATGACACATACTATGAATATATATATATATATATATATATATATATATATATATATATATATATATATATATATAATTATTTATTTAAAAATATGATTCCAACTCGCTACATAAGAGGTCTCATGTTTCAAAACAAGAGCCGAAAACTAAAAATAAATCTCCGTAGACGCTCAAGCCAGACCATGCGAAAACTTCCCCCGTCGTAAATTTATCAACCCCCACCTTACCCTGACCCGGCATCTATGAAAATAACTCTATACTGATACAAATTATTAACACCCCTCCCCTGCCGATTCTAAACAATCCGCCCTTGATGTTACCATGGAAATTTTTGATTTCTATTCTGACCATACTATTAAAACTCGTAAATTTCAGAAATAAGTCATTCCCAAAAAAATTTCGCTTGAAAATGGAACAGAGCCTACTTTAACTCAAGTTAATTCAAATATTATTTTGAAGTTTTCGGCTCTTGTTTTGAAACATGAGACCTCTTATGTAGCGAGTTGGAATCATATTTTTAAATAAATAATTATATTTATGCTCTACTTTCGTATCGAGCACTATTTTTTAAAAATAATAACAAAAATACTAAGGAACTTTGGATTATTTACCAAACCAGTTTCTTTCCTATTTTCTACAATATTTTCACACACACACACACACACACACACACACACACACACACACACATATATATATATATATATATATATATATATATATATATATATATATTAGGTTGGTGCAAAAATAATGACGTAATAGTCGTTTTTTGACGTATTTTTTAACGTCAAAAACGACATTATTACGTCATTATTTTTGCACCAACCTAATACAACTACTTGAATCTCAGAAGGCAGTATTTTGAATCTTTTCAAGAAATGATTTAAACTCTGTTCCTGCCAGTGGCTCTAATTTACAAACACCCATGACATATGTTCATCATTTTACGAAACAAAAGGTAATGATTTAAACTCTTCCTAGCAGTAGCTCTAATTTACGTACACACCATCATTTTACGAAACAAAATTATGATTTACACTCTGTTCCTATCCGAAGGTCTAATCTCCATACACCCATGACATATTTTGCATCCTTTTACGAAACAAACTTAATTATCTACACTCTGTTCAAAGAAAAGATTTGCAAAAAACAATATATATTATTATATAAGTATTTGTTAATTTCATCATTAAATTGTTATTAAAATACGTGTATTTTGTATGTTAAATAATAATTTCTTTAATTTAAAAAAAAAAAAATTAATGAAAATTTATTGTATTACGCTACGCACCCCTGTAAGACAAACTGTACTCTGTACTCAGTTTCTTGTTTGCCCTTCTCCCCAAAATTTGCTTTCGATCAGTGAATTTATGGCTATTTTAGAGTGTTTGATGGACGGACTAACGGAAGTCACAGAATTTTATATATAGATAATTTTTCCCTGACAATAGAGACTGTAAAAATACATCTTTAGTTATCCATTTCATTTTTTTTTTTCACTTTGGTACGAAAAGTTATGTGGAAATTACGTTTCAGTATTTTATATATATTTAGTAAAAAATCAAGAGTTTAGCAAAATTTAAACATACATACCACTTGTTGATTTATACCGTTTTTGGCAAAACCAAATCGAGAAAATTCTTTGTATTCATCCCTGAAGATTTCTCCGTCAAAGTCCTTTTCAATCAAAGGATTCTGCATCATGGTGGACACGTAATCTTCAAAGAGAATTTCGTTGCCATCTTTGTTTTCCTCGTGAAGTTTTGTCAGTTTTCTATCAGCCGCTGCGATCATCACCTGAAACAGAAATTCCAAAATAAATATAAAAACTAGCGCATAAAAAAAAATACACACTGTAGTTGATAATTGCACCGAGTCCGTTCCAGAACATGTCAAGTTTTGTCGCTTCTTCTCTCTGCTCGACTGCGCAGCTCATCTTTTATTCAAGTCTTTGACTACGCATGCATATTACCAATAGTTTTAAAAGTATGCATGGTTTTATCGCTTTTAAAACTATCGCTAATTTACATGCGCTATACCACAATTGCAGATGGCGGTTCCGGATAGGCTGACGAGACATCGTGACCCTCTTAGACACAGGTAGATTAGAATTTCTTGGTCCTTATTTCACTACACACATATCCACAAGGTTTACAGAAGTGTTCTTGGAAATATTCCGGACCAGTAAATCATTACTCTAGTTGCAGAACAATGGAACCTACCTACTGAGAACATTTACGAATTTTTAGAACCAACTTAGCAAAAAATGGACATTTTTTGCATCCTTTTATGAAACGAAAATAATGATTTACACTCTGTTCCTAACCGTAGCTAGAATCTCCATACACCCATGACATATTTTGCACCCTTTTACAAAACAAAAGTAATGATTTACACGCTGTTCCTGCCCGTAGCTAGAATCTCCATACACCCATGACATATTTTGCACCCTTTTACAAAACAAAAGCAATGATTTACACGCTGTTCCTACCCGTAGATAGAATCTCCATACACCCATGACATATTTTGCACCCTTTTAGAAAACAAAAGTAATGATTTACACCCTGTCCCTGCCCGGAGCTAGAATCTCCATACACCCAATACATATTTTGCACCCTTTTACGAAACAAAAGTAATGATTTACACGCTGTTCCTGCCCGTAGGTAGAATCTCCATACACCCATGACATATTTTGCACCCTTTTACAAAACAAAAGTAATGATTTACACGCTGTTCCTACCCGTAGCTAGAATCTCCATACAACCATGACATATTTTGCAGACTTTTACAAAACAAAAGTAATGATTTACACGCTGTTCCTGCCCGTAGCTAGAATCTCCATACACCCATGACATATTTTGCACCCTTTTACAAAACAAAAGTAATGATTTACACGCTGATCCTACCCGTAGCTAGAATCTCCATACACCCATGACATATTTTGCACCATTTTACAAAACAAAAGTAATGATTTACACGCTGTTCCTACACGTAGATAGAATCTCCATACACCCATGACATATTTTGCACCCTTTTAGAAAACAAAAGTAATGATTTACACCCTGTTCCTGCCCGGAGCTAGAATCTCCATACACCCAATACATATTTTGCACCCTTTCACGAAACAAAAGTAATCATTTACACGCTGTTCCTGCCCGTAGGTAGAATCTCCATACACCCATGACATATTTTGCACCCTTTTACAAAACAAAAGTAATGATTTACACGCTGTTCCTACCCGTAGCTAGAATCTCCATACACCCATGACATATTTTGCACCATTTTACAAAACAAAAGTAATGATTTACACGCTGTTCCTGCCGTAGCTAGAATCTCCATACACCCATGACATATTTTGCACCCTTTTACAAAACAAAAGTAATGATTTACACGCCGTTCCTGCCCGTAGGTGGAATCTCCATACACCCATGACATATTTCGCACCCTTTTACATAAAAAAAGTAATGATTTACACGCTGTTCCGGCCCGTATCTAGAATCTCCATACACCCATGACATATTTTGCACCCTTTTACAAAACAAAAGTAATGATTTACACGCTGTCCCTACCCGTAGCTAGAATCTCCATACACCCATGACATATTTTGCTCCATTTTACAAAACAAAAGTAATGATTTACACGATGTTTCTGCCCGTAGCTAGAATCTCCATACACCCATTACATATTCTGCGCCGTTTTACAAATAAAAAATAATGATTTACACGCTGTTCCTGCCCGTAGCTAGAATCTCCATACACCCATGACATATTTTGCACCCTTTTACAAAACAAAAGTAATGATTTACACGCTGTTCCTGCCCGTAGCTAGAATCTCCATACACCCATAACATATTCTGCGCCCTTTTAGAAAACAAAAGTAATGATTTACACGCTGTTCCTGCCCGTAGATAGAATCTCCATACACCCATGACATATTTTGCACCCTTTTAGAAAACAAAAGTAATGATTTACACCCTGTTCCTGCCCGGAGCTAGAATCTCCATACACCCAATACATATTTTGCACCCTTTTACGAAACAAAAGTAATGATTTACACGCTGTTCCTGCCCGTAGGTAGAATCTCCATACACCCATGACATATTTTGCACCCTTTTACAAAACAAAAGTAATGATTTACACGCTGGTCCTACCCGTAGCTAGAATCTCCATACAACCATTACATATTCTGCGCCCTTTTACAAAACAAAAGTAATGATTTACACGCTGTTCCTGCCGTAGCTAGAATCTCCATACACCCATGACATATTTTGCACCCTTTTACAAAACAAAAGTAATGATTTACACGCTGTTCCTGCCCGTAGGTGGAATCTCCATACACCCATGACATATTTCGCACCCTTTTACATAAAAAAAGTAATGATTTACACGCTGTTCCTGCCCGTAGCTAGAATCTCCATACACCCATGACATATTTTGCACCCTTTTACAAAACAAAAGTAATGATTTACACGCTGTTCCTGCCCGTATCTAGAATCTCCATACACCCATGACATATTTTGCACCCTTTTACAAAACAAAAGTAATGATTTACACGCTGTCCCTACCCGTAGATAGAATCTCCATACACCCATGACATATTTTGCACCCTTTTAGAAAACAAAAGTAATGATTTACACCCTGTTCCTGCCCGGAGCTAGAATCTCCATACACCCAATACATATTTTGCACCCTTTTACGAAACAAAAGTAATGATTTACACGCTGTTCCTGCCCGTAGGTAGAATCTCCATACACCCATGACATATTTTGCACCATTTTACAAAACAAAAGTAATGATTTAGACGCTGTTCCTGCCGTAGCTAGAATCTCCATACACCCATGACATATTTTGCACCCTTTTACAAAACAAAAGTAATGATTTACACGCTGTTCCTGCCCGTAGGTGGAATCTCCATACACCCATGACATATTTCGCACCCTTTTACAAAACAAAAGCAATGATTTACACGCTGTTCCTACCCGTAGATAGAATCTCCATACACCCATGACATATTTTGCACCCTTTTAGAAAACAAAAGTAATGATTTACACCCTGTTCCTGCCCGGAGCTAGAATCTCCATACACCCAATACATATTTTGCACCCTTTCACGAAACAAAAGTAATCATTTACACGCTGTTCCTGCCCGTAGGTAGAATCTCCATACACCCATGACATATTTTGCACCCTTTTACAAAACAAAAGTAATGATTTACACGCTGTTCCTACCCGTAGCTAGAATCTCCATACAACCATGACATATTCTGCGCCCTTTTACAAAACAAAAGTAATGATTTACACGCTGATCCTGCCCGTAGCTAGAATCTCCATACACCCATGACATATTTTGCACCCTTTTACAAAACAAAAGTAATGATTTACACGCTGTTCCTACCCGTAGCTAGAATCTCCATACAACCATGACATATTCTGCGCCCTTTTACAAAACAAAAGTAATGATTTACACGCTGATCCTGCCCGTAGCTAGAATCTCCATACACCCATGACATATTTTGCACCCTTTTACAAAACAAAAGTAATGATTTACACGCTGTTCCTGCCCGTAGCTAGAATCTCCATACACCCAAGATATATTTTGCACCATTTTACAAAACAAAAGTAATGATTTACACGCTGTTCCTACCCGTAGCTAGAATCTCCATACACCCAATACATATTTTGCAGACTTTTACAAAACAAAAGTAATGATTTACACGCTGTTCCTACCCGTAGCTAGAATCTCCATACACCCATGACATATTTTGCACCATTTTACAAAACAAAAGTAATGATTTACACGCTGTTCCTGCCGTAGCTAGAATCTCCATACACCCATGACATATTTTGCACCCTTTTACAAAACAAAAGTAATGATTTACACGCTGTTCCTGCCCGTAGGTGGAATCTCCATACACCCATGACATATTTCGCACCCTTTTACATAAAAAAAGTAATGATTTACACGCTGTTCCTGCCCGTATCTAGAATCTCCATACACCCATGACATATTTTGCACCCTTTTACAAAACAAAAGTAATGATTTACACGCTGTCCCTACCCGTAGCTAGAATCTCCATACACCCATGACATATTTTGCTCCATTTTACAAAACAAAAGTAATGATTTACACGATGTTTCTGCCCGTAGCTAGAATCTCCATACACCCATTACATATTCTGCGCCGTTTTACAAATAAAAAATAATGATTTACACGCTGTTCCTGCCCGTAGCTAGAATCTCCATACACCCATGACATATTTTGCACCCTTTTACAAAACAAAAGTAATGATTTACACGTTGTTCCTGCCCGTAGCTAGAATCTCCATACACCCATAACATATTCTGCGCCCTTTTAGAAAACAAAAGTAATGATTTACACGCTGTTCCTGCCCGTAGCTAGAATCTCCATACACCCATGACATATTTTGCACCCTTTTACAAAACAAAAGTAATGATTTACACGCTGTCCCTACCCGTAGCTAGAATCTCCATACACCCATGACATATTTTGCTCGATTTTACAAAACAAAAGTAATGATTTACACGATGTTTCTGCCCGTAGCTAGAATCTCCATACACCCATTACATATTCTGCGCCGTTTTACAAATAAAAAATAATGATTTACACGCTGTTCCTGCCCGTAGCTAGAATCTCCATACACCCATGACATATTTTGCACCCTTTTAGAAAACAAAAGTAATGATTTACACCCTGTTCCTGCCCGGAGCTAGAATCTCCATACACCCAATACATATTTTGCACCCTTTTACGAAACAAAAGTAATGATTTACACGCTGTTCCTGCCCGTAGGTAGAATCTCCATACACCCATGACATATTTTGCACCCTTTTACAAAACAAAAGTAATGATTTACACGCTGGTCCTACCCGTACCTAGAATCTCCATACAACCATTGCATATTCTGCGCCCTTTTACAAAACAAAAGTAATGATTTACACGCTGTTCCTGCCGTAGCTAGAATCTCCATACACCCATGACATATTTTGCACCCTTTTACAAAAGAAAAGTAATGATTTACACGCTGTTCCTGCCCGTAGGTGGAATCTCCATACACCCATGACATATTTCGCACCCTTTTACATAAAAAAAGTAATGATTTACACGCTGTTCCTGCCCGTATCTAGAATCTCCATACACCCATGACATATTTTGCACCCTTTTACAAAACAAAAGTAATGATTTACACGCTGTCCCTACCCGTAGCTAGAATCTCCATACACCCATGACATATTTTGCTCGATTTTACAAAACAAAAGTAATGATTTACACGATGTTTCTGCCCGTAGCTAGAATCTCCATACACCCATTACATATTCTGCGCCGTTTTACAAATAAAAAATAATGATTTACACGCTGTTCCTGCCCGTAGCTAGAATCTCCATAGACCCATGACATATTTTGCACCCTTTTACAAAACAAAAGCAATGATTTACACGCTGTTCCTACCCGTAGATAGAATCTCCATACACCCATGACATATTTTGCACCCTTTTAGAAAACAAAAGTAATGATTTACACCCTGTTCCTGCCCGGAGCTAGAATCTCCATACACCCAATACATATTTTGCACCCTTTTACGAAACAAAAGTAATGATTTACACGCTGTTCCTGCCCGTAGGTAGAATCTCCATACACACATGACATATTTTGCACCCTTTTACAAAACAAAAGTAATGATTTACACGCTGTTCCTACCCGTAGCTAGAATCTCCATACAACCATGACATATTCTGCGCCCTTTTACAAAACAAAAGTAATGATTTACACGCTGATCCTGCCCGTAGCTAGAATCTCCATACACCCATGACATATTTTGCACCCTTTTACAAAACAAAAGTAATGATTTACACGCTGTTCCTGCCCGTAGCTAGAATCTCCATACACCCAATACATATTTTGCAGACTTTTACAAAACAAAAGTAATGATTTACACGCTGTTCCTGCCCGTAGCTAGAATCTCCATACACCCATGACATATTTTGCACCCTTTTACAAAACAAAAGTAATGATTTACACGCTGTTCCTACCCGTAGCTAGAATCTCCATACACCCATGACATATTTTGCACCATTTTACCAAAAAAGTAATGATTTACACGCTGTTCCTGCCGTAGCTAGAATCTCCATACACCCATGACATATTTTGCACCCTTTTACAAAACAAAAGTAATGATTTACACGCTGTTCCTGCCCGTAGGTGGAATCTCCATACACCCATGACATATTTCGCACCCTTTTACAAAACAAAAGCAATGATTTACACGCTGTTCCTACCCGTAGATAGAATCTCCATACACCCATGACATATTTTGCACCCTTTTAGAAAACAAAACTAATGATTAACACCCTGTTCCTGCCCGGAGCTAGAATCTCCATACACCCAATACATATTTTGCACCCTTTCACGAAACAAAAGTAATCATTTACACGCTGTTCCTGCCCGTAGGTAGAATCTCCATACACCCATGACATATTTTGCACCCTTTTACAAAACAAAAGTAATGATTTACACGCTGTTCCTACCCGTAGCTAGAATCTCCATACAACCATGACATATTCTGCGCCCATTTACAAAACAAAAGTAATGATTTACACGCTGATCCTGCCCGTAGCTAGAATCTCCATACACCCATGACATATTTTGCACCCTTTTACAAAACAAAAGTAATGATTTACACGCTGTTCCTGCCCGTAGCTAGAATCTCCATACACCCAAGATATATTTTGCACCCTTTTACAAAACAAAAGTAATGATTTACACGCTGTTCCTACCCGTAGCTAGAATCTCCATACACCCAATACATATTTTGCAGACTTTTACAAAACAAAAGTAATGATTTACACGCTGTTCCTGCCCGTAGCTAGAATCTCCATACACCCATGACATATTTTGCACCCTTTTAGAAAACAAAAGTAATGATTTACACGCTGTTCCTGCCCGTAGCTAGAATCTCCATACAACCATGACATATTCTGCGCCCTTTTACAAAACAAAAGTAATGATTTACACGCTGATCCTGCCCGTAGCTAGAATCTCCATACACCCATGACATATTTCGCACCCTTTTACATAAAAAAATAATGATTTACACGCTGTTCCTGCCCGTATCTAGAATCTCCATACACCCATGACATATTTTGCACCCTTTTACAAAACAAAAGTAATGATTTACACGCTGTCCCTACCCGTAGCTAGAATCTCCATACACCCATGACATATTTTGCTCCATTTTACAAAACAAAAGTAATGATTTACACGATGTTTCTGCCCGTAGCTAGAATCTCCATACACCCATTACATATTCTGCGCCGTTTTACAAATAAAAAATAATGATTTACACGCTGTTCCTGCCCGGAGCTAGAATCTCCATACACCCATGACATATTTTGCACCCTTTTACAAAACAAAAGTAATGATTTACACGCTGTTCCTGCCCGTAGCTAGAATCTCCATACACCCATAACATATTCTGCGCCCTTTTAGAAAACAAAAGTAATGATTTACACGCTGTTCCTGCCCGTAGCTAGAATCTCCATAAACCCATGACATATTTTGCACCCTTTTAGAAAACAAAAGTAATGATTTACACCCTGTTCCTGCCCGGAGCTAGAATCTCCATACATCCAATACATATTTTGCACCCTTTTACGAAACAAAAGTAATGATTTACACGCTGTTCCTGCCCGTAGCTAGAATCTCCATACACCCATGACATATTTTGCACCCTTTTACAAAACAAAAGTAATGATTTACACGCTGTTCCTACCCGTAGCTAGAATCTCCATACACCCATGACATATTTTGCACCATTTTACAAAACAAAAGTAATGATTTACACGCTGTTCCTGCCGTAGCTAGAATCTCCATACACCCATGACATATTTTGCACCCTTTTACAAAACAAAAGTAATGATTTACACGCTGTTCCTGCCCGTAGGTGGAATCTCCATACACCCATGACATATTTCGCACCCTTTTACAAAACAAAAGCAATGATTTACACGCTGTTCCTACCCGTAGATAGAATCTCCATACACCCATGACATATTTTGCACCCTTTTAGAAAACAAAACTAATGATTAACACCCTGTTCCTGCCCGGAGCTAGAATCTCCATACACCCAATACATATTTTGCACCCTTTCACGAAACAAAAGTAATCATTTACACGCTGTTCCTGCCCGTAGGTAGAATCTCCATACACCCATGACATATTTTGCACCCTTTTACAAAACAAAAGTAATGATTTACACGCTGTTCCTACCCGTAGCTAGAATCTCCATACAACCATGACATATTCTGCGCCCTTTTACAAAACAAAAGTAATGATTTACACGCTGATCCTGCCCGTAGCTAGAATCTCCATACACCCATGACATATTTTGCACCCTTTTACAAAACAAAAGTAATGATTTACACGCTGTTCCTGCCCGTAGCTAGAATCTCCATACACCCAAGATATATTTTGCACCATTTTACAAAACAAAAGTAATGATTTACACGCTGTTCCTACCCGTAGCTAGAATCTCCATACACCCAATACATATTTTGCAGACTTTTACAAAACAAAAGTAATGATTTACACGCTGTTCCTGCCCGTAGCTAGAATCTCCATACACCCATGACATATTTTGCACCCTTTTAGAAAACAAAAGTAATGATTTACGCTGTTCCTGCCCGTAGCTAGAATCTCCATACACCCATGACATATTTTGCACCCTTTTACAAAACAAAAGTAATGATTTACACGCTGTTCCTACCCGTAGCTAGAATCTCCATACACCCATGACATATTTTGCACCATTTTACAAAACAAAAGTAATGATTTACACGCTGTTCCTGCCGTAGCTAGAATCTCCATACACCCATGACATATTTTGCACCCTTTTACAAAACAAAAGTAATGATTTACACGCTGTTCCTGCCCGTAGGTGGAATCTCCATACACCCATGACATATTTCGCACCCTTTTACATAAAAAAATAATGATTTACACGCTGTTCCTGCCCGTATCTAGAATCTCCATACACCCATGACATATTTTGCACCCTTTTACAAAACAAAACTAATGATTTACACGCTGTCCCTACCCGTAGCTAGAATCTCCATACACCCATGACATATTTTGCTCCATTTTACAAAACAAAAGTAATGATTTACACGATGTTTCTGCCCGTAGCTAGAATCTCCATACACCCATTACATATTCTGCGCCGTTTTACAAATAAAAAATAATGATTTACACGCTGTTCCTGCCCGGAGCTAGAATCTCCATACACCCATGACATATTTTGCACCCTTTTACAAAACAAAAGTAATGATTTACAAGCTGTTCCTGCCCGTAGCTAGAATCTCCATACACCCATAACATATTCTGCGCCCTTTTAGAAAACAAAAGTAATGATTTACACGCTGTTCCTGCCCGTAGCTAGAATCTCCATACACCCATGACATATTTTGCACCCTTTTAGAAAACAAAAGTAATGATTTACACCCTGTTCCTGCCCGGAGCTAGAATCTCCATACATCCAATACATATTTTGCACCCTTTTACGAAACAAAAGTAATGATTTACACGCTGTTCCTGCCCGTAGGTAGAATCTCCATACACCCATGACATATTTTGCACCCTTTTACAAAACAAAAGTAATGATTTACACGCTGGTCCTACCCGTAGCTAGAATCTCCATACAACCATTACATATTCTGCGCCCTTTTACAAAACAAAAGTAATGATTTACACGCTGTTCCTGCCCGTATCTAGAATCTCCATACACCCATGACATATTTTGCACCCTTTTACAAAACAAAAGTAATGATTTACACGCTGTCCCTACCCGTAGCTAGAATCTCCATACACCCATGACATATTTTGCTCGATTTTACAAAACAAATGTAATGATTTACACGATGTTTCTGCCCGTAGCTAGAATCTCCATACACCCATTACATATTCTGCGCCGTTTTACAAATAAAAAATAATGATTTACACGCTGTTCCTGCCCGTAGCTAGAATCTCCATAGACCCATGATATATTTTGCACCCTTTTACAAAACAAAAGCAATGATTTACACGCAGTTCCTACCCGTAGATAGAATCTCCATACACCCATGACATATTTTGCACCCTTTTAGAAAACAAAAGTAATGATTTACACCCTGTTCCTGCCCGGAGCTAGAATCTCCATACACCCAATACATATTTTGCACCCTTTTACGAAACAAAAGTAATGATTTACACGCTGTTCCTGCCCGTAGGTAGAATCTCCATACACCCATGACATATTTTGCACCCTTTTACAAAACAAAAGTAATGATTTACACGCTGTTCCTACCCGTAGCTAGAATCTCCATACAACCATGACATATTCTGCGCCCTTTTACAAAACAAAAGTAATGATTTACACGCTGATCCTGCCCGTAGCTAGAATCTCCATACACCCATGACATATTTTGCACCCTTTTACAAAACAAAAGTAATGATTTACACGCTGTTCCTGCCCGTAGCTAGAATCTCCATACACCCAAGATATATTTTGCACCATTTTACAAAACAAAAGTAATGATTTACACGCTGTTCCTACCCGTAGCTAGAATCTCCATACACCCAATACATATTTTGCAGACATTTACAAAACAAAAGTAATGATTTACACGCTGTTCCTGCCCGTAGCTAGAATCTCCATACACCCATGACATATTTTGCACCCTTTTAGAAAACAAAAGTAATGATTTACGCTGTTCCTGCCCGTAGCTAGAATCTCCATACACCCATGACATATTTTGCACCCTTTGACAAAACAAAAGTAATGATTTACACGCTGTTCCTGCCCGTAGCTAGAATCTCCATACACCCATAACATATTCTGCGCCCTTTTAGAAAAAAAAAGTAATGATTTACACGCTGTTCCTGCCCGTAGCTAGAATCTCCATACACCCATGACATATTTTGCACCCTTTTAGAAAACAAAAGTAATGATTTACACCCTGTTCCTGCCCGGAGCTAGAATCTCCATACACCCAATACATATTTTGCACCCTTTTACGAAACAAAAGTAATGATTTACACGCTGTTCCTGCCCGTAGGTAGAATCTCCATACACCCATGACATATTTTGCACCCTTTTACAAAACAAAAGTAATGATTTACACGCTGGTCCTACCCGTAGCTAGAATCTCCATACAACCATTACATATTCTGCGCCCTTTTACAAAACAAAAGTAATGATTTACACGCTGTTCCTGCCGTAGCTAGAATCTCCATACACCCATGACATATTTTGCACCCTTTTACAAAACAAAAGTAATGATTTACACGCTGTTCCTGCCCGTAGGTGGAATCTCCATACACCCATGACATATTTCGCACCCTTTTACATAAAAAAAGTAATGATTTACACGCTGTTCCTGCCCGTATCTAGAATCTCCATACACCCATGACATATTTTGCACCCTTTTACAAAACAAAAGTAATGATTTACACGCTGTCCCTACCCGTAGCTAGAATCTCCATACACCCATGACATACTTTGCTCGATTTTACAAAACAAAAGTAATGATTTACACGATGTTTCTGCCGGTAGCTAGAATCTCCATACACCCATTACATATTCTGCGCCGTTTTACAAATAAAAAATAATGATTTACACGCTGTTCCTGCCCGTAGCTAGAATCTCCATAGACCCATGACATATTTTGCACCCTTTTACAAAACAAAAGCAATGATTTACACGCTGTTCCTACCCGTAGATAGAATCTCCATACACCCATGACATATTTTGCACCCTTTTAGAAAACAAAAGTAATGATTTACACCCTGTTCCTGCCCGGAGCTAGAATCTCCATACACCCAATACATATTTGGCACCCTTTTACGAAACAAAAGTAATGATTTACACGCTGTTCCTGCCCGTAGGTAGAATCTCCATACAACCATGACATATTTTGCACCCTTTTACAAAACAAAAGTAATGATTTACACGCTGTTCCTACCCGTAGCTAGAATCTCCATACAACCATGACATATTCTGTGCCCTTTTACAAAACAAAAGTAATGATTTACACGCTGATCCTGCCCGTAGCTAGAATCTCCATACACCCATGACATATTTTGCACCCTTTTACAAAACAAAAGTAATGATTTACACGCTGTTCCTGCCCGTAGCTAGAATCTCCATACACCCAAGATATATTTTGCACCATTTTACAAAACAAAAGTAATGATTTACACGCTGTTCCTACCCGTAGCTAGAATCTCCATACACCCAATACATATTTTGCAGACTTTTACAAAACAAAAGTAATGATTTACACGCTGTTCCTGCCCGTAGCTAGAATCTCCATACACCCATGACATATTTTGCACCCTTTTAGGAAACAAAAGTAATGATTTACGCTGTTCCTGCCCGTAGCTAGAATCTCCATACACCCATGACATATTTTGCACCCTTTTAGGAAACAAAAGTAATGATTTACGCTGTTCCTACCCGTAGCTAGAATCTCCATACACCCATGACATATTTTGCACCATTTTACAAAACAAAAGTAATGATTTACACGCTGTTCCTGCCGTAGCTAGAATCTCCATACACCCATGACATATTTTGCCCCCTTTTACAAAACAAAAGTAATGATTTACACGCTGTTCCTGCCCGTAGCTAGAATCTCCATACACCCAATACATATTTTGCACCCTTTTACAAAACAAAGTAATGATTTACACGCTGTTCCTGCCCGTAGCTAGAATCTCCATACACCCAATACATATTTTGCACCCTTTTACAAAACAAAGTAATGATTTACACGCTGTTCCTGCCCGTAGATGGAATCTCCATACACCCATGACATATTTCGCACCCTTTTACATAAAAAAAGTAATGATTTACACGCTGTTCCTGCCCATATCTAGAATCTCCATACACCCATGACATATTTTGCACCCTTTTACAAAACAAAAGTAATGATTTACACGCTGTTCCTGCCCGTAGCTAGAATCTCCATACACCCATAACATATTCTGCGCCCTTTTAGAAAACAAAAGTAATGATTTACACGCTGTTCCTGCCCGTAGCTAGAATCTCCATACACCCATGACATATTTTGCACCCTTCTACAAAACAAAAGTAATGATTTACACGCTGTTCCTACCCGTAGCTAGAATCTCCATACACCCATGACATATTTTGCTCCATTTTACAAAACAAAAGTAATGATTTACACGATGTTTCTGCCCGTAGCTAGAATCTCCATACACCCATTACATATTCTGCGCCGTTTTACAAATAAAAAATAATGATTTACACGCTGTTCCTGCCCGTAGCTAGAATCTCCATACACCCATGACATATTTTGCACCCTTTTACAAAACAAAAGTAATGATTTACACGCTGTTCCTGCCCGTAGCTAGAATCTCCATACACCCATAACATATTCTGCGCCCTTTTAGAAAAGAAAAGTAATGATTTACACGCTGTTCCTGCCCGTAGCTAGAATCTCCATACACCCATGACATATTTTGCACCCTTCTACAAAACAAAAGTAATGATTTACACGCTGTTCCTGCCCGTAGCTAGAATCTCCATACACCCATGACATATTTTGCACCCTTTTACAAAACAAAAGTAATGATTTACACGCTGTTCCTACCCGTAGCTAGAATCTCCATACAACCATGACATATTCTGCGCCCTTTTACAAAACAAAAGTAATGATTTACACGCTGTTCCTGCCCGAAGCTAGAATCTCCATACACCCATGACATATTTTGCACCCTTTTACAAAATAAAAGTAATGATTTACACGCTGTTCCTGCCCGTATCTAGAATCTCCATGCACCCAATACATATTTTGCACCATTTTACAAAACAAAAGTAATGATTTACACGCTGTTCCTACCCGTAGCTAGAATCTCCATACACCCATGACATATTTTGCGCCCTTTTACAAAACAAAAGTAATGATTTACATGCTGTTCCTACCCGTAGCTAGAATCTCCATACACCCATGACATATTTTGCACCATTTTACAAAACAAAAGTAATGATTTACACGCTGTTCCTACCCGTAGCTAGAATCTCCATACACCCATGACATATTTTGCACCCTTGTACAAAACAAAAGTAATGATTTACACGCTGTTCCTGCCCGTAGCTAGAATCTCCATACACCCATGACATATTTTGCACCCTTTTACAAAACAAAAGTAATGATTTACACGCTGTTCCTGCCCGTAGCTAGAATCTCCATACACCCATAACATATTCTGCGCCCTTTTAGAAAACAAAAGTAATGATTTACACGCTGTTCCTGCCCGTAGCTAGAATCTCCATACACCCATGACATATTTTGCACCCTTCTACAAAACAAAAGTAATGATTTACACGCTGTTCCTGCCCGTAGCTAGAATCTCCATACACCCATGACATATTTTGCGCCCTTTTACAAAACAAAAGTAATGATTTACATGCTGTTCCTACCCGTAGCTAGAATCTCCATACACCCATGACATATTTTGCACCATTTTACAAAACAAAAGTAATGATTTACACGCTGTTCCTACCCGTAGCTAGAATCTCCATACACCCATGACATATTTTGCACCCTTGTACAAAACAAAAGTAATGATTTACACGCTGTTCCTGCCCGTAGCTAGAATCTCCATACACCCATAACATATTCTGCGCCCTTTTAGAAAACAAAAGTAATGATTTACACGCTGTTCCTGCCCGTAGCTAGAATCTCCATACACCCATGACATATTTTGCACCCTTCTACAAAACAAAAGTAATGATTTACACGCTGTTCCTGCCCGTAGCTAGAATCTCCATACACCCATGACATATTTTGCGCCCTTTTACAAAACAAAAGTAATGATTTACATGCTGTTCCTACCCGTAGCTAGAATCTCCATACACCCATGACATATTTTGCACCATTTTACAAAACAAAAGTAATGATTTACACGCTGTTCCTACCCGTAGCTAGAATCTCCATACACCCATGACATATTTTGCACCCTTTTACAAAACAAAAGTAATGATTTACACGCTGTTCCTGCCCGTAGCTAGAATCTCCATACACCCATAACATATTCTGCGCCCTTTTAGAAAACAAAAGTAATGATTTACACGCTGTTCCTGCCCGTAGCTAGAATCTCCATACACCCATGACATATTTTGCACCCTTCTACAAAACAAAAGTAATGATTTACACCCTGTTCCTGCCCGTAGCTAGAATCTCCATACACCCATGACATATTTTGCGCCCTTTTACAAAACAAAAGTAATGATTTACATGCTGTTCCTACCCGTAGCTAGAATCTCCATACACCCATGACATATTTTGCACCATTTTACAAAACAAAAGTAATGATTTACACGCTGTTCCTACCCGTAGCTAGAATCTCCATACACCCATGACATATTTTGCACCCTTGTACAAAACAAAAGTAATGATTTACACGCTGTTCCTGCCCGTAGCTAGAATCTCCATACACCCATGACATATTTTGCACCCTTTTACAAAACAAAAGTAATGATTTACACGCTGTTCCTGCCCGTAGCTAGAATCTCCATACACCCATGACATATTTTGCACACTTTTACAAAACAAAAGTAATGATTTACACGCTGTTCCTGCCCGTAGGTGGAATCTCCATACACCCATGACATATTTCGCACCCTTTTACATAAAAAAAGTAATGATTTACACGCTGTTCCTGCCCGTATCTAGAATCTCCATACACCCATGACATATTTTGCACCCTTTTACAAAACAAAAGTAATGATTTACACGCTGTTCCTACCCGTAGCTAGAATCTCCATACACACATGACATATTTTGCACCATTTTACAAAACAAAAGTAATGATTTACACGCTGTTCCTGCCCGTATCTAGAATCTCCATACACCCATGACATATTTTGCACCCTTTTACAAAACAAAAGTAATGATTTACACGCTGTTCCTACCCGTAGCTAGAATCTCCATACACACATGACATATTTTGCACCATTTTACAAAACAAAAGTAATGATTTACACGCTGTTCCTACCCGTAACTAGAATCTCCATACAACCATGACATATTTTGCACCCTTTTACAAAACAAAAGTAATGATTTACATGCTGTTCCTACCCGTAGCTAGAATCTCCATACACCCAATACATATTTTGCACCCTTTTACAAAACAAAAGTAATGATTTACACGCTGTTCCTGCCCGTATCTAGAATCTCCATACACCCATGACATATTTTGCTCCATTTTACAAAACAAAAGTAATGATTTACACGCCTGTTTCTGCCCGTAGCTAGAATCTCCATACACCCATGACATATTCTGCACCCTTTTACAAATAAAAAGTAATGATTTACACGCTGTTCCTGCCCGTAGCTTGAATCTCCATACACCCATGACATATTTTGCACCCTTTCAGAAAACAAAAGTAATGATTTACACGCTGTTCCTGTCCGTAGCTAGAATCTCCATACACCCATGACATACTTTGCACCCTTTTACAAAAAAAAAGTAATGATTTACATGCTGTTCCTACCCGTAGCTAGAATCTCCATACACCCAATACATATTTTGCACCCTTTTACAAAACAAAAGTAATGATTTACATGCTGTTCCTGCCCGTAGCTAGAATCTCCATACACCCATGACATATTCTGCGCCCTTTTACAAAACAAAAGTAATGATTTACACGCTGTTCCTATCCGTAGCTCGAATCTCCATACACCCAATACATATTTTGCACCCTTTTACAAAACAAAAGCAATGATTTACACGCTGTTCCTGCCCGTAGCTAGAATCTCCATACACCCATGACATATTTTGCACCATTTTACAAAACAAAAGTAATGATTTACACGCTGTTCCTACCCGTAGCTGGAATCTCCATACACCCATGACTTATTTTCCGCCATTTTACAAAACAAAAGTAATGATTTACACGCTGTTCCTGCCCGTAGCTAGAATCTCCATACACCCATGCCATATTTTGCACCATTTTACAAAACAAAAATAATGATTTACACGCTGTTCCTGCCCGTAGCTAGAATCTCCATACACCCAATACATATTTTGCACCCTTTTACAAAACAAAAGTAATGATTTACACGCTGTTCCTGCCCGTAGCTAGAATCTCCATACACCCATGACATATTTTGCACCATTTTACAAAACAAAAGTAATGATTTACACGCTGTTCCTACCCGTAGGTGGAATCCCCATACACCCATGACATATTCTGCGCCCTTTACAAAACAAAAGTAATGATTTACACGCTGTTCCTGCCCGTAGCTGGAATCTCCATACACCCATGACTTATTTTGCGCCCTTTTACAAAACAGAAGTAATGATTTACACGCTGTTCCTGCCCGTAGGTGGAATCTCCATACACCCATGACATATTTTGCTCACTTTTAGAAAACAAAAGTAATGATTTACACGCTGTTCCTGCCCGGAGCTAGAATCTCCATACACCCATGTCATATTTTGCTCACTTTTAGAAAACAAAAGTAATGATTTACACGATGTTCCTGCCCGTAGGTGGAATCTCCATACACCCATGACATATTTTGCACCCTTTTAGAAAACAAAAGTAATGATTTACACGCTGTTCCTGCCCGTAGCTAGAATCGCCATACACCCATGACATATTTTGCACCCTTTTACAAAACAGAAGTAATGATTTACACGCTGTTCCTACACGTAGCTAGAATCTCCATACACCCATGACATATTTTGCACCATTTTACAAAACAAAAGTAATGATTTACACGCTGTTCCTGCCCGTAGGTGGAATCTCCATACACCCATGACATATTTTGCACCCTTTTAGAAAACAAAAGTAATGATTTACACGCTGTTCCTGCCCGTAGCTAGAATCTCCATACACCCATGACATATTTTGCACCCTTTTACAAAACAGAAGTAATGATTTACACGCTGTTCCTACACGTAGCTAGAATCTCCATACACCCATGACATATTCTGCGCCCTTTTACAAAACAAAAGTAATGATTTACACGCTGTTCCTACCCGTAGCTAGAATCTCCATACACCCAATACATATTTTGCACCCTTTTACAAAACAAAGTAATGATTTACACGCTGTTCCTGTCCGTAGCTAGAATCTCCATACACCCATGACTTATTTTGCGCCCTTTTACAAAACAAAAGTAATGATTTATACGCTGTTCCTGCCCGTAGCTAGAATCTCCATACACCCATGACATATTTTGCACCCTTTTACAAAAGAAAAGTAATGATTTACACGCTGTTCCTACCCGTAGCTAGAATCTCCATACACCCAATACATATTTTGCACCCTTTTACAAAACAAATTAATGATTTACACGCTGTTCCTGCCCGTAGCTAGAATCTCCATACACACATGACTTATTTTGCGCCCTTTTAAAAAACAAAAGTAATGATTTACACGCTGTTCCTGCCCGTAGCTAGAATCTCCATACACCCATGACATATTTTGCACCCTTTTAGAAAACAAAAGTAATGATTTACACGCTGTTCCTGCCCGTAGCTAGAATCTCCATACACCTATGAAATATTTTGCGCCCTTTTACAAAACAAAAGTAATGATTTACACGCTGTTCCTACCCGTAGCTAGAATCTCCATACACCCAATACATATTTTGCACCCTTTTACAAAACAAAAGTAATGATTTATACGCTGTTCCTGCCCGTAGCTAGAATCTCCATACACCCATGACATATTTTGCACCATTTTACAAAACAAAAATAATGATTTACACGCTGTTCCTGCCCGTAGCTAGAATCTCCATATACCCATGACATATTTTGCACCCTTTTACAAGCCAAAAGTAATGATTTATACGCTGTTACTGCCCGTAGCTAGAATCTCCATACACCTATGAAATATTTAGCGCCCTTTTACAAAACAAAAGTAATGATTTACACGCTGTTCCTACCCGTAGCTAGAATCTCCATACACCCATGACATATTTTGAACCCTTTTACAAAACAAAAGTAATGATTTACACGCTGTTCCTGCCCGTAGCTAGAATCTCCATACACCCATGACATGTTTTGCACCCTTTTACAAAACAAAAGTAATGATTTACACGCTGTTCCTGCCCGTAGCTAGAATTTCCATACACCCATGACATATTTTGCACCCTTTTACAAAAGAAAAGTAATGATTTACACGCTGTTCCTACCCGTAGCTAGAATCTCCATACACCCAATACATATTTTGCACCCTTTTACAAAACAAATTAATGATTTACACGCTGTTCCTGCCCGTAGCTAGAATCTCCATACACCCATGACATATTTTGCACCCTTTTAGAAAACAAAAGTAATGATTTACACGCTGTTCCTGCCCGTAGCTAGAATCTCCATACACCTATGAAATATTTTTCGCCCTTTTACAAAACAAAAGTAATGATTTACACGCTGTTCCTACCCGTAGCTAGAATCTCCATACACCCAATACATATTTTGCACCCTTTTACAAAACAAAAGTAATGATTTACACGCTGTTCCTGCCCGTAGCTGGAATCTCCATACACCCATGACTTATTTTGCGCCCCTTTACAAAACAAAAGTAATGATTTACACGCTGTTCCTGCCCGTAGCTAGAATCTCCATACACCCATGACATATTCTGCGCCCTTTTACAAAACAAAAGTAATGTTTTACACGCTGTTCCTGCCCGTAGCTAGAATCTCCATACACCCATGACATATTTTGCACCCTTTTAGAAAACAAAAGTAATGATTTACACGCTGTTCCTGCCCGTAGCTAAAATTTCCATACACCCATGACATATTTTGCACCCTTTTACAAAAGAAAAGTAATGATTTACACGCTGTTCCTACCCGTAGCTAGAATCTCCATACACCCATGACATATTTTAAACCCTTTTAGAAAACAAAAGTAATGATTTACACGCTGTTCCTGCCCGTAGCTAGAATCTCCATACAACCAATACATATTTTGCACCCTTGTACAAAACAAAAGTAATGATTTACACGCTGTTCCTGCCCGTAGCTAGAATCTCCATACACCTATGAAATATTTTGCACCCTTTTACAAAACAAAAGTAATGATTTACACGCTGTTCCTACCCGTAGCTAGAATCTCCATACACCCATGACATATTTTGCACCCTTTTACAAAACAAAAGTAATGATTTACACGCTGTTCCTGCCCGTTGCTAGAATCTCCATACACCCATGACATATTTTGCACCCTTTTACAAAACAAAAGTAATGATTTACACGCTGTTCCTGCCCGTTGCTAGAATCTCCATACACCCATGTCATATTTTGCACCATTTTACAAAACAAAAGTAATGATTTACACGCTGTTCCTACCCGTAGCTAGAATCTCCATACACCCAATACATATTTTGCACCCTTTTACAAATCAAAAATAATGATTTACACGCTGTTCCTGCCCGTAGCTAGAATCTCCATACACCCATGACATATTTTGCACCCTTTCAGAAGACAAAAGTAATGATTTACACGCTGTTCCTGCCCGTAGCTAGAATCTCCATACACCCATGACATATTTTGCACCATTTTACAAAACAAAAGTAATGATTTACACGCTGTTCCTACACGTAGTTAGAATCTCCATACACCCATGACATATTTTGCACCCTTTTACAAAACAAAAGTAATGATTTACACGCTGTTCCTGCCCTTAGCTAGAATCTCCATACACCCATGACATATTTTGCGCCCTTTTACGAAATAAAATAACGATTTACATTCATTTCCTACCTTGTCTGTAATCGACTTACACCTATGACAATTCTTGCATCCTACAAAAGTGTTCTTGGAAATCTGCGGGTGCAATACCTCATTACTCTAGTCGGGAAGGAATGGAAACTAGTCACTGAGAACTATTACGAATTCTTGCCTAAAAATTTAAAATCATTTTCGCAAAATATGGACTTTATTCCATTATTGCATGCTGTTGCATTCTCCATTTTTATTTAATGCAAACTAATTACAGTTATAACCAAAATATTCCTCCCTCAAATCTGTAACCCTGTAACTTAGAGTTTCGTCTAGTTTGTCTGCTGTGAAATTTTTCTAAAGATTAGTTTTCATTACGTTTTTATACGTTATAATTTGGCAAAAAATCGCCAATTTCTGGCATTCAAAGTGCCTAAGTAGTAAAATTACAACGAAATAAGTACAAGCCAAAGACAGGGGTACAAGCCACAGAGAGGAGTACAAGCCAAAAAGAGGAGTACATGCCAAAGAGAGCGGTACAAGCCAAAGAGAGTGGTACAAGCCAAAGAGAGGGGTACAACCACAGAGAGGAGTACAAGCCAAAAAGAGGAGTACATGCCAAAGAGAGCGGTACAAGCCAAAGAGAGTGGTACAAGCCAAAGAGAGGTGTATAAGCCACAGAGAGGAGTACAAGCCAAAAAGAGGAGTACATTCCAAAGAGAGCGGTACAAGCCAAAGAGAGTGGTACAAGCCAAAGCGAGGGGCACAAGCCACAGATAGGAGTACAAGCCAAAGTGAGGAGTACAAGCCAAAGAGAGCGGTACAAACCGAAGAGAGTGGTACAAGCCAAAGAGAGTGGTACAAGCCAAAGAGAGGGTTACAAGCCAAAGAGAGGAGTACAAGCCCTAAAGAGTGGTACATGCCAAAGAGAGCAGTACAAGCCAAAGAGAGGAGTACATGCCAAAGAGAGTGGTACAAGCCAAAGAGAGGTGTACAAGCCAAAGAGAGTAGTACAAGCCAAAGAGAGTAGTACATGCCAAAGTGAGGAGCACAAGCCAAAGAGAGTGGTACATGACAAAGAGAGGGGTGCAAGCCAAAGAGAGCGGTACAAGCCAAAGAGAGGGGTACAAGTCAAAGGGAGCGTTACAAGCCAAAGAGAGGGGTACAAGCCAAAGAGAGGAGTACTAGCCAAAGAGAATGGTACAAGCCAAAGAGAGGGGTACAAGCCAAAAAGAGTGGTACATACCAAAGAGAGGAGTACAAGCCAAAGAGAGCGGTACAAGCCAAAGAGAGGGGTACATGCCAAAGAGAGCGGTACAAGCCAAAGTGAGGGATACAAGCCAAAGAGAGGAGTACAAGCCAAAGAGAGCGGCACAAGCCAAAGAGAGAGGTACAAGCCAAAGAGAGTGGTACAAGCCAAAGAGAGGAGTACAAGCCAAAGAGAGTGGTACAAGCCAAAGAGAGGTGTACATGCCAAAGAGAGTAGTACAAGCTAAAGAGAGTAGTACATGCCAAAGTGAGGAGTACAAGCCAAAGAGAGTGGTACATGCCAAAGAGAGGGGTGCAAGCCAAAGAGAGCGGTACAAGCCAAAGAGAGGGGTACAAGCCAAAGAGAGCGGTACAAGCCAAAGAGAGGAGTACAAGCCAAATAGAGGAGTACTAGCTAAAGAGAGTGGTACAAGCCAAAGAGAGGGGTACAAGCCAAAGAGAGTGGTACATACCAAAGAGAGGAGTACAAGCCAAAGAGAGCGGTACAAGCCAAAGAGAGGGGTACATGCCAAAGAGAGCGGTACAAGCCGAAGTGAGGGATACAAGCCAAAGAGAGGAGTACAAGCCAAAGAGAGCGACACAAGCCAAAGAGAGAGGTACAAGCCAAAGAGAGTGGTACAAGCCAAAGAGAGGGGTACATGCCAAAGAGAGCGGTACAAGCCAAAGTGAGGGATACAAGCCAAAGAGAGGAGTACAAGCCAAAGAGAGCGGCACAAGCCAAAGAGAGAGGTACAAGCCAAAGAGAGTGGTACAAGCCAAAGAGAGGAGTACAAGCCAAAGAGAGTGGTACAAGCCAAAGAGAGGTGTACATGCCAAAGAGAGTAGTACAAGCTAAAGAGAGTAGTACATGCCAAAGTGAGGAGTACAAGCCAAAGAGAGTGGTACATGCCAAAGAGAGGGGTGCAAGCCAAAGAGAGCGGTACAAGCCAAAGAGAGGGGTACAAGCCAAAGAGAGCGGTACAAGCCAAAGAGAGGAGTACAAGCCAAATAGAGGAGTACTAGCTAAAGAGAGTGGTACAAGCCAAAGAGAGGGGTACAAGCCAAAGAGAGTGGTACATACCAAAGAGAGGAGTACAAGCCAAAGAGAGCGGTACAAGCCAAAGAGAGGGGTACATGCCAAAGAGAGCGGTACAAGCCGAAGTGAGGGATACAAGCCAAAGAGAGGAGTACAAGCCAAAGAGAGCGACACAAGCCAAAGAGAGAGGTACAAGCCAAAGAGAGTGGTACAAGCCAAAGAGAGGGGTACATGCCAAAGAGAGCGGTACAAGCCAAAGTGAGGGATACAAGCCAAAGAGAGGAGTACAAGCCAAAGAGAGCGGTACAAGCCAAAGAGAGAGGTACAAGCCAAAGAGAGTGGTACAAGCCAAAGAGAGGAGTACAAGCCAAAGAGAGTGGTACAAGCCAAAGAGAGGTGTACAAGCCAAAGAGAGTAGTACAAGCCAAAGAGAGTAGTACATGCCAAAGTGAGGAGTACAAGCCAAAGAGAGTGGTACATGCCAAAGAGAGGGGTGCAAGCCAAAGAGAGCGGTACAAGCCAAAGAGAGCGGTACAAGCCAAAGAGAGGAGTACAAGCCAAATAGAGGAGTACTAGCTAAAGAGAGTGGTACAAGCCAAAGAGAGGGGTACAAGCCAAAGAGAGTGGTACATACCAAAGAGAGGAGTACAAGCCAAAGAGAGCGGTACAAGCCAAAGAGAGGGGTACATGCCAAAGAGAGCGGTACAAGCCAAAGTGAGGGATACAAGCCAAAGAGAGGAGTACAAGCCAAAGAGAGCGGCACAAGCCAAAGAGAGAGGTACAAGCCAAAGAGAGTGGTACAAGCCAAAGAGAGTGGTACAAGCCATAACCCAGTAAGGAAAAGTCGGTCGACCGATAAAATTTAAGGTTTTCTGGAGACAGAGGCAAAATGAAGAAGAAGGTATGAAGCTGAAGAGGGGTGAAATTTCTTTGGATAAGAACCGAATTGTCAAAAGAAGAGGCTGTTAACGGGAACAGCGGATGATGACCCGGCTGAGAAAATTGAACGAAAACGTTAATTAAAATTATAATTGGAGCTAAACCACGCCAGCTAGTCCATGCAGATTAGAGATCGGATTGGTCATGTGACCATAGATGTGAAGGCCCTAAGTGGAATTTCAAGGGAGGCGGAGGAATTACCTACACTTCGTGCGCAGTATTGGTATGAGACACAAATACGAGAAGGAAGGACTTAGGGTGGATCGATATTCTGATACCACTACCCCTCGGAGGAGGGGCCTCTCCAAAATTGGCTATGCAATTAATTTCCCAGAATCAAACAAAGAACTCTCTATAGATATTTGGGGAATCAACGAAATCCCAAACCACATCAGACCATATGCCGGTTTTGGACGGAGGTCCGTATAAACAGAATCGAAACGATCAAAAAGAGAAGCCGCCAGATGCCAGGCGAGGGACGACCGCTTCACCGAACTCACGTGACTTCCTGCCGCTGAAGAAGACATCCGACTTTGAGCTGTGTTCCAGAAACTTTGTCACGACTTAGCTACGACGAACAAACTGTCACGAAATATTAAAAGAGGGAAGTGTCGAATAACTTTGCATGACAAATATATTCCTACATTAAAAACATATATTCCTACCTAAAGAACTGATATTGTACTACCAGCTCTTTACAAGAAACGTTATATAAAACATTTTCTTTATTACAATTTTTATCCTATAGGAACTTGTGGCTTCACTTTGTCCGGACCAGACCAATTCAACGATTCCTGTTGACAATTTGATCCTCGCCAGCCTTTTCATCTAAATCAAACACAACTTGGCACAAGGCAAGACTTGGATCGAAGTGATCCATTCAACGCTCAACCACGGGGTTCAAACATCAACGGACCGGCTAGGCAAACGTCGCAACATCATAGGTATGAATCAGCTGGATAGATAAATACGTAAATAAATTCATAGATAGATAGATAGATAGATAGATAGATAGATAGATAGATAGATATGAATAAAATGATAGATATGTGTAGATAGATATGATTTGATAAATATATATATATATATATATATATATATATATATATATATAGAGAGAGAGAGAGAGAGAGAGAGAGAGGGAGAGATAGATATGACTAAATAGGTAAATGTGAATAAAAATGATAGATATGAATAAATTGATATATCTGAATAGATAGGTACATATGAATAAAATGATAAATAATATATATATATATATATATATATATATATATATATATATATATATATATATATATATATATGTATATAGATGTGAATAAAAATGAGATATGAATAAATTGATAGATAATCCTACCTTCAATTCGTCGTCCATCTCCTTGATAGATTCGGCGTTTAATTTACCATAAGAGGCGGCCAGTTCACTGTGATAAGGGACAACATGGAGTTTGGCAATATCCTTGAAAGTCGTTTTATTTACCAGTTCGCGAGCTATTTGCATAATTGCGCCCACTGTTTGTAGACCAGCAATGACGGCAGCCGTATTTAACTGGGGCTTTTCATCGGCTAAAACAGTTTCCCAATGCAAAAAAAAAAAAAAAAGGTAATATGTGAAAATATAAAACATATTTTGATCGATATTTAGCAACATTTAAATTAGAAGAACATCAAACAAATTCGCTTGTTCAATAAGTCCGTCGCCATATTCAGTTATTACCTGAATTTGGATCTGAGATTTTCATTGAATAATGTCCGCGCTGTGTAATTAATTGAGATGAGCAATGTTTTGCGCATTGACAAAAAAGAGATTATGCTATGCAAAATTGTAGCGATATACGATGATGCTCATTAAACGACTTTTAATTGAATTTAATCGTACATGGCAGCTCAAACACACTTGGCAGTTAGATTTTTATTTGTATCTTTGATCGGTTTGAGCAAATATTTTAGTCTAAGACGAGTGTGGGTTGACAGTTGAAAATAATGATTTGGAAAATATGGAGCTTCGTGCCCGCAATAAGACACTGTACTAACAGACCGATGAACTCGGAAAATGATAGTCACCGGCCATTATATATATATATATGTATATATATATATATATATATATATATATATATATATATATATATATATATATATATATAGTAAAGGTAATAAATCCGTTAGTATACAATCCAAGTGGATCCTAGTAATATAAAATATTAAAACTGATTCACAAAAAGAGCTCAATGTATTTAATATTACAGAGCAAAAATACACAATAAAATCCAAAATCACCTCATATGGGGAATAAGCATATTTCAATTGACGAAAATATAATTCGTCAGTCTTATCAACCCCGGTATAGTCAGAATTCATGTCGGAAATAGAAATTGAACTGTGAAAGCAAAAAAAAAAAAAAAAAACGTCCAAAATCTAATACAGAATTTATTCATTTCAATGTTTCAGCCAGACGAAAGGCACGATACAGTGGTCAGAAGAGGGTGGAAGGTATTTATCTTAAAGGGAAGAGGTTTTATAAAATTAAAACCTTATGACATTAAATTGAGGTTATATGGAGAATGAAATGTTAATTTAAAACTAAGAGAGAAATGGGTGTTAAAAACTTTAAAATATATAATGTTATATTTAAAAATACATAAAAGGCATACTTAAAAGTACAAGTCATAAAAAACGACATTATTAAGTCATTATTTTTGCACCAACCTAATATAAATTTAAAAATAAAAATATGAAATAAAATAAAAAGTTATATTAAAAATAAGTTATAGCTAAAAACAAGTAATATTTAAAAATATAAAGTTATACTTAAAAATACAAAGTTATATTCAAAACCAACCATAAAATGTATGCATAAAGAGATGTAAGTGATAGAAGGAAAGAGAGTTCTTAGAACAGGGGAAAATTATAAATTATAATTAATATTGTGTAAAGGTGGTAATATATAAATTAGAATTAGTTATACATTCGACATTTGAAGAGTTAAAGAAATATGTAGCTAATTAAGTAAAATCTATTTTATGGAAATCTGAATTTGTTTTTATTCCGACATTTTGATATATATATATATGTGTGTGTGTGTGTGTGTGTGTGTGTGTGTGTGTGTGTGTGTGTGTGTGTGTGTGTGCTAAAATGTCAGAATAAAAACAAATTCAAATTTCCAGAAAATAGATTTTACTTAATTAGCTACATATTTCTTTAACTCTTCAAATGTCGAATTTATTACTAATTCTAATTTATATATTCAAATGGCACGATGTTACGTGATTTCCCACCTGATGAAACGTTCAAATTTTTTAACGTTGAAACAAGATGTACAGTTTTGTAGTGGGTCGGCACATCTAGGAGATTAATTTTATTTTAGTTACTACAAATAAAGGTGTACATTTTTTATCTGTTTTTAATCGATACAATATTTACACCTGTTTGTAAACATTAAGCAGTTCACGTACGACATCTATGATTTGGACAATTTTGCAATTAGTCGTATTTTGGAGAATGAAAGTTATTCCTGTTTTATGTTTAAAAAGATTAACTGTCAAATCTTTTGGGCGCCTATTTACACAAACTCTAATAACAAATAAAACTTTGTTTATACTTGGAACATTAATTGAATAAGAAAAATATTATTGGTGTCTACTTACCTGAACTGATTTCAGGACTGTTAACCACATCAAAGGCTTCGCATCCTGCAAGATTTGACAAATATCATCAGTTCTTTCATGTCAGCCATTTATTCTTAAACAAATATGAGCTTTTCACTGAAATATGTATCGAGAGTATATTGGAAAACGATATACCTACAGACTTATATATATTTATTTTTTTAATCGTCCACCCCACAAGCAAAGCCACTAAAACTCCAGGGGTTACTGGGTGTAGAAGAATTAGGAACAGAACCATTATTAATGAGTGAGCAGAGAAAAGAATAACCAGGAAGAGAGTAGATAGCGATTGACATTGCATTTAAATTTTTGGAGATTAAAACAGTTAAAACTAGAAAACATGGAGTCAGAAGGGAATTTCACAAGCGAGAAAAGAAACTGTAAGCATAGAATTTACGGCTACATCTAACCAGCTCAACGGCAAATTGGTGATATCTTGATGCCAATCTAGTAATGCGCTTAAATGAAAAAAGTCTAGCTACCATTATGAAGAGATCTTCCGAATAGTTAACATGAAAGCATATATGAAAAAGACACTGGGAGGCGACCTTACGTCAGTGGGAAAGTGACTGAAGCCGAGCCACCAGATCAGGACCATTAATATTGCTGATTCTTCTTTGGATTTTATCAATGAGCTCAAGGTAAATATCAGGCGCACCGGGCCATATGTGGTAGCAATATTCTAGGCATGGACGAATGGTAGACTTATAGATATGTATAATAAATTCTGAAGAGAAAAACTGTCTCGCCCGACACGGTGAACCAACTTTCTTAGCTAACAATGGATTCAATATAGTCTTCCCACTTCATGTCAGCTTTCCTGGAGGTTAGCATCAGCCATACTTAGGGGTCTTTCAAATGATTAACGGAGAGAAGTTTAGTTTTGGAGGTGTTAAAATTACCAAGCCATCTTTTGCCCCCGTTTACAATGGACTTGAGGTTCATATGTTCATGGAAGGCAGAAGGGGTTCTTTCGGACGATTAATATAGAGAAAGTTTGTTTCCGAGACGTTAAAATTAACAAGTCATTCTTTGCCCCAGTTAACAACAGATTGTAGATCATTTTATTAGATCAGCTGCCAATTTAACCTTATCGAGCCGATCAGACTTGCTTGAGTTTAATAAATAAAAAAGATAAACATTTCTGTATTAGTAGAATTTGTAGACTTCTTGAATAAAGTATAAAACCGTTTTTAGTAACTCTTTTTACTTAATTTTACGTTTTTCTTTTGGGGGTGGGTGGTATGGTGAGTTGTTTATGCCGCACTACTTTGTAGTAGTTTGTTTAAGATTTAATCAAATTTGTGCGTTGTTACTGTAAACGAGTTTCTTTTTTAAAAAGGATTGGTGTATGTAATTGTTAGATATTTTTAAAATAAAGTTCACCCCAAGTAAGGCAGTAAAGCCAAAAAGACACTAGGGGTCATTGGGTGTAGAAGAATTAGAAAGCAGAAACATTATTAAGGAGCGACTACGGAAGAGTAACGAGAAGCATAGTAGATAAAGATTGACATTACATTTATTTATTTTTTAAGTTGGTTGGAAAACATGGAACCGAAAGGGAGTTCTACGAGCGAGAAGTGCAAGAAAAGAAACTGTTAGCATAGAACTTACGGTTACGTCTAGCCTGCTCAACTGTAAATTTATGAGATCTCGACACCAGTCTAGTACTGTGCTTAAATTCATAAAGTCTAGGGACCATAGCGAAGAGCAATATTTATTTTGTAAAATTGACAAAAATATGTCTTAAAGCCAAAATGGGGGAATAGAGTAAGGATTGTCTTTTTCTGTCTTATAATTAAACTTAGCTAGCCACAATCAATGACCCAAACATACCACATTATTCTTTACACCATGACAACACATTCTTACTTACCATTCTTAATACATCCATCATAATAACTCAAAGTTTCCATGAGGTCCTAACTAGTCCCTATA
Organism: Acanthosepion lycidas; assembly: GCA_963932145.1. Taxonomy (NCBI): domain Eukaryota; kingdom Metazoa; phylum Mollusca; class Cephalopoda; order Sepiida; family Sepiidae; genus Acanthosepion; species Acanthosepion lycidas. The sequence continues at coordinate 27,868,178 of OZ010608.1, read as the reverse complement.
TGTACAATACTTGTCTGTGGGAGGAGGCGGACAAAACAACATAGCAAAGAGCGATATTTATTTGTAAAAAAAAAATACAAAATGTGACACAAGGCCAAAATGGGGAATGTGGGGGGGAGAACGGTCTTCTTCTGTCTCATCTTTAAACATAGCTAGCTACAAGCACTGACCCAAACATACCACAATATTTCTAACAACGCATTCTTACCTTTCTTACCCCATTCACCATAATACCGCAATGTCTCTATGAAAGTCCTAACTAATCCCCGTATGTACAATTCATTGTCCGTGGGGGAGGGGAATAAAATAACAATTTAAAAATCTAAACCCCAATGAATATTTACAAAAATGAACAAAAACTATATACAAAATTTAAACAAAATAATTTTTAGTAATAACCCCCCCCCAATCTCTAAATGTGACAGAAACATCAGTTAACTGAACGAAATTAATGCGGGACTTGAATAATATAAAAAAAAACAAAAAGAAACATCATTCATCCCAAACACTCACTCATTCAGACACAACAAATACGAAAATCACACTAGAAAGGAAAGGCACCCCGCATCTATCGGCGAACTGACATCACTGACCACCTAAGACAAGGGAGGGGTTGGGGAATTAAACCAAAGGAAAATGGGGACAGAAATAAAAGGGACCAATGAGCATGCATCCTCTACATAAGTTAACTGGAATGAAGAAACTTAAGAGACAAAAACACAACATAGCAAAGAGCGATGTTTATTCTGTTTTATACAGAAATATGGCACAAGGCCGAAAAGGGGATTGGGGGAAAGAACGGTCTTCTGTCTTAACTATAACTTAGCTAGCCGCAAACACTGACCCAATCGTACGAAACAATATTCCTTACACCAAAACAACACATTCATACGTAACTTTCTTACCACAATCACCATAATACCTCTTTGTCTCTATGAAAATACTAACTAGTCAACATAGCAAAGAGCTCATCCAAACAATTACCATGAAAATATTTATAGAAAAGACACAGGGAGTCAACTTTACGGTGGTGGGAAATTGACTGAAATCAAGACACAAGATCAGGAAAGGTGATCGGATCGCCCAAGACATGATTCCTAAAAAAAAAAAAATGTAAAGAAATATAGTATTTTGTATGATTTGGGGAATTATGTCATACCGAGAATTTTTCAGCTTTTCCCTCGTATCCTTTTTTTATTTCACTAAAATTAAAAATAAAATATTTTCTCTTAACACTGATTTCTTTTTGTTTTCCCGTCCAACATATCAATGATTGTTAATAAAAAAATTTTGAATGATTTGTACCTACCATAATGAAGGCAAAATAAGTAGGACACCAAAATTGTAGAAACAAGAAACTTCATCTTTCTACTGAACACGATCGTCACTTGATTGAAAATTAAAAAGCAAGACAGAATTTATAATACTTTTTATAAAGAAACCTACAGATGGGAGGTTCACATAAATGTTTTTAGTCTAATGGAAGCGAAAAAAAATATCGACATCTAACGACAAATTGTCTATTTTTTTCAATGCTATGAATGTAGTACTAAAAGAAAGCTTTTGTTGGTCCAAACGTACATAATATTTATGTATATATATATAATGGGTTTCTTTCTGTCTTCCTTAGACTGAGGGGTAAAGGGGTTGTCTGTTGGTGGTACTATAATAAACTTGCTTTGACGTTTAAAATTTATATAATGCCAGCAATGATACCTGACGTTTCCCAAGTACTTTCCATTTGCCCCGCTGTACTATGTAGTGATTTCTTTGTTGGAGTGATTTGCCCCTGCCGTAAAATAGTACACACAAACCTGTCGTAATTCAAATAGTTCACTATAGTAGTCCTTCATTTCATATACGTCACGATATGTTATAATTATTACAATTCTGTTTGTCCCTTCATTTGTTACTTATCACGTAGGTAATTTACGCCCTACCGATACCTCTCATATAACGAACTATTCTGTTTTGATCGTGTGGAAAGGCAGGGAGGACATATCAGAGACACTACTTAGTTTCAGTGTGATAAAAAAAGAAAGAAAGAATGGAAGGAAGGAAGAAAGGAAGGAAGGAAGGAGTGTTTATCATTTCCTGTCAATGCCTCATAAATAATGGACTATTTCGTTTTGATCGTGTGGAAAAGCAGAAGGACATATCAGAGACACTACTTAGTTTCAGTGTGATAAAAAAGAAAGAAAGAAAGAATGAATGAAAGGAAGAAAGAAAGAAAGAAAGAAAGGAAGGAAATAAGGAAGGAGGGAAGAAAGGAAGAAAGATAGCAAGAAGTGTTTAACGTTTCCTGTCCATACCTCATAAATAAACACTTTTCTTTCTTTCTTTCTTTCTTTCTTTTTTTTAACGTTTCATGTCAATACCTCATAAATAATGAACTATTTCGTTTTGATCGAGTGAAAAGATAGAGGAGACATATCAATGACATTTCTTGGTTTCAATGAGAAAAAAAAGAAATAAATGCTCTGCCAATACCTCAAGAATAATCGACTATTCTGTTTTGACAGCTTGTAAAAGACGCTACTTGGTTTCAGTTAGAAAATGAATGAGAGAAAGAAAATAGGTAAGCGAAAAGATTCAATAACACTCTCATGTGTTTAACGTCTGTTTCAGTGAAATGGAAAATGTTGTCAATTTTAAATCTTTTCATTTGTACAGCCTTATTTCTTTAAATAACGATTAGCATTCATTGCTATTCAATAATCGTTATTGCAACATTTTGTTAATTTTTAACGATGTAATAGGGGAATTTCTATGGATATTTTATTGTCGTAGAACTCACCATGAGCTTATTCAATCATTAACTGAAGAATTGAGATTAATCAGAAATTTAAAATAGGAAAACAGTGAAATTTTCACGGGTATTTCTGGTAATTTATAATCGCTGTTGGATTTTCGAAATGTACAATTAAAAATGTCAACAATACTTCCTTCCTTTTATTCCCAAGCTGTGGTGTAAATGCTAAAACGGCACGTTTAAAGGAGAAATGCTTATTTTGATTTACTAAGTAAGTACATTATCGTTTTTTAATAAAGCCATCAATAAAACATTCACTTGACGTCTTGACTTTTGTAATCGTAGGGCGGATCCGAATGCAAAAGCCACATTAACTCTTTCCTACAACGGTCTATTAACGGCAGCTATCAGCACTTCTGGTGCAGTCATACCTGTCCATTTTTTGACATTGTCCAACCAGTTTTTGCGTTTGCGCCCTCTGCTACGTCCAAATTCAACAGTGCCTTGCATGACTGTTGTGCCTTGTAAAGTGTCCAAACCACGCCATTTTTCTCCGTTTGACAGTGGCGAGAAAAGGTTCTTGGTGGCTCACAAAACTTTCAACCCTTTTCCGCACAAACTCATTGTTTTTTGTTCCCAATAGAAAATGTCAAGGAGTTTTCTCATGCATTTGTTCTCAAACGTTTGTATCTTTCTCTCTGTATTTGCCAACAGTGTCCACGTTTCACATCCATATAGGAGAATGGAGACTACCAGTGATTTGTAAAGACTGTACTTTGTTTGAAAGCTGATTTTATTCTTCCATATTCTTATCAATTTGGCCATTCACTTATAAAGATCACTAAAAACAACAGTGGAATGAATAGGCAAAACAAAAAACCGGTTATTTTTAACTGATTTTTTAAACTTGAATATGAAACGTTAATTATCTCCATTAAGCAAGAACAGCTAAGGTGAATAATATATAAAATACATGCAGGGCTTACGGCCGCATCACGTTAAAACACCGCTTCCCGTACGATCTCCGAAGTTAAGCAACGTTGAGCCTTGTCAGTACCTAGATGGGTGATCAATTGAGAATACCAGGTGCTGTAAGCTTGGATGTGTGCGGGTGGTGTGATGGATAAAGGCTCGGAATTGTTAATCGAAGAGCCGAGTTTCATTTCCAGTTATATTCACTTACGCGCAAATACCTTTAGGAAAGGTATGAATTCATATCTTGTCTCCCCCAGCTATGGATCAATTAGTAAAACATATGTCACTAAACCATTATTCTCTGAAAAAAACAAATAAATAGAAATGCGCTTTTATTTTATGTCAGTTTTAACACCACAGACAACCAACTTTACATCAACTTTATATGCAATTATTTTTCACGTATATATATATATATATATATATATATATATATATGTATATATGTTGGATTCTCCTATCGTGAACGATGAATAAGGGTCAGCATTGGATGGTGCCTTTTGTTTTATACTTATGTGTGCTAGCAGGGGCTATTGTGGAGGAAATGAGGTTAGGGAAAGACATATTTTATTTGTGCTTTCTTAAGTGTGATACTATCCCAGCCTTGCTGCGGGCGACAAAGCCACAATGACAGATGAAATTTGTTAAAGTAGGATTTTGATGGCGTCTCTGCTTCAGAGTTTGACGAAGCTGATCATGGTGCTTCAGCCTACTCTCTTCAAAACACTTTAACTTAATGAAACGTCTTACGCCACTCCTTTCAGTTTGGTGTTAAACCCTGTGTCCACACTGCATATATAGAAAAATCTACAGATTCAGTTAAAAAATAGAAAATACAATAAACATCCTTGAAAATGGCTAATAGAATATCCGAATGCGCTCGGATACATAGAATAATTGGGCAGTTTTTACACACGCTAATGTCCAGAAAAGAAATCACTTATAAGTATACAAGAAAAATTGAATAAAAAGCTTAATTGTATTGCCTTCTTAGTCGTCTTTAATGAAACTTGTATAAAAGAAGGATTGCTGCCCAAATACACAATACATATATATCAGTGTTTATAGGACATATATAAAAGTATTCGAAACAAAAGAGGTAATGAAAGAACTTGGAAAAGCTTTTAAACAACGCGTTTTACCGATGTGACGTGTGTTAGGTTCGGCATGTTCAGGTTGGAATGAAAAATAAAATGATGTGTAAGGAAAATGCACTGGGATTCTTTAGGAGGGGCAATAAATTACATTTCCTTATCGGATTCGACGACCAGAGATAAGGAAGTGTTTGTTCATAATTATTAGAACGGTCGGTGTCTGTTGGATTTTAAATCAGTCCACTCCGAGTAGAGCTCTTTTTTTTTTCTTTTTTTTGCTCTCTGTTTGCTCGTATATATATATATATATATATATATATATATATATATATATATATATATATATATATAATGGGTTTCTTTCTGTTTTCCTTAGAGTGAGGGGTAATGGGTTGTCTGTTGGTGGTACTGTAATAATCTTGCTTTGGCGTTTAACATTTATATAATACCAGCAATGATACTTGACGTTTCTTAGGTTAAGTCCTATTCATTTTCCCATTTTCACTTTTCTACTTTTGTTTTTGCTATGTTCGGTGATATTATGTATGGTCCTGCTGTTAGGTTTATAGAATTATGAGATCAGCGCACTCGCAATGCATTTTCTTCTTAATGATTCCTTTTATTTCCTGATCAAATTGGCATTTATTAAAATGGAAATTGTCGTTAGATATATTATGTTGAAGTACCAATGCATTTAAAGTGTTGCTATTGCTGTGGGTATTAACACTTTTGATTCAGTTTTTTTTTTATGTAGCTGGTACATTTAACCCGCAAACAATTTTAGCGAACTTAGCGTGTGAGTCCAAGGGAAAATAAGATATTGTAGAGGACAGTGTCGGCGATGTTGAGTAGAAGTAGATGAACACATGTGGGTAGAAATTTCCTACTAGCCGGTCCAACTACCTGAGAAAGTTGGACTTTAATTAAGTCCAAAGAAGGCAAAGAAAAACAAACAAGACCGATAAATATATGTAAACAAATATATGTATTAATAACAAGAAAGGTTACAAGTTACATAGACAGAGTGTGTGTGGTGAATATTATATGTGTGTGTGTTGTGGTGAGTGTTCGTACCTACGTGTATTGTTCTTAGCGTGTTCCCAGCATTTGGGAAACGCTGTCTCTGTGAACGTTCACATCTACGAAGTGGTAAGGCTGAAAACCTGAGGAAAAAGATGAAGAGGCGAAGGGTCAGCGAGTATTTATAGCCAGGGAAGAGAGACCCCTGTTGAAAGGTAAGGAGATAAGGCGGAGTTAACCCCGACAACACAGAATTTAAACAAACGAATATTAACAAATATATTGATAAGATATTTTACAAAAGGAAACATAAGAAATGAAATTAAATGTGACGAGTTCAAAGCAACCTCCAGTGTCTGTTGTTGAGGTACAATTCGACGGGAGCAAAAAGAAACTTTTTTTTTTTTACTATGAAAAGTCACTGAGAAAGAAATGGATTCTTTCTAATCTCACGCCACCTGTAATTATCTTCAGGGGCGGTAATTCAACATATCGCCACCTTAAGAAATACACCGAACTCAAGATTGAATTTACCAAAATATGGGACGTTCAGTCTAGTATTATCCTAGTTATCATCTTGGAGGTTGAGTTTAAAACACCGAACCATAAATGCTACATTAAAAACGTCGGAATAAAACTTATTATTCCATCGCTTCTGAAGTCGGCGTTGCTTGAAACTGCAAATATTCTGCGAAATTATATGTAGAAAGGAAATCCAGTGGCAACATAAGTTTAGAAAACTGTTAGTCCTACTTAAGATCGAGTTTGTTGCATTACAAAAGTGACCTTAGTTGCTGTATAAACCACAGGTTGGCTCTGTGCGTGTTGAACAAAGACCACAAATGTGGACGGAGCGAGAGTCTGCAATAGGGATTAGCTAGCCACCCTAGTAGATGGGTATCCTCGAATACGAGTGGCCAGCTATTATATATATATATGTATATATATATATATATGTGTGTGTGTTTGAAGGGTTGGTTGAAGCTTGAACAAATGTTCTTTATTCATGCTTTTTTTTAAATTTCTTTTCATGTTCAAACAATTTTTTGATTCACGCGGAACATTTAATCATAAATTATCCAAAAGTTGTTTTCCTGGTTAAAAAAGACAATACAAATTCAATTCCTGTTCGGGCTGAACCATATTTTCTTTTTTAGGACCAGTAAACTTTAATATTATTGTTTTAAAACAGGAATATCTCCTCACCGACATGCCGGCTTCTGATGACAATCATTCAAGGTCAAATAAAATCACAACCTTAAAAATTACCCCGACCTCAGGATTGAATTTATCAAAATCTGGGACCTTCAGTCTAGTATTGTCATAGTTATCATCTTGGAGGTTGAGTTTAAAACACCGAACCATAAATGCTACATTAAAAACGTCGGAATAAAACTTATTATTCCATCGCTTCTGAAGTCGGCGTTGCTTGGAACTGCAAATATTTTGCGAAATTATATGTAGAAAGGAAATCCAGTGGCAACATAAGTTTAGAACACTATTAGTCCCACTTAAGATCGAATTTGTTGCATTACTAAAGTGACCTACGAATAGAAAGAACTAAACAAATGCACTATTAGTGTTACCTGCTTTGATAGAGCTTTACAAAGATGAGATATGGCTAGTCACGTTTTGCTCGTCGCTTCAAAAAAGAAAAAGAAAACGTAAGAAGCAGAATTGAATCAAAAACAAGCTTTTTACTACTATTTCGGGTATCAACACCTTTTGGTGAGATTTTTATGCTGCTAGTACATTTGATCTGCAAACAATTTTGGCGGGGGCTCGTGGTAGTAAGTGGAAAAATTAAGACATACATTTAATCAAATAAATATTAACAAATATGTTGATAGGACATTTTACCGAAGGAAACATGAAAAATGAAATTAAATGTAAAGAGTTCAAAACAACCTTCAGTGACTGTAGTTGAGGGACTTGGCGGGAATTGAAAAGAATACGTCTTTTCGCTATGAAAAGTCACCGAGAAAAATCTCAGTCGTAAATTGTTCTAGCGAGACAAACTTGCTAACCATTACACCACGTCAAGGTGCCCCCCATATATATATATATATGTATGCGGCACAGTGTGTCTATTTATTTTTATACTGATCTTTCCAGTTCTTTTAGCAGTTTCTTGATGTTAAGATGAAATTTATTAAGGGAGGCACCGTAGTTTTTTTTTTCTAAACCAAGTACTTTCGATCTTCAGTGGTACATTACAAAGACAAATTTATTGTAATTGCGATATAATCTGCACTGGGTTGTGATGGTGATTTTTAAAAGCAACAACCACTTCTAATCCAAATCAGTTCAATAAAGTTGCGATCTGACTAAAATATGGCAAAATGCAACCCTGGCAACTGCTCTTGAAAACGACCTCCAGTGGTTAGCCTACGGCAAGAAATCGGTTGTAAATTTTAATGCCTCCAAAAACAAAACTACTTTCATTTTTCATCACAGAGATTTTTTTTTTACCTGACACCAGCATGGCTGATGCTAAACTCCAGGAGCGTCACACACCACGCCTTTCTGACGTCACGTTTTCCACTAACATGAAGAGGAGCAACTATATGGAATCAATTGCTATGTCTACAAGGAAAGTTAGTTCACTTTCATACCAGAATTTTTTTTTCGTCATAATCCATCTTGCACATTTATAAATTTACCATTCATCCTTGCCTTGAATACTGTTGCTATATATGGTCTGGTGCTCTTGTTGTACATTTCGGGATTCTTGACAAAATTCAAAGAAAGGTCAGTAATTTAATCGACCCTGACCAGGCATCTCAGCTTCGGTCACTTTCTCACTGACATGATATGAGTTCTAACTCTATCTTTTCTACAAATATTTTAATGGCAGCTGCTATAACGAGCTTCGTAAGCTCCAGGTATCGACTGTTTGATTTAATACAATGATTCCTGTCAAACCGAGATTTGAAGGTCGTTCTCAACGGTTTCTCCTCCAGTTCCTATCCCACGAACGCAGGTGTTCCACAAGGCTCTATCCTTGACCCCACACTTTTCCTTATTCTCATCAACGACCTTCCTGACGCCATAGGTTACCAAGTTGGTATCTACGCGGGCGACACTACAATTTACTCCTGCCTCAAAAACAAATCTAGTGTCGCGGTCAAAACTAACCTGGCCGCGCGTCTTGAAATGGACCTCCAATCGGTTGTTAACTGAGGCAACAATTGGATGCTCAAATTTAACGCCTCAAAAACTAAACTACTCTCCATCAACCACCATAGAGATCCTTACCTGCCCCCCATTAGAATATCTGATAGTCAACTTCTTGAGAGCGACTCCCTGCGTCTGCTCGGTCTCACGTTGACTGCTGACCTGAGATGGAACAAATAAATTGAGTCAATTGCATCGTCCACCGCGAGGAAAGTTGGCTCTCTGTGCCGCACCCAGGAAATTTTTCTCCCCTGAATCGATACTTCAAATATACAAACCGACCATTCGCCCTTGCATGGAGTATTCCTGCCATATATGGTCTGGGGCACCTTCTGTTTACCTCGGAGTTTTTGACAAGATCCAGAAACGGGTATGTAATGTGATTGGCCCTGATCTGGCGTCTCGCCTGCAGCCACTATCTCACAGACGCGCCGTCGCCTCTCTCTGTCTCTTCTACAAATACTTTCATGGCAATTGCTCCGATGAGCTGCTTTCCCTGGTCCCCAGTCTCCATGAATACAAGCGCCTTACGAGGCTGGCATCCCGCTCTCACCCTTACACTGTAGAAACTTTAAAATGTAGCCGTCTCTTCTACTCCAATAGCTTCATACCTCGCACCTCTCGCCTGTGGAACACCCTTCCCAATTACTGTTTCCCTGATAGCTATAATCTCCAACTATTCAAATGTAATGTCAATCGACATCTCCAGTTACCTTGATCTACACACTATCCTTCCCTTCATCCTTTCTTCTATCACTCCTATCTGCTCTTGCTACAAATCTTCTGCAACCCCCCTGCATCCTAGTGGCTTCATGACTTGCTCGGGGCGCTAAGCTTAAAAAAAAAAAATATGGCAACTGCTATAACGAGGTGTCCTGACTACGTGAATTAAAATGTGCTACTATGTTGGCAACTAGATCCCACCATTTTACTGATAAAATAGCAAAAAGCAACAGTCACTTGTAATCCAAAGACGTAATGTAATTGATTCTGACCAGGCATATAGACTTGAGTCACTTTATCACCGACGTGACGTGCCTTCTCTCTCTGTATTTTCTACAAATATTTTAATGGCAACTGCTCTGACGATTACATTAATTTAAGCGTGCCAGTAAATTGGAGGCACGGTAGAGTAATGGATAGCGGCTTGGATTGAGGAATCGGAGAGCCGAGTTCGAATTCCAGTCGAATCCGTTACATTCACTTACTTACCTTTGGGAAAGGAATGAATCCGCTTCTTCCCCATCCCCTAGCTATTGGTAAATAGCAGGACAGACCGGGTCTAAACTGGATACCGTAGAAAGAAATGGCAATCTACTGCGGGAAAAATCTGCCTCGTCATTCATGTATCGAAAGATACATGATCGCCTGAGCATGTATCACATATGGCACATAACTGAGTAAATTGGAAACTAGATCACTTAATTTTACTTCTAAAATAGCTAAAAGCCACTTCTAATCCAAAGAAGGGTCAGTAATGTAATTGATCCTGAGCAGGCATCTTGACAAGTGACTTTCTCACCGATGTGATATGGCTTCTATCTTTATCTTTTCTACAAATATTTTCAAGGCAACTGCTATGACGAGTTTTTTTTTTGTTTTTTTTTTACCCTGGTGCATCGGCTGCGTGAATTTAAGCGTGTTACTAGATTGACATGTAGCTCTCATCGTTTTACTGTTGAACTAGATAGATACAACTGTCTGTTCTATTTTAATTTAATAATTTATTTTCTCGCACTTCTCACCTGTGAAACTCACTTCCGATTTTTTTTTCTTCCCTAATAACTGCAATCTTCAAAAATTTAAATGCAATGTCAATCCCCCTCTTCTGTCTTCTTGAATCCTGTTTCATTTTTTATCCTTTCCTCAATCATCCCCACTAAAATCTTCTCGTTCTCTTTCACTCTCTGTAACCCCTTGTATCCTAGTGGCTTTATTGCCTTGCTTAGAGTGAAACCATTAATATATATATATATATATATATATATATATATATATATATATATATAGACACACAGTGTAACCCGGATATAAGAGACCCGGATATAAGATAGATTTTATCTGGTCCCAAATTAGAGCCTGTGTTAATGTATATAAATTAGACCAAACCCGGATATAAGAGAAACCCAGATATAAGAGACTTATTCTCCGGCCTCGACAACTCTCTTATATCCGGGTTACACTGTATATATATATATATATATATATATATATATATATATATATATAGCGGGGAAAATAGTACGTATCTGGTTGAATAAATATATGTATAGTTATTTATATAGCGTCTTTGACATTCACTTCAAAATGTCACGATCCATTTATTAGTTTTGCATATTTGTTCATATTAATCAGTTTCTGAGTGGAAACTTCCGCTATTGTAATGTTTTTCAACCTTTTTCTCACGGCACACTTAAAAAGAGTCTATATTTTATGATTTATTTGAAGTAGTATGCAATATTAACATCTTGATTATGTCGTTATTTTCTGTTCGAGTTACATGTGCTATCCATTTTAGTCGTTGCTGCTGTTGGTAGTCCTCAAGTGATGTGGTTTCCGTTATTTGATATAGTTCTTTGTTTGTGATTCTGTAGCAACCGCGTCCTGGGTATGACGATAAACTACATCCGCGTACTGGGTATGACGATAAACTACGTCCAACAACAAGATTTTAGATAATGTTTTCGGAAAAATAATGTTACCAGCTATACGTTTTTTGGGAAAAATAATGTTGCCAGCTGTACTTTTTTTGGAAGGAATAATGTTGCCAGCTATGTGTTTTTGAAACAATAATGTTGCCAGCTATGTGTTTTTGAAACAATACTGTTGCCAGCTATGCGTTTTTGAAAAAATAATGTTGCCAGCTATATGTTTAATAATACTGTATATTTAATGTATGCATGGGTATATATATATATATATATATATATATATATATATATATATATACCTTAATTTGGCATTAAATGACCCACATTGGTTGATATGCCATAAAACCCAACCAACCAACCAATCTGTAGCAACCAGTTCACAATATTCAAAGAAGGATGACCTTTGCCATGACCCTCAGGAGTTATTCGCTCAAAGCCTTTTTTCCTTATTGATCTATTAAAGCTGTTGTATACACGTGACAATTTAGATATTTATTTATCCTCTAGGGCTATCTTTGCCAATCTCATTTTTTTATCTCACGATACACTTGAACTTAAAGTTAAACTTCCACAAAACACTTAAATTATGGTAGTGTTAATGGTAATATTAACCGTTTCCCTATAAGGAAACATTTGGCATTCATTGACCGAGCAGGCAGTACTGCTTTCAGTTGAAAAATATAAACATCTTCCTCTTAAGATAATTTCTTAGGAAAACAGATTTCTCAAGTCCAGTAATTGTTTTCGTTCTTTCAAGCATTAATGATGGTTTCCTTCCTCACCTTTTATTTGAAGTGGTATGGAATGATTATGTCATTATTTTCTTCTAGAGTCACATGTGCTAACCATTTTATTTGTTGCTGCTGTTGGTAGTCCTCAAATGATGCGGTTTCTGTTATTTGGTATTGTTCTTTGTGAATCTATAGCGCCAGTTCACAATGTTCAAAGAAGGATGACCTTTGCCATGACCAGGATTTATTCGCTCAAAGCCTTTTTTCCTATTGATCTATTGAAGCGGTTGTATACAGGTGACAAATTAGATATTTCTGAACGGATTTGGCGCCATGCATGGCATCCATATGAAAGTCTTGATCATAAATCGATAATCAAAAAAGAGTAAAAAGGAGTAAAGAGGAGTATACATTTTATGGCTTATTTATCAGCACAAACAAAGTAATTTATTATAATTTCTAATAAAAAAAATAATAATTAAAATTCTTAAAAAGAAAACATTTAATGAAATATCTGAACTTGACATTTTTTTAGAATATCTTTTTTTTATGGGCGACTTTTGGACAGGTAAACTCTTCAATCTTCTTCCAGGATTCTAGCTATGATCGATTTTTATTTTTAATATTGTTTATTGTAGAAATCTTTTCTTTTTATATTATTTTTTATATTATGTATACGTTTATTATAACAATGATATGTACACGTATTGTGCTTTGGATTTCTTTTGAAATTATTAACCTTTAAAATGCTCGTGACACACCTACGATCCTCTCACGGCACAACAGTGTGCCATGACACTCCGGTTGAAAATTCTCACTCTATTCCTTTATACCTTGGAATTTCTATCTCTCTCTTATACCATCGACTTTTACTACCCTTCTTGCTTCCTCTAGTGATGTACTTCTTTGGAAGATATGAACAGACTGAGATAGATAGATAGATAGATAGATAGATAGATAGATAGACTGTAATAGATGAGCGAGATAGATAGGTAGATAGATAAGAGACTCTAATAGATGAATAAAGTGAGATAGATAAAAGACTTTAATAGACGAGCAAGTAACTTAGATAGATAGATAGATAGATAGATAGATAACAGACTGTAATAGATGAGCGAGATAGATAGATAGATAGATAGATAGATAGATAGATAACAGACTGTAATAGATGAGCGAGATAGATAGTATGCTGATTCTTCTTTGTATTTTATCAAGTATCTCAAGGTAAATAGCGGTGGTACCGGACCTTATGTGGCAGCAAAATTCTAAGCATGGATGGATGATAGACCTATAGATATGTAAGATAGATTCTGAAGAGAAAATTTGTCTCGTACGACACAGTGAACAAACTTTCTTAGCAGCTGATCTAGCAATGGATTCAATATTTTCCACTTCATGTCATCTGAGACCATTAGCCAAAAAGGCGTAACAATTCATTTTCCTGGAGCTTAACATCCGCCATGATGGAAGGCAGAGAGGGGTCTCTCAGATGATTAATGGAAAGAAGTTTAGTTTTAGAGCCGTTAAAATTAACAAGCTATCTTTTGACCCAGTTAACGGCGGACTTGATGTCGTTTTAGACATTGGTTGTCATTTTGACCTGGTCGGACTGATTAGAATTACTATCGAGGCAGGAGTAAATTGTTGTTTCGTCAGAGTAGATACCAAGTTGGGAGCTGATCTCATCAGGAAAGTCTTTAACTAAAATTAAAAACAGGGTAATGTCAAGGATTGAGCGAAATTTTACCTGTGTCATCGATAACTGATAAAATGAAGCCAATTTAAATTCACTTAAAAAAGAGAGACTTGATACAGGATTTGATCGAGAAGAGAAAAACAAATAAATAAATAAAAACCCTTTAAAATTTTTATTACGAAATCTTTAAATTCGTGTTTGTGTGTTTTTATTTAAAAATCGAATAATGCTTCGACTTCTGCAACTGCCATCTTCCTGGTTTTTTCTTTGATTCTGGAGATGACTGTGCTTCGCGGTCTGAAAACTTGCATGTTGTATTCTCCTTTAATTCCACTCTCATCCTTTTGAACAAAAGTGACACGGAACGACTTTCTGTAAGCTTTCAACTTGATACGATACATCTGCAAAATCAAATTAAAAGATGAGATAAAATTCGTATCATGAAAAGACCGAATTAACAAACGACTGGTCGGTCCGTTTGGAAAAATAAGGAAGACTTTTTTAACAATTAATATAGACAGGGTCGGTGTATCGGTTTGGGATCACCGCTATCAACATTTTTCTACCTACATTTATATACAGGGGTTTGACAAAATAATTGGAACAGTTTCAAAATTCACTCCTATATTTCAAAGACCTATTATATTAAGAACTTTAACTAAAACTTCGTAATTGCAGGTTATATCTATTGTAAACACGTTTATTTATCTAATTTACTGTAGTTGCTTTATTTATTTTTAGAATTTAGTAAAATTTAAGCTAAATGCATGACCTCTCCGAGTTCGAAAAAGATCAAATTGTTGGAGCACACATGGCAGGAGCCTCGATCACTAAGGTTGCTGAACTGTTTGGTTTTTCAAGAGCTACCATATCAAGAACTATGACCCAATTCGAGAAACAGGGCAAAATCTCTAGCAACCGTAACAATTCGGGCCGGACTTGCAAACTTACTGACAGGGACCAACGTGCATTGAAACGCACTGGGTCAAAAAATCATCGGACTACTGCAGCCAAAGTGACTGCTGAGTTGAATAATCATCTGAATAGTCCAGTTTCTACTAAAACTGTTCATCGTGAGCTCCATAAGGCTGGATATCATGGAAGAGCCGCCATATAGAAACCTCTTCTCTCCACTTGCAACATTCAGAAGAGATTGAAGTGGTGCAATGCCTGGTATGCAAACCAATGGAAGCAAGTCATATTCTCAGACGAGTACAGTTTTTTCTCTTTTCCCAACTTCAGGGTGAGTTTATGTGTGGAGGCAGCCCAAAGAAGCTTACAAACCTGTCTTCTTCCGACAGTGAAGCATGGAGGTGGATCAGTGATAGTTTGGGCCGCCATATCATGGAAATGTCTCAGTCCAGTACTTGCCCTGCATAGTAAAATCAACAGCAAAGATTACCTGAACATTTTGAGAGATCATGTTCATCCAATGGCCAAGACTTTATACCCTGATGATGCCTGCATCTTCCAAGACGATAATGCTCCAAAACATACCGCTCGAGTGGTTAAGAATTGGTATGAAGAGCATGAAAGTGAGCTAGAACACATGGATTGGCCTCCTCAATCGCAAGATATCAATATTACTGAACATTTGTGGTGAATTTTAGAGCAACAAGTTAGGCTTAAAGAGCTGGATTAGGTGTTAATGAAAGAATGGCTGAAAATTCCTCTGGATGAAGTCGGGAAGCTGTATGATTCCATTCTTAGACGTATTAAAGCTGTATGTGAGGCTAAAAGAAGACCAACTTCATATTAAATAAATTTTCTTTGAATTTAACAAGTATTTCAATTATTTTGTCTAACCCTTGTACGTTACAAATTAAACTAAGCACAACTGACTATTAAAGGATGAAATGTTTTCGCAGAGTTTGACTATCATTCTGGGGTTGGAGTCGTACAAATCTGTGAACTTGTTTTGCCCATGCTAAATCTCGAAAAACAGTATATAAAATTCATTAATTTCATTTTATTTTAAAATTCTCTATTTTTAATGTGTTTTATTCAACTTTTTAACAAGAAAAATCTCAATTTGATGTAAAAAAATTGCCGCAAAACATTGTTCATTTATCTAAGATGGGATGATCTATTATGACAGGTCTCTAATTTATATTTAAATATATTGTATTTATTTTCAATTTTTCAAGTTGACTTAGTCTCCTATATTCCATATAATCCATTATTTTACATAATTAGGTTATAAAAAATATTTGTATTTTATATGAATGCTGCCTTAAGAAAATTATCGTGTAGTAGAATAGGGACTCGCATTATAGAATGGGGGGGTGTATCATAGATTCGGATGGGGGAGGCACGGAACCCTTGCACCAGCCCTGAATATAGATTAGTATTCATGAGACACACGACATTTGTCACAATCGAAAAATATTAGGTTTTATCATTTTAGAAATGGGGGTCCTGTTCATAATATACTTAGAGTGTCAAATTGATCCCCGACTTCCTAAAGAGTTATCCGCACTAAGTTTTTATTTACAAATGTCAAATTTGAAGCTGTGCTTACGTCAGTGATAGCTACGTACTATTCCTAATTGAGAAATCTACCCCATTAGACCATTCAGTATTTTTTGCTCATACATACATTCGTTTTTTTTTTGTGGCGGGGAGGGGGGTATGAATTCACCCCAAGCAAGGCGATAATATCACAAAGGGAATGAAATAGAATTAAACGAATTTAGAAGGAAACAGAAAACCAAACCTAACGATGGAACAATGGATCATCTTCTAAGTCTGTTCAAAAGACTGAGGTGGAGTGTGAACCGAACGATAGGCGAACCTATCTACTCCTATTGAGGAAAAATAAATTAATAAATAAATTGTAAATACAATTTCAGAGTTTCAGAGTTTAAGCGTGGACATTAGAAGTGCAGAGTTGAAGTAAACTTTACAAGGAACCGGAACTGGGTGAGAACTTTATCCCTTTTTTTTTTCCTGTTTGGAATTGGGTATCCGGTTACTTTTAAAATCTTTTTCATTTTCTCTTATTCTCAGCGGATCCTTCCATCTTAGTGGCATCATTGCTTGGGGTGAATTTATTTTTTTAAAAATACAGCCATCCGTCGAAATTAGAAATTGAACTCTGCTCGCGGATCCTACGTTTTTCTTGCGCCAATTTGCTTTACCGACTGAAAAATAAAAATCAATTAGTCATGCATACCTTGAAGTAAGGATTATCCAGATCTGGATAACGAAGAACTCCGACTTCCATGACACTGCGTTCCACTTCTTGAGTTCTCATGATCAACGTTTGTAAGTTCTCCACAGCGGCATCCGTGGCTCCAACAATATTTGCATAATCCTTGATATTAATTCTGGTACTGTTAAGAACATCGGGGTCGCCGATTAGATTCTCAAACCAAGTTATAACTTGTTGAACCTGTAAATAATTCAATTCAAAAGATCTAAGCGATTAGGGACGATATCTTTTGTCTCTAAATTACATAAAAATAAACGATGCTTCTATAGTATGCTATACATTTTCTACTTTCGTATATCTACCATCCATTTTATACTATAGTATTATATCTAACGTCCATTTCCTACTAAAGTATATCTAACATCAATTTTTTACTATAGTATTATATCTACCGTCCATTTTCTGCTATAGTATGAAATATACCAACCATTTCCTACTTTCGTATCGTAACTACAATTCATTTTCTACTATAGTATTATATCTACCGTCCATTTTCTACTAAAGTACGATATCTATGGATCATTTTCTACTATAGTATATCTACCTTCCATTTTCCACTATAGTATTATATCTAGCGTCCATTTTCAACTATAGTATGATATCTACCATCCATTTTCTACTAGAGTATCATATCTATCAACTATTTTCTACTATAGTATATGTACCATCCATTTTCTATTAAAGTGCATCTACCATCTATTTTCTACTATAATAAGATATCTACCGTCTATTTTCTAATATAGTATCATATATACCGTCCATTTTCTGCTAAAGTATGTCTACCATCCATTTTCTACTATAGTATGATATCTAACGTACATTTTCTGGTATAGTATCATATCTACCGTCCATTTTCTACTATAGTATGTTGTCTACCATCCATTTTCTACTATAGTATGATATCTATCATCCATTTTCTGTTAAAGTATGATATCAACCGTCTATTTTCTACTACAGTATTATATCGTACGAAATATGTTAAAAACCATTAAAAGAATATAAACGTTTTGTTGTGTAAAATTCATTAAAAATCATTATCACTTTATTATACAAAAAAACACTGAACTGGTTATGTCTTAAAAATCCTTAACAAAAAATATAAGAAATCATCAAATAGTTATTTTAATGTTTTTAAATTCATTTGATGTCATTTGATTACTGTAGTCCGTAAACGGGTTGTTTGATATAATGCATCGTCATTTACGGTAGGTCGCAAATGCCTCGGTAGATATCATACTATAGTAGCAATTAAATAAACATGCATATAATAAAATTAAATAAACATGTATCGCAATAGGTGTAAATCAATTTTTTAAACGATTTCACTCTTAACAGGAGACACCTGTGGGATATAACTGAATGGTTACATTTGATGTCCGATGTCTGAAGTGATGTGCTTCGTAACCATGACCTCAAGCTAAGAAAAATGTGTGCGGGTTGATTTAGGCCGTCAGTATCGCAACAGACTAATGAATGTTATAGAATGCTAAGAAGCCCATATATAAAATTTAAAATAGTAATTTATTCGGATAGCTTGGATATTATGCTCATCAACTCTATATTTCTGTTGTCTATTTTTGTTTAATTTATAAATCAAAGTTATCTTACAGTTTACATGACAAAAACTAACTGCCTCACAAAATGCTATCATTGATATGTTTTTATTTTTAAAAAAAAGAATAGTGATTATAAGCCGAAACTTACATATTTTATTGTATATATAAATACATGTATTTCTTGAAAACTTTAAGCAATATCGATTGTTTAATACAAATTTTACGGTGTCAATGAAAAACCGTCCTTTTTTTTGACGTTCCATTATTTTTCCCAGACACGTAGGTCTGAGTTTGACGTCGTTTTATATATTAATTGAATAGAAAACTTGTCGTCTATTATTGTAAAAAAATGATTAGCATAATAAAATCTGACATTTACTGTTAAGATGTAAGTAAATATAAATCAAAATTATTAATAATAAAAAGGTTTTATCTCAGTATCCTTTATATATGATCCTATGCCGTCTACTCACTGCCGTAGATTGACGGCCCATGTAAAAGTTATGATAAGAATCTAAGTAAAATCGTACATACTAGATCGAGCGAGCTTTCGCCCTTTTTCTCTACGCGATATTTCCGTCCTCGCGAAGCTCGCCTTGGGACACCTGCATTACTGTTGTGATCGCCTCAGTCAAACTTCCTACTGGGTACGGTTACTAGGCTCGTTATCGCGAATGGACAAAATGGTCCATATGTGGTTAGATAAATCTATGTACGACTAGACTAGATTATGTCGTCCATCGAAATGCCTCATAGCCTTCACATGATTCTTCCATTCAGCACGGTCTATCCTGCTGGGCTTTAGATCTTGTAGTGTCTCCATCCCCTGTGTAGTCCTCTAGCAGTGTATCCATGAATATGTATTCTTCTTGCATGGTTGCCAGAGTAGTGCAGGTAAGTTCGTTATCATGCCTGGTAGACGTATCTTTCTTTGTCGTTCCTTTGATGTTACTTTTGAGCAAATATCTAAATATTGTCTTTGAAATTTACTTAGAAAGCGCTCCTGACTTTAGTCCCGTGTCAAAATTTTGGAGACATCCTTGATATACGTTTATGTGAACGTCAACTCATTGAATGATGTTTTGTATTAAATCAGTTACAAACTATGCAAAACTATATGCACATTATGTCTATGTGTGAAATGTATTCAAATCGACAGGAGAAAGCGAAGAGAGAAAGAAGTAAGGATAGTGAAAGAGGAGGGGAATGAGAGATTAAAAG